>CM042846.1:24544658-25257158 GCA_023653725.1 Bungarus multicinctus
GCGTTTCATCTTCTAGAGGGATTCTGAGTGCAACCCCCAATCTTTCCTGGATTGCCTTTGGCTTAGGAGTCTCAGGTTGTGCATCTCTAAATTAGGGAAATCTCAAACTTCAAGTAAAGAGAGTGCTTTGCAGGCCTGTATTAAAGACAGGAAATTAAACTTTCGTTCAGATAATTGCCTTTCTAAAATATGTGTGTATGTGTATATATAAATTCTTCCTGAGATGGCATAGCAGTTTGCCTTATTTTTTATCAGGTGACTACCAAATTGATCTCATATGTTAAATATTGAATTTTCAAAGGGAACTGAAAGTTAGTATTTATCTTGGCTTAGCACATCAGAATATCCATACATTCAAGTGGAACAGTCACTTTGCTCAATTTGCATGGTAAAGCTGTTGCTTAAAAGTATTCCTCCTGAGCGTGAGCCTCTCCATTTTTGCACATTCATAGCTTTTTTGAATAATGTGCATCGGTGGTACACATTAATTTAGGCTCACGCTTAGGCTTGGGATAGAACGTAAGAAAAAGAGCATGTAGAATAAATGAACCTAAGAAATACATTGTATATAACTGTATATACTGAATGTATGATAATAGCGGTCTCAAGCTTATCTTCTATTATATAAACATTAAGAAGGTTTCACCGATTAAATAATACAGTTATAATCCAATAGGAATAGTAGAGTAACATGTGTTATTTATTAATTAATATGTAATCTACAAGAAACAAGGAATACTTGCCAATTATTACTTATTATTGTCTATTATGAAGTATCCAATCTATTATCAAATGCAATAGAAAGAAATATGTTTATTGTTCTGAATATACTTTTTTTTATTTCTGTATAATTGTATGTTTGTGTTTTTTTATAATTTTTTTTGTAAATAAAATATTTTGAATATTTTTTAAAAAATGTTCCTCTTGCCCAAGAAATGAAATAATAGCTTTCCTTGTGATTTTAAAAGAAACTATTGAAAAGTCTGAAGAAAGACATAATCCTTGCTTGTTTTATGAATATAGAAGACAGAGAATGTAATCAGAACCAAATAAAACAATAACAAGGCTAGATGACCTTACAGTACATGAGAATGAATGCTATGATGATTGCTTACAAATATATATTCAAAGAAGTCTGCTTTTCTGGAATAAAACTTCTTTCTCTAACATGGTGCGTTCACACTGAATAGGAATAATCACTTCCACAATCAATTAGCCAACCCACTTATAACTGACTTTTGGAAGCTTTAGTCTCAATAGTTTGTGAAGCACTACTGTCCCTAAAATGCTGTGTACTATATAAAAATGCAATGTAGCCAACTATCCCATGTACATATAATTTATATGATACACTTCAAAGAAGAAACTAATAATGTAGTACCTTAAGATTCCCATCATCCTCCAATATTGTTTTTAAGGTACATTATATGTTTATTCATATTAATATGAGGGGTCCTTGGTGCTCTCTGAGCTTGCTTGGTTTCTTGCAGACGTTTCATTAGCCTAACTAGATAACATCATCAGTGCTAGAAAGGAATGCTGTTTGCTGTCAGTTTATATTCTGGTGGCTTGTCTGTCTGTGTGGATGGGGGCTCTTTGATATTCTTTGGTTGGGCTGTTTACTCTTTGGCAGTTTCTTGACTGGGATATTGCTTACTTGATCGTTGGTCTGAAGTTAACCTTGGAGTTAATCTATGCTGCTCTGAGTGCTGACTACTGATGGAGAGGTGCTGAAGTCTTTTTCTCTTTTGGGGTGGCTGATTGTGTCTTTTGCATAATCTATAGATGTTTTTAATATCTGTGTGTTGATTGATGGCTGATTTGTCAGAGTGCCAGACTTCTAGAAATTCCCTGGCACTTTTGGACTTGGCCTAGTCTAGGATTAGCACATTTTCCCAGTTGAAACTGATTAAATCTGTCCATATGTTTGTGGATGCGTTCTGCCAGTCTTCTGCCTGTTTTTCCTAGTTAGTGGTTGTAGCAGTTTCTTACATTGTATGTTGTAGATGATGCCTGTTTTTTTTTTCCCCTGAGGTAGCTGTTTCTTTTGATTTGCTTAAGATGTTTTGAAGGGCTTTAGTTGACTTGTATTGATTCCATATGGTTGTATTTGTGGTTTTTGAGATATTATTAATAATAAATAATGAGATCATATTAATATCAATCACAATTTTGGGTTCACATCACATAATTATTTTTTCTTGTTCAATTAGCTCAATAAGCTTGAGATACAGCTATGTATTTCGCCTATCCATTTCTCAATTTCAGAAACTAGTTTTATGATGGAGTTTGTGAAATAAGCATGGCATGTTCTACAGTAATTATTTATCTTTTTCATTTTTAAAATGGATCAAGAGCGTACTCAGAAGTATAACATTTCACATAATTTACTAAAAAGTAGGCAGTTTCTAAATTCCTTAAACGAAAAATTCTGCCAACATTTTTGCAATCCAGTTGGACAAAATATGCAACCTATTGGAAGAATGATAGATCTGAGATACCTTGAAGGGATAATTGTATACAATCAGTTTAAAAGCTGGTAAATATTTAAGGGTCAGAGGTTAAATGTCAAAGCCAAAATACTTGGGCTGTGGTCTATAAGGCATCAAGAATGGTAATTAAATCCAGGGTGTATTTCACCAAAGGGACATAAATTTGACAGCTAACAACCAATACTGGATTACCACCTTTCAAAAGTTAGGGATGGTTTCTAGCAATTATAGATATTTTACAGTTGTTAACAAACTAAGTACAAGGATTTCCTTTTATAGGATATCAAGCATAGCAATGCCAAATTTTCTCTTGCTTTTTAAAAATGTTTGTACATATATTTTTAAGAAACATTGTTAAATTCTTCAATATACCATTTTCCTGTTTTACCGAAATAAATAAAATCACCTTCATCAATGCATGAGATTAAATTATATTTAACTTAAAACAATGTTACAGAGAAAAATAAAACTTGGATTGCAATGTTGTTAGAAAAACTGTCAATACACATCCACACACATAATTTTCTACATGTGATAATTAAAAATGGTTAGTTTGTAATAGATTGTCATCTGCTGATATAAGTGGGAAAGAGTTTCATAAGGTCATTGAAATCAGAGGCATAGATTTCATCGGGTTGATTATATTTTGTTTGCCTTAAGACAAGTTTGAATAGTCAAGAATGGGTATTTTGGTGCAAATGAGCTAGATGAGATGAACTATAGAGATAAATTATTTCCGTAGTTTTCAGATTTCCTGCTGGAAGAGAATATTCCCCTCGATTCAGCATGAAGGAAGTCTTACTGTATATGAGCTGTGTGAAAGAAAGAGATATTTAATTTGGATTTTTTTCCCATAAAGTTTTTTTAGAGCTCAGTATATACAGACCTAATGTGTGGTACGCTTCGCATAGTCTCCTAGGTCCTCCTGTTTCCTCCTTGTGAGGCCCAGAGTTTCCAATGTCTGTTGTAGATTTGGGTCTTCCTTTCAGAAAGGCAAAAACTGATCTGCAGATCCTATTCAGACCTGTGGGAAAGGGCAAAAAAGCAATAGCTATTAATACTGTTTTTTTCCCATTTAGTGTGAAAGGAACTCTAAACAGGAAGATTTGAGTAGTTGTACGACATAATTCCTTGCATTTAACTCTTTTATTCCAATGCCATTTAAACTGCTTGAAGTGGTGGAAGAAAGATTTTCTTAACTGTGCTGATACTTCAATCCTTCAACTTTGCAAGGATTCCCAAAGGTGCTAATAATTAACATCATTATTTGAAATAATGACCATCAATGTAATACAGTAAAATAGATTATAGGATATTAGCAACAAGAGCCATTAAAAATATTTGAATTGATTGCAGTAAAATATAAACATATTGCAGTATTGTATTATCTTAAAGTATATGAAAGTAGGGCCTTTATTTTTACTGTGCATATTTGCAATTTTATATTTTAAAATTCTGCCACAAGAAACGTTTCCAGATGGATTGGGACACTGTGAAGTTTGAATTATGATTTTAGCTGTATTCTTTTTTTATTAATGATATCATAAAATATTAATAATTGCATAAATATGCAAAATAAGGGAAGCTTTTTTTCTTTCTCTGAAACTACAGTGAGGACTGGTGAGAAAGAAATGTACCAATTATCAATACCAGTCAGGAAGTACCTATAATATGATTTACCACAAAATAGACTGCATCCTACTGATTCCAGTGTGTTTTAATTGTAAATAACCCTCACTTATGAGGCATTATCATTAATACTATGTATGACCAGCATAGTAATATCTTCCTAGTTAATTCTACAAGCAGTAGTAGCAGCCACAGTAGCATCTTAAACCCAAGAGGCTTATAATTAGTTGGTTTGACTAGCAAGAAAATAAAAGAGAGCAAGGATAAATAATTGTTTTCCATTCAACATTTTCACTTCCAGCTACTCCTACTCTCACCTCTCAAAATGTTACATTGTTGCAGTCTACACAACAGTGTTCCCCATAATTGGAAGAAGTATCTTATTTAGTATCCTACCAATAAAAACCAAGCAAACAGTTAGTTTATGCTGGATTGTTTGTATCCAAACATTATAACACTCAAACCACAAGGTATATATTTTGCACTATACCATACAACTTTACCATTCAGAAAATTCCATTTTTTAAAAAAGAAACTAGTATTTCATTTTTTTAAAAATGTCTTTTGCTGTAGTTGTTCCATTTACATTAAAATAAAATTCTATTTCAGAAGAAATCTACATTTTTGAGAATACAAAACTATTTTATTGAATTTGGCTGATAATCCTTTATCAAATTTTATTAAATGTGAATCTTCAATAATATTAACCAACAAATAACAAGTAGAGACAGATGGATATTATTATTAGAGATCTTTCCTTGAGAACTAGTGTTAGTTTCTACAGAAAATATTATTTGTAGGCATAGTATTTTTTGGGCATAGATTACAATGAACTTATTAATGTCTCATTTATGCAGAAAAAGATTTAAAGCTTCACAGTGGTTTTAAAGTTAATCTTAATTAAAATTAATCTTTCTTTATAGTTTCTTGCCAATCTTTCCCCTACTTCTGAAAAAAAGCTATAAAGTGAGGAAAGAAACTTATTCATGCCTAAAAAACTTCCATCACATATACAAAACTGCACTGTGTGAACTTGGTCTATTTATCTGTTTAAGGAAAAAGATGTGCTATCAGATTTCATTGAGTTCTTTTTAAAATATTAAATTAGTTGAGCAACCACTGGGTTATATCTCTTCAGTAGAAAATTTTATTGAGTGCATTGTACTCATTCCCAGTTAAATGCATAAGACATATGAGAGGCATAATGTTCATAGTGAATATGGTAAAACAAGCAAAATAGAGACAGGATGTATTATTAAATTTCTGTTGCCTGTCTTGTATTACACACTGTTTCCTTGCTCTACACATGATTTGTACTTAGGGGTTTTTTTACGTTTTATATGAAAATATATATATTGTCTACTTAAAGATTTTGTTGATTCTACAAAACAATCCCATACTAAAAACAAAACCAGTCTCCCATATAAAAAAGACAGTATCACAGAATAAACCACTCAATTTGTTTTGTTTTTTAAATCACAATTTGGTCATTATGAACTCATTATGAACTGTCATTTTTTAAAAATATTGAAATTAATACCTGCAAACAGTTAACAGAATGTATACATGAGGTAAGCACCAAGATTGTAATGGGGACCATTTTATAATATATTGAAAGAATTATATCCTGTTTTTCTTTTTTTTAGTTGCCATACCCATAAAATGAGAGTTTACTCCCTTTACTCCAAACTTCAGAAATTACTAAGGTGCTTAGCAAGCTGTCATGTTAATACCAATAATTTATGCTGTTGTAAAGATGTTAAAATAATGTTTGAAAGAATTACTCTTTCCAAATAATAGGATAGAATGTGTTTATAATATTTACTAGTAATCAATTTAGCCTTCAGTTTTCTGAGGGGATACTTGTGTTAATTATAATCTCACTATAAATGTCTTAATAATTTCAAAACATATTTTATAAAACATATTTTACATTGGGTAATGTTTATTCTCCTAAAATTCTCATTAAATGGTGCCAAATGCTCCGTTTGAACATTTTTAATCTGGAATAATTATGAATTTCATGTGAAATTTTAAAAAAACAAATTCAGTAACTGATTAATACAATACTACAAGTTACTTTTGTATTTTATTACAATACATAATATTCTCACATATTACTATCTAGAATATAGTATTTCATTTATACGCTTCTACCCAGTCAGTAGGCCTAAAGTTTGTTTGATTCTTTCAAGTTGGGCTTTTTCTTAAGAAAAACGTTTGCATTCAAAAATGTGTATAGTTTCATTTCTTTTTATAAAGGTGATCTGTCATGAGCATAAGCATATGCCTCTTTTTATTTTCAGTAATTTACAGTTTAATTAGAATCCTTTCTGGCTCTCTGGGGAATAAAAAAGGGAAAAGACAGAAGGGGCTTTGTAATCTTGTGCTGCTCTCAGGATATAGATCTCACCTTGTAAAAAATTTTATGGCACTCTCCTCCTCCACTTGAGCCACAAAACAGTGAATCACTCCTCCTTGTCTCTAAGTACAACTGCAGCACTCATGTTTTATCATGACATTCCAAGATGAGCTTTCCATACCTAAGAAAGTGGGGGAGGGGGACATTTGAAGCTACAATTGCTATTCTGCTGCCTCTTCTCCAAGGAGTTAACTTCACTAACAGCTATTGATCATTAAACCCATCAGGGGACTCTAAGCCGATGATTAATATATGGAAGGGCTCAAGTCTCCTCTCTTCCTTTTCCAATTCATTCCTTCTCATGGCATAACATTTTGTATGTTCAGATGTAGTGTGACCTTAACAGAGGCCTTGTGGCGCCGACCATTTCCTGTCCTTTGTGCAAGCATCCAGAGAAGCTAGTGTGAAGAAACTGACAGTGACTTCAGTCATCACTGCTAATAGTCTTCAGTGGTTGAAGTTTTCCTTCCTGTGTCAGTTTAACACTTTGCTTGGGAAAATGTGACATTTCAAAGAAATAAGAACGAAATTATTATTTTTGGAATCGGACATATTACTACACTTTTCATCAAGTATTTCTAAATAATAAAAATAATGCTAGCCTAGCAAATATTATAGTTCACTTTACCAAACAGAAACTATCTGAGGACCCTGAAATACTCAGAAAATAAGCTCATTGCCCTGCCAGCTCTCCAAGTATCTCCTTCATAGAATTGAACTTCTTTCTCTAAGACTCACCTGCAGTGAATGAGGTTTTTTTTAGTTTTTTTAATGGGATGTCATAAAATATAGTAATTGGGCAAAATGATTTCAAACTCCACATGATCAACATGTACAAATAAGTATGATGAAGTTACTTTATGTCAATTAAAGATAATACACATTATGAATAATATGCTTACTAATAAAAAGTGCCCAGAGTAACTACAACAATGAAATGGGTGGAATATAAATTTGAATGAATGAATTAATATAAATACTGATGAAGCAGGATGTACCACTGAGTAGAATGAGGCAACCCCTTCAGACAGCCATTTCCAAAGTGCAAAGGGTATGTCAAAATAATGTGGAACAGAGTTTGGTGCGGTATTTAACCTGACTGTGCACTCCAAGCTAACTTGATATCCTTAAAAGTGGTAGAATTGCCTTTTCCTAGTCTTAAAATAAACTTTAATTGGCAATTTAGTCTGTTTTCATATTGGGAGGGGACTGTCATCTTTTGGTAGTAAAATGTCTTGATCTGGCCTCGGGTACTGTTGCAGAGGTCTGTACAAGAAAATGATCATGAATATTTCTGGGAAAGCATGAACCTTAAAAATTTTGGACAAACTAAATAGGCAACTGTAGCATATTAAATAATGTTCAAAGAACTTAACAGCCTGCCATATGCTGCCATTGATCTACCTAACTTACAGTTCTTTACACTGATGAAAAAGAGCTCTCCACACTTTCATGAAGAATTTTCTCAGCTCTAAAAATGTCAGCAATTAAATCTGAGACTTCTAGCATAATTAGGAGTCCTATGGGCCCTAACTTGTAAAACCTGCATTATTGGAAGTTATAACCGAAATGATAGCTCAGTTAACAAATTTGAAATATATTTTCATGCTTTTTTTCCTATAATTAGCACTTTGGAATAGAAACTTGAAAAAATATTGTTCATTCATAGAGTTAATGAGCAAAAATAATAAGTTTCCTTGCTAAGCAAATCAGGGAGCTAAAACTCATTATAGAGGACATTGAAAACTGATTACTTGTTCCAGAATCTGAAAGAGACAATATAATTCCTAATAAACCAAATGTATAAGCTGCTGTCAGACTCTGTTTTTGAGGAGATGACATGGAACAAGTACACATTGCTCAAGTGAAAAAGCTACCTGGTCTAATTTCTTTCAAGAATATGGTTTTCAGATTAGCACAGTTTCTGGTTAAAGCAGTTTGTTGTTTGAGCCTTGGAAATTGCAGCTGCTCCAATACAAAAAGGCAGTTATTCTTCACTATGAAACATAGGAGAGACTTCTAGCCTCATAGAGAAAAGATCCCAAAACAAGAACGTGCTTCCATTTTCATTGCTGATGTAAGAAAATAGTATCATTACTATACCTTGACCACTATCCTTGACCATTCTATATACAGAAAACCATGAATTGGTGCCCCATGTACATGCTGAGTCTTTGCCCATAACCTTGGACTTTATTATGACAATTGCTCACTCCCATCTAGTTAAAATCTAAAAATACAATTATAAGGTTTAAAAGGAATAGCAGTATAGATGAAAGAAATCAAAATCTGAAACTCCTTCAATAAATGTTCAGAGAAATATACAAAAAACCATGGAAAGTAATCCATAGTTATCCACAAATCCCAAGAGTTACAGCTTGTTTTATATATATATATAACAAATACCATTCTTGGCAGAAATATATATATATATTTCTGGTATATATATTTCTGCCAAGAATGGTATTTAGGCTGGAAAATAACATTGTTGTCATCAGCTCTTCCCTTTAAATGTGTTTTACCTTTAAATGTGTTTTACCTTTCTGCTCACATACATGAATCACAAAAATGTTTTAGTGCTTTTTGTTACATTTCTAAATTTTGATATTTGTTTATTCAGTTTATCTCATAGCTAAAGATAGGAGTGATTAAATGTAACATGGTTAGAATGCCCAATCAAATAGGATATTATCCTAGTTAAAGGGAAATTGAGATCTGATACTTTTAATAAAAAATGAAAGCAAAAACTGTCAGAAAATACATTGATGAACTGTTTATTATAGATATCATTACATTTCCTAGACCTTTAAAAATCAAGAGGTTAATTATGATACTAGACACAGTTGGATCTAAAAATGTTTATTTTTATTAAGAAGATTTATTATCATTAGTTAATTTATAGTAATGGACCAAAAATAGTAATAAAACAGAAATAAGAGACTACCTGAACCAATTATAATTTGATAACAAAAAAATAAAAGGTCACTTATATTTTTTAGAGAAATATTGTAATGGTAAGAAATGTGTGCTGGAAAAGTTTAACAAGAATGACCTGAACCCATGTGTGAATTTGAATATAGCCCATAACAAAAAAAGAAAAAAACCCTAAGGGAAAAAAATACAGGTGCAAAAATAACAGAGAAATGCAAACTGGTTATTGTGTTTAAAACCTCTAAGCTAATGTGATGACATGGGCATTCAGGAATCTTATATTTAACGATTCAGTTGTATTCCTGTTTTGATTATGATAGAATTCCTCCAAAATTGATATGGCTAGTAACAGGTGTACAACAGACTTTATTTCAAATGGTTAGCCACTGAATCCCTGAAAAGAATGTGGAATGAATATCTCCATGACTCCTACAGAATAACTTTATTAATCATAGAGACAAACAACTGATTATTTTGAAACAATAATTTTACTACTATTGAAGCACAGCTTTCATATTTTAAATTATAGCAGTAAATGCTATAGAGAGGTGGGTTATCAGAGTATTAAGAACTTTTAAGAGATAAAGTGCTCCAGTCTAAAATTTAATACCTAAAATATTCCTTAAATAAACAAGCAGCAGTAAAATAGTCCAGAAAACAGTGAGTGACACTGGATTAGAACTAAATAAAATAAATGTAACAGCAGTTTATCAAATGTACCGTACTATTATACTAATTAAGGTTTAAAAAATTTAAATTGATAAATACTGCAGTAAAGTTAAACAATAATTTAAAAAAATAATGACCGTAACCATAAAACTTTTTAAAGTGGCAGAGCAACTGTCATAAGTAGGAGTCAGTTGCATCTCAGTTTTGATCACATGACCATGTGGATGCTGCAAGGATTATAGGTGTGAAAAATCATAAATCACTTTTTGCAGTGCTGTTGTAACTTTGAACAGTCACTGAATGAACTGTTGTAACTCAAGGACTACTTGTACTTAGAGTTCACATTGTCTTTGTGTAGATCATGGGTGTCAACTGTGGCATCATGTTGCTGTCATGTGACGTATTGCAATGTTTTTTCACTTCGTGGAGCTGGGGTGGGCATGACCTGCATATGATGCATCCAGCTGTGGGCTGCCAATTTGACACCCCATCCTAATAATAGCAATAGCACTTAGCCTTATATACCATTACATGGTGCTTTACAGTCCTCTCTCAGCGGTTTATAGAGTCATCCTATTGCCCCCAACAATCTGGGTCCCCATTTTACTAACCTTGGAAGGATGGAAGGCTGAATCAATTTGAGCCGATCAGAATCAAACTGCTGAACTGCAAGCAGACGGCAGTCAGCAGAATTAGCCTGTAATACTGCATTCTAACCACTGCACCTCCAATGATTAGTCGCTTTAGATAACTTTTTATCTTTTGATCACATTATTTTTTTTCAAAACTGCCTAAAAGAGGAACATCTTATTAACAAAATAAAAGACAGGAGAAAGAGTTTTTACATGTAAAAAAACTTGTAAAAGAAATCCATGGCAGAACTGTTGATAATGGACTTTTTCAGTAGTCATTATATTGATAGATGAAACAAAACTAATTCTGGCACAGTCCCTGCTGATTGTATCCATAAATGTCTGCTCTATTGGCCCGCCTCCCATGAGAGTCCTTAACATTTCTGTGGATAGTCCAGTAATCTTTTTGATCCTGTTGGTCCACCATTGTCTTACCTTTCTTTTACTTGCCAGATGTAATCATTTTCTAATCCATCATCAGTTTGTTAATTTAGGCTTCCTGTGATTGTCTCAAGGAAACAGGTTATTTCTTCCATGATTGACTGGCTGATTCTTCTTGCAATTCAGCCTTCCAAACCATAATTCAAAGACAGCTGCCTTCTTTTTCTCATTCTTCTCACTGTCCAGCTTTTACAACTATAGATTACTACTTGAAAAATCTCTGCCTTAAATATTCTGTGATCATCTCATCTATACTTTGGACTTTTTTTAATTACATAGCTATTATACTGCATCCCATATCTCAATTTTTAATGTAGTTGATTCCTGAATTTGTTTTCTCTCTATTAATGTTTCTGTCACTCTGTAATTCCATTCATAAAAGACTTCAGTATAAACATTCTATTTTCCTTTGCCTCCTGTGTCTTCCATGGTTACTCTTGAATAGTCCTCACTTAGCTAAAAATTCTTGTGATTTCTCTGGACTTCTTTAAAAACGTCTCTCATTTTTTTAAGAAAAAAAACCTATTTGTTGATATTTTTAATGAGGTGTTTTTTCTATTCCTTCCTTGTTTATGTTGGCAATCTATATTCAGTCATGGTGTATCTTGGTAAGCATTTCGTTCTTTTCCTCTGAAATTTTGGAGCGGGTGGTGGTTTTTCCAGTTCATTTTCACACTGTCTTATTTCTTCCCATGGCTTCTCAGATGTTTTGTCACATAAATGAATATATTGAATTTATATTTCCTTATATAATCTTCCAGCATAGCCTCTAAATCAAATATTGCTGTTAAACTGTTCTCTTCATTTTTTAAATAACCTATATATTTGAAAACAGTAATTCATGGTCTGTTCCACGATCTGTACCTGGAATTGTCCTGGCTCCCTGGATTGTACTTTTGTATCTTCTATTATTCTTCATGCTACCAATTTTATTCTGTTGTTTCTCATAGAATGATTTTCTGATGTAGATTCTGTGTTTATACTGTTTGAAGTGATACTGGCAATAAGCAAACTATTCTCTTCATGGAACATTATTATCCTGCATTATTGTGTTTTTCCAATTCAGTCTTTCTGTAATTTAGGGTTCTTTATTTCTTGAATTTTTGCATTCCAATTGCTATCACTTGACAACTCTTGCAATTTGTGATAACAATTTTTCTAACATTTCATTTTTATCAGAGGCATCCATTAGAATAACTGACATTCACTCATTCTTTTAGATATGGTTATTCATTTATAGCCAAACACATGAAAAGACACTGATTTTCATAAAATTCTTTTCTTTAGCAATTACAGCTGGAGTTCCAAAAAGCTATGTTTTAAGAATAAGTGAACTTAACTGGATTGAAATAAACATGATTTATGACTTTTTAATGACTGAACCAGTGTTCATGATCTGCTATGTTGTCAAGAAATGAAAGAACAAATAAATTAATGGCCTGTGTTAAGCAATAAATTAAAAATGCCTAAATATAGCTGTTTGGAGTTGGAGTTGAACTTGATAAGTAAAATATTTTTTTCTAAAAATTAGAATCCTTTTATTTCCTTTGTAATTGAGTGCAAGAACTTTCCTCATAGTTATCTACTACTGAACCACTATTTGGGATGATATATTTTAGGATAACTCTGATTGCTTTCCCAGCATTAACTTTACTATTATGCTTGATACGACTACCTTACTTTAGCTGCCAATATACTAGAACTGTGAGTGTAATCTGAAATGACAAGAGATTATTTGTTTTTTTTCATATTATAATATATTAATGACAATTAAAGTAATATAAATATGTGTTGGACACGTTATGTACAGGTTGTTTGTATTTATAACCTAATGCTTGAGGGCTCTGCTGAACACTTTGTTATTTATTGTGGTTTTCCATTTCTGGCAGATCATGAACACTAGTTCAGTCTTTAAGGAGGCATAAAAATACATGGACCAATATTGTATGACACAGTTGAATTTATTCAAGAAAGGATGGGAAAAGGGTATATTTTTAAAACAATCAGATAGACCAGTGAAAGAAAAGTCAGGCCAACAAGAAAACATGAGTAGGAAGTAGAACTGATTGGAGATGAGGCATTGAGGCAAAGGTCTTATCAGGTTATACTAAGTAACAGTTGCACATAGGTTACATAGGATCTAGTTGAGCCTGGTGTATAGAGTGACTAAGATTGTGGAGGCCAATCAATTAAATCAGAATGAGACTGGCAGACTTAAACACCTGACTCCATGTATGTTTCAGGTAACTTTTATGCACCGCTTAGCATTTGCCACTGACTACAGAGAATGAATTTGATGTTCAAGTTAGATGTGTTAGGCAGTGATTAGCAAATGAAACGTCCAATTCTCACCACTCACACTTCCCATTAGAGACCCTTTGAGATTTTGAGATAGCTGCTGTGGGGAGGTAATTGCTGGACTGCATGCTGCGGAAACTGACGAAACTCACTTCTGTAGTTTGGTACCAACTGCATAAGCAAGGCTGCAGATTCAGAGTCTTCTGTGTCATCTAAACCAGGGATCGCCAACCTTTTGGACCTCGGGGACCACCAAACTCATAATTTTAGATCCCAGGGACCACTAACTGGTTCTGTGAGCGTGGCCTAATTTGTGGGTGTGGCTTGGTGGTCATGTGACTGGCTGGGCATGGTTTGTATGTAAATATTATAAATATTGAATTTTTTATAAAAAAAGAGAAACTTTTACCCAAAATCAGGCAAAGCAGGCAGGCAGAATTTGTTGCTCACAGAATCACATTCATTCAGAAATCCATCTATCTGCCATTGGCTAGCTCAATCTGTCATATAAAATTTGCTTGCAAACAAACTCATAAAATTTGTTAGCAAGCAAATTCACAAAATTAACTCACAACGCACCATGTATATAAATATTGAATTTTTTATTTTAAAAAAGCAATTTTATCCAAAATCAGGCAAAGCAGGCAGATTGAATTGCTCACAGAATAATTCAGTGATTGATCTATCTACCATGGGCTAGCTCTGTCTCTCAAATTTGCTTGCCATGAGTCAGCACTGAATTTGCTTGCAAACAAACCTTCAATTCTAAGGGAGGTTTGGCTGTGCTTAGCTAGAAAGCAAGAAATCCAACCATTTCCTGCTTCGTAGCTAATCTAAATCTCCCGGTGCAGTAGAACAGATGATGGTCGGAAAAAGGAAAAATAGCAACTTAGCAGACAAGTTTGCCGGGTAAGGAGTGAGTGGGTGGGGAGGGTTCCCGCGGGCCATGTGGGCTGAGTAGCCTTGTGTTTCTGCGCAGCCTGGATTAATTGCTTTGGGGGGATGCTCTAGGGGTGAGATTTCTCTGCGGCTCACCAAAATTTTCTCACGGCCCACTGGTTGGCGACTGCTGATCTAAACAACAATTGACCCAGGAGCTCTGAAATAAGGATACGTAGGAAATCGGAAAGATTATGGACAATTGGAACAGAAAATTAATTGAATAGCAAATTAGAGATTTGGAAGGCTCTGTGCACTTAAAAAGTGAAAAACCAGGCACATATTATAAAATATAAAATAATGTAAGGGACGTGCATAAGCGCACCAACGTCCCTACCATCCCTGTCTTAATGTTCCCTTTTATTCATATCTATTTCATGTATTAATAATCATGTTTATACTTATATATATTATCAAATGCTTGCTTGACAAAATAAATAAAATCAAATAAAAACATAAGCAGACAGGACAGCCACAAGCCACATGATGGCTGGAACAGAAAACTTAGAGAATCACTTACTATTGGATATAACAGAGGATATTCAGGCTGCTTTCAATCAAAGGCACAAACCATTCAAGTTGCAGAGGCATGCAAGTGATTGTTGCAAAAGAAAAGTTACTCAGTACTAATGGCTTTTCCAGCAACTCCTGGTATCACTTTACAATAGCAAATTGACAAACTTGTCAAGATTGTGTGGCTAGTCCAGTCTCAGAGACTGAAGTCATTTTGTGTGAAGGGTATTGTGATTTTCTCTTTCAGTTCAATTTGGGAGCTCTAGGCAGTACACACTCTCTCTCTCTCTCTCTCTCTCTCTCACACACACACACACACACACACACACACAGAGAGAGAGAGAGAGAGAGAGAGAATGATCTTCTGGCTGCCCACCTTCCAGCCTAATGTACTTGCTATTGTACAGGGAATTATCTCGCTGCAATTGAAGATACAAGATAATTTTGCATCTTGGATGGATTTGAGTCTAGATCTGGGCTTATTGCCTAAATGGATTGTCTTATTTTCCCTTCCAAATTCTCTGTTGTTTTCCTTATCTGTGTATTGTAGATGTTGTTTTTTTTACTTTGCTTCCCTTTAAACATTTGCCAGAATGTTTTTTATCCTATGTGATGAATAATTATGTGCACATTATTTCTATTTCTTGCAACATGCCAATTTTATTAATTTGTCTGTTATATTTCTTTCTTTTTTAAAAAATAAAAATGAAAGTAGCTGAATTATTTTACTTCAGCTGCCCTCCAATGTTTGCTTTGATACTTTTTGAGACTACTTGAAATCTTAATATGATCTCTTCAAGAATAATTAATATTAAGTGCCACTATTGTAGCTGTTCAACTAGGCCTTCCCCAAAGAGATATATTGTAAAGGAATCAGATTTGAGATCTTCCCTCAAGCACATAACAGAATATGTTTTGAACATCTAATGTTTCTTACATGATTTACATTAGACATAAATTTCAGTAAGTAGTTATTCACAGCTTGTTTGCTTCATGTAGAATGTAAAATGAATAACTTTTCAAAGCCTTCCATCTCAAGGCAGTTTGAAACATGGGAGAAGAATTTAAAAGAAAACAAAGAGCCATACTTCTTTTTTTTCCTTTTTCAGGAAAACTCACAGAAGCTAAATTTAGCTCCTTGATCAAATTGACCTAGTCTTTAACCCTGGCCAACATTACCACAACACACTTCCAACAGACAATAGTTTGCATACCAACACAACACTGGAAACAGATGTGCATCTTGCACAGGCTTTTTCAGTGATTCTCTGAGAACCAATTTAAGTGATGTACTGAAAAGCTGTTTCTTCTTACTTGGGGCATAAATGGCATCTACTTACAATTACAAAAGCTAATCATATTTACATTTCCTTACCACTATCTCTTCAGCTTAAATGTATGATGTCACAAATCTGTTTTGACCAATTGCAAGATATTGGCCACTGTAAAACCATAGATTGGCATGAACATTGATTTTTTAAAATTGTGAACAGCTGGCCTATTTGTGGGCAATGGTTGCACAGTTTACATCAAATTGTTTGGAATGTTAGCAATTATCTCTTCTTTCTTTATAGAGTCTCTTATAGTTTATCTAACTATTTTGTGTGTGTGCATACTGAAGGCATATGCTGTAGTTCACTGCTGGAGTTTGTTCATGAAGTGCTTTCCTCCACCTTCAAACCCTAATACCATATTTAATTAGTCTTCCTTTATGGGACACAGAATACAGTATAGAAAGAGTTTGACTAAGTTTTTTTAACATACATTCCTGATTTTAAAAGTGATTCCCGTATTTCTTCCAATACTTATCTTTCCTTCTTATTTGATAACCAAGCAAATGTCAGATTTATTTATAAATGTACATCTATCACATTCTCTGACACTGATATTGGAAATAAAATGATAAACAGGTAAGTATTGTTTTTTGTAGGGACGTAGGAATGAATTAAACGGAGAGTCAGACAGCCATTTATCTGAAATGGTATAGGACTTCCTGCTTGAGCAAGGTGTTGGCCTAGAACACAGGTATCAAACTCGCCGCATCATGTTGCCATCAAGTGACATTTTGCGACATTTTCCCCATTCACAGAGCTGGGATGGGTGTGGCCTGCACATGACACATCCAGCCCATGGGCTGTCAATTTGACGCCCCTTAGCCTAGAAGATCACGAAGATCCCTTCCAACTCTTTTATTCTGTTATAACATTGTCATTTCTCTACTTTTTAGATTTTGGGAAAGTATTTCATTATAGAACAGAGAGTTGTTAAAATAATACTTTTGTTAACAGAATATAATTTCTGATTTATTATTACACAATGCAGAATATAAAAACAAGAATCCTAAAATGTTTTATGACCCTTGCAATGATGCAGGTTTCCAAATCAGTTAAAAAAGAAGTGTTACATGTTTTGCTTTAACTGAGGTTTTAAAAATCAGTTGCAACATTTGCATTTCAGACCACAAAAAATTGTGGAAAACACAGCAATAAAATTAGTTGAGGTTTTTTTTCCCCCAAATTAGACAAATATAGTTTATCTAAAATTGCCGAGTGTAAAGCCCTATGTTTTTCGAATCTATTATTCTTTAAGAAATTTGGTTTGCCTCTAATTAAGTCTAGTTGATCCCAAAAGCAGTATAATCACTCCTTCCATTTTCTATGTTTTTTTTCCTTTTTAAAAAAAACGTAGAAAATTATAAAAGGAACCAGATAAAATATTTTATGATGAATAAAATGGTTACCAGATTACTAATAGAAAACCTCAGATAGGTCCGAAATATGACAAGGCTGTAAAATATTGCTTTAGAAATGTATTTTCTTTGAAATTATTTTGAATGACCATCTCTGCTTGTTGGATCATCACTTCCAACCAGCTTGGATCTAGCCTATAAAAACATCATAAGAGAGAATGATAAAGGACGGCTCCCATCTCTCATGAGATACTTGTTGTGATTCGCCGGCAGCCTGTGCAGACGACAGTGGAATTGGACAGGGGGGAAGAATGGGCACCAGTCCAAGAGTCTGGAGAGGACTCGGACAAGGGTTCTGCATCCAATGCAGAAATGGGGCCAAGACCATCTGGGAGTGGGGTGCTGACTCCAGAGCCTTTGAAGTCTGGCATCAGCGAAGCAGAGGAACAAGAGGAGCATGTTCCCAGTGCACGTGTGCGCAGAGCTGCTAGAAGGCAAGAGCAGCTGAGACAAAAGGGTGACTCGAGAGTAAGGCTTGGAGATGATTGCCCCTCCCATAATGTATAAAGGACAGGCAAAGGTGAAGAAACTTTGATAGGAAGCAAAGTCGTTCGTTCTGTTCAGATTAATCCTTGAAGACCCGTGGACTTTGTACTTTGTTTGGTTTTTTATAGTTCATTTAGCACTTTTGTTGTTGGCAGCGATTCAAAGGAGAGAAAGGTGAGTGCTTATCTTGAGGGACTGTTTGGGATTCATTATAGGCTGGGCATGAACATAATTCCCAGCATTGAAATAAAACAGGAGTTGTTTTAAATGAGCATGTGCTTAATTACCGTCTTGGAAGCCTTGGTCAGAACAATACTAGCGTCTGGAGACCTTCATAGCAACCCCCAGGTTATGGAACAGTAGTCCAATGAGGTTTATGAGTCACCAACTTTTAGAATTCTTCAGAATCATTATAACTATTTTATTCTGGAGAACACTTGGGTGTTGATACATTTTACTTGTTGATTTAGTGTTTTTTGTTATTTGTTCTCTTCTTTGATATAAATTGCCTAGTTTTGAGTAGGCCAAATAAACAAATATAATATTAAATGTTAAATTTTAGAACTCTATAAGTCCCTGATTGGAATTTGACTTCTGTAATATGTCTTAAATATCTATTTAATCTATATGATCTGCCCCTTGAAGTAATAATCATTAATATACCTGCATCCAGTGAGGGACATAATCTGAATTTTTTTGTAGTGACATAGGAATGAATTAAAAGGAGGGTCAGACAGCCGTTTATCTGAAATGGTATAGGGCTTCCTGCTTGAGCAGGGTGTTAGCCTAGAACACAAGCATCAAACTCACTGCATCACGTTGCCGTCATGTGACGTTTCGTGACATTTTTCCCATTCACAGAGCTGGGATGGATGTGGCCTACACATGACACATCCAGCCCAAGGGCCGCCAGTTTGAAACCCCTAGCCTAGAATCATGAAGGTCTCTTCCAACTCTTTTATTCTGCTATAACATTCTCTCAGACTTTCCCTGCCCAAAAAATCATCAGTGTGTCAAATCTACATGTTTTAAGCACTTGGTTTGAGCTACCTAGATCAGTGATGGCTAACCTTTTTGGCAATGAATGCCCAAAGTGTGCGCGCGCGCACATCCCCAAAATCCAATGTGTGTGTGTCCCTTGCACATGAGTCTCCCGCAAATGTGTGTGCATCTCCCGCATATGCATGTGTGTCTCCCGCATATGCAGGTGTGTCTGCCATGCATGTGCCCTACCCCTGTGCATGCACCCCCGCATGCACCCTGCCCCCGTGAATGCGTGGCAGGCACCTGAAGACCAGCTGGCCGGCGGGATGCGTGTGCAGAGCTGAGCTGAAGCAATGGCTTGCATGCCCATAAAGAGGGCTTTGTGTCGCCATCACAGACCAAACTATTTTATTTCAGTTAATTTAAAAATTTTAAATTATGTTTACTTCAACAATAAGTCTCTTCTGGGATGAGTTGAATAATGTCAGTTGGGGCTTGGATGCATAAGTAACTATAATAAAATGTGCCTAAGTAAGAAATGGAAATTTGCCATTCTGTTTTTTAATACACTTAATAAGCTCATAAAGATGCCTAATTTTTCCATCTGTCTATGTATTTGTTTGGCATTTCCCTAAGAGTTGGTCTGATTTTGCCAGATTTTTTTGCCAGTACTTCTATTCCTCTGGGGGATTTCTGTTCTTTAACTTTCTCCAATATGACCAAAGCCTCACACATTCAGTACTTCTTTTTAAAAAATGTTGTTAGCCATTTGTATTGTTCATTGCTCATTCTAGAGGACTATAGAGAAAGCCAGCTGGCAATTATACTACATATAGTTTATTCTTAGTGTCCACAGTGCTAGGAAAAACATAACTAATTCCTTGAGCTAAGAAATTACCATATCTGTTTTAATTGTATAGCTATGGCTTTTTACTTCTCCTTTATTACAGAAATTGCCAAAATTATCATGAATGACAGGAAATGGAGTTCTCCTCCAAAAAAATTAAACTGTTGGCTGTCACTCTCTTCAAGCTAGCTAAAGTTGGATACAGTTTCCTATTTGCAGATTAGACCATGAATCTCAGGTAATTCAGACAGGGAATCAACTTTCTTGGCGAAATAATGTAAATATTCCTGAAAGGTTTACTTTATTATTTCAAGTGTGCAAGTATTCTAAGTTTTTGTTACTTTTTATTATAGGGGTTTAGATCAGGCATACTTAGAAATCTAAATAATAATTTTTTAAAAAGTTTGCCACCTTAAGTTATTTGTAAAAATAATAAAGGTAGGATACAAATAAACAAATAAATACAAATGGCTGAATGAAATGCTAAGTAGAATAGAATAGAATAGAATAGAATACTTTATTGGCCAAGTGTGATTGGACACACAAGGAATTTGTCTTGGTATAAATACTCCCAGTATACATAAAGAAAAGGAACATTCGTTAAGAATCAAGAATCATAACGTACAACACTTAATGATAGTCACAGGGTACAATCAACATCAAATCATACTAGGAAAGTATTATTAGTGCTTAAAATTGTACATCCACAAACCAACCACCTTAACAAATACCATGGGATTAGTCAAAATAACGTTTTTGAAACAACTTTTAAAAGTACAAAAATACAAAAACACTTAAAACTTTCAAATTGAGCTCATTTCTTATTAATTTTTGATAAATCCATATATATTTGTGAGAACAGTATTTCCTAACTGTCTGCTAATAGTAGTAATCATTTCTTATAATTGCTCTATGGGAGTGATGAGTGGTTTCTAAATTTGATATGTATGTAAGTAAGTAAATATAATTTTTGACATCATCAAAATCAACTACGTGCCATTTTCTAGCTGGCTTATTTCTCAATTTACATGATAGAAAGGTATCAAAAACAAGTCTGAAAGTTTGAAGCACAAGAAGACAAATAAGCAAGTTTGGATAAATATATTTTACTATGCTATGCTTGTTTGAGATGATCACTTCTGTAATATCAGTACAGATCTGATTGAGATCCCTGGAAATCAAAGATCAAATACCATTCACGACATTAGGTACACAGCTTTTGTGTATCAGCCTAATCTTTCTTCCAGATTTATTCACAATAAAAAAGGATTGGAGAACAACCATGCATTCTTAATTCAAGTATCACCAATGTGAATATATGGTATCAAGAAAGAAAAGTTTATTTGTCAACTTCTTGGTTCTATATTCAGCATTCTTATATCAAATGGCATCACTAAGGATTTTGGCTGAGTAGCTGCTACACAAACTTGGTACTGTTAAGAAAAAGACACACAATAAAAGAAAATACTTCATTCACCTTGATTTCCTTTTTATTTTTATTGAGATTTTTATCAAGATAAACAGCAATAACAGACTTATATACCACTCCACAGTGCTTTACAGCACTCTCTGGAGGTTTACAATGTCAGCATACTACCCACAACAATCTGGGTCCTCATTTTACGAATGTCAGAAGGATGGAAGGATGAGTCAACCTTGAGCCAGTCAGGATCAAATTCTAGATTGTGGGCAGAGTTAGCCTATAATATTGCATTCTAACCACTACTCCAACATAAAAGAGAAATACAAATACAACATATAGAGAAAAGCAAAACAGAGAAAAGAAAAGGTGCAGAAAACAGTTCAAAGAAAGGAAAAAAAGATAATTAAAAATTACTTGTGCAAGAAATTAAAAGAAAGTAAAAAGTCAAAAAGTGATTAAAAACAATTTCATCTTTTACTTTTACTTTTTTCTCTTTTTCTCTCTTCTCTCTTTTACTTCTCCACTCTGTTTCTTTTTTCCTTTTCCACATTTGTGTATGTGTTGTTTGTTTATTTTAATTGTAAAATTAATAAAGTTTGTTTTAAAAAAATTACTTTTGCAGTTACAAACAACATATTACCTCTCTTCCCTTTTTAACATTATACTAACCCTTTCAGCTTTATTTCATCCTTTTTCAATCATCAGATCCAGAAATTATTTTACTTTTTTCTATATTCAACAAAAAATAATCTTTGCTAATTCTTCACAATCCATTTCTTTATTGTAGGTACCATATTTCAATATTTCTCCATCTCTGTGCATCATTCTCTTTGATTTCTAATTCTGGGATGTTATTCCTGTACTTTCCATCTTGTAATCAAGTTGAAAGCAGTGCACTGGTTAAAGTGTTAAATTAAGAGGAGAGGATGGCTGGGTTCAAATACTTTCAATCAACATTATTTGGTTGTTAAAAAAATGAAGCTAGTAAATAGGATTCCATTGTCTCCATTACAAAATTCTCATTATGACTTCAAAATAATCATCACATATATCTTGGGCTGTTGTGGAAGAATGTAAATTTGTGCAATCCTTGAATAAAGGGGCTAATTACAATATTATTAAGAAGAGAGTACAATCCTCAGCTTACGACCATTAATTATGGTTTGACATTATAATGGTCTCAGAAAAAGTGACATGACCTGATGTTATGACTGTAGCACCGTCCCCATTGGTAAAATGACTACAATTTGATCCACTTGGCAATCAGGTCCCACTTACTTTGTTTGTAACACCTTGCAGTCACATGATCACAATTTGTACTTTCCTAGCTAGCTTCTGAAAAGCAGAATCAATTGGGAAAGATGGATTCGCGAGTCAGTTAACAACCATATGAAAAAGAAACGTATGAAGAAGAGTTACAGGAACTGGGCATGGCTAGTCTAGTGAAGAGAAGGACCAGGAGGATACATGATAGCAGGTGTTCCAATACTTGAGGGGCTGTCACAGAGAGGAGGGGTGGGTCAATCTTTTTCCTGAAGTCCAGACAATAATGGATGGAAACCATATGATTCTGTTAGTGGCCAGGGTAAAAACAAGTCTAGTCACATGATGGTTTCCGTTAACGACTTCATTGTTTACCTACTGAATTTCTGGCTTCAGTTGTGGTCATAAGTCAAGGACCAAAGAATCATCAGTGTCCCCACTAGTGGTATTTCAAAACAGTTTGCTTAAGGGTTCATGTAATGTGTCACTAGAAAAGTTCTGTACAAACTGTACATGCCTCCTCTTTGGATGAGAATGTGAAGCAGAAGCACATATTTGGATACCATCGTTATAATAAAGCAGATTTTGTGGAGTGGAAGACATCTTTCATGTGTAGGAAGCTACTTTTGGTTCCTGCAGCAGTGTCATAGATTAGAATAATTTTAAGAGCCTTAGAATTTTGCTCAAATATGGTTTTCCCATCCATGGTGAACTAATATTTGTTAAATGATTCTTATCCATTTGTACCTTTATGATTTTGGGATTGTTTCAGAACGCCCACACATTGCACTAACTCTGATTTATATATTTGGCTTTACTATGGCCCTCACCCTGCCTACAGATTTATCCTATGTCATCTCCATATAGCAATTTATAACCCCTATAAAATGTCATCTGCAATTCTTTTTTAATGTTTTTTTTTGAGTAATGACGAGAAAGAATTGTACAGGGAATCAAAAATCTAATGAGTTATACATTATTTGACTATTTATAACCAGAAAACAGTCTCTGACAAATTTGGGCAATTTTACAACTAAAAGCCTAGTCTATTGTGCTTTTAAAAGTAATTTATTAAGCAAATAAAACTCCTTGCTGGTAATGGATCCTTTTAAACTATGGCACTGCAAGAGCTTTGGGTCTTCTACAGCTGTGGAGGCTTTATAATCCCTGCATACATCTTGCATGTCTCGTCACTCATATTTTACACTTACATCTTAGATTCACTTATTTGATTTCTTTTATGCCCAGTATTAGATTGTAACCAGACATTTAGAATGAAAGTGGTTAGGAGAGCTGAGCAAGATGTGATTTTTGTTTACTTGGTGAAGATTTAAATCTCTGTATTATGAGATTGAAAGTCAAGTGATGCAATATAACTTGGAGAAGAAAAATTGAAAGCTACGTGAAGGGGAGAGATTTTATTTCAGTCAACTGATTAAATAATCTAGGTTGTGGCAGAGCACATTGCCATGCAACGAAGTTTCTCCAAATATGAAACTGATTTACTTAAGAGGTTGCTAGCAGAATGGCATATTTATATCTGATCTTTGTGTCAAGTTCGTTGCTACAATAAGAACGTGGAAGCGTGTGGTTCTCCTTGAGTGAATAAAGTGTGTTTTGTAATTTTGTGAATATTCAGTTCTCATTGTTAATTGCAGAAGAAAAAGAAAACTATAAAATCATAGGTTTAAGCAGAGAAAAGAGAATCAATCCTGTTAATCTACTAATAGTTTTATGGGAGCTATATATTGTAATGATTTCCCATTTTCAATGTTTATAATCTGAAATGTCTCCACCCAATCTTTCCCTAATTATGGAAGCAGCAAGTTCTAGGTTCACTATCCTAAATCCAATTCTACAGCAACGTAGGAATCTCATGTCTATACAAGCCAGCATACATAACCAATTACTTTATAATTAGCTACTTTGACAGTAGATCCCCAGGCAGATCCAAGGAAATGTAAATATACATTTTTTTGCTATATAATAATAATTGGTTATAATAATATAGTAATAATAGCTTACATCCTGTGATGGTACTTAGATTCTTGGGAAGAATTCAATGAATATGAAGCTCAACATCAGCTAAAGAACCATCAGATGTGATTTCACATTACTGTGTATGTACCGTATTTTCCGGCGTATAAGACAACTTTTGAAACGAAAAAAAGTCAACCTGAAAATCGGGGGTTGTCTTATACGCCGAGTATATTCCGAAAAACGTTTCGATATGCCGCTAAACGAAAATCGTCTGGATATTGCCACGAAATGAATTTTCCAACTCGATCCTGCACCAATCACTGCAAGGCTGCTCGGACCACCTCTCTAACTCAGCCAATCCAAGCAGGCTTTTTATGCATGCAAATTACCGTATTTTCCGGCGTATAAGACGACTTTTGAAACGAAAAAAAGTCAACCGAAAATCAGGGGTCGTCTTATACGCCCGGTCGTCTTATACGCCGGAAAATACAGGTAATAATAATAATACTTGGCAATGGTTAAAAACAGGAAATTTGAAGAAAGACAGACTCCACAAGACCAAGCTTTAAGAACAAATGCATACAAAATTAGAATTGAGAACAGCAACAGACAGCAAGTGCTGCTTCTGGAAAGAAGCTGAAGAAACAGTGGCCCACCATCAAGAAGATCACACAGACAGGACTACAAACAAGCATATAATGCTTGTACAAAGTAGCAACAACCATGTGTTGGATTGTCTGCAAGAAATGCAGCTTACATCTTGCATTGTCTTTTGAAACAATAACATCTGCCTATGCCAGGTTGTTGGGAAGGATTTGATAGGTGGATAAAAATGCCAAATCCTATCTAAACATATGGCTGGCTATGCAACCAACCAGTATGCACAGTCAGCCATATGTTATTAAACTTGCAGGCCTCCTGACTCGCAATGACTCACAACAATCAAACAAAACGAAAAAGACAAATCAACTAAACATTAAAAAAAGAGAGGAAAAGTTGGCAAGGGCAATGAAGCAAGGGATCCCACTCTTCATTGTGAAAGCAGTAGTTTCCTAATTTTGTCATACATCCCCAGTTTAATCTTCAAAATGATATGATTTCTTCATTATTTGATGTTTTTTTCTCCTTTAAAAAAATCTTTCGTACACAAGAAGCAACTCGTCAATTCATTTGAAATTCTTCTACAGCAGGGGTGTCAAACTGGCAGCCCACGGGCCAGATGTGTCACTGTGCAGGCCACACCCACCCCAGCTCTGCAAAGGGAAAAGCATCACATTACATCATGTGATGGCAACATGACACTTTGACACCCGTATTCTACAGTATTACATTATCCCAAAATAATAAAACAGTTGTCTTTGCCATTCTGTGACATACCTATAATATAGCATCTTATTTTTAACCGCACAAATTGTATTTGGGGAAAAGATCAGATTGAAAAGCGTGTTGCTTGTTGCATATTTCTCGTGTGCTATTATTTTTTCACTCATTCATTTCTATTGTCATTCTTTTCACAACTTTTTTTTTTACTACCACAAATGTTCCATATTAATCTGTACTTTCTTTTCTTTTAAAATTGTATCTTAAACAGTTAAGGAGATGCAGTGTTAATCAACATTTCTTTAATTGTCACGATAGTATCAGAAGCATAATAAAATTCTCCTCACTTTTTTCTGGCCTTTCTAAAAGAAGCCTCTGGCATCTATAGTAAATTGTAGCTCAGAGTCTACATAATAGGTTGCTTAGACAACAAGGTCTCAAGAGTGCTTACTGAAAGAGATTAAACTGTAATTTAACTGGCCTGTGAGTAAGAGGGAAGGAAAGAAAAGATTTGTGGTTTTCATAAAGCAGGAAAAAAGTACATGGGGGCTGGTGTTTATAGCTTAGAGGCTCTTTTGCCATCTTGACACAAAACAATTTTATTTTTAGCAGGCTTTGGTTTTGTAATGGTGCCTTATCAATCCCACAATCCTGTTCAATGAAATAATTGGTCTGAACTAGTCTGAAAGTACCAAAATTCCCCAAAAAGTTTGGAACAAAAGCATTGAACTTCCCCACGTAGAAATCAACAGAAACAAATGATACTCATCTCAAAGGTATAAATTTATGGAAGAGTTTTACAATTCTGTGTTTCTGAACAAAAGATCAGTTGAACAAAAAGCAAAATAATATTCTTTTGTTTAGGTTCAAAAATAGTTTGTGTGCATGTTTTTTTTTCTTTTTTAAAAAAAAAAAACTTCGCCTTATCAGCCCAGCTATTAAATATTGTGCCTTAGTTGTTATCAGTCTCCGATCAGCACAGTTAGTGCATTTTACTTTCCAAGGAAGTGCACTTTGAGCCAGCTGGAGCAGGAAAAATGTAGGAGCTGGAGAAAGTCATAATTGAAACAGGCGACTGCTCCAGTACAGACAGGAAATAAAAGGAAGACTGGACCCTTCAGTGGATTAAATTAGATGTTTCAAATTCAGACAGTATCAGAGAGAAAGAGAAAGAGAGAGAGAAAGACTTATTTAGAAATTTTAAAAAGGTAACAGTAAGTTCATTCAGATGAATGCCTCCTCTTTCTGAACCCCCCTCTCCCCTTCCTTCCTAACACATGTATTTGCTGAACTCTGTCTTGATGCACTGTAGGAGAGAAATTGCAGAGGGGCCTCTTTTTGCTAAAAGAGCTGCAGAATGCTTTGGTAAAATATCTGCTTTTTCGGTCTTTGCATACTTTTCACTTCGTTACCATTCTCCATATAACTTTTATGAAGGATTATTCAAGAGAAGCAAGATATCAACTTTAGGATGTGTGGACTTCAACTCTCAGAATTACCCAATCAGAAAGCCAGATAGGGAATTCTGGAATTGACATCCGGACATCTTAAAGTTGACAAACTTGAAAAACACTGACTTAAACGATGTAATTCATGGAAACAGAAATAAATATGCTATTAAAACACCATGCAGCACATTGTTTTAATCCTTGTTATATTACACAGATTTATATATTTAAAAGGAATATAATTGTTGATTTTACAAGCAGTCTATTTTTGCTTTTTCCTTCCCCTAATTACTTTCTTTTCATTATCTTTGTTTGTATGAAGAAGGAGAAGGTACGTAATTGAGGCATCAGTCTGGAAAGTGGGAGAGTATGACTTCAGGTTCTGCCTTAGCCATGGAAGCCAGCTTGGGTGACTTTGGGCCAGTCATCCTCTCTCAGCCCAACACACCTCACAGGGTTGTTGTTATGGGAAAAATAATAGGAGGAAGGTGTGCTGGATATGTTTTGCCACCTTGAGTTATTTGTAAAAATAATAAAGGTGGGATTATAACAAAATAATTTTGCTTCAGCTTCAAGTCTACCTTGGTAACTCTAATTCTTGTGTATTTAAAAATTTCAGTCTTCCCATGGCGACTTTAAAATGCTGTTTTATTCATATTCATATAGTACCAATCCTTTCCTTTCCTGCCCCACTAAAGCAGATGGATTGTTTCTAAACTGCTGTCAACATAGTTCTCTCTGTCTCCCTCCCTCTCTCTTTCTGTGAATGTATGCCTGTCTGACTGTATGTGTGTGTGTGGGTGTATTGTGGTCAGCATCAAGAAGCTGTGTCTTTTCTTCTCTGTGACTTTATAACTAATCCTAGAATGCCATCATAAAAAAATGGAAACCCTGAATTAAAATAGTGCTCTTGTTGATGAATGATGAAATGCCTTTGCCTCAGGCTTGAAACCTAGAATTGTTTGATTGATTGCAAAACTTTACATGCCGTTTGATTCACCAGACTTCAGAATGTCTGAACAAACTGTTTGTACAAGATAATTTGCAGTCCCTTCTAATTTTGCTTATGTCAGAGAATAGGATTGTACTAAAATACTGCATTCCCAGGCTCACTCAGATGGTCCAGTTGAATCCATGAACATGCAATGAATATATTGAATAATATCTCACTTAATCATTGGTGACATTAAGTACTTTGTGCATAGAAGGTTGCATGTGGAATCTGAATTTCCACCTATTCTGTCCCATTGTGTTTCCATACATTTGTTCTTAAATTCTCTTCTATGTTTTGAAATAATGCAAAAGATGGTTGCACTGGGAACCAGAATCTAGAAATCAGAAATTCTTTATTTTGAAATAAGCAATATATTTACATTATAAACATACATCTAATACAGTATGTTATATGTTACATATAAATTATAATATTACGTTATAATAAATGCATAATAATAAATATATCAATATATCAATGTAATATTAAATTTATAGATAGGGACACAGGACACTCACCGCTGGAACTGCTTGACAGAATAAGACGCTTTCATTCCCATGCTGTCTATCTCCTTGATTCTAATTTTTATATAATGTGTAAAACTTTAATTGCTTTTTGTTGTTGTTGTTCTTCTTCTTCTTCTTCTTTGTAAACCACCCAGAAGCACCTTCTCTGAGAGATGGACAGCATATAAATTTAATAAATAAATAAATCTATTTTCAGAATCACAATATTTGGGAATTAGAAATAAAAGCTCAAGGACAAAGGGAGATGAAAACAGGAAGAAATTATTGCAGAGAAAGTGTTTTAAGAAAATACATGACTTAGGAAAAGGAGAAAAATAAATTTATGTTGAGAAATAAAGTAGCAGAATGAGAGAGAGAAAACACTGACAAGCAGCAAAATTGTCTAGCTAAATTACTTCAGTCTCCACTATCGTGCTTGGGAACATCTATATACCTGACTAAATTAAAAAGCAGAAGATAATATGGTGTCAGTATCACTTTTATTTATAAAAATGTCTTAGGCATGAAATAGATACTATGAAATTCCTTCCAGTATAAAATATATATATAGGAAATTGCAGCCCAGTGCTCTGGTTGGATATGTGCCTAGGTGCCCAAGGAAAGGAAAAGGATAAGCAAGAAAAAGAACTCCTGAGAGGGTAGAAGTACATTTTTATAAATTAATACTTTATAATTGGGGAATTCCCCTACCAACTACTTTATGAATGGAGAAGTCCTCCAAGCATCTATTTTCCATTATTACTACAACCTGTTTTCAAAATTGATTTTGGGCCCTTGTCAAATCACATACCTAATCTGGAGGTAGAAAAAAAGAGCACTCATTAATGTTGTGTAGATTGAGTCCTCATTCATTTCCAATGGGAAAGTAGTCCACCAAAATGCAATGAACCCAGCAGGGGTTTAGGCATATCAGAGGAGTCCAAGACTTCTGCATATTATTTATATTGTTTGTGATTTGGAAATTCAATCTGAGCAAGATTTGTTTGCATTATTTAGAGTGGATAAAATGTATTAAACTTTTTGGTTTATGTTCAAAGATTTTGGTTATATTAAATGTTATATCCAAACATGCTACAAAAGTTGGAATGAAAAAGCTGGATTCAAAAAGTCGAATCCATATATAGCTCAATGCCATGTGACCAAATCCATGGCGAATAGTCAGATTAAAAGCAGATCTTCCAAATTCATGTTTGCTTAGCAGCACAGAGATTACCTTAAATTCCCTTGAATTTGATTTTTCAAGAACAGCATACACAAGATTAGTTGTTGGCTTCCTTGATTAATAAAAGAGCTGCATTGCTAATAGTTTTTTATTAGCATAATATACAAACATATCATTTCAACAATAAAAATAATTCTCAGCACTTTCTCCCTTGGCTGTGCATAGCATAGCGTAACATAGCATAGCATAGCATAGCATAAATAAGCTCTGTAAGAAAGAAACTCAGATGTTTATTTTTTTATTTCTATTAATGTGAGAGGAATTTCCTCTGTGGTGGAGTAATTCATGAGCAATAAGCAAATAAGCCTGGGAAGGAGGACAATAAAGGGGAAATAACATGCATGAACAATATTGTTATTCTCTCTCTCTCTCTCTCTCTCTTTCTTTCTTTCACTAGTTGCTGGTAAATAATTCTATTTCTAATAACACCTGTTTTAAAAAAAATTGTTGTTGGTCTTGTGAAACTAAAGTTTTGAGTTACAAGTGGGTGTGGTGGTTTGTTCTTAATTCAAACATTAATTTAAGCATGAACTTGACCAGTGCAATTCTAACTTGGGTTTAGTGCGCCTTTTATTGGACACTTCTTTGCCTGTAGCAGACATCAGGGAGTTCTACTTTTCAATCGCTCAGATAATAGAATCTCTTGTTTCTCAGTTCAGCTTGTAACATCTACAGCAGCTGGAATTTATATGGAGACTTATTAAATAAAACAGCAGTAGCCAGTTCCCTCCTACTGCCTCATACTTGGAAGTAAAGTACCTGAACTTTTCCAAATGTGCTTGGCCTTTTGTACTTTAATCTGCATCTCTGTATTTCATCTTCGTTGTGTTTGACAGTTTCTGACCTCAAAGTAATTTATTATTCCTTTTATTACTACTTACGATCATGGTAATTGAAAGGATTTATTTGTATGATTATGAGTTAGTAAAGGATGATTAATACACACCCAAAGATCGTGCCATAAAAATGAAAGACTAACATTAGCATCAGTTTTGTGAAGTTGTAAAGTTTCTGCCTTGGCTTTTGTTTTCCATGTTTGTGGTAAATCACATTGGAACTGTTCAGAACATGAAGAAAATAGGAGGAATATTTACATAATAGTATTTTTTCTATTTGGCAAGCCATTCCAAATACTATATTACTTATATTCTTAAATTACATATTTGTAATATAGATAAGTGAGCCAGTTTGATTTAAAAGTAAGAAACTAGAAACTGCTCTCTCTTTCTCCCTCTCTCTTCATCAAGCTTGGTGGAATACAGGTAGTCCTCAACTTACAACAGTTCATTCAGTGACCATTGAAAGTTACAATGTCATTGAAAAAAGTGTCTTATGACTGTTTTTCACACTTATGACCGCTGCAGCATCCCCATGGGCATGTAATCAAAATTAAGATGCTTTACAACTGGTTCATATTTATGACAGTTACAGTGTCCTGGGATCATGTGTCCACCTTTTACAACCTTCTGACAAGCAAAGTCAATAAGGAAGCCAGATTCACTTAACAACCAGGTTATTAACTTAATAACTGCAGTGATTCACTTTAACAGCTTTGGCAAGAAAGGTCATAAAATGGGGCAAAATTCATTTAACAACTGTCTCATTTAGCAACAGAAATGTTGGGTTCCATTGTGGTCCTACGTTAAGGACTACCTGTGTTCTTGTGCAGCAACTGCTGTCAGAATTGAAGGAAGATGTTCTCATACTTTATACAGTCTTCATCAAAATAATCCAGGTGGCAATTCCAAGTAGACTTATATTCCCAGAAATTCCATTATTTGTGCCTATTTATGGGCATGATTTTTCACACTGAAAAACTGTTCCAAAGGGACTTTAATTTTGATTGATTGATTGATTGATTAAACTGATGCATCAGGAGTGGTTTAAATGCACATGATGGAAAAAAAGGTGATGATTTATACTGTAGTGACTGCTAGAAGGAGGTTGGGACTCTTCAGAGGTTTTGGGCATAATGTAGTGGAATCCTCTTTCATTTCTGTGGTGTGTGTGTGTGTGTATCATGTTCAACACTTTTCAGTGTAAGCATAATTATGTAAATCACATAAAATGTGAAAAATCGTGAGCAAACAAAAATTAAAGGACAGGAGACAGAGTTACCAGATGGACTTTTAAATAATTATATTTATTAACAATTTTGGATTTGGTCAATTGATATGGTCAATATACCACAAACCACCCAATATACTACCAATTTTACTATATACTATCAATTTTTTAACAACTGGTTCTGTGGGAGTGGCTTAGGTGGTGGGCGTGGCTTGGTGGTCATGTGATTGGGTGGACATGGCTTGGTGGTCATGTTATTGGCTGGGTGTGACCAACTCAATATCACTCACATCGAGGCACGCATCTCCTTGCCTGGCCTCTCATGACTGTGGGGATGCTGCAACAGTCATAAGTGTGAAAAATGGTCATAAGTCACTTTTTCAGTGCCATTGTAACTTTGAATGGTCACTCCACACAAGTAAAGTACCAGCAAAGGAGGGGAAAAAAACTCCAGAAAAGTTCCTGAGACAGGAAGTCTAGTCCTGTCAAGAATATAATAAAGGTTAACAGAGAGGCAGTTTCTGTAAGCAACACCAGAATGTTTCCTTCCTGCCTTCCTTACAGGATTAGGCCAGTAATTTCTTCTAACAACCATTCTCCAAACTGCTTAGAATGTTAACAACCGGTTCCAGCGAATAGGTGCGAACTGGTAGAATCCCACCCCTGGTTGCAAAAGAAGTCATTTTTTTGGCTATTTTTTACTATACCTTGGTAAAAATTATACTGTTGCTAGATTAATGCATTGGAATATTACTCATATCAATAATCTGTGCTATGATGATGACACGACTATGAGAGGTGAAAATATAAATGACCTTAAGTACTAGTAATAAAAGTCAAGAAACACAATGAAACAATTAGAGCAAAGAAAGAAATAGAGAACAACAGATAGTAACAGATAGAGCAACCAGTCTTAGACTTGATAATCACGACTTTGAAATGATGGATAGTTCCTGCCTTTTTGGACCAACTTATCAAGAGTAAAGGAAGCAACAATCAAGAAACACGCTGAAGACTAGCAATTGGTAAAATGGCAATCAAGGCCCTGAAAAAAATATTCAGATTTCAGGATGTGTCTACACCTACAAAGATCAGTATCATGCAGGAAATGTGTTTTTCCTGTAACACACTATGGAAACAGAGTTGAACTTTGAAGAAGTAGAATAGAAAGAGTATTGATAGTTTTGACATTTGAAATTGGAGAGGACTCCTGCAAATATCATGAATTGCCAAGGAAACAAACCAATTGATCATTGAACAAATCAGCCTGGTGTATTCACTCAAAGCACAAATAAACAGACTCAAATTATTTCATTTTGGACCCATAATGCAAAGATCTAACTCTATAGGTACTGAAGTCAGCTAACTTTGCAACTAATAAACACGGTTGCAATTTGGCTCCAGTAATTAATATGTGTTGTTATTATTATACAGAAACATAATAAAAGGTAATATATTATTCTTATCAGAGGAAAAATTTATAGAAAACCAAACTAGATTACTGTAATGAACTATCCATCTAATCCATATAGGAAATATGCTTTCCTTGGTAAACAATGCCTTGGTTAACATACCACAGTTGAAAGTAAGCTATTTTTCTGCAAATAATGGGAAAATAAGATTTTTTTAATGGAATGAAACTGTCCATTAAAAATCAACAGTATGGCCCGTTGACAAGAAATAATTACCCCTATTCATTTTTGTATATATTATTTTGCCCTTCAGGTGTACTTATAATCACAGAAATACAAATCTAAGTAGTATAAATTAATTACTGGAGAAAGTGTTCACATAGTGTGAAACTGCTTTGTGTCTGTTTCTTATCTTGGGACAAAGAAAAAAATATTTTTCTGAGGTAATTTTTTTTAAAATTTCATTGAAGAAGGTGTCCTGTTTTCCTATGAGCGTACATTCAGAACTCTGAAACAAGCTTTCTTGATCAGCCAATCATAGGCTGCTGATATTGGAGAACAGGTAACCTACATTCTTGCAGAAACAGTTCAAAAGAAAAATCAAGTAGAAGTAGCTAAACCGGGTTTAAGTCACATAGACTTTTAACTTACTTTCTTAAATAACTGTAGAAATTATCGATGAAACACATCTATGCAAACTGGTGAATATATACCATACCAGTAGAAACATATCAATGACTCTGTGCTCACTTTTATGTACATATTCATTTTATAATGCTGTGCTGTCTTATGATTATAATATATTCATTCTCTATCAGAAGTTTTCCTGTATATATTTAAAGTTTTGGCCACCAGTCAGCTTTGGTGGTTTCAGTTCAGGAAATCAGCTTTCCTGCTCTCAAAGGCAGGAATTCAAGCTTTTCATTATTCACCCTGGAAGGATGCATACTGTTTTCCCTGTTTGCTATCTTTCTGTTGAGCTTTTCACATCACCTCATTTATCTTTCAGGTGCTATAATCATTGACCCTCAATCAGTATTACATTATCCAAAACAGGCAATTATCCACATTGTCACTTTTGCATTTGCTCTTTTGACCTGCGGGTCACAAAGGCCTAGTGTAACTGAATCCTACAAAACTATTCCCTTACCTGTCATATAAATAGTCATCCTGGCAAAATGAGACCCATGGGGGCTTTTGCTGAGGTGTTGAGAAAGCCAGTCTAGCTCAATCTTTATTCTGCTCTTAAGGAATGTAGTACCCTTCTGGCACGCCATCAGAATAATGCAAAATTCCAGTTTTGAATCTTAAAAAATTGAATTCCCCATTGCTATAAATGCTTCTTTGTGGTCTACTTTATTGAAATTTCCATTTAGCTTCTCCATCTGTTTTCTGTGTTGGCCTCGCTTCCTAGAACAAGAATGCTACCTTTCATCTTCATTTGTGGGTGTCAAGTCATAAAACTGTCTGGATTATTTCTGCTTTAATGCAACTTCTTTAACAGATTTAAAGTTAATTTTTAATTCCCCAGTTCATTTAGTTTATACTGGTGTTCCAATATACTGGTGTTCCAAAACAGCATTTTATATTAATACTATGTTGCCCGCAAATTACCATTATCCGAAAAATGTATTATTAAGTATCATTTTTTCTCTATTTAACATAGTAATAGTAATAACAGTTTTGACTTACAATGTTAAATTCTAAATGCTAAATTCACTTTGTCCACTAGAGGTTTTTTAAAATAAATAAATAAATGTCACTATTGCAGTACCATTTATTTTCTCCCAATTGGCAGTGATGAAGAGTTATAATATATGACAATAATTTCAGATTGAATCAGGCTTAAATGATTTCTATTGAATTAATTTAATTAAAATTAAAGTTGTCACATTGAACTAATGCCAGCTTTAACGTTATTGATTTAACTGTGAGCATAACCATGAATTGAGGTGAGTGATTGAGTGAGTTGACACAGTGATTTCAATAAAAAATTATACTTTATTTGATCTTTTGCAATAACTTTCTGTAGTCCAACTTTCCATTGTGTAGATTATTCAAGTGATGTGTATCAGGAGTGGGATTCAAATTTCTTAAAACCGGTTCTGTGGGTGTGGCCTAATTTGTAGGTGTGACTTGGTGGTCACATGACTGGCTGGCATGGCTTGCTGACTGGGCGTGGCTTGGTCATGTGACTGGGCGTGGCTTGGTGGTCACGTGACTGGCTAGGCATGGCTTGTATGTAAATATTGTAAATATTTATGTAAATAATGAATTTTTTATTTAAAAAAGAGCAATTTTTCCCAAAATCAGGCAAAGCAGGCAGGCAGATTGAGTTGCTCACAGAATCACAAATTCACTTAGAGATCTACCATTCTGCAATCTATTGTCTGAATCTGCGCTGAAAAAATAGAAGTTTCAATCCTAAGGAAGGTTCAGCTCTGCTTTTAGATTAGCTAGAAAGCAAGAAATCCAACGGTTTCTTGCTTTTTAGCTATTCTAAATCTCCCGGCACAGCAGAACAGCTGATGGTCTGGGAGTGGGGAAAAGGAAAAATGACAATTTACCAAAGGCAGGCAAGTTGGATGACGCACATGCCAGGTAAGGAGTGAGTGGGTGGGGAGGGAAGGGGCCAGCCAGTGGAGCTATTTGCCACTTCTTCAAACTGCACAGAATCATAACAACCAGTTCTATAGAACCGGACCAACCAGGTAGAATCCCACCCCTTATGTGTATAATTATAGGCCCATGATTATGTCATTTTTATGTCACCTTGTATGTTCATATAACAATAAGTGTGTCAACCTATTGTTATGTGAACATACAAGTCTAGTGTGGGTACACATATTAAATAATAAGGAGATCCTTTTTGTAAATAAATCTTAGGTGACCTGCATAAACACCATGCTTCCAGAAAATAAGCATTATTATGCAAAGCATAGAAAGGGGGTGTCATATACTAAGGAAAGGATATTAAAATCATAAGTATAAACAAAAGGAAATATACCTAAACGTTCTTTACACCAACACCATAAATCAAGGGTGTCAAACTGGTGGCCTGCAGGCCAGATGCATCACATTCAGGTCACACCCACCCCACGAAGGGAAAAAAGTCACAAAACGTCACAACAACCGTGCCATAAATTACATCTTCCTATACATGTCATTCCATCTAAATATCCTTGCTTCACCACAACTCTTAAATTATTTGATATATTGCCTTTTATTCTCTCATCTCTATGAAGATCTCAACTTGATCCAACCATACTGCACGAGTCAAAAAGAGGGCTGTGAAAATATTTACAGACCCCTCATATCCTGGACATAAGCTGTTTTAACTCCTTCCCTCAAAACGACGCTACAGAGCATTACACACCAGAACAACTAGACACAAGGATAGGTTTTCCTGAAGGCCATCACTCTGCTAAACAACTAATTCCCACAACACTGTCCAACTATTTACAAAGACTGAATTACTATTACTATTAATCTTCTCATCACTCCTTATCACCCATCCCCTCCCACTTGTGACTATATGATTATAACTTGTTGCTGTATCCTTATGATTTATACTGACTGTTTCCTAGTATGATTTGATTGCTTATTGTACCCTATGATTATTATTAAGTGTTGTACCTTATGATTCTTGACTCTTGACGAATGTATCTTTTCTTTTATGTATACTGAGAGTATGTACACCAGGACAAATTCTTTGTGTGTCCAATCACACTTAGCCAATAAAGAATTCTATTCTATTCTCTTTAACTCTTCCTTCATATATATTTTTCTGCTCATGATATTCATTCACTCTCAAACTAAATTATCCTCATTCTCTTTCTTTTGCATTCTCATATCATTTTTGTATTAAGTCTGTTTCATTTACTCTTATTCCTCTTCTTTTTTAACTACACTATTTCCATTGCTAGCCAGACATTTTTTATATTTTCTTGTTACAAGAGAAGGATTTCTTAAGTTATATTAAACAATTACCCTCACATTTTTAAACAAATTAGTTGTATTCATCAACTCTACAGACTTGTATGAGATAATTACTGTATAAGGCCTATGACAAGGTTATAAAAAATAGCCTTCTGTATCAAGAGCTAGAAAGTTTGGTTAAAGAGAGATTGATGGCTTACACAAAAGATCCTATGGAGCATGTCTATAATGTGTTTATATTAGCCAAATTATAGATTTTTAGATTGACAAGATAGAATTTACATTGACTAGATTAAAATATTTTCAGTTCAAGTAATGGTTCACAACGGACTTGATTTTTTTTGGCTGCTTTATGCTTTCCAGTAATCCATGACACAAGTTTAACCTACAACATATCTTAATCAAAAGTTCAATATTATTATTAAAGTATACACTATTATATATTATCTATACATATATAAAAGTGAAATACCACTCACGCATTATCACAAAATCTCACTAAGAAAGGATTTTTCAAAATGACCATCAGAGCATTAGTATTTCTTATATATTATTAACACACTCTGATGCTAAGTAGTTCTATTCCCCCTCCCCACCTGAAAAGAAATCTGTCCCAAATGCAAAACATAAGCAGAGGAGAGGAGTTTCAGTTCCAGTTTTACTTTCACAGCACCAAGCAGCTTTAGTACAGAACGGTTGGGTTAAGCCATGCACAGGCTCCTTGCTCTCTCCTTGCTCACACAGCAAATTTTGTTTCAGTTTCCAAACAGCTCTCAGCTCTCACACACACTGACAGGATGCTAGCCAGATGAATACTGATGGATGCTGACAGGCAGAGGCAGAATTTTTCCCTTTATATTCCTCGGTCACTAAATGAACTGTGGTAAGTTTAGGATTACCCATAATAAGCCTAAAACAGAGCCTTGAGGTACCCTACTGCGTGCTTTCCTTCATGTAGATATAGTTCCATTAAGGACTACACGTTAGAGGGCCATTGTTCATCCAGTTGCGAATATGATGATAATGGTGTGTATGCAAGATAACTCTCCCTCACCCACGCACCCTCAAGCTTCACCGCGCTCATGACCACTCATTCACCCTCCCTCAGCAGCTATCCAAAGCCCTACCACTGTGTCTCCCCTGCCACTTATGAGACAGCCTGTGCCATGCCTCTCCCACCATCCACATGTCCCCTCACTCCCTCTCCCTCCTGGAAGAAGTCACTTATCCCTCCTGCCAGCCTACTCTCTGTGACTTGCAACTTTCTGCTGGCTTCACTACTGACTGGTTTTGAGAAATTAGTAGAAAGTTGTGAGGAGATGGTCACTTAATGATCCACCATTCTCACTTAGTGATGACAATGGGGACTGCTGTCACTAGGTGATGGAGTCACATGATGTTGCACGTTATGATTGCATCGCTTAGTGATGGAAATTCCAATCCCAATTACCATCATAACTCAAGGACTACCTGTATGTGATTTTAACACTAAATATATCAATTGTAATCCTCTTCTTTCTTTTTAATGAAGTGGGGGATGGAAAAGAAAAGTGTCGTTATCTTTTATAGATTCATAATGTTTTCACATACAGATAAGACAGTAAATGGATCACATGGGGCAGAACAAAAAAGGAAAATGGTACATTGCAAAATATGCAACTTAAACAAGGCCAGAAATTATTGCTTTTGTAATTACCAAAAATAATAAAGTTAATTTTCAAAAACCAGCTTTGTTTAATGATAGGGGTGTCCAATGGTAGTAAATGTTTTTTTAAGTATGTTGTACTGATGCTGCTTGCTATCTTAACTCAAATACTTTTTTTCTGCTAAATCTTATGCAATTTAACAACTCACATACTTAATGAAAATGACTTATAGGGGTTGCCTAGTAGAAATAAGACAGAGAACATTGAGTAGTTAACTTAGGATGCAAAATGTCCTCAGACAGCCCTCCAGGAAATAATTAAGATGGAGCCTGTGCAGCAACTACCCCTGGCTTTCCAAAAAACTGATACTTCCTGCATATTTCTGAGTCTGTCTGATTCAGAGCAAGAAAGCAGAGTGCGTGAAGAATACTCAGGTGATATATCTAAATGGTTACCGTTCTTCAATCCAGATCTTTCTCTCAAAAGGTATTATTGTACTTTGGAATATTTATCTCTTGTTTAGTAAGGTTTAGAAAATAAACATTTAGAATAGGAATGTTTCCCAAATCCACATCAGAAATAGGCCATAGGAATAAGGAAAGGAAGACTGAATCCAGTTTATTCTTCTCTGAGATTTTTTTAAAGTAGGATTTGTTTTTGTTTAGACTATAAATACTTGTTACAACACGTTGTGTATGAGAACTACATTCCAATCCAAACTGAAAAAGATATAACAAAATTTTCAGAGAAAGAAAATACAATTAACTAAAATTAATTAAAACTATTGTACATGGGCTACCTTTATGTATATTGCTATAGACCTGTTAAAGGTAATGTAACCTCTAAATTAAAATTCAATTACATCATCAAAACCTTAGAGAAATGTATACAAGTTCATTGTTCTTGAATATGCATGCAACACTTGGATAATAAGCACTACGCATCTGTTGTGCTATGATCCCACATTTCTGTTAGGAATAAGCAAGAGTACAATCCAAGTACGAGTTAGAAATGAATGGAAGTAGAAATCCTGTGCTACTCAGAAATTTTTTTCCTCTGCTGAGTATTTTATTACAGAGAGTTGCTGTTGGGCTACAACTCCCAGCAGGCCCAATAGTTAGGAAGCTTACTTCTCAGAATATCTGAAACATGATAGGTTCCCCTCTACATCTCACTTCTATTTGTGGGTCGTATATCAACAAAAATGAGAAATTCAGTTATAGTCTTCTTTCTCAACTGCAGATTTCTTCCTCAAAAAGGCTAGTAAAAAATGAATAAATAAACAAAATATGCTTCTAGCAACAAATATTCTTTACTGTCCTTAAGCCTTTGTCCACACTGGACAGAAACTTTAATTATTTTCTCTTGGAATGTAATAAGGTTTTTGACTTGCTATTTTTTTAAAAAATACTGTATTTTATTTTAAGATATTTTTAAAATTGGATATTGTATTTTGCTGTTCTGAAAAATGTTCTGTACTAAAGAGTTTGGAATAAACTCACTTCAGGATTTTCATACTTCTGAGAACAGGTTTATTTTCCACATATAGGGCATAAAAGTGCCTGTTTGAATTGTCCATGTGAGTTTTGGAGGTATACTGTATTTGCTTTACTAATGAAAACTGAAATCTGCAATTGTATATATGAGTTCCAATAGGCCTGCATATTAAACTGCTCATGTTTCCTGTTCTAAAAGCTCATATAAGACTGAAGCACTGAAAATGTTTATCTTTCGCCATTGGATATCTGCACTTGACAGAATGACACACAAATAGGCTGAACAGCTGCTAATCAAACTCTTTAAAGCCACCAAACTCACTTTTGTCTTTATTATAAAACCAAAATTTGGTCAACTGAGGTCAAGTCGTGCACTTAACACAGCTTTATATTATAGGCAGTGAACTCTGTAACAGAGACTGAAGTCATATAAACACAAAACTTTTCTGCTGCTGCTCAGGGCTGGGATTAACTTGGATCCTCTAGTCTTCTGCTTTTAATGAAATTCTCTCCCTTCTATTTTCTTGTTTGGAAGACAGTCTGAAGTTATCTCATGCTAATTTAGTTAGGCAGTGCCCTCCAGGGATGTCACAGGCCTCCATGACCCCTCCAGAGAGACTCCGGGAAGGGATGAGGAGAATTAAACATTCCTGAGAAATTGCAAAACAAGAGCCCCCAGAGATTTGTTGAAAAACTAGCTCCAGACTATCTGCCAGAGACCCAAGCCACCTTTTCAGCACTTCCTTGACATCCCTCTACCAATCCCATCTGGCTTGACTCAGGGGTTCACCACGGGGACTGGGAAGAGTTGCAGTGGAAAAGTGGAATTCAAGGGAGGTCTGATTTACGCTGTTTGTGTGGGATACATCAGATAAATGGAAGGAGCAGTCCAAGAAAATAATGGATCTTGTTTCACTCCAGTGCCTTTCCCCTGTGTTGCTTTAAGTTAAAGATACTGAATGAGGAGGAGGTTTAACAGTTCATTAGCAGTTGTATAATTTGATGTAAATGTATGGGCATATGGAGTTGTATTATGGCAAATGTTTGTTTCTTAGAGCACAATCCTGCAATACTTTTTACTTTACACAATCCTGCAATACTTTACTTTTACTTAATTTCATTACTCATAGAAGTCTTCTAACAGACATGTCCTTATTCCTTCTGGGATGAAGTTGATTTAAATGTTTAAGGGTATTATTTTTCAACCGCAGAGAATACTCCCACGTCTCAGGAGGGATCTTTTTTTTTTCTTTTCATGAAATCTGTTACAAACTACCCAGGGCAAAATGAAAAACATGAATCTGCCTTACTTCAAAATAATCTAGAATTAAGTGGTTTAGTAAGAACAAATCTATCATTGTACAAATAAAATTGATGAGAATATAGGTCAGAAATAATAGCTGCACATTTTTATGCATTTTCATTCTTTATCAAATGAAAATGCATCTTTAATACCAAATTCCCTTTCAAAATATAGTTTACTATATTCCAGATGTATTATGAACATACGTTTTAAAAATAATGTATACTCCTCCTATCCATTAATCAAATATAAAAGGAGATTTCCCTTAGTTGTCATTTTTTAAAAATTGCAAACTTTTTTGTTTAAATATATACATATTCTAAATACTTGATAGATTAATCTATCCTGTCTTTCCTCCAGAAGCTAAAGGCAATTTTCAGGGAGGTTTTCTTTATTTTAGCATCATAACAAAGCTGTGAAGTGGGTTAAGCATTCGTGATCTTCCTCAGAAGAACTTCATCCCCTAAATACTAGTGTTGTCATTAGGAGCAATACTTTGTTGCAAAGTAATGATCAGATTTTTAGGTCTGGCTCCAGGAAACCAGTTTTGGTTTGGAAGACTGTGGACATTTGCTCACTTCATAATATTTTAATTAGTCAAGATATTACCCCATCATTACTTTTAGAGGTTTCTTAAAGTTTTGTATGAGCTTCATAATAAACTTTGATCAAACAGACTTCATGAGGCATTGATAAGTATGTTTAAACACATCATTTAAAGCTGCCTATTACATTCTGACTGCTGATAAAGTCTCATGTTTTAATAGCTTGGTCAGGTGACCTATCAGAGGTAGATAGAATTTGCCTCGTGCCCTGGAGTCCCAGACTGTTCAGGAATTCCCAGGTATCAAGACAGAATACAGATAGTCCTTGACTTACGACCATAATTGAGCCCAAAATTTTTGTTGCTAAGCAAAACATTTGGTAAGTTAATTTTGTCCCGTTTTGCGACCTTTTTTGCCACAGTTGTTAAGTAAATCATTGCAGCTGTTAAGTTACCACGGTTGTTAAGTGAATCTGACTTCCTCATAGCCTTTGCTTGTCAGAAGGTTGCCGAAGGTGCTCACATGACTCCCTGGACAACCGTCATAAACATGAATCAATTGCTACATGTCTGAATTTTGATCATGCGACCAGATGCTGCAATGGTTCAAAGTGTGAAAAGGGCCATATGTTACTTTTTCCAGTGTTGTTGTAACTTTGAATGGTCACTGTTATAAGTCGAGGACTACCTATATCTCCTTTTTCAAGATGATATGCCCAAGATGACTTATTCCTCACAACAACCTTGCAAGACAAATTGAGCAGGAACTTAAATCTCAGCCTTTCTAGTACAATCTAACACTATAACCACTTTGACTATAATGTATGAAAGAACTGATGTAGCATTTGACAGCAAGTTTCAACATGAATTGAATAATTAGTCAATTATGGGGTCAGCTGAAGCTTTTTTTTCTTAGGCAAACTGAATAAAATAGAGTCACAATGAAAACTTTCACCTGCAATCTAAACTATATACAGTGGATAGAGAAAGTCTATACACCTCTGTTAAAAAGCAGGTTTTTGGAGAAGTTAAAAAAAAATCATACCAAGATAAATCACTTCAGAATTTTTTTCCACTTTTAATATAGCATATAAGCTGTGCAATTCAATTGAAAAACAAACTGAAATCTTTGGGGAGGAAAAATAACAATAAAAACATACAGTAACATGGTTGTGTGGTTTCAACTGAATTGTACAGCTTATGTTGGAGAAAGATGGAGAAAAATCTTGGTCTGATTTTTTTTTTACATCTCCAAAACCTGGCTTTTTAACCGAAGTGTGTAAACCTTTTTTATATCCATAATATTCTTGTGCCAATCTAGGAATTCCTATCTTATGCAGAATGACAGTATGCTGGTTTTGTATGCACACAATGTAATATTCCAGGCTCTAGCTTTGCTTCCCTCCTCTTATGGAATTTCCCTGCTGGCATAAACCATTGGCCCATCTATCCCAATGAGGATGGGATGGGGCTTGGGCATTCTGGACAGGTGGTGTCTCTCCTGCCTCATCAAGTGTATCAAAGCAGGAGGTCTCTCAATCAAAACTGGAGTCTTTGCATTATGTGTCTAAAGTAGGACAATTTAAGCCTGACCATTTTTTGCCTCTAGTCAGAACTCTAGATTGAAAAGGAAAAAAAATACCATATTGTAGTTTCAGTGAACATCCTGGTCTGCCTACGTGCTTCTGTAACCTAAAAGTGAATGAAGCATTTGTTTTATTAATTCAACTCATTTGAAACCCGTTTTATTAATTGAACCCATTTTATTACTGTTTGAGTGATTAAAGAAAAAGTGTATATGCAATTTTCGGTGAGTTCGTGTTTCATAAATACAATTGTAGCCTTAGTATTCTTTCTTTGTCCCATAGCCATGTATTCAGCCTTAAAATTTCATCACACTCTGTGTTTTGAATACTGTATGCATATTTATTAGACATATTCATTTAAAGCTCCATATATTTACAAGTGATGCTGAAATGCTTTCTTTTTTCCTTTTTTGTTTCCTTTATAATAAGCATAATGCTTCCTGGTTGAAATTGAGATGGTCTCTTCATGCAAAGTACATGGTTAATCCTATTTTCTTTGAGAATTGAGACAGCATTGCATGAATACCTTAATCTGAACCAAGCAAATCAGCCACCCAGATCTTGCATCATGGTGATCAATACACCCTGCATGATGAATGGCTTTAAAGGGATTAAGTTGTTATAGCAACAAACCAATACTTCCCTTGAAAGTTGACTAAGGTTCTTTGTAAAAAGAAAAAAAGAAAACATGGCTTTTGACTAGTCCTTTCCTAGCATTCATTCCAATGTCTGCTGAGTTTAACCACATTCTGGGTACCACCCTTCACTCATACAGCGATTAAGTTGATTAAATAGGGTGGCTGCTTTTGAGGTTTTGGGATTTTTTTAAAAATTGAATATTTGTGCTTTATTTGTATATAAGAGAAAATAATATAAGAGAAAATTAGTACTTGAAAGCTATGCAAGTTGATTCTTTAAAAATATTTCGTCTGAATTTCATGAAAGATAAAACTTGGAAGCATTCTCCATATTTTTGGAAATAATAACAACAATAACAATAATAATTTGGTTTAGCAACAAAGATTTCAAAAAAGAAGATTGATTCTTCTTGATGTTCATGATTTTCCAAGCATCAAAAATCCTTTTGCTTCTGCTTTCTTGTGTTGTTTACATTTTGGTTTTTCAGTAAATTGATGTCATCTCTGTGACATATTTAGATGCTTCTTTCAGTTAAATCTTCATATAGAGCAGGTTTGATCACAGCCTTATTTATGAAAATAAATTATGCTCCTCTTTTCTATTTTTAATATTAAAAACACAGTAAGCAAAAAGCAAGTAGACATTGAAGTAAAAGAAATCAGTCAAAATCAATCAAAATAGACAATTGAATGCAGCTTACCGGAATAGAACATTTCCTAGAAGTTTCCTAAAAACTTAGTTAAGAATGGGGCCAGGTACATCTACTTAAGGTACAAAATTCTATAGGCTATGTATTGCCTTGAAATATTTTCATGAATTGTTATTGATAATTATTAGATGGACAATTCACTTTTGGTATGGCAACTAAACAGAACAGATACAGCTGTGGACTCTTAACAGTTAAGACTCCAGAAAGTATAGATATTCTTTAATGGATATAGAATATCTGACAATACTCTGGTAAATAAGTGCATCACACATTCATTCTTTCCAATGCTACTGTTTTAAGAATACTCTGCTTTCTTTATCATCAGCATCTTTCAGAATCATGTATTTTTTTTAAACAAACAGTGCTGATTTGTTTCAAAAATACAGTTTTAAAATAAATCTTAAAATAAGATTAGGGTTTAATTCTTCACCTAGATTTCTTTTAATTCCTTAAGTGTATTAAATTTTATAGGAAACATTTTTTTAAAACTATTACAGGTAGTCCTCAACTTACAACTTTTGTTTAGTGACCAACTTCGTTTGAAGTTACAATGGCATTGAAAAAAGTGGCATTTGACTGTTTTTCACATTGCTTTATGACTGTTGCAGCATCCCCATGGTCATGTGATCAAAATTCAGACGCTTGTCAACTGTCTCGTATTTAAGATGGTTGCAGCGTCCCAAGGTTATGAGATCACCTGTTGCAACCTTCTGACAAGGAAAGTCAATAAGGGAACTGCAGTTGTGATTCACTTAACATCTGTGGCAACAAAGGTCATAAAATGGGACCAACTCACTTAACAACTGTCTCATTTAGCAATAGAAATTTTGGACTTAATTGTGGTCATAAGTTGAGGACTATCTATACACCATGGTTTCAGAAGAGGATACACCACCCATCCACTGCATATATGCACACAAAACACCTGTATAAAAAAATCATTCTGAACTTTTACAAAAAAAAAAGAAAGAAAGAAGAAAAAATGAAGGGTGACATATATATTAAACTTCTTTTGTCAGTGAACTTTCCCAACAAACAGCTTTCTGTTTCATTTTGCCTCTGGCAAAAATTTCTAAAGATCAGAAATAAAGCCTTCCACAAATACTTTTGTATGTTGAAGAAACAATAATTTGACACTCACTGATACCAGGAAGAAGACAACATTGAATTTATGTTTGATAATACAGAAGGGGCATTGTGCATTCACTCGAAGCAAAAGACGAAAATTTTAGAATGAATTAAGGGCAAATGTTTCTCAGAGTTCATATTTTAAAGTTTATCTAGATTATACTGCCTCTATTCTTAAGCATATTCTTCTATTGCCAGCTATTGAATTTATATAGTCCAGGGAGTTTTACAAGGAGAAAAAAAAACTACTATGCTTTGTTTAGTATTGTCCTTCTTGAGAATTACAGCATGCTAAGAAACTGCATTGGTTTCCCTTCCATTGAGGTCCCCAAAAACTTTTGATTTTTACAAGAGCAGGACTGTTGTTCTGAGCCAATGGCCATATTTAAAGCAGGTTACTGACAGGAAAAAATATAATTATTTGTAGGAAAATATGTTCCAGCTTATCTATTTGGCAAGAACATACTGTAAGTGAAGAAGCTAATTGAGAGGTTAGAGGGAATTATTTCCATAGAGCAGATATAAGACAGGTCTAAAAGAGAAAATAAAGGCTCATCATTTGTTTAATATTTCTAGCTAAAGCTACTGATCAGGGCTTCCCAGACCTTTAAGGACAAGAGCGCTTCATTCTCTTAGAATTTGTATAGGAGATATGTCTTTGTTTACAAATAAACCTCTTACCTGAAACCAGGAAGGGATGGCACCTAACAAAAAACCTTTATTCCCATATCTATTTTGGTGGTAGCCATATAACATAATCTAATAGCATAACGCCCCATATCATTTCAGAAATACTGGAAAACATTCTAATTTTTCTGTTTTACTGTGTCACTGCTCTTTAACTGGCTAGTCTTGAGCAATGTATTTCAAAGATAAATTTCAACAGGGAACATTCATTACAATCCATTAAAGGCTTTAGCTCTAGTTGCAGTAATATGGATAGACATGGTTTTAAAATTACTTTTTATGAGCGGAAAACATAAGATTAAAAAGTCTATGTGATTACAAAGCCATTTGTAAATAATGAAGCAATTACAGTATGACTGGCTATAGTTTTTATATTTCATTTCTCTTGGATATTGATCTTTACTTTCCATGCTCCAGTCATGGAAATTTATATACTTGTAAATGAGATTAACACTTTGGGCAAATGATAGTGTCCGCTGCTATTTCTAAATATTGTATCATGATCAAAGTGATAATATGACAAAGTCCACTCTACTATAGATATTGTCTCTGATGACACAAGTATAAGTTTCCATGAGTCAAAGAAGCAAGCACTGACAAACAATCCTGGGTCACAAAGAATTAGAAATAACTGAGGAAATGAACAATAGCAAGGTTTCACAAGGTTTATACCACAGTCAAGACACTGTGCAGGTTGATCTTGCTACCATGAGCACCTAAATGCTTCCTTTAAGGTAAGGAGGCAAGAAATGTAGTTAAAGTGAGCCTTGATTAACAAGAGTTGTATTAATGGATGACAGCACAGTTAATAAGTTTTGATTGGTATGCTAGATTGGTGAGACATGGGTGCAGTTGCTTGAAATGTTACATGCAATTGTACTCTCTCTCTCTCACTCACAGAGAGAGAGAGAGAGAGAGAGAGAAAACAGGTTCTTTCTACAAGGGTGTTAGCCTATATGAATGCTGACTTGTCTCCCAACATCAAAACATTTCAACTGCCAAACTTAGCCAGGAATACTAGTGTAATATCCTTGGCATAACATTTTATTCTGTTAAGTTAACAGAATGTCAGCAATGAATTCCCTTGCTCATTTTATTTTCCATTTATTTGTTTACAAATCAAGCCTGGGATCCATGTTGTAAGTTTAAAAATCTTGCTTTTGATCATCATTGTGGTTATATTATTACATCTTTCAAAAAGTGTTGGGAACCTATTTCTGATTTGCATGCAAACCATAAATGCAAGAAAATAATTATGAAAATGTCCGTATGATAGACATACTATATGCCCATGTGCCTATATAGTATTCATTGCTGTAAATCAAAAATGAATGGGGTCACATATGAAAAATGAGACTATGGATTTCACACCACAGTTGGATTTTGTCTACTTCCCCATACAAGATTACAAACTCATATTTGGAATTCTTGAAAAATCTCAAGCATTAAAGAGGCAATTTCATTATTGAGATCCAGAGATAAATTCAGCTGTTCTATGGATTTATTTTACTTTCTGTTATTACCACTAATCTATCACCAAGTTTAACAATGATATAGTATTACAGATAAGAAAACTACTTGGAGAACTGTGTATTCATAAAAGTCTAGTGTTCTATTGGATCATTTTGTTAATAACTTTTACAAAATTCTGTCTTTGCCTTTACTGTGTAATCTCACGATAGTTAGAAGGCAGCCAAAGTCAAGCGGCGAATTTTATCACAGATCGAGGCCTAGCCATGTCACGGGTCACGGTGTTCAGCATGTGAACAGGAAGGTGAGAATTGCTGAACTTTTAGCTCAGTTGTACAGCCCCATCAGAGAACAAATGGACCAAAACACTCTACAGCTGTATAAAGAGATGAACGGGTGAATACCTATTTCACAGAGGCCTTTGTGTTCTGAACATGGTCTAGAATTATGATGGGATCCACTAGGCTGAAGCTTTGCAGCAATTAAAGCAACATTATCACACTGCACACAGGATCATTTATCTTCTAATTTAGCATATCATATGTTTTATATTTGCAATTAGTGATTATTCATTATACTCCATTGAAGTTTAAACAAAGATTTTTTTTTCTTTATCAAACCAGTAATCAATTCCGTAACAGTTGCAGTATTTCTTGTTTCTGTTTAGTCTGATCCTGAAGTCGCTACAATATAAACTCAAAAATGAATGAGTCAAGAATCAGTTGTTTAGAGTAGATGGGAAGAGCAAACTCGTGATGTTTGATTAACTGAGTAGGAAAGTGCACGCATTTCTACATAACTGGTTTCCTAACTATTTGCTGATGATGATGATGTTGTTTTTATTATTATTATATTTTATTCCTTTTTTTAATAAGACCAAACCATATATATTCAGTAACTATATTGTAAAATAAGCAATTGTAAAGAGATAAAGCAAAGTTGAAACTATGAAACTACATTTTTAAATATGCTTGAAATAGCAACTGTAGCTTAAACTAAGCATTTACTAATTATATAATATTTGATACATTTTATTGTTTATTATGCATTTGATACAAAGTTAAAAGAGCATTGGAACACATCAGAAATGTATAGTACACATCAGAAATTTACATCAGAAATGTATAGAACTTCACACAAAAATTATTTATTCATACATGACAGTCTTGTATATGGTGAGTCACACTGATATGCTTTAGAAATTTTGTCTTGAAGGATTTTAATATGTTGGATATAATGCAATAAAAGTATAGAATATGAAAGTTGCTGGAGTGATTAATAACCTTAAATGTGAACTATGTAATCTTCACTGGCTTTACTATTTTATGAACCAGGTAATGCAGTACATACCACTGCACCACTGTATACACATGATGAACAATGATGTTAGTAAGAAATAATGAAAAGTTATCGTATGACCTGAATTTGATATTATATTAATTTAAATCATATTTGGATCAAATTAGATGTTAGCCTTTAGGCTTATAGTATTTCTGCATTTTCTTGTGCTAATTATTAGTCGTTTTCTTCAAAGTTTTCTTTTATGTATACTGAGAGCATTTGCACCAAGATAAATTCCTTGTGTGTCCAATCACACTTGGCCAATAAAAAGAATTTTAAAAAAGCATCAGAACATCTTGCAAATATCAAAGTACAGTATATAATAAGATGATCAAGATATCCACTGTAATCTAAGGAGTATATCTTTAAATGTTAGCTTATTCTACCTTTTGTGCACCTAAGAAACATGTATGCATAAATGAAGAAGAAATAGTAAGAGTTAAGAATTAAGGCTGCCTTTCAAAGACATGTTTAGATTCTACCTTCCAGTTGAAAACTCTTAATTAAGCATGTACATTAATTAAAATAAAATTAAAGATATTGTTTCCTAATAAGAAATGGCTGAGATATCACATCTGACATAGAATACAAATATAAAGACATCCCATATATTTACTCAGTTATTAACTGCATCCAAACTACTAGTTTAGCTGCAGAACTGGAAGATACTACTAAGCTCAAGCTTTAGTTTTTAATTGTAAAAATGACTTACAACTGCAATACTTATGTGAGCATACCTGTATTTAGTATATATTTCTGATTTGAGGAATGGGAGTGGAATTTGAACAGTTCAGGTGGTATTTACCAAAAGTAACTGAGCTGTCCCAGAGCTTACATTAATCTGATTTGCAGAGTATCCACTAGCATCTGGGGACCTACTAAAGTTGTTTTCTTTAAATGTGATGTGACGAGGTCAATGCAAATAGCATTGTGGGTTATCCTACAAGATAACAGCCCCTTTATACCATATGGGGATAGTTTGAATTATTGTGTTTGCATGCTGATTATTTATTAAAAAGGAATTCAACTTTACAGGTAGCTCTCTGTTTCTTTCACAAAGGGATTAAAAATATTTCATTCATTTTGAATGGGCTTAGCAGCAGTAAGTTTTTTGCCAGATATGTAGCGGTGTGGTCTGGTTGATTGAGTACTAGACTGGGAGTCTAGAAACCCGAAGTTCTGTCCCAGGCTCAGTTACTAACCTACTATGGGATGCTGAAGATATTTATTATTATAATTACTCTTCTTTGTTTTCTCTGTGTTAACTGTTTAGTACTGAAACCACATTTACACCAACAGGTCCAGCTAAGTAAAATAAGTGAAGCTGTATATGCCTTATAATGGATATTTGCATTTATTTATTTAAAACCTGGATATAGCTGTCCATCTTTTGTTCATTATAAAACATCTTTTTTTATCCTATATGTATATAACTATAATAACGACTTTTATTTTTGGTAATTGAAATGGATAGTTATAAGTCATAATTGATGAAAGAAGTTCTACGCTATTTGGGCAAAGTGAATCTCAAAGTGTAAGTGTTCCTAAGCTGCATAACAATTGTATCTAAAAAATATGCAAAGGGGAAATGCCATTGGAAGAACAAAAAAAAACCCTAATAGAATGAAGAATTTATGTTGTTTAGCACTTAGAGGTCACATCAAGCTGATTTAATTTTCAGTACGCTCAGAAGGCGCTACTCTGATGGACCATTTGTCCATAACAAATGGTATATTTGTCCCTGGAACATTACCATCTGTTCCACTCACAGTATGTCCACTTTGTTATATCCCAGATTACAAGGGCAACTAGCACCGTTGGTAGAAAATAAACAAAGAGTTATTCCTGAACAATTGAATACACTTATGGATAAACTTTTGGTTTTCCAGAAAGGTTAAAAGCAGCACACTACTTTTATCTTTACATGACTATTGGTGATAAATTTTGGATAAATTAAATATATAATACAGATAAGCGTTCTTATATTGCAGTGAGATATATGGTTTGTGAAAAAAAAATTAAAAACCCATCTAGTTTCTTCCTCTAATATAAACTAAGTAATATTTTGCAAATACAAACTGCGTATCAGTACTGCACATGGACCTCTCCATTGGTGAGATGCAGGCTAAAGATTCTAACTTGTTTAGAACAGCATAAGAAAGCCTGAATTGAACTGGGTTTTAAGTTTGGGACATATTAATCATATTATGGCAAAAGTGATCTTACTTTGGCAAAAATGGTATGATTTGTTTATTTATGAAATTGATCTGTTGTCCCAAAACTCATGAATTATAGTTGGTTTATGGATACAAATACAGTGTCTATGGGGATTCTCGATCATTCAGGTCATGGTTGTTCTGAAGGTGCTTTTCCAAAAGGCAACTGGACTTTCTTGGGGTTTTTTTTTCATTTCATTTCTCATCCAAGAATCAGAACTCACCTTCTTGAATGAGAAGTGAAATGTTTTCAATGGGAAAAAAACCCAAGAAAATCCAGTTGCCTTTTAGAAAAGCACCTTTGGGATAAAAAAAAAAACACTACACCACCTCTATAAATGAAAACTACAGTAGGCTAAAGCCATAATGGGCCTTTATAATAATAACCACTGCATATAGAATGTAGAAAGAGTAAGGTTAAAATGAAATGTAGGAATGGATGTGTTGTACGTCTGTAAAACTAAGGGAACCTAGATTTCAGATTGTTGGATAAGGAATATAAAAATGAAATCCATATACTTGAATAAATAAATCAGACTGTGCCTGATTTAATTTGGCCATATTATGCTTACAAATTCATTGGAGAAGACAATGATGCTAGGAATTGTTAATGGACACAGAAGAAAGGGGAAAGCAAAGAACACACTGGCTTGATAACATCAAATCTGATGCAAAGTTAAACATACAACACTTGAAAGAAGCTGTGTTTGGTCGGGTAGCATGGAGAGCTCTTGCCTATAAAATCACCAAAGTCGGACGCGACTAAATGGTTGAAAACAACAAAAATATGTCTTTGCTTACTATTTTTTACTTCTTTTTACTGCTTTGTATATCATTGCTTATTCCGAAGTGGAATAATATAAGTATGTAGGTAAGATGTTAAACTGAGAAGTAAAGGGGAAAAAATCCTAGAAGCCACTTCCATGTTGTTGCCAAGAAAAGGACCTCAACCTGTCCATTAAAATCAAATTTGGCTGTTTTACAATATAAAGTGCCAAAGAAGATTAAGAAAATTTATTTATTTTATTTTAATTATATCCCACTTGATTATTATTTTTTTCCGTGTAAATAATTCAAACGGCAAACATATCTAATACTCCTTCTTCCTCTTATTTTCCCCCACAAAACCAACTCTGTGTGGTGAGTTGGACTGAGAGAGAATAAGTGACTCAAAGTCACTCAGCCAGTTTTTTGTAGCTAAGGTTGTACTAGAACTCACAGATTCTTGATTTCTATCCTGGTGACTAACTGGAATTTACTTTTCTTTTCACAGGCAATGTGGCTGATGTTGCAGATGGGTGAACCAGAGGATTTTGTCATAGCTACTGGTGAGGTCCACAGTGTCCGTGAATTTGTGGAGAAGGCATTTCAGAACATTGGTAAAACTATTGTGTAAGTAAAGACACGAAATGACAATGATATTACATGATGATTATTCATTCATATCCATTTATTTGATTGTAACTTTATGGCATTTTTAGATATATGTTTTCTGCCTCATCTGATGTTTTTTGGATTTCAATTATATTTCACTCTAGTTTGAAGATATATCACTCTTTACTAAGAAAAAGAAAGTTCTGCCTAATCTCAAAATATTTTCTCTGGTAATATTACACTAATAACTAGAGCATACAAAAGATTTGCTAGACCAATACTCAAATACAGCTCATCAGTCTGGAACCCACATTACGTATCTGATATTAACACAGTTGAGAAAGTCCAGAAATATTTCACAAGAAGAGTTCTCCACTCCTCTATTCGTTACAGAATACCTTATGCCACCAGATTCGAAATTCTAGACCTAGAAAACCTAGAACTACGGTGCCTTCGGTCTGATCTAAGTATAATATATAAAATCATACATTGCAATGTCCTACCTGTCAATGAATACTTCAGCTTCAACCATAACAACACTAGAGCAAACAATAGATACAAACTCAAGGTTAATCACACCAAACTTGATTGCAGGAAATACGACTTCAGCAACAGAGTGGTCAATGTCTGGAATACTCTAGTTGACTCTGTGGTTTTTTTCCCCAAACCCCAAAAACTTTAACCTTAGACTGTCTACTATTGACTTCACCCCTTTCCTAAGAGGTCTGTAGGGGAGCGTGCATAAGCACACCAACATGCCTACCGTCCCTGTCCTAATGTTTCTTTTATATATATATTTTATTTTTACATGTATCCATGTATTCATAACTATGTTTTTACTTATACCTATTATCTTGTAAGCAATTGACAAATAAAAATAAATAAAATAAATAAATGTATATGCCATATAGTAATGGACCATTATGAAATTACATTTAGTGTTTATTTGGTTTTAAAATGATCCCTTTCTGAAAGTTTGAGGTGTGTGTTAATATTAATTGTCAGTAAGAAACTTTATGCTAATCTAGACTAATCCAAATGACAGCTTCTGCCAAGCTTTTTTAGACTTAGCTAAAACTCTGACAGATGTACTAAAAAAGGAATATAGCTAGAGAACAGGTTCTGTTCTTTAAACGTAGTGTGCTTTGAACTTCCAAAGAGAAGCAAGAAGGAAAAACAAGCTTTACATAATATTTCACATTTGTTAACATTGAATTTGTGTTCTACTTTTCCATAAAAAAACATACCAAAACAAATCAATGTAATGAAATTATTCACATCTAAAAGAAGGCAGTTTCAAGATAACTAACTAGTATGAGTCTGATAAAATTTTACCTTCGTGGTAAAATTTGGCACTCAATAATTAAAAAAAAAGTTATTAATGAATTTAAAAATTATGAGACAGTAATAAGAAAGTACGGAAGAGTATGATTAGTTTAATTTACTACTTCATAGTCTTACATAGTAGCTATATAATTGCTTTGGGATTGTATTATATCATAGTAAATTAATTATGAAAGTAAAATTATTGTTTATATATGTATATTATTTTTCATTTATTTATTTATTTACAAGATTTATATACCGCCCCCCTCTCCCTGCGGGACTCGGGGCGGTGTACAGCCATTAAAAAATACAATAATAACACAATAATTAAAAACAATTAAAAAGATTAAATATCGTGGCTGAATAATAAAAACGAAACAAGGGTTTAAAAATAAGGACTAAAACCAATTAAAACCGAATTTAAAACCCATAAAACCCTAGGCCAGACTGGCTTGATGAAATAAATAAATTTTCAACGCGCGCCAGAAGGTCAAAAGGTCAGGGATTATCTTCATCTCCGGGGTAATTTGTTCCAGAGGGAGGGTGCCCCCAAAGAGAAGGCCCGCACCCTCGGGGTCACCAGCCATCCAGCCAGCGGCACCCCAAGGAGACCCACTCTATGGGAGCGAACTGGCCGACGGGAAATTGATGGTGGCAGTAGGCGGTCCCGTAAGCCATGGAGTAGGCGGTCCCAAGCCATGGAGCACTTTAAAGTTGGTAACTAACACCTTGAAACGCACCCGAAAGACCATCGGGAGCCAATGCAAGAGTGGCGTAACATGAGAGCTCCGAGAAGTCCCCCAAACCACCCGCGCAGCCGCATTCTGCACCAGTTGGAGTCTTCGAGTGCTCTTCAAGGGGAGCCTCATGTAGAGAGCATTGGCATAGTCTAGGCGGGAGATAACGAGGGCGGATGTGACTGTGCGAAGCGCATCCCGATCCAGAAAAGGCCGCAACTGGTAGATCCTACGGACCTGATAAAAAGCCCCCCTGGCGATGGCCGCTATATGTTCTTCTAACGACAGCCGTATGTCCAGGAGGACACCCAGATTGCACGCCCTGTCTGTGGGGACAAGAATTCCCCCCCCCCACAGCCAGTGATGGAACTAGCTGGCTGTATCGGGGTGCCGGAAAGCACAGCCATTCAGTCTTAGCTGGGTTGAGCTGAAGCCTGTTCTGCACTTCTTCTCTAGTATTCCCTAGTTCCCTAAATCCAATTTTTTTTCCTGGTAACCACCCAGAATAGTAAACGGTACCACTCGGTAGACTTGAATTTTCAGTATCCACAGTAATGTCAACTTTTCTCCCACCTACCAGTAATTGCCATCCTATTTAGCCATAAAAATGTTGAGGCAATAAAGCTCAATTTATACTGCATGTTATATACAGTGGTTTTATTGCAAAAGTGAAATATTTCTCTAACTCAGATAATAAAATTAGGCTTACTTCGTAAGGGTTTATATTTACTTTACTTCGTGTGGTTTATATTTTGGTTTATTATATTTACCATTTTCTGCTTCTGTGTCTTTTCTGGTGACCCTGCATAAGCAAGTCAAACTCGATTAGAAAAAAGAAGGATGAGGAATACTTTTTCCCACGATACTAATATGAGATTCTGAGAATCACTGATACATTTAATATAATGTGCCTGAACCACAATATCATATTTTCTTCCTTTCCTTTTATATTACTGCCTTGCCAAACGTTTTAATGCTTTAGTTTCCATTTTCAGCTTGCACTTCTAGGTCAAATGGTGGCTCGTGTAAGTTTTGCTTTATTGAGACAAACCAAGATCACTAAATGCAGTTGTTTTATTTAAGTCCCCCATACTTAATGGTTACTATTATTTCTCTTGATAAACATAACAAGAAGTTTTCTAACTGAGAAAGTGATTGGGGAAAGGAAAACAAATAAGCCATTATCTTATGTTCATTATTGTACACTAGACTATGTTTTGAAAAACATTCAAAGCACAGGCTGTATGTTTGCTTACTATTGGAATTTAGTTCAACTGTTCTTTATGTAGCATGATTAGAAAAACTTACATTGCTAATTTCTTTCACCATCAACTAATTCGTTCTGAATACCTCACACCTGAAATGAAAATATATTTCAGTTAACAATAAAATGTCCAAATTGATGTAAGACAGAGATGGATTGGATATAGAGTTCAATTAAAAATAAAGTGAGCTAAATTAATTAACTCTCTAAATATAGAAAAAAGAACATACAAATGCATGTCCATACATGAAATATATTTGAGGTTGGGGAGTTAAAGTAGCTAATTTGTAAGAGGTAATTGTACGCATATTACAATACAGATGTCTTCATGCTACATCCAGTTTTCTTCTGATCATTGTGGAAACCAGATGCAGATACAAGTAGTCCTTGACTTATTGAGATCCAAATTTCCACTTTAAGCAAGGCAGTTGCTAAGTGAGTCACACCCTCTTTTACAACCTTTTGTTGCCATGGTTGTTAAGCAAATCACTTGGAGTTCTTAATAATATGGTTATTAAGTGAATCTGGCTTCCCCCATTGACTTTCTTTGTCGGACGATAGCTGGGAAGGTCACAAACACGATCACATGACCCCAGGACACTGCAACCATCATAAATACAAGCCAATTGTCAAGGGCCCAAATTTTCCTCATGTGACTGTGAGGATGCTACAATGGTTGTTAAGTACGACTGTTATAAGTCATTTGTCACTTTGAACGGTCACTAAGCAAATGATTGTAAGTTGATGACTACCTGTAATTAGAATGACTGCGTCTTCATACGTTGGTGAAATTTAAACGTACGTACGTACATACATACGCCAAAAACCAATAAAGCAGTGTTCATGGGAGGCATCTTTGGATGGTAATACTAAATATTTTTGTGTTTATCACAGTCTTATAATAAAACAGTGAAGATGTGAACAAAGGAGGTTTGTTTCTTTGTTCCATCTCTCTTATCCTGATCTAGAAATAAGTAATTTATTTGCATAAAGCTAATCACATAGTTACAGGTGAATAAAATTCTATCCATCCATACACCTGTTTACTACTTTGTGAAGTGAAAACCAGTTTTGAATACAGGTATTCCTCATTTAGTGACTGCACCATACAGCGAACTTTCACAATCTGACAATAAAGGACCATCAACTTATTTGTTAAGCAAAGCAGTCACTAACTGAAACCACAACTATTCTTTTGACCTTACTTCAGCTTTCTTTAGCTTTGCAGACTAGCTTAGATCATAGATATGAGGATTGGTCATAAAGTTACGTTTTCATCACCCTTGTAACTGTGAATGGTTGATAAACGAGGCAGTCATTAAATGAGGATTACCTATATATTGCATATCATTTTAACTTTAAAATCCTGATGGAACATAGGAATTATGCTTTTAAATAAAGAATAAAGTAATTGGTGTTATTGATTTGTAAATTGCTTTCTCAAGATCAGACTCAGCAGTCTATCTTCTTAGTCAGATGACTATGTTTCATAGTATTAGTCTGGAAAAAAATAACTTTGTCAAGATAAACAGTTCTAAGAGTTAGACCTTTAGTTTCTGAAATATAATTGAATATTTTAACACTGTTAGTGCCAAAGAAAAATGTGAATGATAAGAGTCAGACAAATTTTAATTTAGTTTTTTGCAGTGACAAGAAGGCCTTTGAGCTACAAATAATTTCAATATACAAGTAAACATTTTTGAAAAAAAATTTTTTTGCCTATTACTAATTAAATAACATGACAGAGGAACATTTTCCTCCTCTAAGTTAACCCCAGAAGGATAAACCAAACAGGCAAACACTTGTCTTGACTAATTTTCTGTCATTAATCTTATTAAATCAGAGCAGGACTGTAAGAATAGCCTCAAACCACTGTAATATACAAGAGTTTTTAATGGATGCTGTGAAAAAAGGAAGGAGAAGCCTAATCAGGATTTGGAAAGATTTATGAATGCTTTTTTATTATAACTCTGCATATAGTTCCACAGTAAAAGTATGCATTGCTTGAAGGGTTGAGATTTACACCGAAAAGCAATTAATACATTATCACAATCACATTAGTCTGTGTTGCCTTTTCCTGAAATTATCATCGGTGTCTTATTCTTTAGAGAAATTTCATTTTTTCTTCCGGTATGGCCAAACTGTTTTGAAAAACGCAGATTACAAATATTTTAAATAAATAAAGAGTTCTGAAAAAGACAAAAAATGGCAAGTGTTCATCTTATAATGTTGTGTTGTGCTTTTTCATTTAATTTTTGTTTACATTTTATGCTACCTGATAACCAGAGTCCAGTGAACAGTATGATAGTAAATACTTTTTAAAAACTTGCACAAAAAAGCATGGTAAATCAAAGACAATGTAATAAATAAAATTAACAAAATAAAATTAATAGCTAAGCATATCTAAATCTATCTAAATAGTTCTTAAAATGCTAGGAAATATGTTTTTTTTCTTAGTACTAAAAAGATCATAACATAGTTTCCAGGTAAGAGTGCTTGGGAAGCCACTGTACAATAAAGGCTAACTCTTCATTTAATATATTAAAGCCACCTAGAATAAATCCAAGGAAATTGATTTATTAGGTTATTAGAAATGGTATTATTTGATCCACAATCAAAATGCAGTTGAATTGTTTAGTCACACAGAGTAACTAAGTAAAAACAGTACCTCAGTCTTGTCACCGTGATTTCATAGATAACATAGAATCCTATCTAGGAACAGGAAACAAAGCAGCAAATCCCCAGCACCATTTTCTGAAATTGCCCAGAAGATGCTAATGTAATACACTGTGAACCTGTTCAGAAAAGTAGTGTAGTCTTGAAAACAGCTAAGATGTCCTCTGATACCTCAAATTGCTGAGATTATCCACAAGTCAGCCAAGCAGTTTATGTTTAAAACTAGGATATATAGATATGATCAACAATCATCTGAGCAACCAGCCCAAGGATGTTTAACTTGCTGTCAGGATATAGTTTTTAATCCTATGGGGGAGGGAATCATTTCTTCAGGAACATCTTGACCATTGCCTTTTTTAAAAACAGGATGCTTTCACTGCTTTTCTCAAAAAGGCATTTACAATCCTCTTTCTTGCGATGTGTCAATACTCAGCAAGATCAGAATTACGAAAAGCATGGTATTCCATGGAAGCAAAAACTGAAATTTGAAGGACAAAACAGGAAGACTATCGACCCTTTTAAATTTTGGTATTGGAGAAGACTTCTGAAAATACTGTAGATCAGGGGTATCAAACTCATGGTGTCACGTTGTTGTCACAGTGACATGTCGTGACTTTTTTTCCCCTTTGCTAAACTGAAGGTGGGCGTGGCCAACATGTGACGCATCTGGCCCACAGGCCGCAAGTTTGACACCTCTGCTGTAGACAATGGATAATACAAATAAATCAACCAAGAGGTTCTCATTTGCAGTACAAATGACCAGCCTTAAATTATCCAATTTTGGATACATTATGCAAAAACCCTAGTGCTCTGGAGAAACTCTAAGGCTTTAAAAAGTGGAAGAAAAAGAGATTGACCAACTGGCAATGAGTGGATGACCTGAAAGATAAAGTTAGGGATAGATCATCATGAGGAAAAACTATCTATGTGGTCACTAAGAGTCAACAATGACTTGATGGATCATAATCAATCAATCAAAATTTTCTGCAACAAAGAAAGTAGATAAATTACAAGTATTGTAATCTATGGCTGCAAAGAAGCATTAGATTTTTTTTATATTTTTAGGGCCTTGGCAAATAAAGTTATCTAATATTATAAACAGTTCGATTACTGAAATTTCCCTAACAGTCCATTTTATTTTATTTTATTTTATACTTAATAAAAGTACATTTACTGTAAACTTGCCCAAGCATATTTAGATAAAATAGTTAACATCCATTGCTGGTAAAAAGAAATCCTATTAGTCTCAGTCATAATCTCAAACTTATGTTCTATAGATTTTGAAGTATGTTTTTATCCACTTAAACTTTAGTTCTCTTACCTCGTCTGTCATTACCCTTAGCTCAGATATATATCACGAACATGCATGACTTTGTAAAGAGAGAAAGGATACTTAGCTCTGATTATTTCAATTGCTCTGACCTGAACATCTCCATGTTTGATAGAATTAACAGGACAGCAACAGGAATACTCGCTATTTCAGATGAGAAACTTCATTCTTCCATTCACTATTCATTTTTCTGAAAAGGCACTATTTTCACAGATTTCGTTGCAAAGAAGAAAATCTGCTGGAATTCTAAATCTCAAGTGAAAATAATCTGATCATGAGAATGGAGTAGATATTTAATTGCCTGCTTTCAGAATTTTACGTAACTGTCCAGACACAGTCAGGATATATCATGCTCTGAGTGCCCATATTCAATATGGAGTTAAGTCAAGCAAACAAACAAAAGTATTGGGCTTACTTGTTGAGACAATTTCATTGTTATCAACATAACTACAAGATCTTGAGTTGTACCAGCAACTAAGGCTTTTGGTATGTATGTTGAAGTCCAGCAGAATGATCCTATAGGTTTTTACCACCAAAACTAGCTATCGTCTTAAAGCTAAAAGACTGAAGATTGACAGTTTGCTGTTTGTTTGCCAACTTCTCATTTTTAATGAAAACATTTTAAATGTAAAAAGACTAGTGAAGAACAGAGTTTGGTGGGCTCCAGGGGAAGATATTAGCCCATTGGTGCCCAGGGACACCTTATTGAGGACTCCGAGTTTTGCCTGTAGTCTTGGAAAACAAAGGTTGAAATCCTTATTGGAGTGGGAAGTAGAAATATAAGGCAGGCTGATGTGCCCAGGGAAATGTCACTTGACCACTGAGGGCCAAAAAAGATTCTGTCAGATTTTGGGTGCATTTGCTGGGGGAACTGGCTGAATAAGGGTTACCTCAAGCAAGGTTGGAAGTTTTATAGTTAGAATTGTGTTTGGATTTTTAAAATTATTTTATCTTATTTAAAAAGTGTGCTATGTGTAGAACTGTCTTTTCTTTTGGTATCTTTTAACAAGGTTGATTTTGTTAAAATCAGGAATTGATCAGAGGCCTTATAATTGGCCTCAGATTATAACCAAGGCTTTTTTTGTTCATTTGTTTCCCTTTGGCGTTTGGCCAGAGGCAGGATGGAGTTATGATTAGACAGAGAAACCACCTTATAATGAGTGGGGGGGTGGGGGGACAGCAACAAAGGGACCTAATTTCCCAGATACTTTTCGCCTCCAGCCACAGATACCTCAGAGTTGAAGGACCTCAGAAGAACAACTGGTTTCCCCTTATTATACCTTCCTTACTTAGTTTCACTCATCCTAGCCTATCTTATCAAATGCTACCGGAATTAAAATGAGAATGGGTGCCCAAACACATTCTTCCAATATTTTTTTCTGTATCCTTGCATTTGCTCATTTCTCCCCAGCCCGCTGGATTCTACAGTAAAGGGGCAAGTAAACTAAACACTATTCAACAACTGTAAAGCCCATGACTCAAAACAACGACGATGTTATTCACTACTTACCAGTGTTTATTTTCCAACTAGAAGACAAAATGACTAAAAATTAGAAGAGTATTAAACATAAATAAATGACAGCAGATTATTGAACTTAGTTCCTAAATAGGGGATAATTTTTATTTGATTAAAATCAGTAGCAATATCTCTACTGATTTATATTTATGGCTTGCAGTGAGGAAATTCATCATGGTTGCTGCTAGGATTTATTTTCTTTAAGTATTATCATTTTGATGCTGAGGTTTCTACAGAAGTAACATGAGGGGTTTTGAAAGAGCTATATATTTTTATCATAGTTTGAGGATTTTTAAAAATACTTTCCTGCTGGTATTGGTTTACTTCTTATTTAGAAGCTTGTGAATATCATATAGCCCTAACATATTTTCAATTAAATATTTGCTTTTAGATCAATAATTCATTTGCACACAAATAGCAAAAATATAGGAAAATGGTTGAAATACCTTTTTGTTTTTTGCAAGCATGCCTGCAGTGTGAGGCTGATCTTGATACTAATGACAACTGAGCAGAATTGAGATGTTACATGTTTTTAAGACTGGGCTTTTATTTTTATTCTTTCTGACCAGTTAAACATCTCTGAACATTAAAAAGGAAGGAAGGAAACTGGCCATTAGAGTTCTTTTTAAAATGAATACATTCATTCTGGGGATGGAAAAACTCATGTAAAACTTAGGGATGCATATTAATATACTGTTGTGAATGCATTAGACAAGATTCAGTGAAGTGGCTAATCTGTTTGACAATTAGTGACAAATTCACTAGTCTAAAAAAAGTACTTCCTAAGCTAACAATGCAACATTTTACTTGTGTCAAACAATTATTTCTAAGACTTTGGTTTACGAATATTTTCTTGTGTTGCTTTTCCATTAGAGTCATTATTGCACACTTTATATTGAACTAATCTAGTACAATTTAATCAAAATTTAAAATTATAGAATGTTTTAAAATCATTAAGCAACACTTGTACTGAAACAGCTTTCTTCCTCTAAGATATTGCTATTTTATGATGATCCCTATTTCAAATGTGATAAGATTATATGTGCAAGAAACAAAATATGATGCTGTTGAGAAATGTTTCATTTATTTGAATTAGCATTTGGTCTTGTACCACAAATAATGGCCCTCAAATTAAAAAGAATTGAATTAATGAAAAATATATTATAATATGTGCAGTTATTAAATTATATTTGCATAATCCATTATCAAAACAATTCAAGAAGCTTAAATTGATTTGACAAAGAGCAGTCTTAAAGTATTATGTTTAGTCTACTTGCTATAAGAAGCAGTCCCTCAGGAATTGAGGAGATAGTTCTGGACTATGTATTTTTAAACTTAAAAAAATCAGTCTCATTATACCATATATATCCTCCATCATTCCTTTTACCTTGGCTAGACACACCAAAATAGAAGAAATTGGACTTTCTTCATTCTATATTTTCTTTCCATTCTCATACATACATACATACATACATACATACATACATACATACATACATGAATATTCACTGTAGCAAAGCTTTGATTAGGTATTATTTTAAAACATTGTGATACTTGATGCTTCTCTTCAAATGCAGATTGGCTCAGCCAAAATTTACTCCAGTTTCCCATTCAAGTATATTTATTGTGAGGCTGAAAGACATATGGTTGAGGATGGGAATCTTTGATGTTGCAAGAAGTGTTTTCTGGGTCAAAATATATATGGGAACCTCTGAATTTAAGATGGAGAAGTGGAGAGGATTTCTGCTTTATGTAAACATATGCACACAATTCGTTCATTCTGGTTGTAATTCATGAATATGTGGACTGTTCATCTGCTTTTTCCATTTTAGCTTTTTAAAAGGACAGGATGTTGAATAGGCAAAAGGATTTTGAGGCAAAAAAATAGACCATGTGTTTGTCTGCTACACATAATTTACCTTTTATAAATTCAAAGATGTGGCTTTCTAGGCAATTGTTAATGTCATTGTATAATTCAAGGAACATATTAAACAAAAGTCTGAAAGACTGTTAAAAATAACCAAAATATTATGTTAAAAAGCAATAAATAAAAATTAGAAGAATACAGATATCTGAGTTTAGTCAAACAATTGTTCAAACAATTTCTGAATAAACTTTTCCATAGACTGTGAAACAGATACAGTTGGATTCCAATACAGTGGATATTCTTGTTAAAAGTTTTGTTGTAGAACAATTTTTTATGGGTTGGCACCACTAAAAATATTTAATTGAGATACATACAGAGAGAGAAAGTCAAATGTACTTGTTGATATACATTGATGTTTAAAAAGTATGCTACAACTGAAGTAGAGCACATAAAATAACTAAATCTTAGTAAATAAAGATTGTTGTGCACCCATCTAGGTTTTTTTTGTTTGTTTCTGTAAGAATATGTTCATGGAGAAGATTAACACAGACCTTGACTATGAATCACCGAACCAAATGTTCCTCTCAAATCAATGAAGATATGTGTTAAATGTTTCATCTCTTTACAGGTGGGAAGGAAAGGATAAGAATGAAGTGGGCCGATGCAAAGAAACAGGCAAGATTCATGTGACAGTTGATCATAAATACTACAGGCCAACGGAAGTAGTAAGTGAAAGCATTCTTTCAGTTTTGTTAATGAATGTCCAATCACTCAGTCACCGAACTGTAGCATTTGGACAGCTGGTTACAAGAGGTTTGTAATTGCTTCCCTGCTGCTAACTTTCAGTCTTTTCTCAATAGTTACTTGGTCACTTCAGTTGTCTTCAATAAACATTTGTTAATGAGAGTGATTATTTGATGTTCTGCTTAGCCTAATTTTAATATAATTACAAATGATGCTATGGACAAATAATGCTTTCCAAACTGCTTGATAAAGAGATAATAACAGAGGCAATATATATAACGTATTTATCATTTTCACTTTTACTTGTTCTATTGGTAAAAAAATTAAGATCCAGCCTGGAGATATAGGTGCAGAACATATATAATATATTAATTATATCAAAAGATTAAAACAAACATTTAAAAAACAGGCAAATAGTCTTAGAATAGAAGATCTCATACATTTATATTGACAAGAGTTTTGATTTAGCTGTTTTATGTAGATAGTTAATAATATAAAGTCCTGGACTTACAACTGGGACCAAAATTTCCCTGCTAAGCAAGTCGTGCCCATTTATGCAACCTTTTTTGTCATAGGTTGTTAAGCAAATCATATAGTCATTAAATGAATCCAGCTTCCCCCATTGACTTTGCTTGTCAGAAGTCAGCTGGGAAGGTTGCAAATGATCACATGACCTCAGGATGCCGCAACCATCATAAATACACATCGGTTGCCAAGTAGTCTAACCTTAATCATGTGGGGAAGTTGCTACAGTCATAAGTGTGAGGACAAGTTGTAAGTCACTTTTTCAATGCTGTTGTAACTTTGTATAAACTACTAAACAAATGGTTGTAAAACAAGGATCACCTGTATTGCAGACAATTCATAACTTGAGAGAATGGTTATATCAGGGACTCATAAATGTTTAAAAGAATTTGGTAGATTGCTTTTCTTCTGTACTGTTCCTATGGGCATTAGAGTAAGATTTTAAAGTAATTTACATTTTCTCAAAACCTAATGTGTGCATGATTCTTAAACAGCAAGGATTTTTAATGAGTGGAATAATTTCTTGACAGGTTTATAGTTTCAATTTTTTTTATTGTTTTGACAACTCAGGGCTTTTCTGTAGAAATAAATCGATGTGAGCATTTTAACAAGAACATGATTTAATGTAAATAATGTTAACTGAGCAATACATTATTAGAGAACACTGTTGGTATGGCGATTAATTATGTTGCCTTGATGTCAAGAATTGCTTTTCACTTGTCCTTTTATTAATGAGAAGGATCCCTATTTTATAAACTGGGCAGTATTTTACATAATTAGGTATTCCTGCCATTGTCTGGGAGCAAACTTTTGAGGAAGTTTATGAGTTCCAGTGAATACCTTGTTAATGAGTTTTCACATTATTTGGCCTGGGAATGTTGCTATTATCCAGTGAGGCATATCTAAGGCTTTTGGCAAGTTGCATGACAGTATCTCTAATTAGCCTAAAGTATCCCTGTTGGCTATAATTCTTATACATTAGGGATTTTCTGTGAAACCTAATAAAGAACTCAGCACCTATGAAGTAACTATAATTTTATTTACTCATTATTTAGTTGGAATCTTTTTGCTAATGTGTAGGTGATATTTTAGGAAAGGGATTATAGATAACTGTTTCTCTTTGTGCCCTTATTTTTAGTGAATGGCTTTTTGACTCATTCTACTTCTCTAGCAAACTGACCAAAGTTTGGGCATATATAGATTTATAACGTATATTTTTGTTAAAATCATGGGCCTGAAATTATTTTTAAAGTGTGCAATTTTTAAAGCGAAAAATATTTATCTTTAGGCAAGTATTTGGGATTTCTTGATTTTTACTTCAGTTCCCTCTGTACCATGAGTTGCATTTTTTGTTCCGTACACCTAATGAAAATCCTTCCTTCTAGTTATATGTGTTCTTGTCATCTAGACCTCTCATGTTGAGATTGTGTTTGGCAGTCTCACAAGATGGCTAATTTGATGAACATAGTCAGTCACACAATTCCAATCTCATTTTTAAAAAAAACTAATAAGATTACTACTAGTGGTATCTACAGACCTGGTAATGCCCACAAGCATATTGTTTACTTCAGTAGTAGGTAATATAGAGCAGCATAGAAATAACTTTGGGGGGGGGGAAATGAAGTGGCAATTAGTGAAACATGTAATTAGCTTAGAAAAACAAGAAAGCCTGAAGAAGAAACTGCAGTGGCTCCCTTTGGTATAAGAGAAAAAGATGGGAAAATGCTGTCAGACGTCTGTTATCCAATATATAAGTAAAGAAAAGTTCTAGTATGTCTTCTAATGTCTGATTCCTGACTTGTCTTACCTCAAGCATTCCATTTAATTAATCTGGTATCAGTTAGGAGTTTCTTATGCTATTGTAGGAGTTTCTTATACTACTTTGTTTAAGGGACAAAACACAGTTCTTAATCCAAATCCTTATTGTATTTTCCATGACTGTAATAAAGATGCTCTATTTTATTCGTTTATGTATAGGATTATTTTCATTGTACTACATCTATAACTATAGTGTAAATAAATAATAATAGAATAAAAATAACTAAGAAAATAACTTTTTCAAACACATTTCTTTATTTTTGTTATTTATTTGCTAGATCTTGCCCTTTTCTCCCAGGAATTTAAGGTGGCATACATGATGCTATCTCTTTCTGTTATCTTTCACAACAGTGATCCTGTGAATTAGGTGAGGCTGTGACGATGTGAGATTCTATGACTGAGAGTAGACTTGAACCTTGAACTCCCCAGTTCCAGTCCAATACTTTATCATATTATATTGTATCAGAATAGAGCTGGATAGGATCTTGGAGTCTTCTAGTCCAGCCCCCTGCTCCAGTGGGGGAATCCCATACCATTCAGACAAGTCACCGTCCAATCTGTTCTTAAAAACCTCCAGTGAGGAAGTACTCACAAGTTCTGAAGGAAAGTTGTTCCACTGGTTAATTGTTCTCACTGTTAGGAAGTTATTCCTTAATTCCAGGTTGCTTCTTTTCTGGATTAGTTTCCATCCATTGTTTCTTGTTCTGCCATCTGATGCTTTGGAAGATAATTTGACCTCTTCTTCTTTGTGACAGCCTCTCAAATGCTGGAATAAACACTACTATCATATCCCCCCTAGTTCTACTTTTCTCTATTCTAACCAAACTCAAATCCTGCAACCATTCTTCATATGTTTTAGTCTCCAGGCTTTTAATCGTCTTAGTTGCTCTTCTTTGTACTTTTTCCAAAGTCTCAGCATCTTTGTTGGTCACCAAATGTGGTGACCAATACTGGATGCAGTATTCCAGGTATGATCTTACTAAGGCTTTATAAAGCGGTACTAATACTTCACATGATTTTGGTTCTATGCCTCTTTATACAACCAAGGATTATATTAGCTTTTTTGGCTGCTGCCACACACTGCTAGCTCATGTTTAAGTGACTGTCCACTAGGACTCCAAAGCCTCTTACAGTTATTGTTTTTGAGCCAGGTTTTGCCTAACCTGGACTTGTTCCTTTGGTTTTTCCTGCCCAGGTGTAAAACCTTGCTTTTCTCCACATTAAATTTCATTTTGTTTGATAGGGCCCATTGTTCATTATTTAATTTTTTTGCCCCATCCCTTTTGTCATAACTTCCTACACCCCCACCTGAAAAAAATCTCTATTTCTTCTTGGAAGGGGAAGATGATAGTGAGACAGCTTGCTCGGTCTCTGTAATTAAGAGCTTTACTGGAATTTATGGAAATGAATAACACAATAGCCTTTACTGAGGCATCACAGCAAATACATCTGGATGCAAGTCTGCCAAGCCCTGACATTGTAATGTTGCAGTGATCCAATCCAGGCTTGTACTAACTTAAGGTGTTTGGGGAAGAGGCTGCATTTCCGTAGAATTGGATTGCTGGAGACTACTTCACTGGCCATTCAAAGATGCTATCCTAGACTGCAGCCTCTTGATTCTAATTTAGATTCTGGCTGGCATAGGATCTTGCAAATCCCCATTCAACATCTCCATTAGTATATTTGTAGGCCGTGAGGCAGAAAGTTGCAGATCTTCATACATTTTCTGATAACCAGCATATTGCATAACACTGCCAAGAGAACACAAGTTCCCAGTAGCACTTAGGATATATAGGTGTTGCAGATTATATATCCATTATTTATTAATATATCTGTTACATTGATATCCTACTGCAATCATGGATGGGCCTACTCCTAGGCTTTTTATGTGTCAAAACTGGTGAAACTGTGGGAATAATTACTAGACTGAAGGTGGGTTTCCATAGTTACTGGTGCTTGGGAATTTTGACCTCAGTGCTCTGGGAGTGGATTTAGAGAAGAGTCAAATTTAGAAACAAGTGATTTAAGAACTCAGAAGAATTCCTAAAAACACAGGGGAAATCTTCATTTTTCAATAGCTCTGGAGTTTCAGTGAGGGGAGAGTGGAAGTAAAATTTGGTAAATTCAGATAAGAACTCATTGTGGCCCTTACTAGAAGTAGGAGGTGACATTTACCCATGCTTGTATCAACTCCAGGATGGATAATGGAAGGGGAAGAGGATAATGAGACAGCGGGGCTCATTAGAAACTACAATATGTACAAAATGCAGCTGCTTGCCTACAGATATATAACATCCAAGTTGTCACAAGCACTACGTTTGTCACCAAATAAAATTCAAAGCATTATTTATTACATACAAAGTTTGGCACCAGAGGACTCTGGTTTGAGTTGAATTGATTCATCTTGACTAGGAATGTTGAGGGTTCAGGAAATTATATTTTTATGGGGGGGGGGGGGGTTCTCAATTCTTACAGAAAAGGTTGCAGAGATTTTTATGGCACCCTCAGCTTTAGAAAAACATTGAAAACTGAACTGTTCTGGACAATGAGCTTGGTTGTTTGCTTTCAGATGTTTTATTATTGATAATAACCCCTAGTGATATTACCTAGTAATGAAATGTCTGCAAGCAAACAAGCAAGCCCAAGAGCATCAACAATTCCAAATTTTGAACTGAATTGCAGATTTTATCTTCTAATTTTTAATTTATAAAGTTGCTGGAAGGAGACATAGGCAGTTCTTAATGAAGGTTTTATGTTTCTGTATTTTAGGGCTAGATGTAAACCATTGAGGATTTGGACTTGGCAGTATACAAATAATGTAAATAAATAATCTCCTTAGCTGTCTGGATAAATGGGTAGAAAGTTAAAGTCCCACACTGCCGTAACATGTATTTCCTTGGATTCTCCATCCCCTCCTCCCACCCCCTGCCCCCTCATTTTTCATCCAGTGATTCTGTTTTAAATTCTTGGACCTTCCTTGTAGAAAATATGTAAGCAAAATGCAAAACAAAAACAGTAACAAGAAAACTGAGTCGGTGAGTATAGGTTTTATAAAGCACATGAGCATAGTGTGTAAGGGAAGACCGTCAGCCACAGGAGAGCAGGCTGCTAATTCCTTACTCTGAAAAGGGCTTGATGGCTCACAAGTTATATTTAAAATGTGTTCCCTTGGTGTCTTTATTAGTCTCACCCTTTTAAACTTTTCCCAGCTCTTTCTCTCCACACAGACCTCAGATTACATCATACCTCAGGGAAAGAGTGACTCAGTGGAGGAAAAAGATCATGATATGCAGACACTGTGTTTAAGTGACCGTTTGCAAACAGAATTGCCAGAAATGGATTCACATACTATGATTTTACACAATATGTGTATAGATGTTGGATGTAGAATGCAGCTTCCTGAAAAAAATTTTAGCTTTCACTATTGAAAAGAGAAGATGTCTGTATGGCCAAAGATACGCCTGATACTGCACAAACAAATCTCACATACTAGAAAAAGAGCTTTAGTGGTTTATTCCTTTGTCCTCATCCAAGAATATTTCTTTCCATAATATACGGAACTCCCAGAATTCAGCATTCCCAACTGCAGTATCAAACCTGGTCAGGTCAGACAGAGCAACTGTTGAACAGGAGACTAGATAATACATCTATATCAGGGTCTCCAACCTTGGCAATTTTAAGACTTTGGCTGAGGAATTCTGGGAGTTGAAATCCACAAGTCTTAAAGTCACCAGGGTTGGAGACCCCTGATGTAGATATGTAGAATACATGTCTGGTTTTTATCCAGCATCAACAATAGATACTCAAAATCTATTAAGTGCTTAATGGTGCACTTGGATAAAAGATACTGATTGTAACTTTCTTTGGATCTTGCAATTATGAAATATTTTAAAAAATGCTAGAAGAAATCAAGTCCATCTCCTTAATCCAAGAAGATAACTGTAATATATGAACTACTATTTGCTTCTGGAAGACAGATTAATCTGATGTCCTCAGTGCTTCAAGGCCTTGCTTATTTAATTCATGAATTACTTCTCCTGCTTCTCTTACTCTTAGGGAAGGTGATTCACACACACCCAAAAAATTCTAGAATTTCCACATGCCACTGAATGGTAAAAAAAAGTGTAACATCCAACAGTTTGGAGAAGGGCTGCTGGAATGGTGAAATATTGTACGTGCATTTTGTATTTGCTTCATCTAATATTTTTTTTCGTCTCTAAAAAGGACATAATATTAACTGTATATTTTTCTATAATCTTTACTTTTTTAAAAAAATATGGGTAGGGATTTTTGTAATTGTGATACTTTCTCCCATCTGGAAATTAACTTCATCACCATTTCTGGCTACTCAGGAGATATGGATAGACATCCATCTTGTGTTCTCTCATATGTGTTACAAATGTGTATTTGCTTTCTTTTTAAATTTATCTCCTCTTTACACTTTACATTAATTTCTACAACCTTCTTGTTACACTCACACTTGGCTTCAGTTGCTCTTTATCTTCTTGGACATTATTAGAATAAACTTTGAGCTTATAGATTCTTTGGAGAAAATAGTCAACTGCATGTTTCCAGATTTTGCTAGATCCTGTTTAAATACATGCACTCACACAAACACACGAAGAAAAACATTTTAATGATTATTATATTGTCCCAATATCATTCTACTCAAGTCCAAAGCATTTGTGGTGGTTCATACTCTGAAGAGTTATGAATCCTAAAAAATATAATGAAAATGATCATAAGAATCCAGTTTTCTTTCCTTTTTTGCATATTTGTCTTTATCTACATTACAAAAGGGATGCAAGTCTGAACATTGTTCAAATAGCTAGATTAGATATACAATCTCTTAACACAAACCACATTTCATTTCACTTTTTCTGTGGCCACATTATCATTATGGTTTGGTCCATTTTTAAACAGAGGAAAGGGATGCTGGTGTTTTCTATGACTAGTAATGTTGCATTGAGTGTAATTTTCAATTTTTTATATATTTTGAAGGGAAAAAATCCAGATACACTCTTTTCCCCAAACCAGAGAATATGTCAACATCTGAAAATCACTACTTCAGTAAATTATTACCTTTGTCTTTCTGAACTGAATCATTGTGTTAGCCAAAATATTTATATCATTACTTCCTATAGTCTCAACATTAACTTTCAGTGAGAGTTACTATCAGCTTAAAATGACCCTTGGTATTTTTGAAGCTTATCATAATCAACATGCCTATTTTGATAGCAAAATATTTATATTTGCAAATGAACAGCAGTGAGGAAAGGCTTTCCAGAGAGTTTTAAGAGCTATTTATGGCTTTTGGTTACCATTTTATATTTGGCATATTTAACTTAAATGTGGCATTAAAATAGTACAAATATCTTGCTGTTGTAAGCAACTTTTTACAACAACTTATTAAAACAATAGAGCCACCACACAGCTCAGACCTCCTAAACATACAGTAATATTAAACGAATATTACGAATAATATTAAGAAGCAACAATCCTACAACACTTGCAGAATATAGAACATCTCTTAACCCAAATTAAGGGGTTCCATTCAACATGGCGTTCAGATTTTGAATAATGTCACTTCTGCCTTTTCTTACCCTTTTCATATTTTGCATGAAATACCATAGCTATCTGAAAAGAGGACCGTCCATATGTAAAACAATTATGCTTCTGCTAAAAAGAAAATTGAATGGGAAAAATTGTTTGCCTTCATTATGATATTTTCAGCAAATCCAGTATGGCTTCTTCATTTTAAAAGTAAATTATTTGGGAAAAGATAATAAAATAGAGTAATCAAAATGAATTTTTGAAAATATATATACTATGCACAGGAGCAAACAAGTGAAATAATTGACACAATGTGGATGAACATTAGTTCTACTATACTGTAGTCCCTGAAGCTCAGCATGGGAATACTGTACAGAATCAGAAGAAAAGAATCCAAGCTCATGTCTTTAATGAATCACAAAGCTTTCTAGATAACTTTGGCCTCTTTCTCAGTCCAACTGACTGCACAGAAGACAATAATAAGAATTTGTCTGCTGCCTTGAGCTCCAGAGAAAAGTTAGGTTACAAATGCAGGAATATATAAACAAACAGTGATTTATCAAAAAATAAAAATGAGTTGTACTAATATGATCACTGACCCAGTGCTATATTTCCCTTATTTCAAATACTAATATTCTGTTGAATGAAATTATAACCAAATAGTGATTTTAGAGTTTAAACAGTAAGAATGAAAAATCAGCTAGGGAAAATAAATGGTTATTAAACAGCGGGGCTGCCGCGATGTGCAGTATGCTCATATTGGAGCAATAGGATTGTGTGTTTGTTAGTAGGAATCATTGGTTAGGGATTTTCTGTCTTTCACTGTGAGTTGCATTGTGTTGCGGGAGATGCACTGAGGGAGGCTCAGCCAATCTCATTGTACACATGTTGTACACTGACAATAAAGGTTTGAATACAGTTGAATACTTGCCCTGAGATATAAAATATATAACTAAATCCCAGGTTTTGCTGCCTGTTATAGCAGCTTATTTATTTTAACATTCGGCCTGGACGGCCTCGGCGGCGACCCCCCCTGTCCCCTGGGCCCCCCCGCCGGTGGCAGAGGCGGGGGAGGATCGAGGGAGACCAGCCGGGACATCTGGAAGCTGGTCGGGGGTCGGCTGGAGCCGCGGGACCGATGTGGAGGGCGGCGTGGTCACGGCGGCCCCGGCGGCCTTGGGTCGATTGCGGAGGCCTCCTCCAGCGGTCGGTGGAGCGGGGCGGCTGCGGGCGGGCGCCCGGCGGCGATGGACGGGTGCTCGGCGGCGGCGGCCCTTCCCGGCGGTCGGCTGAGCGAGGGGGCTGCGGATGGGTGTTCGGCGGCGGCGGTGGTGGCAGCCGCGGCCTCCGGACTCGTCGTGACGGCGCTCTTGGTGTCTTCTACGTCGGTGGCCCCAGTGTGGGCTCGGCGGCCTCCTTCGGGCCGCGGCGGTCATGGGCGGCCCCGGCCGGCTTTGATATGGGCCGGCGGCGGTCGGGGCGGCCCTGGAGCGGCCCTGGGGCATTTTCGATAGCCCCGAAGACGACGCGGCGGCTGGGAGATCCACGGAAGGGCTCGGCTGGGGAGCGATGGTGCCGATGCCCCCGTGGGCCGCTTAGGTGGAGCTGTGGTGTCCCTTCCTTCCCTGGGGCCCCCACCGGTGGCAGAGGTGGTGGGCCTGGGGGGGGGACCGGCTCTGCCTGTGACTCTTTCCCCCCCGGGGGTCTCACCGGTGGCAGAGGTGGGACGACCGGGGGGAGGCAGAATATATCCCAGCTGGACTGGATTCCATTTTCCATGGCCGGAGGACGGCAGACGTCGCGGACACTCTGGGACTGCCGAGATGGGGCGGCCGGGTCCACGGAAGTACCCGAGGACAGAGCTTTGGGCCTTGAGGGATGCCCCCCTCTCCCTTAGGTGGCCCTCGAAGCTCTCTAAGACCTTCCGCAATGAGGGATCCTGGGATCCGGAGCGATGGTGGGGTCGGGGAAACCGGGGAGGGCGTGGTAAATTCGGGCTTGAAAAATTTTTAATGGGATTTTTTAAGGGGGAAAAGTCCAGGGCGGGCGGGGGAGACAGCCCGCATGGAATTGGGGGCAGCCGGGCCGGCGAGCGCGCCTGTGGGGCCTCGGGGGTCCCCGTGTCGGGGTGGCAGACAGGGGGTGGGCAGCCGGGGGCCAGTTTTATCGGCACGGTAACTGGGAGAGGTAGGTATGCTAGGGGTGGAGGGCCATATCCGGTTAGGGGATCGCGCTCCCGATGTTTACAAGCGGTAGCGCGCTCCGACCCTCCCTACCCATCCTGCAGTCCTGGTTGTCCGGAATCTCAGGCCCTGAATACCCGGCTGCTGTTGTGCAATGCCAGGTCCGTGGTTAATAAGGCTCCCCTGATCTGGGAGTTGGCTCAGGAGGAGGCCGCGGACCTGGTAGGTGTCACCGAAACCTGGTTGGGCCCAGAGGGAGGTGTCCCTCTGGTTGAGATGTGCCCACCAGGTTTCCTTGCATTTCACCAGCCGAGGGCTCAGGGAAGGGGCGGTGGGGTGGCGGTGCTTATAAAGGAAGTCCCTTGTCCTAGGGAGGCCACTGTCCCTCAGACGGCTGGCTGTGAATCTCTTTTTGTGAAGTGGGGGCAAGGGGTTCAGATGGGTCTTTTGTTGACGTACCTGGCTCCCTGCCACGTCTCATCGGCCCTACCCGGACTCCTAGAGGTAATAGCCGGGCTGGCGGTTGAGACCCCAAGGCTCTTAGTCATGGGGGATTTCAACCTGCCATCGCTCGGTGAAACCTCGGGGTTGGTCCGGGAGTTCTTGGCTTCCATGACGGCCTTGGACCTGACCCAGTTAGTTTCTGCCCCCACTCACATGGGAGGTCACATGCTGGACCTGATTTTTGTCTCTGGGCAGTGGTTGAATGACTGTAATTGGGGGGATTTAGTTATTACGCCCTTGTCATGGACAGATCATTCCCTCCTTAGGCTGGATTTCTGTTCCGCTACCCCCCACCGCAGGGAGGCGGAGCCACTTAGATGGTTCCGCCCCAGGCGCCTAATGGATCCGGATCGGTTCCAGAGGGAGCTTGGGCCATTTCCTGAATCTCTGGCTCTCAGCTCGCCTGGAGACCTGGTGGCCACCTGGGAGGGGTTGGCCGCCGGGGCCCTAGAGCGAGTTGTGCCTATGCGACCTCTGACTCGGCACAGATCCCATTTGGCTCCGTGGTATACGGAGGAGCTATGGGAGATGAAGTGCCGAAAAAGACGTCTTGAGGGCATTTGGAGGGCGAGCCGTTCTGAGTCTGACCGAACACAGGTGAGATCTCATATTAAGACTTACCTTGTGGCGATAGGGGCGGCGAAATCTTCGTATTTCTCCGCCCTTATTGCATCAGCAGAAAATCGGCCTGCCGCCCTGTTTAGAGTGACCCGCTCTCTACTTGAACCGAGAGCGCGGGATGACCTCTTGCAGGGTAGAGCGGAGGAGTTTTCCCGATTTCTGCATGATAAAATCGCTCAGATTCGGGAAGGGCTCGACTCCAATTGGGTGGTCCCGGGGGAGGTGTCCGGGGCAGGTCTTGAGAGTGTTATCTGGGGGGAGTTCGATCCTGTGACCGCTGAGGGTGTGGACAGGTTGCTGGGGGGTCTGAATGCCACCACCTGTTTATTGGACCCGTGTCCTTCCTGGTTGGTTTCGGCCGCCAGGGAGACGACACGAGGCTGGCTCCAGGGGATTGTCAACGCTTCTTTGAGAGAGGGGTTGCTCCCTACCGCCCTGAAGGCGGCGGTGGTGCGCCCCCTCCTCAAGAAGCCTTCCCTGGACCCAGCTATTTTAAACAACTATCGTCCAGTCTCCAACCTTCCCTTCGTGGCGAAGGTTGTTGAGAGTGTGGTGGCACGTCAGCTCCCCCAGTACCTGGAGGAAGCAACTTACCTCGATCCGTTCCAATCGGGCTTCAGGCCTGGACATAGCACTGAGACGGCATTGGTCGCGTTGGTTGATGATCTCTGGAGGGCTCGTGACAGAGGGTTCTCCTCTGTCCTGGTCCTATTAGATCTCTCGGCGGCTTTTGATACTATCGACCATAGTATCTTATTGCGACGGTTGGAGGGGTTGGGGATTGGTGGAACCGTCCTCCGATGGTTCTCCTCCTTCCTCTCTGACCGTTCGCAATTCGTGTTGGCGGGGGGGGAGAGGTCCATCTCTAGGCCCCTGGTTTGTGGGGTGCCTCAGGGGTCGGTCCTTTCTCCCCTCCTGTTCAACATTTATATGAAGCCGCTGGGCGAGATCATCCGTGGTCTTGGAGTGAGGTGTCATCTGTATGCAGATGACACCCAGCTGTACATCTCCACTCCGGACCACCCCAACGATGCTGTGGGGACTATGTCTAGGTGCCTGGAGGCCGTGCGGGACTGGATGGGCGGGAACAGGCTTCGGCTCAACCCATCCAAGACCGAGTGGCTGTGGTTTCCGGCGCCCCGATATAGCCAGCTGACACCTTCGCTGGCTATTGGGGGGGAGGTTCTGCCCCCCACAGAGAGGGCTCGCAACCTGGGAGTCCTCCTGGATGTACGGCTGTCGCTTGAACATCATATCGCGGCCGTCTCCAGGGGGGCGTTTCATCAGATCCGTCGGATCTACCGGTTGCGGCCCTTCCTGGATCGGGACGCCTTGCGCACGGTCACTCAGGCCCTTGTCACCTCTCGCCTGGACTATTGTAATGCCCTCTACATGGGGCTCCCTGCGGGGAGCATCCGGAGACTCCAGTTGGTGCAAAATGCAGCCGCGAGGGTGATTATGGGGGCGTCGCGTAGCGCCCATGTGACGCCTCTCCTGCGCGAGCTGCATTGGTTGCCGATGGCTCTCCGGGTTCGCTTTAAGGTTCTAGTTTTGACCTTTAGGGCGACCCATGGCATGGGACCAGGTTACCTTCAGGACCGCATTCTGCCAACGTTCTCCAACAGGCCGGTGCGTTCCCACAGGGAGGGTCTGCTCCGGGTGCCGTCGGCCGCTATGTGTCGTCTGGCGGCGCCAAGGGGTAGGGCCTTCTCTGTGGGTGCCCCCGCCCTCTGGAATACTCTGCCACCGGAACTTCGTACCGGCACGGACCTGAGGGCCTTCAGGCGCGCGTTAAAGACTTGGCTCTTTGAGCAGGCCGGCCTGGGCTGAGATAATGATTTTAAATTTGATCTCCATTTTTAACTTTAAATTGGGTTTTAAGGGTAGGGGGGGGGTTTCCTAATTTTAGTCTGCAGCTGATTCAAATATTTAATTACTTTTTAACTTTTGTATTTGTGGGGTTTTTAGACGAGCTGTTCACCGCCCTGAGTCCCTAGGGAGAAGGGCGGTATATAAATGTAATTAATAAATAAATAAATAAATAAATAAATAAATAAATAACATGCTCTCTCAGATTTGTAAGTGAAACATTACTCAGCATCTCAAATCTAGTGTTTTGTTGTCTTATTACTAAAAAAAACCTTCAACTTTCATTGTGATATTTCCATCTTTACATATTCAAATAATTATTGGGATAGAGTAGAACATAAAAACTAATTTGGGACAAATATGGTATACATCCTTCATAAATGAGACCCGGTTTAGTGAAATGCTTAAGGCACTGTGCTAGAAATTATGAGACAGTGAGTTGTAGTCCTGCCTTAAATATGAAGCCAGCTGAAGGACCTTAGGTCAGTCACTCTTTCTCAGCCCAAGGAAGCAGGCAATGGCAAACCACTTCAAAAAAAAACTTTGCCAAGAAAAGTGTAGGGATTAGTCCAGGCAGTCATCAGGAGTCAACACTGATTTGAAGGAGCAGCAACACATTTGCACACGCACACGCTCAAAGACATACAAACAGACCTCTGATATAACTTTTGGTCTTAAATCGTCTTTTTCCTATTCTAATTTACTCCAGCATCATCCAATTCAATGAATCCAGGGAATTGGCACTTCTAGAATCAACCTGTTTTGTGCTAGATAGTTAAGGTGATTGTTGCCGTTCATGTCATTTTTCTTCACTTATCCACTGTTTCAACCATACTGCATTGCTGGCCTACCTCCTACCCCCACAGCTTCTCACCTCCATTCTTGTCATTCTTGAGCTTTTAAAACCATCCAAGTGTCATCTGTGAACTGCACAAAATCATTGATCTTCCTGAGAACATTAGTCTGTTCTTCTAACCCTGCCATCTGATCGCTTCTAATTGACAGCTCTTAGTCTCAGAAAGGTATACACTTACTTCCTCAAAATTAAGTGAAAATTGTGTTACCCTGTGGATGTAATAGCTTGTTTGATATACAGAGTTACTTTTTCTTTACAGTAAGACAAATGGCTGGCTGAAGTAGGTATTTATTCCTTTAAACTATTTGGGAATGAGAAAAATGAATGGAAAAACGGCTTGGTATGTATACTAAAATAGCCAATGAAGCCACTGAAGAAGCCAAAGTGTCCATTGTTTTGTTGCTCATTCCTGAAGCAAGTATACAGTACAGTTTGTTTCAAAGACACTCCCCAGATCTGGACCTTTCCATACATTGAATGACAGCTAGGCAGTACAGGGCACTTTCCTAAAATCACCCATGTGTATGTATGTTAGCATGTTTTCTATAACTGAAAAACAAATCATGATCTTGATTGGAAAGAATAATTGTTAAAATTATAACTACTGAAACAATATAGTTAAGGGGCTGAAAATACAAGTAGCGGTTGTATTTCTATGATTGGTTAAGACAGTGGCCCTTACCAATTCTGAATGTTTCATTCATTTATTTGTGGTATGAAACACTGTTCTATAGTCTACACAGCACGCCATGCTAATCCTTTTTAGATAGTTTAGAATAATTATAATTTTTCTTTTAACTTAATTGTGATTCTATTGTTTTATTTGGTGGGGCATATAACCAAATAAAGATTGATTTCATTTTGATTTTATATTTGTAGTTTTTGTACAGCACCAGATATTATGTGAATTTCAATATCAAGATTTATTGATACTGAAAATCACATTGCTTCTGTTGCTTTAATAATCTAAAATTGTGGTAAAATAATATTTCCATGGTACACATCTCAGTGAGTTTATTTTAGTATTTTTTGTATAGTTGTGTTTGTTCATAGTAATAATATTTGCATTAATCGAGGAGCTTTGGGTTTTTTTTATCAAATTGAAGCATACATTCAGGCTTTATTTTTATATTTCAGAAGTATTTTTCAATGATTGATGTATTTGTTTACCCTGCTTGTTTGCTTTTGCTTGCTGACTTTAGGTAACATTTGGCCAAATGGGCCTGATGCAGAGTCACTTTGTCAGAGGATCTTAAGAAGAGTTGGAAGTCGTTGCCCCTTTTCTTATCTTTCTTTTTCCTCTTTCCCCTTGTATCTCACACTCCCTTTTCCATACTCTCTTCCCTGCCCTTAATTTCCTATTTTTTCTTGTCTTCTTTGTATTTATTTTATGTAATAAAACAAAAATGATAAATTAAATTATTGGAATCTAGTTTTAGATCTTTGCTTGAAATATCAGTAAATCTTGCCAAATGCTTAAACAGCCTTGAATACTGTATTTATATTGGAAGGAAGGTATAAATCCTCATTAAAGATATAAAATAAATTAACAAATCTCCCAATTTCTTTTAGAGCAGTTCTTCTAAGTTCAATAAAGCTATTGTAAGCAATAGTGTTGTAAATACTGTGCATCCCTAGATCTGATTTTCCACAAGTACAACATTGAAGGTAATACATCAAATCAAGAAGTGAAAATGTTGTAGCAGACAATACGTTTTCTCTTCCTGTGTTCCATACCCTTGTTATTAAGTCTGTGTTTAAACCTAATTATAATTGCCAAAAATAATCAGTAAAAAAGTGAGGGAAAGATATTGAAATGAGTGTATGAATATATGAGAGAAAAATCAAGGGAGAGATCTTCGTATCCAAAACATGTCTGATAATTCCTGTGGGATCCCTCTACACAACCTTTTCCAGATATTTTTGAGAAGGGGAGCTGGACAAAGTCTCCCCACCCCCAACTTCTCAAGAATCATTTCCATACTATCACTGAATTATATTGGTCTAGTAAGACTTTTGGGAATTGGGGCAGTGCAATTCAGACAATATAATTCACTTATTAGTGCTGGCAAAGGACCCAGACAGTTTGGAGAATCAGAAGGGGAACAAAATAAGAAAGGTCTCGAGGGGGAAATTTCTTGGATGAGGAAGGTTTGAGTAATCTATCCTAACAACCAACTATCCCTGCAAATGCCCATTGTGTAATAGTATAACAGTACAATCAAAGAATTTGGAACAGGTTTTAAAATTGATAACTCACAATTGCACTCTAAATTATTTGAGGCATATAATTCAAATATGTGCTGCATTAAAATATCTGTAGTAAAAATTTTACACAGTTGTAAATAAGTGTTTAAAAAGCTATTTTATGAATATGGAAATGCAAAATAAGTTCATTGTCACACATGAACAATTTTTATTCCATCTGGCTTTTACATTTTATAGTAAATTCCAGAAGAATGCATTACAGAATCATGCTGAATAAAATAAAATTTATATTTCAAAGTAAGTAACTACAGTTTTTGTTACAAATCCACATTTACAATTATTTTCCAAACTGGATAGTAAGAGATCTTCAATTGTAATGAGCACAGAAAACATCACAGTTATTACTTATCTTTGGATCAGTTCTTAAAAGCATAGCCTACATTTTTTCTCTGAAAAAATAGTCTCTCCCTGGGTAAAAAGTAGGTAGTCAACAAATTTAAATAAATAAAATAAAAAGCAAATATCTTTGAGTGGAATTGACTTGCGTTCTGTCTATACATACTACCCATTTCTTACATGTATCCTTCTGTTTGTTTAGTTACTTTTGATATAACCTTTAAATCACTATGCTTTTGGGCAGCAATTCTTTTGATCCTAGATTCTGTTTCCCTCTGTTGGGAGGATTAGAAAGCTGCCTGTTATGATCAAATTGTTAACACAGGAAATGTGAGGTATTAGTCAAATTTCAGGTGAGTGATGGGACCAGGTTTGTTCTGTGAAGTATCTTATAACTATGCAGCAAAATCTGCCAAGTTCTCTTCATCCTATCTTGAACCACAGCTGAGTGCATGTTGTGGCATTTATTCTTTGCTCCAAATAGTCTTCCTGTAGTGCTAATCCTGTGCTTTTAGCACAGCCTTTTATTCCTGTGCACTCTTAGTTAAAGAGGTTTTTTAAAAAACTTTTTAGTGATTTTTGGTTTGGGCCCCCATCATGTTTGGGGAAGAGCTGATTTGTATAATCTGATGAACCCATTTCAGTTCAAAGAAATACGGGAAGGAAGAATATAACCATTAACACTATTCTGTAAATATTACTTAAGAGATTATAGAATGTTATAAAATAGCATTATAAGAGGCTACACAAGTTCAAAACATCATATTTAGACTTATATGTACACATGCAAACTTAACTAACTTTATGCAAACTACAGAAATAAGTACCTTTATGCAAACTACAGAAATAAGTAAGATGTGTTAAACCAAGGAATTAAAACATGAAGTAAGAAAAAAGAAGGAAATATAACTAAATCAAGGTTACACCAGATCATTCACTGTATTTCTCCATACCTTTCTATCATGCAAGATTGGTATTAGCCTTTCAAGGTAATCCAAACAAGAAACAGAATCAGGAACATCAGTACTATCTTTATTGTAAAATTACAGTATATTAAATAGAATCTTGTAAGAGTAAAAATATTTCTCCCCTCCTCTCTTTGTTTTCCCCCATCTGCAGACTGAGCTGCTTCTTAATAGATCGTTGTTCTATATTCCTTTTGTCTTCCAAGGTCCTTCAGACATTCCATCATAGGAGTATAGAATAATATCCTAAACTGTCTATAATAGACTATAATGTGGTCACACAATAATATAATAATATCCCACATACGGTAATAATGTTCCAAAATTTTCTCTAAATGGGCCTTCAGCATCAATGCAAATTTCTATTTTAAAAGAAAACTGAATTTTAAAATACCGCAAACCATTTTCTTATTCATAAAGCCAAATTCCATAATTATCTGAAATCTTTTTAGTCAGGCTTCAATTAGGCTTTACTCAGGACAGAATGTAAAATGGAAGCTTGGTCATTCTTGTGGATTATATCTCTTGCCACCAGAATGGTTCGTTTACATTTTTCAACTACCTTTGAAAAATTGATTGAATTATCCTTCTGGATTAGCCACAAACATTAGGAGAATGGAAGCATTTTTCTGCAGAAATTCCACTATTGGAGTTTCCATGAAAGATGATGTGGTGTGGGGAATCAGCCAGGAGTTTCTTCTCAACTTTACTGTAGGATGATGCTATTTCTCCCTTGTGTTTAATAGCTCTGGTATATTTTGTGGGATGCAACAATTTCAACTGCAGTGTCATACCATGCTGATGATTTCCAATTTATAATCTCAGGCCAGAGATAAAATGCCATCAATAATGCCATGTCCCAGTGTGTGGAACTAGTTAGAATTTGGATGAGATGAAGTAGATTAAGGTTGAATAGCATTTGTTGCCTTCAAAATATTACACCTCTGCTTGAGAATCTGCAATGGCTTCATATGAATTCCTAGATACAATTCGAAGTGCAGGTACCTACAAAAAAAGCCTACATTTCTTGGCACCAAGGGATTTGCAAAATCACCTTCTTCAATCAAAATTAATCAACCTAATAATTTGAAGATAGGGCAAGTTATCTACTGCTAAAGAATTTCTTTAAACAATCAGTGTTATGATTTTTAAAGCATTTAATGAGTTTCTTTATTCCTCATGTTTAAAAAAAACCAGAAGATTGAAGGTAATGTCCTTATTTATATATTTACATTTCCTCTCCCTACAAATAAATTGAAATCCCAAAGACATGGCATTACATTGGATATTTTTATTTCAGTAGCAGGTTTGAAAACACAGAACCGGTCTCATAAAAATGGAGTCAAAACTTGCCATTTCTTGTGGAAGAGATTGTTTATTTTTTCTTAAATCCAGGGAAATTATTTGGATTTTTTTTTCCACAACTGAACAGAAAATAAAAAAGTTTGCTTTGTTGTTCTTCAGTTGCTAAGTCATGTCATGGCCCTATGAACCATAGCACACCAGGCCCCCCTCCATTCTTCACTTTCTCCTGGAGTTTGCCCAAATTCATGTTCTTGTGTCACTGACACTATCTAACCATCTCATCCTCCGCCATTCCCTTCTCTTTTTGCCTTCAGTTTTTCCCAACATCAGGATTTTTTCCGGTGAGTCCTCCAATTTCAGTGTTTATTCTTCCAAAGAACAGTCAGGGTTGATTTATTTTTAAAAATGCAATGGAAGTCAAATTCCATATTTTCTTTGCTGAAATCACCCCTTTCCTAAGAGGTCTGTAGGGGGCGTGCATAAGTGCACCAACTTGCCTACCATCCCTGTCCTATTGTTTCCTTTTTATTTTTCTTATATGTATCCATGAGTACATCGTGTACTCATAACTAGGTCTATACTTACACCTGTAATCTTATAATCGCTTGACTAAATAAATAAATAAAAATAAATCTCTAGTTTTCATAATTAATATTTCATCAGAAGAAATTCAGATGAAATAGGTCCAAAAACAGGGAGCCTGTACATTGAAACTCTGTTTTACAAAGTAAATTCTCTTATCTGGAAATTCTCTGGATGTTAAATGGAAGGGACATGTCTTTTTTGTTCCCCAAAATTTCTAGTCATATGTAACTCAGTGTAAAGAATGCTCTAGAAGCCAAATTATTTTTTCTATGCCTTAGTAAGATGAGTAAAACTCTCATTCAATGATCTAAAACTGTAAATGTAGATTCTCAGTGAGTAATTAAATTTAATGTATATGCTCTGAGGTGAATATGGATAGTAAAAGTACTATAGAATATGGGTCTGTAAGGAGCGTGCATAAGTTCACAATCGTGCCTACTGTCTCTGTCCTTTTGTCCCCATTTATTCGTATCTATTTCTTGTATTCTTACTCATGTTTATACTTTTACCTATTATCTTGTTAGTGATTGACAAATCAAATAAATAAATAAATATGGGTCTGCATTGAATCTAGAATTCCTTGTGTACTTAAAATGTGACAGTTCAGAATTTTGGACCATATGTGATATACAAGGGCACACAGGAAGGATTTATGTCAAGTGTTGTTCTTAGTGTTTTGCTGAGGTAGCTTTTTTAGTAAAATTGCTTTCAATGTGTAGAAATAATATTTTTACTTTACATATTTATATAATGCATAATTAACAGGTAATTTATTATATCAACTAGAGAAGACAGTGAAATATAGTAGAATTGGGCAACAGACAAATTCTAGCAGAAAAAAAATCTATGATGTACAAAAGTAAGAAAATTCTGTTTCCAAAGGATGGTTTTGTTGTCAAGTTGTTTTAAATGGGAAATGCCTAGTCATCATATACTGGTAACATTCTTATAGTTATAAATTTTGCGTAGTAAAGACAAGTTTTGGTTTCGAAGAACTTTGGGGGTGGAGGAGTCGGGAATAAAATAACCCTTGCAAACTACTGCTGACAGATAAATCAACTCTCAGTCTCATGACAAAACCACATTATAAGAGGTGGGAGATAAAATTGTAGAGTTATAAGGAAAAGTTTATGAATTTGGCACCACTTTTCTTCACTGCATGAAAATTATAAACACCTGAAAAAGACTATCTGATAATGTAATTTATATGGTTAATATAGGTAATGTTTTATTTCTGATCTTTGAATGGTAAAGCTTGTTGCTGGTCTGGAATACTTTACCTTACATCAACTTATATAAACATTAGCTAATGAAGGAAGAAACCAGGATTTGACCAGTAGCATTTAAAATTAGCTATTCAAAGTAACCTTGGCAGTTTCTTTACTAATACTATCTCAGTATTAGTAATGTGCAGCATTATGCTAAGCAAAAAGTGTGTGTGAATCATATTTTTGCTCTTTAACATCTAGTAATGTATGAATCTGACAAGGTTTCATAGTATTTCACAAACATGCTATTCACTCTGTTCTGATTATCCATGTTAAAAGGATAATGATCAGAATACTGCCATAATCTTGCTGCAATCATCATGCCACAGATCTATTTAAAATGTTAACATGGAGTTGATGTATTACATTATGAACCAAAAAGAAATTGTATGATATTTTTATATACAATTTGGTTTACACTGTACTTTTTGTTAACCATCAAGAGTTATTTTTTATTGTGGCAACATGCAGATACTTTTAATAAATAAATAAAATAAATAATCACACAGGGTTTTTTTTTTGTTTGCATTTTATGATTATAGTTCCATCTCAGACCAAAATTAATGTTTCGGGATTTTTGAGATCATAACTCCTAGGATTTCTAACCAGTGTACCCAAATACAATGTCCATGAACTCCAGTTTATACAGAAGATTTGGTTCATATTGGAGGCAATCTGCAATCTCCAGCATATAATTCAAACAACTCATGTCCTTGAAGTTCAGAAGCACCTAGTTAGAAATAATTCACACAATCAAAAAGGAATTTGGAGAATGGTGAGCAGATGTAATAGGAACTTGATGTTCAAAGCCTCATGTCATTCTCACAGCTCAACTTAGGTGGAATGTACCCGTTATTAAGCTGCTGAAAGAGGAGACCTATTATCACAATTCTTTTGACCTGTGAATTAGCACAATTCTTTTAACCTGTTCTAAATATTAGAAATTGCTAGTGATCACAGTGCAACAAAGATATTTATTTGCATAGGGTAGGACATAGGAAGAGGCTGTAATTTAGCTTCTTTGTGCAAGCTTTTTTAAATAGATCAAATTATCTTTCCATGTATTGGTTAGATTCCAGAACCATTAGGACATACATTTTTAGTAGATATTAATCTGATGTGTAAAAACCAGAACTGTAATGCAATATACATGATAATCTTTCTGTAGGACCATCTTCATATTAAATTATCTTGAATACTAATTCACTTTTTCATCGTGATAGTGTTTCTTTCCAAAGGAAATGTAAGATGATTGTTAGGGGAAGACCAACTGCATGCATTTTTTTTTGCCTGTTTTTCATGGTAATTGTCTAGTGGTCTAAAAAACTTAGTAGTATAGAGAAAAACATTAAAGCCCATTAGTTCACCATGTTTACCAAAAGATTTTAATTTATCTCTTCTCCCACTTTACCTATATTTTTTATATGTGTTGAGGAAGTTCGTTTTTCAATCTTTAATAATTTATGGAAAAAAAGTAGAACAAAACTTTAGCTTCAGAGAATGATATGCTGAAGACATTGATCTTATTTTCAGTATGCCCACTGAAAAAATGGTGGTTTCTGTGAATCTTTCATTGTGTGCTATCTTTATGTACTACCTTTATTAAAACCAGTCCACTTCTGTAAATGAATAACCTAATTAAAGATGAGTGTCCAACAATTAAGATATGAGAATTAAAAGTTACTTGGGAAATTCAAAATTCTTTACTCAGAAAACATACTTTCTTGTCAGGATTCTTTATTAATGCTTTCAGCAGAATCATCTGCCTTTCTACTGCTTCTGGTGTAGAAAGGTGCCATATCAGCATTCTAATATAATTCAGGATTTGACAGAGCCCAAGGGAAAGAATGCGTCAGAGTTAAGGAATCCCCTTCACACCCTATGAATTTTGGAAATCTTAACACATATAATACGCTTGTCTATCTTTAAAAATCAAATGTTCTCAAGATCAACTTTCAGGGCTTTTTTAAAAAAAATTGCCTCTGTGTGTGTCTATGTGCATATTCATAACTCCTATAAAGCTTTTAAGAGGAGCCAGTTAGGATTTGATTTAAAATTCAGATTGGCTGATATGACATGTCAGTCAACAAAATGAAATTGAATTAGCTGTATATGATTAGCTCTGTGCAAAAAAGTAGAGCTGAAAGATGATAAAGGATTGTTCTCATGATACTTGAAATATTAGAATGTGTAAATTAACATGATTTCATTTACTGTACTTCTTTCCTTATTCACTAAGATGTTGAATAACATTCTTGGCTTTACCAACAGTTTTTAGAAGTTACACTTTTCTTAGAAAATAGGTTAAATTCAATGTTTTTCATTCTGAGGCAGGATTCAAGGAGGTACTATATTAGGATGAATTTATTAACTAATGGAATACTTTAAGGAGAACTAAATGTCAGGTTCATCATTTTATAGATTTTACATTGTGTGTATGCTGTGAAAGTATATAGTTTTTAAAAAAATTATTAACATTTTCCCCATAAGTGTAGGGTCCACTTTTTTTTCCAGATCAACTATTCAAAATAGTAAAGCAGTATATGAATATTAAAATGTTTGTTGATTTGTTTTATAATCAACATGTACTATTTTACTACTTTGAATAGCTGATCTGGACAAAAGTAGAAAGTACTTTTTCATAAACATTCTTAGAATGGAGAGGAGAAGAATGATAATTGTGATGTTATTCCTGATATTTGGATAACTTTGCTCATTTTTCATCATGGAAATAATACACAAATTATATGTTAAAAGCAAGTAATTTAATTATCTTCTATTTCATTTCTCATGAAATAATGACTTGGTATTACAAAGAACTGAATAAAGGTAGTCCTTGACTTACAATCACAATTGAGCCCAAAATTTCTTTTTTTAAGTGAGACATTTATTAAGTGAGTTTTACCCTGATTTATTACCTTCCTTGCCACAGTTGTTAAGTGAATCACTGCAGTTGATAAGTTAGTAACTTGGTTGTTAAGTGAACCTGGCTTCCCCATTGACTTTGTTTGTCAGGTCACACAAAGTGATCACCTGACCTTGGGGCACAGCATAAATAAGAACCCGTTGCCAAGCACCTGAATTTTGATCATATGATCATGGGGATGCTTCAAAGATCGTAACTCGTAATGGTCATAAGTCACTTTTTCAGTGCCATTATAACTTTGAATGGTCACTAAATGAACTGTTGTAAGTCGAGGACTACCTGTAGTGCTTATTTGGATTCTTCTCCCATTGGCTTTGTACCATATAAACTTGTAAATGTGAAACTTGGGGCCAAATTTAGGTTCAGTGTTAATTTTTCTTGTTCAAACAGTTTCCTCAATTTAATCAATCTTAGAAATGTGAAAGAAAAAAAAATACATATGTATTATATGGTATTGAGTGTACACCTTTGTCAGATGTATATTTGCTACAAATCCACCAATGGTTATCTCTCTTGATGTTCTCTTTGTATTCTATTTTATACATTAAAGATCATGAACTAGAATTTTTTTCTTAATTGGCCAAAGAATACAATTATAAGTAGTAAGAAAATAAAACAAGCTTTTTTCTTATTTATATATTGTAGTAGTGACTCTCATATTATCATTCTTTCTAGTTTACAATTTGCAAGCTATATTTTGATTCTAATGAGAACATCTCTTAAGTTCTAAGAAACAGTCATTGCTTAACTTGCCTATTTTTCCCAAAAGAACCTTAACAGATTAATTCCCTGTATATATTTGGATTCCTGCTGTTTTTAACCAGGTAATATATTAAAACCAACTATTGGTTCACATTTCCAGTAAAGAAGAGCATCAAGACAAAATCATCTGGAGACGTTTTTTAAATTCTGTTCTGTTTAAAGGATATCAATTTTAGAAGTCTCATGTATAACATTCTTCAAAGGCTAATAGGAAAGAAAGACATCTGAATTGATTATTGTATCAACAAAGTATTAAATTAAATAGTGTGGTAGTGAATTACTCATTCCTTGTAAATTATAAGACCATTGTATACCAAATAGAAACATTTGAGCTACAAGTCATTTTCTTCTGAGTTTTACTTCTACATTTCAATGGGGAATAAAGCAGGAGTGTCCACTGGGACTATTAGCAGAAAAAAAAAAATCAATAGGGCAGCCATGAAAATGTGATGGAAACTCTTATTGATTTTCATGTGCATCATGTATGCCGTACACATTAAAAACAGGTGGAGCTTTGATCGCACTGTCCTGATGACCATACTAACTTTTTTTTTAACAGACAACCCATCTTTAACTTACAACTTTTCTACATTATGGAGGAATTTTAAATATGATTTAGTATGCCTACTAATGCAATTTCTGGTGGGTTAAATGACTTGAGGCCTACGAACAAATGTTGTCTATTTTGTAATATTGCTAAAAGCCAGGGCCTTGCTGTGACAGCAGTTCAGTAAATAATGATGGTACACGTAAGAGCCTATGTTCAAATAATACAGATAATTGAAAAGGATTTAAAAGATTAAGAGCTGTCGATATAAGATTTTAGGGTTAATGGTTTGTTCAGTTGTTTTTATGTATACATTTATAAATTTGAAGTGAATAAAGGAGTTTAATGTTTTTAAATCCCCAATCAGAAAAATCACTCTAGAGAAGTGTAGGTTAGAGAATTGCAAACTGTTTAATAGGAAATAGTTTCCCACATTTACCAAGTATAAACAATTGTAGCAAGTTGTCACCTTCTCCTAAATTACAAACAATATCTTCTTCCCATATCCCTTCTCTTATCTATAAACAGATCAGTAAAGCATGGTAAAAGTCAATTGAGAGTTAACAGAGATAATGATATATGTATTTTAACTCTGATCAAATAAACCAAGTTTAGATTCCTTCCTTTTACCTTGATCTTCAGTCCCTTCAAAAATATCAGATATTATCTTTTGTAAATCTAATATAGGAAAATTATTCAGGTTACTCTCTTAGTTTCTTATTTCTATATCTGTTTTAATTATTAAAATTATTTAATTATCTTTTGGTTTCTTCTAGTTTCCGATCATAAAAGTCTTATCTTATCATTTTAAAAAAATCAAAACAAAAGCATTTCATCACAGGAGGGATTCTTATAATTAATTCCCAAATCTTGTTTTTCAAATCCTTTTTCACCCTATTTACATTTTCCAAAAGTTCTAGTCACCTTTTTGCTGTTTATTAGAAAATAATTAAATTCTTAAATTTGTATTTAAAACATTTTGTTAAAAAGGATTAAGAAAACTCACCCAATGTTTTCAGATTTAGCAATCCAAAAGTTCCTAATACCTAAAAAGCAATTAACATGCAATTTCCAAAGTAATTAGAAAAAGAAATATGCAAACCCAGTGTTCTTAAAGTCACAGTGATTTGAATAAGATGGCTATTTCCTTGTCATCCAAAACTCTGAACCACCAGGAACTGCCATTTTCTGGTCTCCTTGGAAGGCTCAGCTGTCTGGAACACTTGGGAGTGAAGTGCTGATCTACTCCCTGTTTTTATTCTATTGTGTCATTGATTCCACTAAAAATGGAGTTGTCTTCAATTCACAATATCTTCTCCAGAAGTATTTTTGAAAGAGTTCAAACTGTGCTTCTTAGATCCATAGTTGAATTTGATATTGTATTTCAGACACAATCCTATATCAAAAAAACCTGGTGTCAATAAAATGTCATGGGTTTTTTTTCTAGATAAGAACATTAGCAAAAGTAAATCATTCTTGAACAGTATTACCTTACATAATTTGTTCCTACACAGCATGGGGAATGGCTATTGGCTTTTAGGTAGCTTTTGAAGAAGATTAGACAAATTCATGGAAGACGAATCTGTCAACAGCTGTTAGCTAAAATAACTAACTGGAGTAGTTAGACTCAAAGGAGTGCCTTTATAAATGCAAGCTTCTGAAAGAACAATTGATGGGGTAGAATTATTGCTTTTCATTTTGTGGAGCTGCTTATAGAACCATCTGGATAAAGCACTGTTGGAAACAAGATCTTTCCAGAAGGGTTGTATTTATATTTTCAGTTTAGTGCTAAAATTAAATACAATTAAAAATAAATGCAAAGGTAGGTGTAAGACAAAGCCTAATGCATTTGGAAAAAAAACCAGCAACTCTTAAAATGATGTATAGTACTGGAAAAAATGTCTTAAGTATATGAAGTGTGAGGCTCTTTGATTTTTAATTTTTTCCCTGTTGTGGACTTGGCAGTATTTCCTCTGAGCTATTCTCAGGATAGATTGTATATTCCAAAATTGTACAGCTGCATCAATATGTAGGTGTATAGTTTAAAAATAACCATTGTCTGTATCTTTATACAACACAAGGCAGATAATTTTTTCACCAAGGTTTTCTAATGACATGGTATTTTGCTTTGCTATAAGAACCTAAGCTGTTTATGTCTAACCACTCTGAGGTTTTACACTTGTTTATGTTATTTGTACTTACCTTTCAATGACTGTAAATCTGTCAGCTCGAGGGGTAAGGGGAAATGATCTTTTAAATTCTGCTACGTGTGACCAAAGAGCCAATCTGTCTTGCCTTCATTTGTGAGATAATATTGCCTTTAAACAAAAGAATCTCCAACTAAGTGGCTATTCACTTCTTAAATCATTTTAGAGATTAAACTCGTAATCAGAAAACGAGAAGATGACAAAACTTTCTGGCCTGTCTCTGTTCCAATTGCTGGTAATACTCTTCTTTTTTTAAAAAAAGATCTCTGTACACAAGCTTTCTTTCTATTCACTAACATCAAATGCATTCCCTGACATGTTTATTTGGTATAATATGTGTAAATATGCGTAGCAATCTTACTATGTCATGCAAATAAAATTTTGCTTATATGTATTTAATGATATAAATATATTCTACACAGGACTCTGAAGTATACATTAATCAAGATAAAATGTGTTTGTCAGTACTTTTATCTCAGTTAGAGGCATTTATTACTGGAGTCAGGATCTTCAGCCCCAGCTGAGAATAAGAAACTAGATTCTGACTTGTAAGATGTGTGACAAATCTCATTCACCATCCTTCTCCTGCTAGGATACATATACAAATAATATATGTGGTCTTGGATGAAGTAATGTGTGTAGCTGACTATAGAACCCATCTTTTTAATTCATCCTTTTTAAAGAAACCAATATTTTGGCAAGCTACTATTTTTGAATATTACTTTCAGATGAACAGATGCTTTTAAAAATAGGAAGGATGAGACTGAAAAACATCTAGGAATTATAAACATGTTTAGTATATTTGTTTACTTTCTGTAGTATAATTTACCATCACATAAAATAAAAAACAAAAAAGTCTGCAGTGGATGCTATCTGTAATTTGGGTAAGAATTTTGGGGCAGGTCTGCATTAATGGCTTTTTTTTTTCATCCTACATGGATGCCATGGAGAAAGAAAGAAACTGAGAGCATTTAAAGACTGGTTTAAAAGTCTATTTGTATGATCTGAAATTTTGAAATATAATCTAGAGGGTGGGTGTGCCTTAACGGAAAAAGTGAGATGGGTTCTTCAATTTTTGGTCCTTGGTGGGAAGATTGTTGAGATAAATATGGGGGAGGGGAACAGCTACAGAATTCCCTAGAAGAATCAGGTTATCTGGGATGCTTCCAATCAGTATTTCAACCTCGGCATAAAGCAGAGATGCTATTGTTCATTGCTTTAGTAGCTTATCTCATTAAGACCTAGATGAGTAGTAATGAGCTCCCACAGTCCTTTTAGACCTCGTAACAAATTGGTGTTTCTGAAGAGAAGTAAGTAATCTTTATTTGATCATGACCAGCACAATATAAATAGAGAGGTAGACAAATAGAAAATACAAAGCAACATTGGTGTGAAAACATTTAAAGCAGAAGAGGGATATAACATAATAGTATATTATCACAGTAATTTGTATCTCTAAAATCAGAGTAGGTGGGAGACCAGTGTTTGATAAGGTACACAGTTGTGGGGTGCTACAAAGTTTGGTCCCGACTCTTTTTAATGTTTACATGAAGCCATTGGAAAAGGTCATCTATCAAATTGGGATATTATGAATATGCAGATGATATCCAATTGTACATTGGCATTCTGGCCTTTTCAGAGCTGCAACTGTTGTCTTGTCCCAGGGTATGGAAGTTATTTTCCTCTGGATTAGATGAAACAGGCCAAAGATGGACTCAGATAAAATTAAATCATGGTTTGTAGATTGAGCTTGATTTTATTTAGCACTAAATTTGGGGATTTACAATAATGGGAGCAGGAGGAGAGATTATTTCCAACCTTCTTCAAATGTGCACAACTATAAAACCATACAAGAAATATCTCATGTGTTTTGGAAGCCAGATGGTGCATACAGTGGGGAAAAATCCTGATTTGTATCCATTTGTAGTTTGTAGGCTTTACAGTTCTGGAGATTTTGTGATGATGTGCAAGTGGTATTTCATATATATATATATATATATGTCTAAATTATAATCTTGATAGAGGAGAATATTTATAGCTCAGGGTTGAAATGAGGGGTCCTTGGTACTTTCTAAGCTTGGTTGTTTTCTTGCAGATGTTTCATTATCCAGACTAGATTAACACCCTGATGATGTTACCTAATAATTTGAATTAACACTCTGAATGCAATTCTACCCCATTTCTCTCCCATTCAGTATCTTATACTTCATAGGATTTACATTTCAAGTTAATCAATAATAATAATAAAAGTCTTTCTGAACTATGCAGATAGCTGAATGAATATTTGCAGGAAAATCCCCCATTTTGAACAAAACAAGTTATAACATCATTTTGCAGTATTTACATAGTATTCAACAACAAAATGTGTCAATGGGGATGGGGGAGTCCTAGCAGTATTATTGCAATCTGAATTATATAGTATTTACTGAGAATTAAATAGCATCTTGCTATACAACTTGAACCCAAACGTACCAATTTTATTCATTGATTTTTCAAAGTTTAAAAAAATATTAAGATAAAAAAAAACTCATATAAACAATTAAAAATATAAAAAGTGAAGAAAAGAAAAAGTGGAAAAGTAGGAAAATGAAATAGAAAACAAAGAAAAGATATATAAAAGACGACTCTCCCTTCCCGCCAGACAAATATAAACAATTGGGCTAATTTGACACATTCTCTACTCTCATCCTTTATCAGTAGTCAAATTACTCTCCAAAAAAAATCATTCAATCCTTATCAAATAAAAGTCTATTAAGAACTGTCAAAAATATTAACCTGCATATTTTAATCTTAATCAAAAATTCAATTTTATAATCCAAACGTATCCTTTTCTGTAAGAAATAAAGCAGAAGAAATCTCTCCCTGCTTACAAACAAATCTTTAAAGCCTCATCATACAATCATGGTAAAAAGAAATCCCATCAACAGCTATCAGAAACCATAAAAAATATATTTTAACTCTTATCCAACAGTAAATTTTCTTTTCATTTTTTAAAAAAACTTAACCTTTAGTCCCACCAAACAGCATCCCATAAGTTGACTTCTTATCACATTCTTTTTGTCTTTTTCCAGGAACAGCTTAAGCAATTCTTCTTTGTCTTTTCTTTGTCTCTTAGCAAAAGTTTCCTTGGCACCACACATTCCTTTTGTAAATCCAAAGTATTAAGGCTTTCCAAGTCACTCTTCTGGTTTACTTGTAAATCCATTTTGGCATTGTTTTCTCTATCATTCTCATGTTTTGGCATTTTTAATAAAAGATCCACAACATCTTTTTCCATGCCATGTTTACGGTCCAGAATTTTTTTAAACTCCAAATCCACATTTATCAGTCTTTGTTTCATCCAATAAAACCTGTTGTTCTTCTATATCCTCTGTTATAGTGTTGCCTTATTTTGTAAGATACAAATAAACGGCCTTAGTAATGATGTCTACTTCTATGAATAGACTTGTTTAAAAGATTTAATGAAAAAAATAACAGATATAGAACAAATTTTATCTGATAAGATAGATAAAGTACAGAATGTGGAATTACAAATGACAAGTCAAGGAAATTCATTGGAAAAGAACACTTTACTAGATATACAAAAGAAACTGGTCAAGGTTTTTAAAAAGTAAGATACAAATGATAAACCAAAAGAATGACCTGGAAAATGTTTTCTTATTTTCGTATTAGAACTTCAAAAGAGACCCAAAAAGATTCTGTACCAAAGGATAAAAAAGGAATTGAAAAAAACATTTCCTATGACAGTAATGGATTGAATTGAGAAATAAAAGGAAGGAATAAGTAGAAGGAATAACCATCAAATGTAAAAGGAAGGAATGTAAAGTTAGTTTATTTGATCAAAGTTGTTTTTCCCCCAAAATTCTGGTAACCCTTTATGAACTTTGTACTAACTTCATAACTGAAAAGTTTATGTGTTTGATTTGATTATCGATAAAGGATGAAATACAGAAGGAAGAGGCATCTGTTTTTAACCTTATAGGAGGTAAAGAGTTATTAAATTCGTTTACACTTGTGATTTCAGGTTAGAAGTCCCTTCATTGTTTACACTTGTGATTGCAGTTTGGAAGTCCCTTCATTATATTGTATCGTATCTTATATCATTATTTAATTTTTAAGTGTTTTGTATAATCTTTTATCCTTTTATTATATTGTAAGCCTTCCAACATTGCTGTTACAATGAGATGGACAGCATATAACTTTAACAAATAAAAAATAAATATAGATACAATTCTTTGTTCTCTCTTTTCTTTTTCTTCTTTCTTTTTCTTTTTTCCTGTGCCTTTTCTTCTCTTTCTCTTAGTTTGTATTAGTTTTTACTACTGTAATTAAAATTAAAATTCTTAGTAAAATAATATTGAAAAAGAAAGAAAGTCAAGGTATTGGCCAGAATTACATAGTTAAAGTTCCATTTCTTTTTTTTTTTAAGTATAATTTTGACACTCTGACTGCCCTTGATAAGTCTTACTCAGTTATGAATGGAGATGTATAGCATTATAACATTAATGCCTCAAATTGATTCTTCTAAGTATGTAGCTACTTCAAAAATATAATTTGGAGTGTACAGATTGACATACTGTATTAGATTGCCTAATCTCAAGTGTTGTTATAAAGTAGAGCTATCACATAAATAACAGCTAAAATTTAAATGGAAATAATTAAATTGGCAAAAGCACTGCCGCTCCAATTAGATACTCAGACTTCTTGTTAACAATCGTTTTGAAAACCTGGAGAAGAGCAGGAAGTGAAGCCATCGAAGTTATTTATGGAAATCAGACTAAGTGGATTCTTAGTGTGTAGTCAGTGTGAAGATACATTTAAAAAAAGAACTTGGCAAATAACACCTGAGGCCAAGGTATGACCGTCAGATGACATATCTCTTTAAAATTTGGAATGTAGAATAGCACAGAAAGTATAATAACAGAAATGAAGGTATGGGAAAAAAGGTTTTATTTCATCAACGCTAAATTCCACGCTTAGAAATTCTGGCTATAAATTTATACGGTTTATAAAGAGAAAAGGGTCTTGGTAGTTTTCAGTTAAACAGCATCTTTATTAATCAATATTCTGCAATAGGACTTGTGAAACACAATTTTTGTATAGCTTCAGAAATAGAAATTGGCTTTGGTTGTAAGAAGCCATCAGAGAAGGTCTCAATGGCAATCACATGTTGGTGGGTCATTGCAACCATTGTAAATATAAGCCACTCAAATCACGATCATGTGACCATGTAGGGTGGTACAATGGTCAGAATTTCCAGTATGTCATAAATGCCACTTATTCAGCATTATCATAACTTTGAATAGTCAATGAATGAGTGGTTATAACTTGAGGATCACCTGTGTATTTAATATGTTCCTCTTTCTGACTAACAATTAATAATGTATATCTTGAAAGAGAATTAAACAGATAATGCAAAGATGTGAGAAAATATCCTTTTAAAAATACAAGAGACAACTGGATGGGCAATTGAAATAAGATTAATAATGGGAAAAAACTTTTGATTATTGTAAAAAATTGTGAAAGATATGCCATGGTATTTAATAAATGGATATAAATATAATTATATTTCATTATTCAAATGCTATCTGTTCTTAACAGCTAAAATATAAAACTGTCAGTAAATCATTGAAATCAAATATATGGAAGGCATATATCCTGTTATTCCTGATCTAGCCCTAGGTGGGAGGTGAAGCTAGATTAAAATTTATTGATAGACTAATTATTTGAAAAAGCTTTTAAAAAAATGTTTAGGAGCAACCGTTTGAAACATGCACAGATTCATCTTATTCTTTAAAACTATATTAGGCTAGTTTCCAAGTTGTGCTGACATCCTACATACTGGTTTTCAAAAAGGACTGTCACCATCAATTTTTCTTTTTTAAGGGATTTTAATTCTTTCAGCATGTTCATATGGTTTTATAAAGCCCCAGATACATGGCAAATCCCCTTGGTGTTGTAAGACAAGATTGCTGTTAAAAAATGTTTAGGCTTAGTCAGCTTCTTCTCACCACTGAAGTCATGAGGGACTCTGGGAAACAGTGTTTATACTAAGCTTAAATTGATAGGGCAAGTTTAATGCAATCGGGTCAAAGGTACAACTGCTTAGCTAGTCTCATCAACTGCTCAGGTTTCAACATCAGTTTATAAGCAAAGGCCTCTAATGATAACATCTGGCTGCTAACTCAGGGACTGCTTTTTTAAATGTCATGATTGAATGTAATTCAATGTGGGGAGGAGCAAACCTTAAGGGCAGCTTAATTCCTGAATTATATGGTTCCAACTAGATAAGATAGAAATGCCAGGCTTTGATTGATTTCATGACGGTGACCAACTCTTTCTTTTTGTATCTAGAGCTTTTTCTCCCCCATCATGCAAAGATATTTATGTGAAGTTGGGAAATGTGCAGAAAGTTTTCCGGCCTTGTGAAAAGGACAGCTTCTTGGTGTTTTGAATAAAATAAACGTCAAGTCATTTAGTCTTAGTATTCTTAGCACTTAATTAAGAAGCTAAATTCAGAGAGATGATTCTCAAACACTTGATAGTATTCAAACTTAATCAATCCTAACTTGAAATTAGACTGATCTGGACTATTTTAACCACAAATCAGATCCATCTAATTATATTGAATCAGATAATTTAGTTTAAAAACAAAAGAAATTATACTTGTCTCCATGCTGTTTCAACTACATGCATACATACATACTTACGGGGGGAGAGAGAGAGTATGCATACAATAACTCAAAGATATGTTCAAACTTTTTTACTAAATGCAATTTACAAGTTATGTCCATATTAAGTAAATTTTATCTCAGTCTTCTTTTTTATCAGTTTTTTTGCAGAATGTTTTATATTGGGGGGGGGCTTTTTCCCTTATTTTTGTTGCATCATTCTAAGTCAGGGGTGTCAAACTCGATTTCATTGAGGGCCACATCATGGCTGTGTTTGATCTCGGGGCTGGAGTAGGCATGGCCAGGGTAGGTGTGGCCAGCTCAACACCATTCGTGTCGGGTGTGCCTGTGGTGAATTGATCACTCTACCAGTGAAAACGGCCTCCTGCAGCTCTCTGCCAGTGAAAACGAAACCCAGGGTATTATGTGCGACACCCCCATCCCGAGATCTGTTTTTGCTGGTAGAGGGCTGCAGGAGGCTGTCGTGGCTGAAAATGGAGCCTGGGAGGGCCACATTCAGCCCTCATGAGCTATGTTTTCACTGGCAGAGGCACTGCGGGCCAGTCCTTTGCTGTTTCCAGGGCAGCTCCATGGGCCAGATTTAAGCACCTTATGGGCTGGATAAGACCTGCGGGCCTTGACATCCCTGTTGTAAGTTAATTTCACAGGAAGCACACATAATGATTGACTAAGACAAACAATTGTAAAGATACAGCTACATCATTGCAATCTTGGTGCTCACATTACAGTTAAGTCCAAACATATGATTGAAGAAATTCTTCATTGATTTCATCAATATTAATTTAATAGGCAACCCTGGCTGAATTAACATGTAAAAGCAACTTCTGAAAGAGAAAAATGCATCATATCACATGTGAAAAAATATTGTGTTTGTGGAGAACAGAAATTCCAAAATACAATCCAGACAAAATTAAAATTGCTAGAATTTGAATCAGTCAAAAGCATCTTCAGCATGATACTCACTCTCAAAATCATTGACTAGTGCAATGTAAGAGTTTGTCTCCTTCAAACTGAGTTTATCTCCTGATGACTTCATAGACACAGCCATGTAGTAAACGCCACATAAATTGACATCGAAAAATCTATTTCTACAAGCAGTAAAGAGTTGCGTGTTGTCCTTCACTTTAATGATCTACATATTGCATAGCAAAACTAGTAGCTTCAGAATTCCAAATGCATATCTGAAGCCACTCTACTCTTGCATATCTTTGCATCTCTAAACTTGCACTTTTCAAATATATAGGAATTTCTATTTATAGTTCAGTCAAAGGTTAGCTTGAGGTATTCCTTTTTTGTAATATATGTTCATGGTTTAATGCTTACATTACTCATTTACATTTGTTCCTTCAAAGAAAGGGTGAAATTGTTTTAAAGCAGTAAGAATTATATACATTGAACTGTTCACAGTATAAACTTTCTTTGAGGATATTAACAAAACCTAAACTACCAACCGTTATGTCGGTGAATCATATTCTGTCCAAGAGTGCTTCTTTTTCAAGGCTCATAGTAAAATCCAAATATATCTCTGTATGTCTCGTGATGATATATTTATACACCATATATGTACGATAAAAGCAACAGATGAACTGAATATTATGGAACTAAGTTATGTCAGTTTTATTGTAACTATGTTTCCTGCACTACAGACTGTAATTACTCTAAGTAAAAGAAAGTGGAAAAAGAAAGTTGCTATTTCTATACAGTTATGAATATTTAAAATTAAGTATTTAGTTTCTAAAATAAATTTTATTTTTTTCTCTCTTCCACACTTCCACAAATCTCTTTATTCTCTCCCCTATTTGGCAACAACCACTTACCTGCTTATGGGCCATAAGCTTGCAGCTTCCTGCCAACTTTCCACTAATTTTGGTTGCGGGAAGCTTGCAGGAAATTGCCTCACAATGGGATTCAGTTAACAGGGATATGACTGCAGGGATTGTTGTCACTAAGCAGGGCAGGTGCTCTTTACAACTACATCGCTTAGCAATGAAAATTCCAGTCTCAATTGCCATGATAAGTCAAGGACTATCTGTATTATATTTTATTTTATTTATTTTATTTTTTTATTTCTTTATTTTATTCCGGGGTATTTACAGGGGCTAAGGCAAAAAAAAATCACGATTACAGTTGCAGCTGCACAATCAAAGCTCTCCCCATTTTTACATGTGCTCTTTATATTAAATGCAGCAAGTTTATGTTCTGTGGTGATGTTATGAAATGATTCTTTGTGAAAAACTGTAATGTTTCATGAACACGAATGCTTATAATGCGCCAATGCAAAAACACTGAAAGTTAAACATCTTTGGGCATTTGCAAGAAGCCTGAAGGCTATACATAGTCACCAGCTAATGGAGCACATTGCAGCCAGCTTCATCCCCAATACGAAAGTGTTGATGTGTCCCATTTCCAGTTCAGACATGCTCCAAGCCATTTAGGTTAAATACCTAGAATAGAACTACATAATCACTGCAGGCTGAATTTCATATTGCGAGCATCACTTTTCCTTAGGCCTAAATTCAGTCATGTGTAGACTGAAGTTAATTATCCTGGTTCAATTATACATGAGCAATTTTAATCCCAGATGAATTCAGAAGGAGAACCTTACAAAGATGTATAGTTTTCCAAGTAGGTTGCTCTGGGAATCACAAGTTTGAAGCTAGCCTCTTTTCAAATATTTCTACTATTGTTTTTATAACAAAAATTAAATCAGTGAATAGCTATAGCCACAACATACTAACCTCCCTCTGTAATAAAATATTCACATTAGTGCTACTAAATATGGATGGAACATATGTAGAGGAGGTTCTTGTAAGATCCTATTGGTCTCATTTTTCTCTCCACACGCATGAAAGTTGTGGAAGTATGAAGTTACATCAACAAGATAACAGACTATCTAATGGCCAACTTTCAATCAACCATACAGTGGAGCAAATCATAAATTGTACTAATCACTATGGAATTCATATCATATAACAAATTTTCGAGCTTTCTAGATTTAGTCAAATAGGCACATAAATAGATAGGAAGGAATGTAATTGGAATAAATTATGAAGTGCTGATTTCTATGCAATGCCTCAAAACGCTTACTCAAGCCATTATGAAAATAAAGTCCCAGTGAAATAAGACCAGGTTGCAGCTGAATAATGATGGGTGAAGTTTCTGATAAAAATGGAAGCATTTATTTAGTATGACTTCTAAAATCTAGATAAAATTATTATACCAGTCCAAGGTTTCTTTCCAACATAGCATCAGAAATGAAATCCTGTTTTGGTATAATCTAAAATTTGGGTTGAATAGTTGTCAGCTAGGGAACTTTTTAATGTCCAAGAGCTCTACTGAAAGGTGTATGTGTGTGTGTGTTCATTTAATGACTGAAGTTACAATGGCACTGAAAAAAGTGAGTTATGACCATCTTTCACACTTACAACCATTGTAGCATGATCCCCCAGGATCATGTGATCAAAATTCAGACAGCTGATTCATATTAATGACCGTTGCAGTGTCCCAAGGTTATGTGATCAGTTTTTGCAACGTTCTAACAAGCAAAGTCAATGGGGAAGCCAGGTATATTTAACAACTGTGTTACTGACTTAACAACTGCAGTGATTCATTTAACAACTGCCAAGAAAGGTTGTAAAATAAGGCAAAATTTACTTAAGCACTGTCTCATTTAGCAACATCAATTGTGATCGTAAGTCAAGGACTACCTGTAATATACATAGGCAGCAGAGGTGGCATTCAGCAGGTTCTGACCAGTTCTGGAGAACCGGTAGCGGAAATTTTGAGTAGTTTGGAGAACCCGCAAATGCCTCCTCTGACTGGAGATTTTACAGTATCCTTCCTGTGCCACGCCCACCAAGCCACAACCACAGAACTGGCAATAAAAAAAAATACCACCATTGATAGACAGTACCTGTTTTTTTTCCCAAATTAGGGGAGAAAGTATTTTTTTTTAAATGTATTAAGCCTATTTTAAGAACTATGTGTTATTTTTACGGCCCTTTAAAGATAGGAAACCACATTGCCAATTTTCAGTAATTACAGTTGAACCAATTTGGGATTGGCATGGAGCCCTAGTCGTGTGGGTTACTCATATTTGCTTTATTTTAATCTACATTGTCTTTGCAGCTACCATTTCAGTATCATCTGCATAACCATATCAGGACATTATCTTGCAAAAAGAAATGAGCAAATATTTAAAGTCTGGCCATTGTTTTCTGATGAATCTTTGATGTCGACATCTTGGGCATTTTCTGCAAATCGTACTTTAAAAAAAATAGAAAAACATTTTTATTTGGAATATTTATCCATGATATTAGTTTATGATACCATTGCTTTCCGATAAAAGTTTGTAGAAATAATCAAATGTACTTGTTATAAATGTAAACAATTCAGCAAAGGAGCAGAGCCAAAAATAAAAATTCAGGAAGAAGGGAGTCTTCTATTTTACAAACTAAATAAACTTCAGGGTTTTTTTTTAATTTAGCAGATTTATCCATTCATTCTTGGTCAAATTGCTGCAAGAAAAGTTCAATAAAATTATATAACGGCACAATATTTATTTCATTATTACTACCTTGTGGGTCTTAATTAGGAATCTGCTAACTTCTGCTATGTTTCTTATCAACTTAAAGGATGGATCTATTATTAATTTAACTTTTACAAAATATACATAGCTAAGTGCTTATTGCTGTAAGTCTGGCACTAATTATTTTTTGTTCCACTTTGGGCAAACCCTAAAACAAGTTAATAGAATACTCTTTTTCAAGGATAAAAAAGATCTTTTCTATTGAGAGATTCTACTAACAATTCAGGTTATAATCAGGTTAAATTCAGTCTTCTATTAACTTGGCTGTTTAGCTGTTCATGCTATTGTACATTAATGGCTTTATAAAGTCATTAAAGATTCAATTAAAATAATTATGTTATAAGTATCCACTTAATCTTAATATTCACTAAATATTCATGAAAAAATCATTAAGATTCGATTCACATAAAATAACCAGAGAAATATGAAAACCATACAACCGATTCTGAAAAATGTGGGTTTATATTTGGTGAATAGCTGAAATATTTAAATTAGACAGAAAAAGGGGGAAAAAACTCTCTATACTATTTGTTTTGGGCCCCAAATAATTTGAGCAAGAGCATTGTACAATTTATATAGTTCTTCGTGTAAAACATAATTGATATCCATGTCTCTCTCCTCAGAGTAAGGAGACTTAGCTACCCATATTACGTTATGTACCTTTGAGAGGAATCAACTTACATGCATGCTTCATGGTTTTGGCTGCCAGTTAATAGTTTCTATGATTCTTATACCTGATACTCCCCACACCTTAGAAGAAGAGGAATTCCTTCTGGCTGTTTTATATTGTAGCCAGTGCTCAGTGTTAATAGCAGTACAAAACCATAGAGGAATAAAGCTTACAAAGAACCAGTTAAGTAATTCACTAAGTGTCAGGATGCAAAAGACACATGTATAGCATAGGATTTAAAAAAAAAAAAACACTGTGAAAACGAGAACTTCAAGGATTTTAAAACTTAAAAGCACTGCTAGGTTACTAAATGCAACATGTTGCCTTAATAGTCCTCAGTTCTGTGACACGAAGGATTTTTCTTCCAATTATGATGTCCTTGGATCATGTGTTCAGCACTAACCAGTGCCGTAATGCAAGATGGCATTTCATTACTGTTCTCTAAATTACCCCCAAGTATGTGAGGTCATGCCTCACTTTATACAACGTCAAGACATATACAAAGCTCCTACTTGTGGTAACTCCACTTGTCAAGATAGATCAGAAAGGTGGCAAATGTGAGTGACAAGAGGCAACAGATCTTTGTAATAAAGATACCTCCAGCCCTACCTTTCTGAGTAAGAATCAATTCTGCAACAAACATACATAATATTAACATTGCTGCAGCAGTAACTCTAGCCCCTCTCCTATATAATCAGTGTTTTTGGAATGCTTTTAGAAAACCATATCTATGGTGAGACCTACATTTTAGATCAGCCCTTCAGATAATGTTGGAGTTCATTTCCCACATCTCAACATGGGCAGCAGTCATGAGAATTGTACTCCACAAATATCTGGAAGCTCAAAACGTTTTGGAGGGTTGGCCATATTTTCTGACAGTGCCTTTTCAACCTTCTAAGTTTGTTGTTAGTCAGGATAAAAAGTGCCTTAAATAGTAAATAAACATATATTTTTTTAAAAAAATCTGCTGCTAATTCTTTCTTGATCAATTGCATAATAGACTAAATACATTTAAAATGAAGGTACAGCATTCCAGAGAACAATTAAGGGAATAACGTTTTGAGATGCCAAGCAAAATGAAGGATACTTTGCAATTTAATAAACAAGGTAACAGCTTGAGCAGGTTGCTAACAGGTTTCCAAGTAATAGGTAACAGGTTCAGCTTTGCAGATAAACCTTATAGTTTGGTTACAGCTGTACATTTAATATTTATCTACAGCAATTAACACTTCTTTGTTTACGAAGCAGTGATTCTTCATCAGGAGCAGTTTGGAAAGGGTAGGAAAATCCACAGATCATCCAAAGATCAATAATGGCAATACATTTACAAACGCAAGAATTATTACTGTATAATTACAGCTGTAACTTCATAAATATTTTTTCCTTAAAGTTGTTAAATTGGAAAGGAAAATTTACCTCTCTTCATTTGGATAAAATGTTAAGCATGAAAAGGAAAGTTTATCTCCCTTCATTTGGATAAAATGCTAAACTTGACTGCATTATTCCTGATACTGGTTCCTTCTTTTTGATTTTGCTTTTTTCAGTGCATTTACATAATGTACTTTGGCTATATTTGTCCACATCCAAAACAAATGTTTGTAGGTACAGTATTCTATTCTAGGAGAAAATGGCAGAGACTAGCGAACAGTTAACCATAACAAAAAAAGCCAAGCTATTGTTGTTATTATTGGAACAGTGATTTGCCATGTTCTACAAAGAACTGCCAATTGATCATGATCCAGAAGAAAGTGAATTGTATTGATATATAACAAGTAACTTCTTTCTCAATTGTTCCTGTCAAGGCCATTCAGTGGAGAACTAAAATGCCTGTCCTTTGCTTATATCTACAGGGAAGATGGCAGTCAGGCAAATTAAATTAAGTAATTCTCTGTCCTAACTTGCATGAAATCCTCTGCATGGCAGCACTGGCGGAGAGAAGCTGAAGCTAATCCTTTGGGTTGCAGCTCCAGTGAATATCTAGCCAACTTCTCTTCTCATTGAACTCCTTTGTTTCTTACCTTTTATTTTCAAGCTGGTTGCTGTGATGCAATAGTGCTTGAGGAACCTTGGGTGTGATCATTCTTTGAAAAGGTCACCTCTGGGCCAACTGTACTCTGTCTTGCAAATATCTCAATAATGCACTGATTGTCACTGCCTAACTGCTTAAAATGTATATAGTGTATTCATTGTTTTTTTCTGGGAAATTCTTTCTCTTGAAGCCAGTGAAGGCTTCTTTGATGCAAAATACAAATAAGCTATGTGTACAATATGTCTGTATATAGTAATAGTAAAATATATTCCTATATCAAAAATTGACTTTAAATTAGATATACATAGGCAGGTTAGAAACTTAATTTTTAAGGCTGTGTCCTTAGTCTGAGTAAATTTGCATTGATTAACACACAAAGTGGTAGAATTGATCCTACCTACTACCACTAGCCATCACAGGATTATAGAGCATCCTGTGAGGCTAGTGGTAGTAGGTAGGATCAATTCTATCTCTTTGCGTGTTACAAGTACACTTTGTACTTGTAATTTTCTCTTAAGCATATAGCTACATTTCCAAGCAAACTACTGGACTCCAGCTACTCATCTGTTGTATTTTTCAGTAATGTTTTTGGAACACTAGATTTGCTAGATTGTAAATATAAATAATAGAAGATGCAGAAGATACATTCTGAAACGTATCAGCTTCATATTTATATTTTGAATTAAAACAATATTTTCAAAAAGTTAGCATGGACAGCTAAATTCAAAGGTTAAAAAGGGAGGGAGGAAGAATAATTTTAAGGATACTATTCTGGTGAGGACCAGAACAGAAAAGCATTGAGAACCACACCTCTCTATCTCCATATAGTGGGGAATCTCTAATAGATTTTGCCACACAAAACATAAACCAGTCAAGCCATTTTATATGAAAAACTTGTTCCAACAGATAGTTTATATATCAGATCATGTAATATTTTATAGGAAAAATAACAATTTTCATTTGTCATCATTTGAGCCTTGTTATTTTGAACCAAATATTGCAGGAGTCTTGTTGGGTGATATTTAGAAGATAAGTCATAAATGTTTCCTGAATGTTTGTGATCAACAGCATAAAGGGCATATTAATTATGACCAACCTCAAGTAAAAATTCATTATTGGACCAAAGTAATTTTGTCTTGAGAGAAGAGTTCAAAGGAGCAGTTATGAATGGTTCAGGATTTGCTTTTACAAAACCTATATTTGTGTGTGTGCACACATATGTGCATGTGTGTATGTGAAACCTGAAGTGTATTAAGGAATTGTTTTCAAAGTTATTTAAGAGAAATATTTGCATTTACCTTGACTCAAATGCCATTAATTCTACCATTCAATCAATATTGTGTTCACAACCCCACTTAGTTTATTTCTACAATAACATTCAATTATTATATGAAGACATAGAAATGATGGATGGAAGTATGTAGATTATATGTAAATTTCTAGATTTTTGCAAATTATAACTAATAACATAGCATCATGGTGCTACCAGTATATTTCCATGGTTGATTAATGGCTTTTTAAGAGAAGTAATTGACCAGGCTCTGTCAAAATAGACAAGTGTGTGCTACATCTCAAAAAGATACCCATGAGAATCAGTAACAAATATAGCTGATTATCTTGAAATATTTTCTTTTATTATCATCTTACTTCCATTTGGTTTTGGTACAGAGACAGACTTAATCTTCTTAATAACATGCACCAAAATTTTGCATACCTAATCCATTTACTTCAATCACTCAATAGTTCATAAGACCATCAACCAGGGCATTATTAATGGGTGCCAAAGAGGAGAGGGCTGCTTGGCTGGGTTTCTACTCTTGCTAGCATGTCAGCCCCAGCCACCAACCCAATTTAGGACATGGAAAGGAATAATAGTCAAATAGACAGACCTAGAGCCATAGAGATTGTAGGGATAAGACAAGAGTAAGAGGGGGCGGAACTTAACTGTTCATTTTGTATAACCAGTTTCTATCTTCTATCCAGAAATACATTGAAAGAAAAAATAATCTGACTGAAACTGAAATATAAACATTCTGGGAGCTGTATTTATAAAAGGTTTCTATTAAATGTGATTAGCTTGCAAAATTCTATTGGGAGTTTGGCATTAAGCCATAAGGTGTATACCAAGTGACTAAAAAGAGAGAAGTGCTTTGTTTGAAAAGGGTTTGGATTTCAATGTAATCCCTAAAACAAAGCAAAATACAATAAAACAAAAAGTGGAGGCAGTGACTAGAATTGCATAATTTGCTTATTATAACACTGAGGTTTGGGGCGAAAGCTAGACAGGTTGTTTTAAGCCAACTCAAAAAATTGAGAGCTTCATTTCTTCAGGATTAAATCTAGTGGGGATTTTTGCATAAACAGAAAAAAAGATTTGTGGTTTTGATTATTATAAAAAAACTGGTTAATCGAAAAAAGTACCTTTATTGTAACCATAGAGTTCTGTAAGAGATAATTTTGTAATCATATTTGTATTTGCTGCAAAAAATTAAATCTGGAAGCTTCTATTTTTTAATCTCTTTTCTGTATTTTTGTTTCTTCTTTTTTAATTCTGCATTACTTTGTATTAGTTTTATGTTTTCATTAAAAATTGGAATAACAGTTATATATAAAAATGATAATATTTAGTGGCGTACACAATGAATAGGATGAGGCAAGGACTTCCATTTTTATTTTGATACATCTCTTTTCTCCTCTTTCTGATACAACCTCCCCTTCTACATTTGTGTGTGTGCATGTGTGTGTGTGTGTGTGTGTGGTGCGCATGCACAGACACATACCCCAAGAGAAGGCTGCCAGGAAGGAACAGATATCTTTCACCAGAAATCTGAGTTAATCATTTGCAGAGGGCTTTCCAAAATAGGTAAAAAGTAGCATCCACCTCTGGTTTAGGTAGATTTCTAATTTGGACTTGGACAGACAAATTCTTGGGCAATCCCTAGATAAATTGATTGCCTCTCCAAGTTTGTAGAATGTGGGTGAAGTTTCAGTGATAATATTTTAAATGAATAAAAAAACTTGGTTTACAAATATTTTGTGAATATGGAGTTTTGAAACAACGGATTTAAATATACAGTCTTGATTCCAAAGTACCCATGAAAACTAAAACTTATAATAATTCTTTGGGCTCAGATCTGCTATATGGAAGTAGTTTGAACAAAGAAAATGGAATTGAAATAAAAGCATTTATAATCTATGTATAGTAATCACTATCAATTTTGTTAGGACTTACACAAAAACTAACGAGTTATATAATACATAGCTGGCATTTGTGTGTGTATATAATGTATGTAGCTTTCTATATTATTTCACTACTACTTGATAGCACTTTCTCATTTTGACTAGGTGATTGTTTTACACTGGGTTTCAGTAGTGGTATGCTGGATCACTTCATTTCTATTTATTATTTCAGATTTGAGTACTTTGTTTTCTGTAACTGATTCATTTAGATATTTTTTTTGCAATCAGTAAATAGAGATTGTAATTCTGTGGGTTATTTGCACCTGCTAATTGGAATTGGAAGCAGCTATTTCTAACTATAAATAATACCAAGTAACTGTCAATATCATATTTGAAAATATTCCATAATTATCGATGAAACATCAGAAAATAGATACAATTAAGATAGAGAACATTAGTTGCCAGCTGAATCATGTTTTTTCATGTTTGATATAAGAAATGAAATAGTCATATAAGGAACCGATTATTTATTGTAAAACCAGCTTCTCTGATATCAACTTCACTGCGTGTCACTTCAACACAATCCACTAAGGCCTGCTATTGTACTTCCAGCCCATATTTCATCATGGGTTTTATAGAGTTCCTCCCCAATGCTCCGAAATGATTAGAAAGTTATTTAATGCTGTTCTTTTTTCTGAAATTTGTGAATGGCCTGGGTATCAGTTACACAAGGACTATTAAAACTCAGCAATGAGAACTTTATCAGACTACTGTGAGCTCCATTTTAAAATTATGACTTTATGACGATGAGTGGCTTGCTCACAAACACCCAATCTTTTGTTGCTTAGCTTTATCCTGAATAAAATAGAAACAAAATGATTTTTGCTAGACAATGCATGTAAAGGTTGATATTTATTTGTTGCCATCACTAGATGGCTATTGAAAATTTCAATATACTAAATAGAAGGCATAAGGTTTGTCCAATGTGGTTGGCTTCCAAGGAGCATAGGAAAGAATGAAAAACTATTTTATCTACGTGACTTTTTTTTTCTTTTAAAGAGGGGGAAAAAAACCTCTTTGTAGATAATCTTGATTATCTTTTACTTTATCTTTGTATTTGTTATAATTACTTCAAGCATGATAACAGTGACAAATTTGAATTCCATTCAAGAAGTATTCACTGTGTTCATATTTTTACATCAGAGTAATTTAAAATCATGTTTCCCCAAATTATCAACAGAAATAAGAAGAAGGATAGTCCATATTGTGATCTTATCAGAATTCCAAGAAATTTTGTTCGGGTTGGCCCCAGAAAGGCTCATCAAATCATGAAATATACATGTAGCATAAACCACATACCAGAAAAAAAAACCTAAAAATAAATATATATCGCTTATGAAGAACGTGGTACCCTCCCTAGTGTAAATAGAAAATTAGTAAATTTATAACATGACAATGCATGTTTTCAGCTCACCTCATAATTCACTTCTCAAATCTGGCGTATTTGAATAATTTTTTGAAAACCTTCATAGTTTCTTTTTTGGCATGGCTCTTCTATCATCCTAAAATTTGGATTATGAGTCTTGTTTCATCACTATCTATTCCCTCAAGGTTTGTTGTTTAGCTGTAAAAGGGTACTTTCTGCACAAACACATCCAAAAATAATAAATTATTTTTGTTCTACTCCAAATGAGGAAACTCCTAAGCCTCTTTAGTGAATATGAATTACAATTAGATTTATAGATAATAATTTACATGCTTAAGCTTCTTGAGATGGGCAGCCAAAAAGCTGTCTGCCTGCATATATTTTTACACATCTTTTAGCTAAATCAGGAAGCCAAGTGTATAATCTACCACTCTTGTTAAATAATGTAGATTTGTGATATTCCCAGGAGAACTTTGAGTTCGTAAAATTAGCATATAGGTCACACTGATTTACCCTGCCATGATTTTCCATACATAACAATATATTAAAATAGAAATAAATCTTTATGATGGGTTAATACAGATAAAAAGTTTAAGTATTGCTTCTGCCATGCATGTTAAGTCTAGAAAAGTCCCCATGGTTTATAAGAGCTTTGTAAAAATACATTTTAAAATACTGTTTGTTCTACGTCCAAGCATTTAGAAGTGAGTGGCAATGGAGCCAAAATAACCATGAACACTATAAGTGGGAGGATCTCAGAAAGAAACGTTTTTCTAGGAAAGTCCCATAATGAAGAACTGAGAAGATTTGCTTACTATTTAATGAAGACTTATATTGGGTGAAAATATAGAATACCAGATTGGGGTGAGGTGGGGGAATTCTGAATATCCGGGAAGTGGGGGAGGAATCCTAAATATTGTAGACATTACATTGTTTAGCATTTTAAAACTTCCAAAAATATACTCTAATAAAACAAAATGGATTCAAATTGCAATCCAGTATTATATTAAGCGCACTTGATTCAGTTCTAATACTTTCAGTGTCTGAAATTGGAGAAACATGAATTTGTACTACTAATAATCCTGCCAAACATGCTTATTGGATCATGGAGTATAGTTATTTGAGAACATGAATTGACAAAGCATAAAAGAAACCATATGGGAATATTTTAGAAGTTACTTCAGTAGAGGTAAGTACAGGTAAAAGATATGAAATTGGCTACTTAGAAATATCTACATACATTATCTGGAATAAATTTAAATATAAATACCAATATGCTTATTATTTGCTCACAATTCTCATATTGAAAAAGCTGTGTACAATCACTTTGCTACTGTATTTTAACAATGTGTTTATTCTGTAATTATGGAGTTTTAATACCTTGCTGCAGTTTGTTATCTCATGATGTATCTCTGTCACATAGATGTAGTATTCAGTTTGTTTCATTTAGTGGTATATCAGCATGATTTCTAATTTAAAATTGAAATATTTCTGAACTTGAATTAACAAAAAGTTACTGTAAACGCCATTAATCATGATTTATCCCTAAATACCAAGAATTTCAATTAGCTTTGTAATTTTTGAGGCTGAAAAAAAAGTCTTCTAGATGTTTTTAGTTATGCATATAAATACATTCAAAACATGTAATTACGTAGGAGAAAGGATTAGTGTGGAAAATGCACAGCTATAGAGCATAACACTGTGAAGAAGTAACCATGTTTGTTACAATTGTTGGGTGCTTGCTTACAAGAAGGATGGAACCCAAATCATGCAAAGATTTTTACAGAATGTGGGTGTTATAAATAGGAAAATCCTAGAGATCTGATTGGATGGCAGTTTTTGGGGTAGGCAGGTAAGTCCTTGTCCCTGCATATGGGTTTATTTCTAGTGTTTAGCAAGGTGGCACTTTTGGAAGGACAGAAGGAGGTAGAATGTTGAGCTAATCAGGGCACATCCCTGATTGAAGGTAAAAGGGCATGATTTCCTTAGAATATATTGTAATCTCCTTTGTTAGGCTGTGATGTGAGGTGGTAAGGATGCTTCTATCCATTGTTCTGTTTGGGATCGCAGGGAGCTTTGTCTAGAGCCGTGATGGCAAACCTATGGCACACATGCAAGAAGGGGCACACAGAGCCCTCTCTATGGTCACGCCAGTCATCGCCCCAGCTCAGCTCCCGCCAGCTAGCTGGTCTATGGGTCTCTGCCATACATGGTCACGGAGATCACATGCACATGCATGGGGAAACGGGCAACACGTGCAGGGGTCGTGTGCACATGCACATGGGTTGCAGGCGGGTTTCAAGGGCGTTGAATTTTGGGGATTCATGTATACACTTTGGGCACTTGGTGCCGAAAAGGTTAGCCATCACTGATCTAGAAGAAGGAAATGGGTTCTGTTAGGATTAGTCAATGAGGGGACATGAAGGAAAAGGGTGCAGTCTCCATTTTATTTGCTACATTTATTTTCTCCCCCACAAGATCTCTTCATTCAATAGTAAAAGCTGACCAGGTTTGATGGATCATATTAACATGGAACATACTTAGTATTCTGATCTCTTTCAATATGGTCCTAGTATAATCTTAGAAAAGAAAGATAACTTATATGTATTAATATGCTCAGTCAAAAAAGTCCTCCACATTGGATAAATGTATTTTTGCCCTAAAATGTCGTTATAAATTCAAATAGTTCACAGAATAACTTCATTGGTGCTTCTATTTTTCCTCTTTCTTGACTATTTGAGAATTTTTTCCTCTGCCTTACTTTCTTTAAAATCAAAATAATGTAAAAGATATATATCTGTATCAAGAGAAGTGAATTAATATTTATCATTGATTTATTTAATTTGTATTCTGCCTTTATTATTTTTATAAATAACCCAAGGCAGACAACATACTTAATATTTCTTCCTCCTCCTATTTCCCCCACAATTAACAACCCTTTGAGGTGGGGTAGGCTGAAAGAGATGGTTTTCATGGCTATGGTGAGACTAGAACTCATGGGCTCCTGCTTTCCACCCTGGTGCCTTAACCCATAGGCCAAACTATTTTTTGCTGGTTTTTAATTTTTAATTTTGTTTTTATTTGGATCATATATCACTATGTAAGAATTAAGCACTGAAAAAATAGAAACGAGCAATCTTTGGAAGGGTCAGGCACTGAATATTGGTAGAGGCAGGCAGAATTACATAGTGAGAGGGTTGGTCATGTTCTTAATAAAGATCTTAACTTTTTCATGTTACTGAAAACATATGACTTTAATTACCAAAGTAAGCAATTCCAAAAACAGGTCCTACTGGAAACGAAGCTGTCTTTCTGTTTTGCTGTTTATTGAGAAAAACATTGTAATATCAAATATCCATCAAGGTTCTCATCTGCAAGAAATAACTATCTTTTAATAGTTTGAAAAATCAATTTGGTTCTCAGTATTTAAATCATGCCTTAAACCTTGGCGGCAAACCACAAAACTTAATGATGGTTTCCTGTATTTTGTTAAAATTCATTCTGATAATCAGTGGCCCATATTAAACAGTGGTTTGTGGCTCTGTTGAGTTAAACAATTATTTGAGTTATTTTACATGGTCCAATTTTCATTATGGCTCACTGCAGAAGAGGTTTATTATTTAAAAAAACATATGGCACTAACATATAAATCATCTTCACAACAGTCTAAATTAACATTCGCTTATTCTAGAAATTTATAGTATTCCAGCTACTGTAAACTGGATTCATATATTGTGTGGTTTAGTTGTGTATCTGGGCATGGTGTATGTAACCAGATTTAGGAAGCGATTAATATTTCTTTGAAGAAGAGTGTAGAACTGTCTTGAAGAAAATAGAAGTAAAAGCCTGCTCTTGATCCAGATTTTTAGAAAATAATGAGCCAATCTCTAACTTTCCTCTTTGCAAAAAGTATTAAAGAACTGATGAGGCTTTGACAATTTGGAATCTTAGGTTGAATACATTTTCTAGGTTACAGGCCGAGCAAGGGATGAAAGACTCAATGGACACCTTGATAGATTACTTTTATTATGACCTACTTTCCTCCTGGTTTTTCTAGACCTTTCTTTGGTGCTTGCTATCATTAACTATTGCACACCTCTGTACCCATGAAGGCTGGGAATTGAAGCTACCGTTTTTATTGTTCTAGGTTGGTGTCCATGGTAGAAGAGCATTTGAGCTGTTGTTGCTGTAATTTCCTCTGATTCTGAGAAGAATCTGGCAGGCTCTTGTCTGAAACTGAGGAGACTTCAAGCATCCACTTGTAAACGATGAATCAGGCCCAGCACAGATGTATACAAATTCAGAGAGCAAGGGTTCAGAGCTTGACTTTGGGAGAGTGCCAAACACTGTGAACTAAAGAAGGTTGAGCGGTACAGATAACTCTTCTTCAGAACAGAAAGTAGCATGAACTCTTTTAATTAGGAGCCTTGGTTAAGTGTCTTTCAGCCCTACTCCCATTAAAAGAAACAAATCTCCTGTTTCCTGATATGTACTGCTGTGACTACCAAGTTCTTCCTTCCTTCCTTTGCTTTACGATCAGAGTTTCTGCTTGACCTTTGAATGGCTTTCATAGAAATCTGTGGTTCCTGGACCCATTGACTCTTTTTGGACAAGTTGGCTTTTCTGTCTTCAGAATCTTCAGGCTAGAAATCTTATGGTAGAGATACCGCAAGAAACCTTTCATTGATTTCTCCACCCTATAGTCAGATATAACAGCCTGGCCTTATCTCTGCTTTAACTACTATCAGAAGATATGTAATTCAACAAATCTTGCTTTCTGTTTTCATCAATCTAAAGCTTGCACTGGGGAGGATAATGTTCAATACGGGATGCTACAGGGCTTAGTTCTCTTCCCTTTTTATTTATCGTCCACATGAAAGCTCTGAGAGAGTTTTTTCTTTAGTAATATATCATCAGTTCTATGATGGTGTATACCGTTACTTATGACTTATGCTGCAGAAGTTCTAACTTGGTGCTACAAAATGGAATGATAGTTTCTTGGTAATAGAACTAGTTCTATTGTAGATCCAGTGTTGGTGTTGGATGGAGCTTCACTCCTCATAAAGGAGCAAGTGTGAAATTTTGGGGTTCTTCTGTACCCACATCTTCTCTAGATCAGCTGGTACAATAGTCTATGGCCAGTGGTTCACTCAACTTCAACTTGTACATCAACTATAAACCTACTTGAATCAGGTGCCCTGACAACAGTACTAATGCCTTCATCGCCTCATGCCTAGACAATGCATTGGACAGTGGGTTGGCCTTGCAAATGATTTGGAAACTTCAGCAGATTCAAAGTGCATCATCTGCTAAATAGATATGGCAAATTCAGCCACGTAGCAGCTATGCTATCATGAGTCATGAGTTGCTGATTTAATCATGAGTCATGTCATGAGTTGCTGATTTAATTCCAGATCCAATTTGAAATGTGGGTTATTATTTTTGATATGGCTTGACTCGAGATACTTGGAGGACTGCATAACCCAACAAAATTGGATTGACTTATGGGTTATTCTCAGTAAGAGGCCTTGTTGAGAATTTCCACCCCATGAAGGGAATGAGATTCTTATGATCACTTTTATTGCTGTTTGAATATCCTGCCTCCAAAAGTAAAATAAGATCCCAAACATTCTTGCCTTTAGAAAGCTTTTCAAAACCTGGCTTTTCCACAAAATATGAAAGTGCCAGTGGTATGGGCATTACCTGTAAATTGAATGTTCCTCATTTTATGAACTACACTTTGCTTTGTGAACTATCTTGAATCTACTAGGCAGTCTATCAATTTTTGTAATAAATCAATACCTGGGCATCTGTATTTCATCCAGTGGAAGTCTAATTTGTTTTAACATACAAAGTTAATATATCTCAAGGGGTAGCTAGCCTCAAATTATCTTATTATCTGTAAGAGGATAACATGAAATGTAAGTAAATGGAATACACACACGCTGTTTAAAAGTAGAGAATGTTTCAGTGTTGCTGATTCTTCTGGATCTGAATTAAATCATTTGGAAGTGATAGTTTTTCTTGTTTTTTTCTGATATGACCTTTCACTTTGCTTCGGGGAGAATTAATCAAGACATTTTTAACTGTGGATCAAAAATGTCTTTTTCAGTTAAAAGTCCTTGAGCTTAGAAGTTCATGAAGGGGACAAAGTAGCACCAACATTGATTTCATTTGGCCCTGATACTTGTTTTGATTGTCACATATTTATTATCATATTTGGATTTTGGCTTCTTTAATCAAAAATATATTTATAGTTAACATATTTCCTGTGGCCTTTGAAAGCTTTAAATGTAATTATGCATTTAGGCACATAAAATATTTTCATATAGTGTGATGACCCAGAGTGTAACACAAATGTAACAAAATCCAAAACGTAAATAAATGTCCTTTAATGCCTCCAACTTGGCCCCACTGTTCAATAATTCTAAGTTGGAGATAAAACGTACTCAAAAATAGACTTCAAAAGGAAGCAATACAGTCCGAATTTAATGAGCAGATAGAGGTGAAAATAAAAACCAAACAAACTACAATGATGAAATTTCCACAATGGAACAGGAGAAGTATTTACCAAATTCAAGGAGATAACAAGGCACAGTCTGTTGGAAGGACGCCAACCAGGATAACCTTAAACCAAAATAAAACACGCTTTGTCTCCAGCGTTTACCAGAAAGCAGGTCCAAATTCTTATGCAGTTCTCACACCTGCAGCCCATGAAGAGGATCAAGGCCCTCTCCTCCTAAGTAGACCATGTCTCTCCCTTATCCTCTCCTCCCTGCGTGCCCTAGGATGGATAGGGGATGGGCCTGGGTCCTCCTCTGACTGCCCAGCTGGCCTCTGCCCTTCCCAAGCCACCTCCACAACTTCCAGAGTTTCACTTCCACTCCCTGTCGGCTGTTCCTCCTCTCCCACAGAGTCAGTCTCCACCAGGGGCATGACATATAGTGATAATGGCCTGAAAATTAAGTAGAATATATAGATATTTTAATGACATAATTATGAGTGTATTATTGAGCCAGACTACGAAGGGATCCTATTAATTAAATTCTTTTAGCAGATGTAGCTCTACCAGTTCATTTATAAAAATCTAAACAATAAGGCAAATTCCCTTTTGACTGTCCAGCATCTCCATATTAAATGTAAATAGAAGAACAGATGTGTTTGAGGAACAATACGTGCTGTGTTGCACTGCTTTAATTTCAGCATAGTATATTTTGATTTCATGTGACAAACACAGACTACAAAGTCACAATATCTTTCAGCCTGCATGGCCCAAAAAAGGTGAAAAGAAGAAAGAAAATAGAAAGTATGTAGATCTTCCCAATTCCATGTGGCATGAGAATATGTCCATGAAGACATGGGCCAGAAAGTTGGACTTCAAATTAGAAAATTAAAATTAGAAAATTCAAATTCAAATGCCAAAGCCCTTTAATCAGAAATTAGGATCTGCAAGACACATGTGTCAAGCTGGGAAAAAAAGGTTGTAATTGATTTAAGAAAGAGGAGGTGGTTAAACATTGTACAGAAAAGGAAGGAACAACAGTAAATGTCCACAGTCTTTCTGAATCACACCTCTAACTATATTTATTCTGTGCTCAATAAAGACTACAATACAGGACAGCTATAAAAGACATAACAGGCTAATTGGAATAATCAGTTCTTTGTCATTCATTTTTTACTTTTGGCATTCTGTGGTTTAGAAACATCCCAAACATGGCTATACGTGCCTTGATAATCTTGACTAATTCTAACTTGCATTCTAACTGTGCATTGCAAATTGGTCTAGCTCTTTTTAAATTGAAGCAGCAGTATGGCTTAGGTGGTTAGAGCATGTTATGAATAGACTCATTTTCTAACATTGACTGTCATGTTTAAATGCTTACTATATATAAACTACATAAGCATTACCTTTCTAGAATCAGGAATAATGAATTGTGAGAGCTCTCAAAATCTGAGTGCTTGGATGATGTAAAAAAGTGTTTAAATGCTGTAGTGCAGGGTTTGACAACAATTCAGACATGAAGAGCTTCAGTGGCACAGTGGTTAGTGCAGGCTACTTCTGCTGACAGCCAGCTGCCTACAATTTGGCAGTTCAAATCTCACCAGGCTCAAGGTTGACTCAGCCTTCCATCCTTCCGAAGGGGTAAAATGAGGACCTAGATTGTTGGGGGCAAAAGGCTGACTCTGTAAATCACTTAGAGAGAGCTATAAAGCACTGTGAAGCAGTATATAAATCTAAGTACTATTGTGATATTCAATCTCTGGCGTTACAACATTTTGGGTAAATATTACCAATCCTTTAACGCTCTCTTTAGATTTGTAAAAATCTTAGCTAAATCATTTCAAGGTTAGTCATGCCATCAAAAAAAGGTAACAGCTAATTTCACTGTATCAGCTTTAAGTAAAAATCATAGACAGTTTCTTTCTGATTAAAAGTGTGTGTGTGAATGTATGTGTATACATACACACACATACATATATACTTTTAATCAGAAAGAAACTGCCTATGATTTTTCTGGCTTAAAACTGATAATGAAATTAGCTATTGTGTGTGTGTGTGTGTGTGTGTGTGTGTGTGTGCGCGCGCGCGCACTGCTCGAGGTGGAAAGCTAGCCAAAAGCTCAGTGACAGTAAAAAGGAATTATTGCACGTTGTCCTAACAAAATTCCATGTTGTCATCTAAGTTCAAGAGTAACCAGCAATGCATTTCATACTGCAAATATATATTCCTTCCAAACTGAATAAGTTTCAATTTAACCAGAGTTGGCCAGCCTTTATACATGGATATTAGTCAGCCCGGTTGTGCTAAATATGAAATGCAGGGTTGGAATTCTATTCAGACTATTATTTATTTGGAATGTCACATCTACAGAACGGTAAGCAAAAAATTCTCTTAGGGGCGAAAGGTGCACCAAAATTGCAAAAGCAGTGCTGGGAAGACACGTTCTGCTATAAACAAGCACCTGCAAAAGGTTATTCTTTGGAGTGTCCTACTTGGACTCACGTATTAAAGCTGTCATCAAAGTAGATCTGATTATTTTGCACATGGTTTTCCTGAAAGGATGTTATGATTTTCTCGATGTTTGGTGGCTGGTGATAAATTAAGCTTCTATGATGTCATGTGAAAGGCCACTGCTTGGATTTCCTCTTCTGTAGAGCATGCTGAGGGATCCATTTAGAGATTGTATTCTCTAAATGTATCCCTCAAACACAAAACTGCCCAAGCTGCCTTTTAACTCTTTCTTTAACCATTTGTTTTAGATTCTCCTGCCAGAATAAATAGATTAGCACATATTAGACACAGATTACAAAAGATACATGTTTTGTGTTCACAAAAAGTCAAAGTAGTGCGATGAACATAAGAAAAAAGATACCTTGCTGTTAGGGCAGCACAGAACAACTGAAAATTTACCAAACGGTGTTCAGGTTCTCAAATTCTTTGGAATCTTTTAGCAGAAAGGTTGTACAAAAATCGATGCTAAAAATCTGGGGTATGAATCTTGCCACGTTCTTAAGATGTAATGAGGGGAGAAGACTGTCAAATGAATATCTCCCAGGTGTTGTGATAGTCTGTGGTTTTGTCTTGGGCCCTCTGTCTTACTTACTGTCTTACTTAAAACTGCTGGATGAAGAAACAGTGATTTATGGCCCCATTTTTGAAAATATAAATTCCATTACACCGAAAACCATTTTCCTCCTAGGTAACTCAGAGAAATTCCTTTCTGTCTAGAAAAAAGAATATTAAAAAAAGAAAGAACATAGAAATTAATTTAAATGTTGTACATTAGGATTTCATTATTATTATTTTTTAAGATCCAATTTGGAAAGAGAAATACCTCCGAGAATCAAGCCCCAGTTTCTGATCATACTAGACAAGCCACAACCCATTGGGTCAAAATTTCAGAGATATTTGCTTACCTAAACAGAGAAACAAAATGTCCACGGGTGGACAAAAAAAATCAGTGGGAGTGACTTTCGACTTCTGTCAGCTTCCCCATAGAGTTTTCTTGTGGGAAACTATCAGTGAGCATCGAAAATCATTCTTCCTCTGGCCATTTTCCTTTCTTCCCTTCCTCCCCTCCTCCCTTTCTCTCCCTTCTCCTTTCAGCAGGCAGGTTAAAGGGTGCTGTTGAGCAGAATGGAACGAGGGTATACACTAGTGAGGGTATACACTAGTGACCGGCATGATGCAAATATAGAGAGATTGTTGCTCCATTTTTTTCCTTTGACTTTCTCCCTACAGGTTTCCCACAAGCAAACACTTTGTTAGTAGAAAGGTGACAAGGACCTTCAGCTATCATATCAGTTCCTTCTGCATTCCCCCTCGTAGAAAGTTGTCTGGGAACATTGAAAAAGAGGGTTGTGTGTTTATGATTGAGTGTGGCAGTGCCAGCAGCAGTGCTAAACTGCAGCAGCTCAGGGTCAAAAACCCCAAATTTCATTCCCTCCGAAGCAATAGGTCCCAGCATCCTGTAAGTTAGCCCGTTTGCGATAACTTTGCTGACAACATTTTTGTCCTAAGATGCAGTATTTCAGCCAATGAAAGGTTACAAAGTATCAAACACAAGCGTTTTAATAATACGTATATAGATCAGGTGTGTCAAACAGGCAGCCCAAGGGCCGGATGCGTCACACACAGGCCACGCCTACCCCAGCAATGGGAGAAACAATGGGAGAAACATCACGTGACCGCAATGTGATGCAGCGAGTTTGACGCCTGTGATATAGATAGTCTTCCTCCTCCAGCAAAGGTTCTGCAATATTATTATTATTATTATTATTATTATTAATTATTATTATTATTATTATTAATTATTATCATCTAATTTATATTAATAATTAATATTGAATAGTAAAATTCAGCATTCTGTAAATTGTACAAAAAGTAAGGACACCTAGTTAAGATATTGCTCTAATACAGATTTAGGAAGGGTATGTAGTTTATATAAGGCCAATAATATATTTCCCCGTCATCTTTCCCCCTTCACCATAGGTAGGGACTGCCTGATGTCCTCGTGTAGTTTCATTAAGAACAACCAGACTCATGACTACTATTCACCAGAAATGTTTGGGGAAAAAATATTTCTCACTCTAGAAAGACATTGATACAAGATATCCATATAAATCACAGCCTTGTGAGTCTTTTTACATGTTTTAAAGTACTTGCGACCTTCAAACACGGGCTATTTTATGTGTTTGAGTCTTCCAACAGACAAAGTTTTATGAGTACTGTGAGAACAGTTCAGTGACATCATTTATCATCTATTGAAAACTTCAGAATCTGACATTTATCATTGACAAAGTGCAGTGTCATGGGAAGGGCGTTGGAGATTCATAAGAGCATGGAGCTAAATTACCCCCAAAGTTAGACAGGATAAGGCATGAAGACATATGGGGAAGACTTTTTAAATTCCAATAAATACAGGGATTAGAAATAATATTAGATAAGTGAACTGCCTCTTGCCAGGGACAGACTTATGGTGTGCCAATTCATACTTCAGTGGTGGGATTCAAATATTTTTACTACCGGTTTTGTGGGCGTGGCTTGGTGGGCATGGCATGACTCGGTGGGCATGGCTTAGTGGGCATGGCAAGGGAAGGATACTGCAAAATCCCCATTTCTTCCCTATCCCACTAACCTGCTTTCCAGCTCCATTCTCCTGTGCAAAGCAATCAAAGAAGACTCAGCCAATCAGCTGGGACTCGGGAGGCAGGGAATAGATGGGGGTGGGGCCAGTCAGAGGTGGTATTTGCTGGTTCTCCAAACTACTCAAAATTTCCGCTCAAAATCTCCAGAACTGGTCAGAACCTGCTGAATACCACCTCTGTCATACTTCCTTTGAGCCATTTGGAAATCAGTTTGAATGAACTTCAACTCCCAACTCAAAGAGTTGAAAAACCATAAAGATGGCTCTTCAGAGGTGATAGGTAAGCAATACCAGAAAATAAAGAAGCAAAGAGACAATGCTGCAGTCATGTAGAGCAGGAGTCTCCAACCTTGGCAACTTTACGACTTGTGCATGCGCTGGCTGAGGAATTCTGGGAGTTGAAGACCACAAGTCATAATGTTGCCAAGGTTGGAGACCCCTGATGTAGAGAGTCTAGTTAGATGCTGTCATTCCAAACCAAATGAAACTCTTGTGTCATCATGCATAAATGTTGGCATGTCAACTCAGAAGTGAATAAATATGAAGTCTATGAGAGAGGTGGAAAGCGCGCACACACACACACACACACACACACACACACACATATTGCTTTGCTTCAGGATTTTAAATGAATCCTTCTGACACTTTTAAGTTTGCTGGAACTGCTATACCTGATGATAAAGGACTTGGGTCTGCTTTACACCATACGTTTTAATGAGAACAAATCACTACAAATTGATTTCACAGATCAGTTCCATGCAGTTAATATGTTTGAATAAATGAATGCATGAGAGAGAATTATGAGCAGAAAAAGACGAAACTGCCAGAGGTTCTTTGTAGTGGTAAAATGGCTAATTGTTCTCATATGCCAGCTTTAAAAAAATGTGCTGAATTTAGAGAACTAACAAAAATAAAGCTACATTATGGTGACTTAAAATAAAAATGTATGGCAATAAAGTTCCACACTGAGAAGATTATCCCACTAGAATATTTGTAAGGGGAAAAAAGGTTAAACTAATTTATGCCTCATCTATATTTGGGAACTCAAGTATGATTTCAGAATGATTTTTGTCTTCTTTTTTCTCCCTTCTACTGTAATGCAGAAGGAGAAACAGTCTAATGGGCTAATCCAAACGCTGTTGAAATTAACATTGACTTTCGGTGTCTCTGGCTTAACCTTCCCCCAGGAGGGTTATCTCAATAACGAACCATTTTTGGCAAGTGAGGCAAGTCAAATAATTTTGGCTGTATTTACATTATCAGCCATGTGATTTGGTTGACATAAGCAGACCGATAAGGCCTGCATATGCTTTATGTCCTTGTGTTGATTAACTTGCGCACTGTTTCCATTAAAGCAATTAAGCACCATATTGTGCAGCACGCAGGGCCCGCTCCCGGCTGTTTTGTTCCATTTGGCCTTTTATCTCCATGGTCATTGTGCTTGTCAGAGCCCACGCTGATGGACTCTTTCCCCCACCACCCCAGGTTGAGCTAAGTATTGTTTTCACACTGACGGCATTTCTCTCGGTTCCCCCTCCTGATACACAATGCCACCAGCCCCGACTTCCTGGACAAACCAGACAGTTGGCTATTTTCTTCTTGTCTCTTATCACTCCCTGTCATTGAAGCAGAGCTCTGGATTCAACTTCGTTTTGTGCTGATATCCTGCAGTACAGTGGGAAATGTACAGCCACAGCCGTTCGTTATCTTCATCATCAGCCTTTTTTTTGTTGATTACTTCTTGGGATCCATGTTTTTTTTAGCTTTTTGAGGGCATTCGATGGAAGAATAACAGACAGGTTTTTAATGGATTAGGGAGGGGACTTGGCTGTGATTTCTTGGTCTGTGACTGAGAGAGGTATCTTGGAAATGTTTTAATGGGTCTTATCCAAAGATGTGCTAAGTGTCAACAAACTATAAAAGCAATGGAGGACTTAAGAGCTCAGCACCTCTCAGGATCCACTCCTAGTGGAAGGCATCGGACTTCTTTCCACACACAACACCATGTTTAAAGTGATTTATTTGTGTGCTTTTAAAGGATGCAAATGCTCCTTTGCTTACTTTAGGATAGTGGTCTCCAACCTTGGGAACTTTAAGATTTGTGGACTTCAACTCCCAGAATTCCTCAGCCAGCTGGCTGAGGAATTCTGGGAATTGAAGTCCACAAATCTTAAAGTTCCCAAGGTTGGAGACCCCTGCTAGGAGATGGCCTGTTGAGGTCAGCAAAAAAAATAAAATGCATGTGTGAATTTCTCACTATTCCTGACAATGCTGCCATAACAATAAAATAACAATGATAATTATTAGACATCGTTCCAGGTATGGGGGTTAACTACTTTTTATAATCTTTAGAACAAATGTAGACGAGGAACCATATTTACTAGGTTCTTCTATGTCAATTTTGCTTCCTTAAAAATACAAAGAAATTAAAGCTGATTTTAGTAATTCATAGATAGCTTTCTCAAATTTATAAAGATAGCTAACCTCTATTATTGTTAACGCTTGTCTTATAAAATTAAAATGCATTGATAAAGTTTGAAGTCCGCTACATCTGAAAGGAAGCCATCAGTCTTCAACCTCATTTCATTCATACTGACTTTCTTGGTTTTCCCTTCATCTTAGGCCGTTAACTCCTCCTGCATATATTGGTTTTATAATTTTATCATTCATTTATTCATTTTGTATAGCCACCCATGTCAACAAGTGATATTTTGAGTCATACTTGTTGTTTTATCGTCCGAATCATTTGTGATCTTAACTAATTTCACAGCATCATTAGCATACAAAATATACAATTAATATAACACTGACATTGCCACCAGTATTCCTTAAATATTTATCATAAATGCATTAAATAAACAAGAAGATATGTATTTATTTACTTACTTACTTACTATAGGCAGTTTACAAGAAAACATGAAAACCATAAAACATTTAAAAAAAACAGCAATAAAAGAAGTAACCCCCCAAAACAAAATGGGAAAACCAAGAAGTAATATACCAACTCCTTACAAGAGGTTACACCAATCCTAATCAAAGGCCTATGTGAACAGCCAGGTCTTCATGATCTTCCAAAATGCTAAAATGTAGAGAAGGAGCCACTTGGATCCAGAGGGCAGGAGCTGTGACAGAGAAGGAGAATTTCCAGGCTTCCAATAGATGGCATTGTTTAATTGAAGGAAGCTGTAATGCACCAACTCCATCAGATTGAAATAACTGGACAGATACAACAGATCCTTGCCTTACTTCCTGCTCAGTGTGAATTATTTACTAAGCATTGAGGTTGTTTTTATGTGTGCTCTGCTTTCCTCATATGCTAGTCCCAGCTGTATTCAGCAACCAACCTTCAGCTCCATATTTGTTCAAAACGTTCTGATATTTAGGCCTATTCCATTTACTGTATGCTTTCCCTAAATCAAATAATTTGCAATAAGGTTTCTTTCTCACATTCGTACCTTTCTCAGTGGCCTGCTGAGGAGGAAAAATCCAATCTGTACATCTCCTGCCTAGAATAAAGTATCACCACACTTCCCAAATCATTGACACCATTCATATTAGTCCAATCAGAATTCTGCCAAATGCTTTCCCATCCCCACTTACAGATATTATAATTCTTCTTAGTTTTTTTTTATTTCTTCTTACTACCGTTCCCTTTGATGAAGTTTGTAGACTGTAGAGGAACAATAACTACATTTTCCAATTGACAACACAAGTGTAATATTTACACACATTAAGCAACTCATACAACCGCAAACTTAGTTTAATATTTCTCCAGTTATACCACATACATCTTCAGCATTACAATTTTACAATATACATCACTGCATTTGTTATTTTCTTCTTTCAATATCTTCTTCACATGAATGTTAATAGAATTTATTGCACAACAGCATATTACCGTCATCCCCATATAAATCCTAAAATACTCCTTCTACTGTTATCTCACTTTATTTTCATCCTAAATAATTTCATTCAATTTTTCTTAATTTGATTCATTCTTTTGGAGTTCCTTGTTGATTCTTTCTAGCTATTTCTGAAACAATTGCTTATTTGTATAACAATTGCTACACATTTTCTCAATGTTTTTTTAATTTTAACCATTCTTTGTTCTCTATGCAGCCATCTTTTTTTGCTATACATACATTATATAATTTGTTTTATTCTCATCTTCCATCCTTTTTCCATATTTGTACGTTCCATTTTGTTCTGCAAAAGTAATAACTTTTAGTACTTTTTCATGCTGGACTCTCTTCCTGAAGTCATGCTGAAGTAATTTCACTGTAGTTTTTTCAAGTTTCTTTTTCTTCCATGTCCATTTCTATTAAGATCCAATTTTGACACTATCAAATGATGATCTATTTTCCATTCAGAACTTTTTACATTATATCTGTCAGGTGGATCAGATCTAATCAGATTCACATGTCCAGAGTTCAGTTAATTGTTTTATTATTCAAACCTATCTTGAACAATCTTCTCAGATTGAAGTTTGCACCTGAATAATAGGTAAGGTTCAATGACATCCAACGGGGATCATACTTTGCTTTCTTGTGTCCACATAGAGATTCCAGACTAATTTCCCATTTGACTCTTTCCCTTGGCTCAGTGAGTCAGTCTTTTTCCAACAATATTGTTCATTAATACCTTAATCTTTTATCATAAATAAGACAATCATATTTTAATTAAGGGGTTATAAAAAAAGGTTAGAAGGAATATTTTCTAAATTCAGAATTTGAAAAGTTTAATTTCATCTATCTTTAACATATTTCCTTGATATGCTATATTATTTTAGTTGAAAAATTATTTGTGTTAATTTGAGAGATAAGACCATTTAATTGTACATGATACAGAATATGATTGGTAACTGTAGTTGATATGTAAGTTGTTATATAAAGTTATTGTACATAACTTACACATGTAATCCAAGAAGCGTTATCACTTCCCATATAGTAATATCCATGTTAAAAGGAGAAAAACATCCAGTTGAATCCTACAGTACTGTTAGCTACAGTAAATCCTTGATATATATTGGAATATAATGCTGAATGCAAATACACTTCATGTCTTCTTTATAGCAGATCATGCTATTGATTTCCTTATTTCCTAAATATAATTATAATAGAAGAGAATATCTGTAGCTTAAGGTTGAACGGTGGAGTTCTTTGTGCTTTCTGACTTTGTTCGTTTGCTTGCAGATGTTTCATTATCCAACTAGATAATATCATCTATGTCACTGAGTATGGGGTTTATTGCCAATTAATAGTGTATAGTATATACAGTATTCTATATATATATTAGCTTGCCATACCAGTTTTGATGGGAGAATGGTTTTCTTGACTGATTGGATGGAGCATTGTTTTCTACTTGCTTGTTTGTCTAGGGTTAATCCCTGCATATCTGAAATTGACTGAGTAAATTCAGTTACTCTGTATGTTTGGCTCTGCTGCTCTGTGAAATATAAATATATACTATTATTAATTTCCCCCCTCTTTCTGTGTAGTATTTAGGATGTTCCTGCTTATGGGATTCCTACCTTGGCTTCTCCAGGAATAATGGTTTAATTTTAAAACAACCAAACAAAGTCTATTGTCCTTTAAAAAAAAGCAATTCTAATAAATTCTTGGCCTTGTGCTATGAAGCTTTCTAAAACTTTGAAACTTCTATTTTCTAAAGAAAATAGAATTGGACAGTAATATGTTGCAGAGTGAAACCAGATTATTCAGTTAGTGAGCTAAAATGAAGGTGATGATGACACTCAGAAGCAGCACTCAGGAAATAGAATATTTACATAGAAATTGTTTGCATTTTTCCCCTCTGGTTTTCATTGCTTTTAAAGAAACATCCAGACCACACGCTGCAGATAGTTCTTCAATGCGAAGGCGTATTCATTTTCTAAAACTGTAAAAATGAATTGCCATGTGTTCATGTTGAATACATGTAATTGTGTGGCCTTTGACACTTAAACCTATGATTACGAAAAGGGAGGGCCGGGTAAAAAGTCTCATTTGATCAATTTGATTCTGCTTTTACCTATGAGAGATCATATCACAGCTAAATGAATTGAAGTCTGTGGGAGAGAGAATTGTACACTTAAACAGCAACAATTTGGCTCCCTCATGAAGGAGCAAGGGCAAATTATAATTCATATTTTAAGCCCAGAGTGTACATTTTTTTAAAAACAGGATTTTAAAAAATAGACAGATTTTACTCTATGTCATTATTATTATTATTATTAATTACATTTACACACACACATCTACTGTCTGCCTGCTTGTCTTCATTTTACCTAAAAGCTGTGTTGAAGACAGGATGATGGCTTACACCATACCATAGTGCAGATTGTAGCATAGAATGTTTTTCTCCTCCCCCTTTCTTGTATATTTTTACAGCCCAGTGGCAACAAAAAAGCATTTGTAGAAAAAACAAACACTAACCTAGATTGTGCTTTGAACATTTGATTCCTGCAAAGCTGTGCGAAGCGGAAAAGCAGCGGTGGCCCTGTTTGACTTAGCCAGTTGACTTTTGATCATTCTTTTGTTTTCATGAGCTCATCTTAAGAAACGTTCACATCAAATGTTCAGTCTAAGGCTGTAGGACTGCACCTTGGAGTAAGTCTCAATGAAGCTAATCATGCTTCTCTGAGTTGACTTGCATGGAATTCCATAGTTAAGTAAACAAAAGATCTGGCACAGAGTTCCAGTCTTCCCCAGAAACAGTTTGTAGGCTCCAGTTCACCTATCTGGAGGCTAAATAAGTCGATATCTCATTTCACTCAACAGCGTGAACAATGTAGCTAAGTAGTTTCTGCTCCCAGCTTTATTTTTAAGCTGCACTTTTTAGAGGTGCATTTAGTTCGTTTTTCATCGCATGAACTATTTGTAAAAATATATTCAGTACTGCCATCCTTCCAAATTTCATTTGCAAGCGATGTGGTGAAGATTTTTTTTTTAAAAAAAGTTCTCGCTAAACCCAAAACTCAGCTGCAACCGATGGCTGTTGAACAGATGGAATGTGCCATTCTCCATTATTAAAATTAGTCTGCAAATGCAGTAATCCGATTGGCTTACAGTAAAGACGGTTCTTTGGTGGAATTGTTGCATGAATGCAGACCTACAGTCTTAGGCATTTTTATAAAAGTGGTTATCAAACACTTCTCTATAAATTTGAAATGAATGGAAACACTTTAAGCATTTGAAATATGCTGTTTTCTTTGTTCTGTCATGTTCTTTATTACTAATAGTTATAGATAAAACTATAGGTTCATAATGCCCAACTCCCAGCAATACTGTCAATGATGAATAGGAAATTGAGATTAATTCATTTGGGTTATCTTTTGTACATGGTATTATGAAAGAACATATAGCCCTCTGGCTGTGGTGATTGTGTGGATCTAGCTGAAGAAAAACATAGTTTCGGTTTGCCATTTGGTTTTCTTAAATGTGATTAAAGTAGGACAAAAACAAAGTACAGGGCATTGATTTCTAGTAGTGTGAAAACCAAACTTCAGCATGTTTAAAATACGATTTTAAAAAAAGAAATCAGTATTTGGTTACGTGCAATAATTTATTACAAAACAATTCTTCATTTGGTGCTGTAAAAGTTGGAAAGATTGATTTCTAAGAATCACTAGGGGAAAACGTATATAATAATCTATGGGTGATTACAACGGTTGAGCAAAATAGAGTTCTATCAATCTTTTTATAATCCTCCTTCTGTATTTCAATATTCAATAGAACCTGGAAAAGAATCAGGTAGACTTTCCTTAGCTGAGGCTTTCCTTTTGTTAAAGATGCAGTGTTAGTTCTCTTTCTCTTTATGTGTGAGAGAGAGAGAGACAGAGAAAGTGAGAGTGAGAGGCAAAGAGAGAGAGAAAGAGATTCAAGTTGGTCTATGAGCAGTGACAAAAAACAACACCCAGATTACCCTACAATGCCATTTGTTTCTTCTTTATTTTCCATAGGATTTTCTACAAGGCGATTGTACCAAAGCAAAGCAGAAACTCAACTGGAAACCTAGTGTCACTTTCGATGTAAGTTCTATATTTCCCCTCCATATGCTTTATTGAAGACCACTTTTAGAAGCAAAAACACAGTTTTAATTTGTAAATATCTAATTCAACAAAAACCAAAGTGATCACAATGCAAACAACGCAAGGACATAGCAACAAGCCATCCAGTAATTCTCCAACTTTGACTGTGAAGAGACTAATCTAATTATTCTAAGCAATCAGTGGATAATAGCTGACCACAGGAATAAACATTGTGCAGGTTAAAATGTATGTTCTACATTTTCCCAAGTACGTTTTTTCAGATTGAATGTTACAACATTGTACTGCATTCCTAAAAAAAGAAAGAAACTCCGCTCTGAAAAGGAAAATGAAAGTGTGTAATTCAACAAAAGAAAAACAAATGTATATTCACGGCAAGCTGTTATCGGTTCAATTTTTTTATTTATTTTTGGTGTTTGCAGCCAACAGTCCAAATTTTACCCACCATGGTGGTAAAAGGACCTTAATCTATTTACTGTCCTTTAAAGTAAGTGCTAAAACTATGTCTCTAATTCTCATCCTATGAATCTTGTGAATACATTTCAGAAAGCACTTGGGGTTGCCACCCAATTAATAGGAAAATAAAATAAGTAGAGTGATTGTGGGAGGTGAAGAGGTTACAAATTTAATAGGCTTACTCTAAATAGTGAGTCAGGCCATTTTCTCCCAACTTAATCTGAGTGGAGAGTCTAACACTTGTTTATGTATGTGTCTTTCTCTTCTCACAGGAGCTGGTGAATGAGATGGTGAAAGCAGATGTGGAACTGATGAAAAATAATCCCAATGCATGAATCTGCCCCTCTTTCTCTATTTGCTCCATCAGTTTTAACCGAAGCTCTGGGGATGAAGCTTAATGATGGATCATCCAGAAGACGTTGTTGGATGTTGATGGGGCTGAAGATGCTAAGCTTCAATGGTGTTGGATGATTTGTTGCTGCCATTTTATTTCCTTCTGCTTTCCGCAATGGATCCCTTCTTTTTCTTTTCTTTTTTTCCCAAATCCGAATCCTGCATCAGGCTTGTATGTTCCTTTCTGAGGGGGAGTTTGAAGCAGAGACGATTGTTTGCAGTATATAATCAAAATTGATCTTGTAATTTCAAAACTTTTTCTTCTGATATTAAAAATATATTTCCATATATGAGTATGTAATGCTTTCTCCATTTTGAATGGGATATTGTACAAAAATGCAAGCAAATGTTGATATTTTTCCCAAAGTTAGGATACATCTTTTACAAATATAGCCTAAAAGGGGGGAAAAACCCTGCAATACACTCATTATTTCCCAATATATTCAGACTAAATTCTGAAGATACCTTCAGATTAATACTCATTCGGAGCATGGTTTGATATAAAATGTATCACACATGAACGATACACAGATTACATACAGTTTAACCTTCTATATATGCACAGAGGAATTGCAGAAGTTGTGATTTATCCAGTGCTATCTCTAAATAATGTCTTTGAAATGTCACATGGGTTATTTGTTCAAGGAGTAAAGAAACATGAACAGAGAATTTGCTTTCTCCCACTTAAGCCCATTGCTGTCCTGAAAAGTTTGCCCTCCCTGCAGTTATATGTGAAACAATTAGCACCTAATTAGGGAAACAATTAGCACCTACTTATTGTACATCTACATATTACTACATTGCTGTATACACCCCATTCTTTTTTTTTTGCTTCCCATAATTAGCCATTTAGAAGCTTAAAGCCCTACAAAGATGGCCTTAAGTAGATTTTTAAAAGGAGAGAAAAATCCAATGTTTTAAACAAATGAATGTTCACTTTTTGTGCAAATGTGTTTCAGTTGATGAGAAGAAGGTTGGGGTTCCCATAAATTTATTTTCCAATGGATTCTTCCACCCAATAACCCCGCTCTTTACTTTGAAGGAAGGGAGAATTGTCAATTGTTCTGCTAGATCCTGAAGGCGTAGTTAGTTGCCCACAATTCCAATCGGGGAGTCGAAGTCGCACTTGGATTGCAACCCATTTCACGCTCGTAGATCTGCAAGAGTTACCTGAATGGGCTGTATATCATGTATAACGCGAACCGGCGCGTGTGACTTCCCAACGTAGCCTGGAAAGCTAGTCCAAGATTTTGCAAAACGAAAACCTCCTGCAGAGGACAACGTGCGAGCAAAAAGGAGAGCAGCCGGGCTTGGGGCCGACCTGGGCTGCTGCTCAGAAGGGCAGGAAGGGGGGAACTCCCAATTGGGACCAGATGTTTCACGGCAAGGCCGGCCCCTCATCTCGCTCTTCCCGCAGGTGTAAAGGAAGGGGACCGGGCAGAATCAGGGCTCTCGTTCGGCAGGCAAGGGCGAGCAGAAGCCTCCTTTGGGCTTGCCAGGCTGTTCCTCTCCCAGACCCGGCTGGCCTTATTGGGGGCGGGGGGTGTCTTCGCCTGTAAAAAGGCTCGACGGCCTAAGGACCGCGCGCGAAAGGGATCCCTGCGTAAGTGAAAGAAGGATGAGAATCCGGCTGGATTCTCCAAGCGCCCCCCCCCCGCCCCCCATACCTTTGCCCAGGAGGTCGGGGGGTCTCCCTTTCGAAAGGTTTGGACGGCCCTGCTCTCCTTGCGCCCCGCTCCTTCTTCCTCTTCCTCCTCCTCCTCGGGTCGCTTGCCTCTTGGGTTCCTTCGGCTCCTTCACCTGGGTCGCCTGGAAGCCGAGCGCTGCCTGGGCGCTAGTCCCGCGTAAGGGCATCTCAAAGGCCGCCGTTCCCAACCGGGTCAACTGGCAGGAAAAGCCACCTTCGCAGCTTTGGCCTCTCACCGCTCGCCGACCTGGCCGAAAGGTTGGCGGGGGCGGGGCGGGCGAAAGCACCGACGGCTTTTCCATTTCTAAAGGCGTTGAACCGCAGCCTCCCCTAGTCGCCGCCAGACCGCCTCCCGGTGTAGCGGTACCGTAAAGGGGGTGTGGTGGGGGTGTTTGAATTTCGCTCCAGATAAACCAAGCGGAGGACTGGGGGTGGGGAAAGCTGCTCCGGTGCCGGGAGAGCCACAACCGCCGGGGCAATCCTAGATGCGAGGCCTCGCAGGTTCAGGATTGAAGACCCGGCTGTCAAACGCCGCCCGGCGCTTGGTTGCCTTAGTCTGGGCGATCGGGATGGACCGGGGTGGTGGGGGGGGAGGGCGGACGGGCGGACAGAGAATCGAAGAATCCAGACGCGGTCCAATCGGCCGGTAAAACGGGCTGCCTCCGACGGGAGCCAAGCGACAGGTCGCTGCAAGTTTACCTCTTAAGGGAAGCGACGCTCTGGCCCGGCGGGCCCCGAAAAAAAGAGGCTGAATGAAGCGCAAGGGGATCCTCCCGCCCGTCTTTGGCGGCAGGAGGGTTCGCCATAAAATTCGGTTCCATCGATCGATTGATTGATCGATCGATTTACTTATTTGTTGGTTTATTTATTTATTTTCTCCTATTCAGAGTGCAAATTTCAAGCGAGGTCTTCATTGCAACTGACTTCTGCAGGTTATGGCTATTGTCTCTCTCTCTTTCTCCTCCCTCTCTCTCTCTCCCCCTCCCTCTCTTCTTCTCTCCCTCTCTCTCCTTTTCCCACTCTCTCCTCCTCCCTCTCTTCTCTCCCTCTCTCCCTCTCTCTCCTTCTCTCCCTCTCCCCTTCTCTGCCTCTCTCTCCTTCTCTCCTCTTTCTCCTCCCTCTCTGTCCCTCTCTCTCCTTCTGTCCCTCTCCCACTCTCTCTCCTCTTCCCTCTCTTCTTCTCTCCCTCTCTCCTTCTCTGCCTCTCTCTCTCCTTCTCTCTCTCTCCCCCTTTCCCATGCGCTCTCTCTCTCTCTTTCCCCCCCTCTCTCCCAACTGCTCTCCAGAAAAAATGCGGTCTTCCGCTTCGGCCAACGGGGCAGAGGCGCCCTGGCTCTGAGTGGAGGGCGAGAAGGAGCCGTCCTTCATTCCATCCAAACCGGGACTTCATCCCGGCCGCTGCCCGAAACGCCCTCGACTCTCCCCCCCGCCCCCCGCCCCGCTCCTTCTTCCCAGCCTTGCTAGGAGAACCTTAATAGGGCTGGTGCGCCCAGCCACCCTACCCTACCCCACCCCGGGAAGTGTCAGAGGCTCTTGCGGGGCCCGGGAAGCTACTAAATCGAGGTTCATAACTGCGAAGGGTTCCAGCTTCGGTCACTCGGCCGCCGCCGGTGCCAAAACGATACGCAGCCCGCTAGACACGGCAAAAAAAAAAAAACACCCCAAATGAACCTGCGGTGAGGGGGGAGAGAAGCTCTGGCCCGGGATTAGCTGGATCTCTTCCCCGCAGGGTGGGATGCTCCCCCGCCCGCCCGTCCGCCCGCCGGAGGAACAGTTTGTTCCTCGGGTGCTTTTGTGGGGCCGCTCTTCCAAGGCGGAGGGTGAGCTAGGCCGCCTTGCGCAATCCAGAAGTCCCATAAAATGCCCCACTCTCCTTCCATCCCGCCCCTCTGAACCGCGGCCTGGTCTGGCACGAGGATTCCTCCAATCGCCTCGCCTTCCTTCTCCCCGAAGCGCCTCTCTTCTCTGGCCTAGATAGAGCTCTCGCTTTCGGGGTTGGAACAATCCATGCACCCCCTCCTCCCTCTTCGCCGCCCGGGCTTTTCATAAATTGAACAGGAGAAGGCGGAGGCGGATTATAAAGCGCATGCACACACATACAAGCACACGCTTCCTCTGAAGAAACCTCCCCCCTCCGCCCCCCCCCAAGCAGTATCCCTCAACCGGGTACCCTTTCCTGACGCCTGGGACTACAGTTTCCATCAAATCGCAGCAAGCGTTCTGGGCGAGTGACAGTTTCCCACATCTCAACCGAGCGCCCGGGCGGACAAGGGGGCACAGCCGCCCTACCCAGATTCCTGGAAACCAAGGGGTGGGGGTGGGGTGGGACGGGACTAAGTGGCTACTACTATAATTCTCCCCCCCCCCCCGCCCCCGCCGCCGCCGCGCCAAAAAAAAAATCCTAGAGAAAACAAGCCTGGCGCTGTTTGCTTCAGTTTAGTCGAGGCTTCAGAATAACGGAGCAGCCTGGCTTGATCCTCGCTAAGGACGAAAAAGAGACGCGGTGTTGCGACAAATATTGAGAGGCACAAGTGACGGTTTCTTTTCCTCTCCATGTTTGCCCTTTCTCTCTCTCTCTCTCCCCCCCCACACACACACACACACGGAGAGAGGGAGGAGAGAGACACAGAGACAGAGAGAGAGAGGCAGAGGGAGAGGGAGAGAGACCTGGCCCGCTCTGCTCGTACTTCCCCGCCTTGTCTGCAGAAACTCTCGGTTTAAAGCGCTGCCCGGGAGACTTACCGTATCATTTTAAAGGGTGATATTCGACACCTGCCCGCTCGCCCTCAAACCTAAACTGAAACTAATAGCTGATTAGGAAGGAGTCTGGAGGCCCCCAGGACGGACGGGCGAGACGGATGGATTTTCGGAAGAATGAGATCAACTTTGCCGGCCGCCTCCCTTCTTTCTCCCCCGTCGGAAAGACAAACGAAAGGCGGTCCCGCGGACAGCGCGCGGCGGAGGCGGGTGGGGTGTGGGGTGGGGGGTTTTCTTTTAAGGCAATCGTAGAAAAACTCTTAAGATCAGGACTGGAGAACTTAGGATCCTGACAGGAAAGAAAGGAAGGAAGGAAGGAAGGAAGGAAGGAAGGAAGGAAGGAAGAAGGAAGGAAGGAAGGAAGGAAGGAAGGAAGGGAGGGAGGAGGAGGAAGGGAGGGAGGGAGGGAGGGAGGGAGGGAGGGAGGAAGGAAAGAAAAAGAAAGAAAGAAAGAAAGAAAGAAGGAAAGAAAGAAAGGAAGGAAGGAAGGAAGAAGGAAAGAAGGAAAGAAAGAAAGAAAGAAAGAAAGAAAGAAAGAGAAGAGTTTCCTACCAATGCCTGCCTGTCTTTAGGAAGTTGCCAAAACGCTTTCCTAACAATCTTGTCCAACAGGCAGAGCCAGAGTCCCCTCATCCCAAGCCGAACTCACGCCCCCTCTCCGGATTCCGCTCGGGGCATCACTGACCGGATTCCATCCAGCCCAGGTTCCTGCCCCTCTTAATCTCCCCCGCGATTGTGAGCTACAACTAATCCGGTTAAAAAGACCATTAATCCCGGTTACCTTCTCCACGGGAGTGAAAGGAGTGGGACGGTCGCGAGGCGGCCGAAATGCCCGCTTCCTAAAAACGGGCGGGTCGTCGATTTCCAGACCCAACAGAGTCCCGAACAGACCGAGGTCGCCGCGTTTTGGACTGGGGCGCGGAGAAAGCCGAACCAGAGCAAACTCGAGACCCCGGGCAGCCATGTGGGAGGGACAGCGCGCCGCCAGTGGCAAGGGACGCTTCGCTCTCTGGAAGGGCGAAAGGGGATCCAGAGGTTGTCCTAGAGTGGATCGGGGCTCTTCGCGGCCAGGAAGAAAGAGAGAGAGAGAGATGTGCTTTTGCCGCTGTCTTCTAAGAAGGCGTTTATAAAGCGTTTCCAGGCATCGAAGTGCCATAAGTGGAGAATTGGTTTATAGTTTAGCAATGGCTGAGAACGCAGCGGAAAGTTCATTTTGAATTCAATGCATTTTCTCTCTTAAAACGTTGATCTATCCACAGCCCCCTTCAGCCTTTTATTGCCTCTCACCTCTTCTAATTGGCTAAACAAATTAAACTACAGAAAGCAGAATATCGAAGGGAAGACCTGGGGATTTGTTTTTGATTGTTTTAAAATTCAAACGTGGAACTCAGGGAGATTATGATTTCTTTGAAGTAACTAACCTCCTTTTGTCCGTTGGTCTTTCCAGTGCAATTCTCCAGATCAATAAATTTACTTTAGTTAAAGTAAGCGCAGATTTATTCCCCAATAGGTAAACTTTGGCAGATTTTTTTTAAAATTTATTTAAAGAACAGCCCTCGATTAAACAATTTTTTTTAATATTTCTGCATTGGATCTAATAGATACCCCACCAACTTTTAAAATAGTTAATACACTCAGGTTTATCTCAACCATGCCATTGTAAGTAAAATGGCATTGAAATCAGCAGGGAAGGGTGCATAGGATCGCAGTCTTCAAAGCAAGAATCTAGAGAAGGGTCACAATCATGCCACCAACATCATGAATGTGAACATGGTGCCCCACCCCCTCGTTTTAACTTTTTTGACCCCTTCCCTGCAGACATCTATGAACGTTGCTAGGGGTCCTTCCTGCATCTCCTTTTCAACTGTGTATTTCAGTTAACATCTTCAGACTGCCACTTACAAGCCCCTAGATCTATCAACTGAGATTTTATTGGGATTTATTCTCAGGTTAGAAAGTACAAAAGGGTGTAATTACGACCAACTTTGTGTCTGTCTAAATCCCAGTGGATGCAGATCCAACCCTACGTATGTTTCCAGAAGAGAAAATGCCTTCTCTCAAAATGCGCGGTTGTCAAAGAGGTCTTGCTCTTTATCCTCTGCTACCTTGGCAGCCCCTTTTTCGCCCATCCAGATCCACTTTCAGGCTTCCTTCAGTGCAGGCGCAACTTTGCTGCCCATCGGAGACTGAATTGCTGCAAAAGGAGTGGGTTTTCCTGGCAGGAGGTGGAAACCGGAAAAGGCAGAATTCTGCCAATTTTTTTTTTTTTTTAAGAGCCAGTTGAGAGCAATGGGGGAAGAGGCAGTCGCAGCACATCAAGCCCAGCTCTTGGCCAGCCCCAACTGCCTCCCGTGGAGCCAAAGGTGAAAGGCTGCTCCAGCAGGTAAAGGCTGCTCTGGGCCTCACAAGTGGCTCCTTTCTGCCCACCCAAGTTGAAACAAATCTGTTTGTTAAAGTGGGGGGTGGGGGCGGTGGTGGATGGAGGAGAAGAAATCCTCCATTCCCTTGGAAAGACACTTGGCAGTCAAGGAAAGGAAGAAAAAAACATTCGTTTGCCTGCATTTCTTGCTCTCCCTCACTAGCTCTCCTCCCACGCCACCACGGCTGCAAAGTCCCCCCTTGGCCATTTAAGTTTGCAGGCGCAAGAACCCAAGGACTTTGAGAATCAAGTTTTCAGAGGAGAGCTGCTTTCTTTCCGCCAGTCTCTCTCTCTCTCTCTCTCTCTCTCTCTCTCTCTCTCTCTGGATCAAGACCAGCTAGGCTAGACTGAGACCCAGAAAGGGCGGGAGCAGGAAGAAGCTCAACATTTGCTTGAAGAGGTCTTCTGCTTCCCTGGAAGCCCAGGGTCCAAGCAAGGGCTTGAAAAGGTGTTCTGGGCCGCTCCCAGGCCTTCTCCTGTCCTGAGATGGTTTCTCTTGTTACTTAGTAGCTACTAACTCAATCTGCTAGCAACCGCTATTGAGTGTTGGAGGAGGAGGAGGAGGAGGAGGAGGAGAAGAAGAAGAAGAAGAAGAAGAAGAAGAAGAAGAAGAAGAAGAAGAAGAAGAAGAAGAAGAAGAAGAAGAAGAAGAAGAAGAAGAAGAAGAAGAAGAAGAAGAAGAAGGCGTGCATAAGCGTGCCTACCATCCCTGTCCTATTGTTTCTTTTATTTTTCTTATATGTATCCATGTATTCATAACTATGTTTTTACTTATACCTATTATCTTGTAAGCAATTAACAAAATAAAATAAAGAAAAATAAAGAAAAGGAAGAGGAAGAGGAGGAGGAAGGGGGGAAGGAGGGAGGGAGGAAGACAGACAAACAAAGCCAAGGAAATAGAAATGAAAATCTTGGGCCAAGCGAGAATGAAGGGCTGCTTTGAAAGAAGCTGGGAGACGTCTGGGAACATTTGATACAAAGTGGGATCACTTCCCGACCTACAGTATAGAATTGACTAGGGAGGGAGTCTGAGGACACACAGGGCCCCTGAAGCAAGTTTTGGGCACCCTGTAAGTGGCCAACCACATGGGCAGCGATCACCCTGAATGCAGCAATTGTGGCTTTTAGACTTCTGAACGTTCCCCTGACATTCTCCATCTGGTTTATTAAATCTGGATTCAAACTAGACACTTAGCATACAATAAGCAAGCTGCCTGGATTCACACAAGGTGCAATAATATGCTGGGCTTGTCAGTTCAGAGCACGATTTGGCTTGTGAAGGGCTTCGATTCCTCTGGCCAAGGCAGCGGCTCAAGGCCTTCAGGCAGGGCAGGGCAACAACGTTCTAGCTGGCCGGAGCTCTTTTGCTTGCTCTCCCCTCTAGTTGGGGCTAAATGCAGTCTCGATGTGGGAGGGAACGAGGGAAAAATAACAAACCATTTTCGACAATAAAAACAGGCTTTAATAGCAAACTCAGGTTGGCTGCTGTTCACTTCTTAGCACGCCTAAAGCTGCTTTCGGTTTTCAAACCTCGCAATCGATTTCTGGCGGCGTTTTGTGCACCTCCGCCGGGGAGAAAGACCACCTGGCCCTGGACGCGGGGAGCGGGGCGCTTCCCAGGACTCCCGAGAGAGAAGCTTGATGCGATTCTCGGCCATTGAGGCGCCCAATGACCTTCCTCCCCGCTTGCCTTTCTCTCCTTGCAAGTGACTCAGCACCAACCTTCCTCCCGGGATCCTCGCTGGGATTCTGGTGGCACTTTTCTCGAGAGCCTGCCGGGAGGTCCTCTGGCGTGCTTCGGCTGCCTAAGCGGGTGCGGAGGCCTCCTCCCTGCACAGCAACTACAGGGAATCGACAAGAATAACCAGTTTCGGTCGAAGCAGAGGGCCCATTTGTGGGATTTCTTTTCCACGACACGCAAACCCGTGTATACGCGCCTAGCTTCGCCCTTCTTCAGAAGTTCTGCAGGAAGGGTTGGAGTTCTGGGAGACCTGAAGGAATATGTCGAACCGGCTGGCGAGACCAAGGGCGCCCAAGGTCCCTTTGCCACCAGCCTTGTTAGCCAGGAGACTCTGGGGCTCCTAAATACGCTTCTTCGGAAGGAGGCCCTGCTGGCTCCCTCTAGCAGGGAGACCCGCGCCTCCCGGGTGTTGAAACTTTCTCCGAGCAAACCCTTGGCAATAACTGGTTCTGCGGCCTTTTAAGGCGGTCGAACTAAAGATTCTGCTTTTTATCTGCTTCCCCCCACCCCGTCCTCCTTGCTGAGTTCCCGCCACTTCTGAATTTGACTACTGCGTCAAGGCCGCTCGCTCCGGCCGTGCCACGGAGGTTGTCGCTGAAGCCTGTCTCCCAGGGCACCCTTTCCCCCTCGTGACTTTCATCGCTCTTTCTCCCACCAGAGCCCTTCAGCTAATGTTTCCTTAAATTGCAAGAATAATTTACAAGCAAACACTGTCTCGTACTCCCTGAGTCGTTCTCTAGTAGGCCGCAGATGGGAACCCAGCCTGGCCTGGCCTGCCTTCTGAATGACAGTGTGTCCTTTCTGACCGGCTTTTTAGGGCATAGAAGAAGCTTTCGGCCTCCAGGCCCCAAACCAGAAGCAAAGCAGATCCCTCTTCGCGGCCTAGCCTCCATTCGGGCCCTTCGTCCCATTTGGGGGCTAAAGGGCCACTCAGAATATTATAAGATTGTGTTGGGAGCTGAGGGGGGGGGGTTTCCCCCAGGAACCAGGTAGGCCTCTGAGCTAAAGAAGAACCGATTGGATCGTGACCAAATGTATTCTAGAGTGAGATAATCAACAGGGAGGGGGAGTCTTTCTCTCCCTTGACTTAACACCAAAGCCAAACAGGAAGGTGTCAGCTTTTCACACCTTTAAAATCCCCCTGCCCTGGTTAGATCCCTGCAAACGTTTGTCCAATTTTAAACTTTCCCAGAGTACTTTACAGAAGAATCAGGTCTCGGAAAGGCGGAACTGCCCTCTCGCTCTCTGAATGGAAAAGTTGAATGTAAAAACAAAAGGGAGAGAAGGAGGGAGGGAGGGAGGGGGGAGAAAGAAAGAAAAGCCACAGAAGTGTTTGGGAATAGCATCTTCGCTCAAAACTATTAAATTTATCCTTTCAAATAAAATCAAGGAACCTTGTGATGTTTCTCCAACCCCACTCCACAATGTTAAACGGAATCAGCCCGATGATGACATGATTAAATCCTTCGGGCTTAATGTTGAGAAAAAAGCCTTAAACTTGCTGCCTTCTTTTTTCCTTCACATACACACACATTGGATTATATATACTTGACACCATTCTCCATCCCTATGTTGGACCAGATGCCTGTGTGTGTGTGTGTGTGTGTGTGTGTAAACACCTCCCAGGTGCACTTATTGTGAATAAAAAAAAAACATCCTGACAATTTGCCAGTTTGAACGATGCCCAAGTTCAGTCAGATGTGATCATCCTAGCAATGTTTTTATTTGGGAATAGATTATTACATTAAACCCAAGGGCTCAAATTTGAAGAGAGAAAATGTTGGCGAGAATTACAGTAAAATGATCTAAGAAGTAAATGGAAAATGAGTTTTTACAGTGTAGGAAACGTGTGAATTTAGCCTTGGCGGCTGGGTGGTGCACACTGGGGGTGGGTTAGAGATGCTATCAGTTTCTCATGTACAATCCAAAAATAGTCTTCTTCCCCCACAGAAAAGCTATTTATTTTCCATCAGTAACATATGTTTTAGAAAATATAATTAAACGGTATTATTCCACATGAAATTCTGACCATGTGACATTCTAGTCTATAAAATCTTTTCTGAGCAATGAGGTTTTACCCATTTGATGACTAGTTCTGTTTTTAATGTATCAAACATTCTTTATCGAAAATTATTTTAACTCAAGGATGGCACTATTGACTTCCATCACTTATTTTTCCTAAATTCGTTTACAAAAATAGCTTTCATTTACAAAATACCTTTTCCCCCTTTTCAATTAACAAAAAAAAAAAAAATGTGAGGTTTGACAAACTAAAAAAATTGAAGCATTCGGATTTAGGTCATATCAAATCAACTGCTTTACACAGATTTCATTTAATCTGAATGTATAGCTCAATCTATTGCTTGTTTAGATAGAAATAGCTCTCAGTTTGAGTACTGCTTGCTCCCAGGTAAGAATTTCATGATCAAGAATTTCATGATCCTTCTGAAACAGAACTCCTCCCCTAAAATGGTAAAATTGATAAGAAAAAAACACTTTTTTTCTCCAGAACTATGTCCCAACCTATTTTAATTCATTCTCAACCTATAGGTGTGGGGAGAGGGAGTTCCTCCCACTTCTGCATTATAAGGAGAAATAATTATTATTGTTATTGTGGTTATTATTGTTTAAACTTGTATACTGCCTGACTCTCAACACTTCTGGAAATTGGGCCACCATTAGCAGGTTAGAATGTGTAGCATAATCTTAATCCTTTTTACTTTTTGGAAGTAACACCAAACCTGCATCCGGGAAGAAGTTGGAGCACATCTCTCTCCCCCACCCCCACCCCCACCCCCAAAGCGCTTCTCTGCTCTAGGGTTATAGGGCATTGTGCTGTCAGGCAGTCCAATGCAAACCATAGAGATGTTTTTAAATTCACTGCCATAGATTTACTTTCTGAAGTGGCACCACGCTCCTCCCCACCCTCATTGCAGTTGTAGGCGCGAACTAAGCCATTTCTGGTGTGCGCACTTTTCTACACCTTAAAAAAAAAAACTTGGGAACTTTTAAGTATTTTTTGTCCTTTATCTAGATATATGCATTCCGAAGCTGGTTTCAGCCAACATCTGTTTTACATTCCGATTTGCTATCTGGTCTACTGGGAGCCGCGGATTGCAAAGGAGGCTTGACCTGGGGTCTTAGGCCGGGTGGCAGCCGTGGAAAGTCCATTCCCATGGAAAGTACCTTTTCGTTTCCTCCGCGCGCCGAAGAGCTCCCGTGACCATTAGAACTCACTCAAAAGCCTGGTTCCCAAAATCCAACGAAGCACAAATGTGCACGTGCAAAATTATTTAAACCTCACCGTTCGCGGCCAGCGAATCAGCGATCAGTAGCCTTTCTCATCTGGCTAATTACCTCCCGCCAATAAGTCGGTAACTCTAACCAGATCAGTCTCGGGGGTGGAAGCGGCCTGGGCAGAGCAGCGCTCTCTAGTCGCGGCGGCCTCAGCTCTCTCTATCGGGGCCCGCCGGAGCCGGTCCTCGCCTAGCGACTAGATTGAGAGCCTCTCGAGGTCGTTGGCAACGAACCAAGACGAGCGCTTAGCACAGGGCGACCTCGCTTTTCCTTTGCGGCTACGCGAGGCCAGTTGGTGGGAGAGGGAGGCAGGTCTGCTCTGCGTCGAAGAGCCCGCCTGCACAAAGGCACCATTCAGCGGCAACCTCAAGCTTGGAGCAAGCAAGAGGTGCCTAAGCCAGACTCGCTTGCTCGCATTTCCGATCTAAAGAGGAGAGCCCGCCGGTTCGGTTGGATCAGGGCGCCCGGGATCGGCCTCCCCGCCGCCAGCTGAAAGCTTTCCCTTCTCCGGCCTTGCGGGAGGCGCCCTCAGGCTTCCAGGTTTGCTCAGATCCGTTCCAGGGCCTCCTTCCCGGAGGGCCCAAACGTCACGGTTATAAGACGGATTCCTGAACCCTCTTCCTGCTGCTGCGCCCTGGCGGGTGGGGGCGCATGAGTGAGGAGGGGTGAGGGACAAGGCCCTGCGGCAGATCCACCTGTGGTTGACCTTCCTCCTCCTCCTCGCACGTGTGTCATCAAAACAAAAAGAGGGGGGCGGGGATCAGCCGAGAAGTAAATACTGAGTAATAAACAGCAATCAAGAGGCAAAACTGAAAGAAGCAGCTAGTTGCTGAGCGACCTTGTCAGGGTCCCCCCCCCCCGTCATCCCCCCGCGCCAGCTTTTATTGCAAGCAGTCGGGCTGGGTGGGCTGCCGTCTGCCAGTGCACCGAAGTGGAAGGCTTGCTTGCCCGATCTTGTCAATGCCGGCGAAGCTGGGAGAAGCTGCCAGAGAGGTAAAACTCTCCCGCTCTCTGACAGCAGCCGCGATCTCAAGACACTTCCCAGCTCCCTGACTGCCGACTAAGAGAGAAGGATGGTCTTTGCTGGGGCCTTTTCAGGGCAAGCCCCTCTGGGAGTCAGTCCGGGCACGCTGTCCTTGTGCGAAGGAAGCCGCCTTTCCTCCAGACCTCTTGAGGCATCTTTTCTTCCTTAGGGGATCCGGTTATACCCAGTGAAGCTTCATCCTGTAATCTGGCCTGTGTGATTTAGGCCATTCTAGAGGCCTTCCTTCCTTCTCTAAGATCAAACATTTAGGGACATTTGAAACAGCTGGACTCCAGAATAGGGCCCGAACTTTGCTGCTTTCCCAAGAGAAGCATGTTACACTGATTTTTTTTTTTGGGTGGGGGGGGGGAAGGGGGCTGCCACTTCCAGAAAGCCTTGGCATAAAGAGAAAGATTTGCATCAGCCAAGCTGCCTGTGTGCCAGCTCTGTGCCCGCACTGAAGCCATTTTCTTAACCAGATTTATTGGCCCAATATCATTGCATTGTTGTAGGTACTCAATACTTCATTGTAGGTACTTCGTGGGGGAAAGTAGGGATGAAACTGAATTCCTATTTCTCTCCCTCCTCCAGCCTGTCCCCAGATCTACTGTTCTGTCAAGGAATCTAATCCTCAGAAGAATTGGCTATGACTGCTGAAAAGACAGGAAGTTAGTTGTGCCATTGGAAATCCACTAAATCAGCAAAGGAGCACTCACAGAAAGTCTCCCCCTCTGTCTCTCCGGGTTTTTCTCATGAAGAAAATGGGGAGGGGACATTGGTCCAAAAGAATGAACCCAAGAGACAGAGTGCAGTGCTCTTTTCTGTTATCTTTGTGTCAGCTGGGTGAGGTCAACAATGCTTTCCATACTCCAATGGAGTTTTCATGGTACCTATCCTGAAGTCCAAAAGCTGAATTGTGAGTGGGTTTGAGGAGCGCTGTAAGAATTGTCTCCTATTCCATTCCCCCCCCTCCCTTGAACAAAACTGAAACTGAATGGAAAGGCAATAGCCATCCCCCCACCCCTTCAGTTCAATTTCCTTCTCTTTTCCTTGGCTTCTTGTATGCACAACAACAAAAACAAGGGATTCAAACTGGCTAAAACTGAAGTATATAAAACACTTCTTACGGAGATGAACACAAGCTTAATTCTCTCTCTCTCTCACACACACACACTGAACACAAAGGTTCTTTCCAAACCTTTCCTTTGCTCGTTATACTTTTATGACCCTTATAAATTATGAGATTCTGTTAACATAATATTCTATATTCATTGATTGTATAAAATGTGAAAAGTTGATGTTCTATTCAAAATAATTTTTAGAAGAAGCCTAAAGATTCCTGCCACTCAACACTCATAGTCAAAAGAAAAGTTGGAATACAGTAATCCAACCAAAAAGTATATTGCTGCCACCAGCCTCTCTAAATCTGGCTAGTAAGCCTGATTTAAAAGTAGATCAGATAAGTAGGTTATTAGAGACCAGCTGAAACCAAAGCTAAGAAATCTGTTTCACTCAATTCAACTAGATGCAGGATCCAACCTTAAAAAGAGACACCAATCAATATCACGAATCTGTTAAAACCAAACTATTTTTCCATTTAAAATCTTAAACAGGTCTATTTTGTTCAAATTATTCAAATATCTTCCTATGAAGTAATTTGAAGATCTGATTATAGATTAAAATGTTAGTCCATGTTCTTTGGATTGTATTTAAGAAATTAAAAAGTAACCCATGTTATTTCAAAAGTAAATAAGAATTTATCCAAAAATCAAGGATAAGTTCAATAAATTCTAAATTTAAATTTCCGTGTGATTCCTTTTTTGAGTTTAAATCCCAATTACTTAATATAGTTCCCTTCAAAATACATACAAAATACATATAAAATACACACAGCCTCAGTGCATTGTCCTTCAAAACATTTTTAAAAGACGCATTAAAAAAAATTACTGCAATTGCTTGTGATTAATTCCTTAGTGGAAGTAAAAATAAAAATCCAAACAACTAAACACAGATTTAATAGTACTATCCTGTGTTTCTGAGCCCTCCTTTCTTATCTACTTGGAGGCCCAGCCAAGGTAAGAAGGCGCCTGATTGATCAATTCTTAATTAAATTAGTCTGAATTTATTTACTATTTGTGGCCCTTAACAATCCAGGGACAATTACCGCCAAGTGTTGCCTTAGATTAGATCAGCGATTTAGATTAGATCAGTGATAGGAAGTTGCTTTCTCTTGAAAATTTATACCAGTAGAGTTTCTCTTCACTGCTTCTCTGATGGTAGACCAGACCCTCTCTGCTAAAAGATTGCATTGGTTGATTGGTTAGCTATTGTGGGAAAGGACTTCCTTATATCCCTCAAACTCCTCTATTCAGGGATTGGCCTGAAGGTGAGCTTCTTCATTTGACAAGACTTAACCTTATGCTCCTGCAGTCATTCCCCAAGGCAATTTATTCTATTTAAGAAAGGAAAAAAGGCAGAGAAATTATAAAAGAAGGTGGGTGGGAATCCAAATAATTGGTAGGCGAAGGAAGCAGGGGCCAGAGGGGGTGAGCTAGTTGCCCTTAAAAATTCCTCCCGCTCACAATCATAATAATCATAAGAATCAGGTAGTGATCTTATGGAATCTAATCTGGCATTAGTTTTGGTGGACTAGAAACATAGACTAGACCACAACAATATTGGAAATCTTTATGATACTTCTGGACTTCTTTCACTCTTTACATTTTGAAAATGAAAACAAAAATAATGCACACACACAATACTAATAGCCCCTTTGTCTATCTAGAAGGGGAAAAAAGGTAGGGGGTAATATATGTTTAGGATCCAACCTGGGTCAGTCACTGACCCAGGTTGCATCCCGCAACATTATCCTGGGACACATACATTTGCCTTCATTTATGAAATAAATATTTAATTAAGAGTGTTTCATATAAATGAATAGTCAATAAAGAGTGCTAAGGCACAAATAACTATTAAAAAGTCAAAAAGGCTGTAAAATGCTTTACATACTAGGATGAGAGAGAAAGGGGGAGAAACATATATTAAAAATAATGTACATTCAGAAAGGTTCAATGCAATATTAGACATGCTTGCTCAGAAGAAAAATCCTGCACAAATTAGTGGCATTTACTTCTGTGTATACATACTCAGACATGAAACCAGAAAATGCTGCTAAAAATAGCAGATTTACATACACCCATTATTTGTTTCTGGACCTTTTTATGACTTCTGTAATGCCGCCTTCCTTTATGCGTCATATAGCAATGCCTGTAAGTTCAATTAGCCAAATGTCTCCTGACCTTTAGTTCGAAATGCAAGTCAATTGCTGATGGCTTGGTTGCTCAGATGTTTGTGAATTTTTCTCCTAGTGAATTTTTCTCCTAGATTCCAAAGATATAATAAACATAAATCTCAAAACTGTAACCGTAATTATTCTATCAAGCAAGTGATTGATTCAGAGCATTTGTTTTATGTCACTTTTAACTTCATCCAAAAGTCCATCTGACAGTGCATTCCACTGAAATCAGGGTAAAATAGATGGAATCAATGGCGGTTTACTTACTGATAAAATTCAGCAGTGATGCTATAAATTACAATAGATTTGCCAGCACTTAAAAGTTTTAAAAATATATTTACTCAGTAGGGTTTTTTTTAAATACAAAACTATTGTTTTGATTTATCACTAAAAATAATTCTATTCATGTTTTTGGCTGATAGATTTCTAAAAAAAATAATTTAAAAAGAGGGATGAATATATCCAGACTCTTGGTCCAATTGAATGGTAATTTATTAATAAACAAAGTCAATAACTTCAAGGGTATCTTCAACAACAACAAAAGGAAAAATGATAAAATGATAAAATAAGATTAATACAATCCCCCTTTTTCTTATATAATGGAAGAAGAAGAAAATGAGCATTTCGGGTGATTTTAAAGTCAGGTTTTTTTCTGATAAAGGAATGGGGCAAACATTTTTGGTGTTTGGTCCGAACGATCCAACAACAGATTTAAAAATAAATTACTATGTTCCATTTACACTTTAAAACAAGTCTTTGTGTACAAAACAGCCCTTTACGGGGGGAGAGGGGGAGCAAGAGAAAAGGAGAAGAAAAGGAGAGAAGAAACAACACGTGTACTGCGCAATCCAGGTTGCGTAGGAGTCAACGGGCAAAAACTTCGTTTTGGAAAAGGCGACGCGCCTTGTTTAGAGGGGCGAGGGGCCCTGGCTGGAATCTAACGGCAAAACTCCCACCCGTGTTTTGGGAATCTCGTTTCGCGGCCTGCCTTGCGCGCTCAGTTGCGGGGATGCGCCTCCTCGGGTCGCCATCCAACCGGTCAAGCGCAAGGCAGCCATCCATCCAAGCAATCTGGCGCAGGGAGAGCGCGCAGATGGAAACTGGGGGGAACCGCTTCTTGGCCTGGAAACTTGGGCGGGGGGGGGTGTAGAGGGAGGCAGTTTTCTTAAGGCAAAAGGGAAAGGTGGGGGGAGAAAAAGCATACAAACTTACGTGTTATTTGGTGTAACACTGTCCTTAAAACAAACCATTGACTTAATAATTATTTACTGGGCAAACGCCGTCTTTGCACAAAATAGTTTTGTTTTTCCCCCCGCTCTTTGGTTTGATGGGGGAAGGAAGGCCGGGAAGGGCCCGAATGGGAGTTCTTCATATCAGCCTCTCCGCTCGCTCGCTGGGCTCGGCGCCTCTTTCCCTTCCCCCGCTGCCGGCGGTCAAAACTTGCTGCAGTCGTAGACGAAGGCACCCGAAGAGCGATAAAGGCTTTGGCTGGCGGGAAAGGCCATTTGGCAGCTGCTCGCCCCGCCGCTGCCGTTGCCGCCGGGAGAGTTGTTCAAGCCTAGCCGCTGGGAGGACTCGAACATGTCCCTCACGGCATGGAAGTTCTGCTGCTGGCCCGGGTAGACCGCCGCCGGCGAGGAGGAGGAGGCCGACGTAGCCGAAGAGGGTCCCAAATGCGTTAGCTCGCCTACTGCCGAGGCTTGGTTGAGGTACCAAGAGGCCAAGCGGCCGCCGCCTTGAGGGTGCCCCTCCTGAGGGCTCAGGCTGAGGGAAGAGGCGCTACTGCTACTGCTGGCCGCCAGGCTGTACTCGGGCAGCGGGTCCGGCTCGACGGGGCTGCTGCCCAAGTGGCCCCCGCCGCTTCGGTCCCCTCCGCTGTTGATCCCTGTCCCTCCCCCTGAGGCCGCGGCGGCGGCGGCGGCGGCGGCCGCGTAGAGACTCATGGCCTGCAAGTTGCAGTGGTAACTACTGCTGGCGCTGGTGGTGGTGCAGCCGCCTGCCGCCGAGGCCGCACTTGCCGAGCTGCTGGTGGTGTTGACGCCCTGACTGCAGGGGGCGCTGTAGAGCGAGCTCTGAGCCGCCGCCGAGGAATAGCAGCTGCTGCTCAAGGCTAGAGCGGCTGTCCTGGAGGTGGAAGCGGTGGACGAGGAGGAGGAGACCGAGGAGGCCGCGGAAGAGGCGGCGGACGGTGGCAAAGCCAGGAGTTCGGCGGGGGCGCCCTGAGGCGAGGTGCGCAGGGAAGTCATGATGATGTTGTCCACGCTGAAGCCCCCCCCGCCAGGAAGATGGTGCGCCGGGGGGTGATGGAGGGCAGCGTGGTGGTGGGGGTGCGGATGATGGGGTGCTGTGCGGGTGAGGATGATGGGGGTGGTGTTGACTCTGCGGCTGGGACTCTGCGGCTCCGCTGGATTCCAAGCCCAGAGCTCGGCCACCGCGCGGGCTGCCTCCTCCTCCTCCGCTGGAGAGGCTGCTGGTGCTGGAGCTCTCCGGGCTTTCGATCTTGGGCACCGGCGCTCCTCCCAGCGGGGACAGGGCTTGCGGGGGAGACGCCGAGCCGTTCTCCGTCTTGATGTCCTGAAGTCTGACGGGGGGAGGCGGCTGCTGCTGCTGCGGGCCTCCCTCTTGCGGCTGGTGCCGCTGAGGCGGCGGTGGCGGCGGCTCCTTCAGCTGGAGGCGCTCCTTCTCCTCCTTGTCCTTGACGGCGTCTTTTTTCTTGAAGCGGCGGCGGCGGCGGAGAAAGGAGCCGTTCTCGAACATGTTGTAGGAATCCGGATCGAGGGTCCAGTAGCTGCCCTTGCCGGGCTTCTTGTCGTCGCGGGGCACCTTGACGAAGCACTCGTTGAGCGAGAGGTTGTGCCGGATGGAGTTCTGCCAGCCCTGCTTGTTGTCCCGGTAGAAGGGGAAGCGCTCCATGATGAACTGGTAGATGCCGTTCAGCGTGATCTTCTTCTCGGGCGCGTTCTGGATGGCCATGGTGATGAGAGCGATGTAGCTGTAGGGCGGCTTGACCAGGTCCTTGGGCTGCGGCTGCGGCGGGTACGGCCCGTACGGCCTGCCTATGCCGCCGGGGCCCCCGCCTCCGCCTCCGCCGGGGTACTGCTCATGAGCTGCCGGGTGAGTCGAGTACATGCTCATGGGGGCAGGCATGGCCGCGTAGCCCCCTCCGGCTGCCGCCCGATAGTAGCTCTGCTCACTGCCGAGGTAAGGTACCACTCCCAGCGAGTTGGGGCTGGACACCGAATAGCGAGCCTGCATGGCCTCCCTTCCAGCAGCCCAGCCGGACCAAGCAGCAGCAGCAGCAGCAGACTGGCCGCCTCCTCCTCCGCCGCCTCCGCCGCCTCCTCCTCCTCCCCCGCCGCCGCCTCCTCTGCTTTCCCCCCTCCACCCCTCCGCAAATCCGGAGCCAAAAAAGTATAAACCAGGAGAGGCGACCAGGATTTTCCTTTTTTCCAAAAAGAAGAAGAAGAAAAAAAAAAGGGGGGGGGAAGTAAACCAAACCTCCCCTCTCTGGATCCTATTCGGTTTTCTCCCTTCCTCGGCTCAAAAGGAAAAGGGTCGCAAAAAAATAATCAGAAAATAAAACAGCCAGCGAGCCAAGGGAGGAGGGGTGAGAGGGGGGACTCTATCTCCTTCCCTCCCCCCTCCTCCTCCTGGGTTCTTCTTCTTAAACCGAGGCGCCGACACTCCACGGAAACGGCCGCCGCCGAGAAGAAAAGTTAGTTACTTCCATCGGGCACAAAAATAGAAAGGCGCGCACTCACGGCAGCCCGCTCCGTTTCCCGAGTTGTTTTTCCCGCGGAGCTCGCCAACAGGTTGACCAACACTGTCCCAGCCAGGCGAAGTAAACAGCAGGCAAGAGAGGAGAGGGGTGGGAAAATGTGGAGAAAGAGGCCCCGGTCCGGATATCTCTCCCCCTCCTCCTTCTTTCTGGTCGAAAGCTCGGCTTAGGAAGAAAGATCCACCTTCTCTCCAACGCCTCCGGGTTGAAGGGCTGCCCCGGTCTCCGTGTCGGCTTCACACTCTCCTTTGCTCAGCCGCGAACTGCTCGGGAAGGCACCGGGAAAAAAACTTCTGAACTTTTGAGCATCCGTCGCGGAGGCAAAGACTTTTTTACGCACTCGCTGGAGTTTTTCCCCCCCCCTCCCTTCTCCCCCTTTTCTTTCCAGGCCATGAAGCTCCGCCCTATCGGACTGCGCAGCCAATGAAAAGGCGGAGGCGAGTTCTGAATGGGCGTCGGAGAGAAACGTCGCTGTTTAATACTCCAGAAGTTGCTGCCACCGCCGCTCGGAGAATTACAGTTCTGAGACCGGCCACACACACACACACACACACTCACACGGACCCTTCATCCATCTCCCGCCTCCCATATACAGCTTCTCTAGCCCCCTTCCTCGCACAGGACGTTCGGTGGATCAAATGGCAGTATCTACTCGTCCGGAATGAAAACATGCACGCCCCAATCACTCATCAAGAGGCAAACATCGCTTTAACCACAGTAATATCTTTGTTAATACCACTAGGTATTTTGGAAGGCTTTGGAAAAGATTAACCGAGCTTGCGATAGGCTCAATGTTAGATTTCGTGAGGGTGGAAGAGATATTGAGGTGGTAGCAGATGGTACAGGGAAAGGAAATATTATTAGCTGTGCTGAACATAAAGAGAAATCGCCAAACCTGTTTGAAGGGTGTTAATATCTCGGTCTGACCCGGTTGCAAACGGTACTGTAGCGGGTTTCCAGAGCTTTTCATCAGACTGCATTTATCTTTTATTTTTTCCATCCCAAGAAGGGATTTAGCAAAATGGGGAGGGGGTCTAATCCATCGTTTGGAGATTTTAAGCAGCAATATAAATGGTAACTTTCAAAGGGAAACAAATATACGGGAATCCTAACTCTCCACGTATGTCCAAACAAGTTGAGATTTTTCTATGAATCTTGCAAAAGAAGAGCACGGCTATGAGAACATAGCGTCTCTAGCAACATCTAAAATGTGTTTGCAAATGTGGATATTTATTGGCAATTTGGATGCGAGCGAGCTCTTCCCTCATTACGGTTTGTGCAAATCAGGAGGCTCTTACTCGCCTGACAGCGCTCTCATTCCTCTGATACTCTGATCCCTTCCGTCTTTAAGCTTGGCGGACTCTGCTCACTACTTCGCCTTACCTGAATGGCAGAGACTTAAAGCCACCCGGTTACCCCCATACCTTCTCTCAAGCGTACGTCTCGCTTGGCAAGGCCTTGGGTTGCCCGAACGAGACTCTCTGATCTCCCCCACAGGGCCCTGTCGCTTGCCTGTATGCGCGCTTCCTTCTTCTACAGCTGCCCAGAGTTTTCTCGGAGGTCACTGCTTCTCCCAGAGTCATCAGGGGCTGCGGGGGGCTGGGGGGGGGGAAGTGGCAAATGGCCTTCCAGTCGCCTCAGAAGGCTGGCTCAAGGTGAGAAGGAGAGAGACACCCCTCCACGCCGTGTTTCCCAGGTCCCAAAAACTTCACCCTTCCCCGCTCCAGCCAACTGTCTGATCCAACTTCCAGGGACAAATTCCTTTCTTTCCCTAACACTTGACCAGCTTTTGACAAGTATTCAGGGAGACAGGCGGGCAGGATTTAGGAAAATCTGTGTGTACAACACCCACCCACCCCGCGTGCCTCTCTTAGTTAACGTTATAAGCCATAAGGTATTAAGCCTCTGGGTCAACGGGGTGGGGGGGAGGAAGGAGGAGAATTGAACGGGTCTGGGGTCATCCCCACTCCCCCAACACATTGACTGCTAATTAAATAAACCCTGAGTTGCCAGAGACTTTTCACAAGAACCTCTTTGGTTGGTCTTCTGTGAGGAGAACCAAGAAAGATGGCTGCTGATTTTGGGGGTGAAGGGAAGGGAGATGGAGAAATCTGGTAGGCTCCCGACTGTGACTGCCTGGCTCTAAAAGCAATGATGTAAAAGATGATCGATGATTCAGGACGATGTAAAAGATGATCGGTCAAGGAAAATGTCACCCTCATGTTTTAATATAATCGCTCTAGAGCAATCTAGCAAGGAGAGTTACAAGGTTGGGGAAAATCAGTTCTGTAATGTACTTTTCTGTAATTTTCCCCAAGCCCCTCCTTTCAGAAGACTTCTGAGAAACGCCTTTGACAGATGCGAGAAAACCCTGTAAGGATAGAAGGGGAGGTGGGCTTAAAGGCCCCTTTGCCTTATTGAGGACACAGCCTGGCCAAAATGAAGAACCCTAAAAGCCCATTCAGGCTTCCAGATTTCCTCCTATTGATCTCCCCCCCAGATCTGGATTGTCCAAAGGTGCTCTTTGTTGTGGGGGGCATTGTTCTGCATAAGGTCTTTCTGAAAGAGTGACAACAGTAGCCCAAGGAGACACTTCGAAGCCTCCCTTTTGGCATCCCCTTTTGCCACTCCAACCACAACCCCCAGGCCAGCGTTACTTTCCTGGCTTTTTAGCGAAGATTGGCTGTTCTTACAGGATCGCACCTCAGCTGAATGTAAGAACAGGTGGCTGGTTGTTTTATTTTCCTTTCCCCAGACCTAGTCCTCTTCCCGTGTCTTGATAACCAAACCCTAATTGTGACTCGATCAATCATTAATAGGAACTCTTTTTAAACATGTCCTGGAAGGGGGATGGGGGGGAGCATGCAGGAGAGTTGATATAAAAGGTCACTTCATCCCGAGGTGTTAATTTGTCCTTTACACAAACAGCAAATTCTGTCGCTCCCTTTCATATCCCTTTTCCCCAAGCCCCTTGCAGGCTGGAGATCCCGTATCCTGGAATACTTTTCCTCTTGTACAGCTGATGAGCGGGCAGTTCCTCTGTTACTCCAGCCTATGAAAACTAACTTTGATTCCAAGCCTGCCCAACATCTTTGGTGGTATTCCACCCCCCATTGATCTTGAGAACCAATTGTGGGTATTAGCAAGGGAGGGGGTGTTGGGTGGACAACTGAAGTGAAGAATTCCTGCAAACTCCTAGCCTGACCAGGACCCTTAGGCTGTGATTTATTTGCCACTGAAGATTTGTTTATTTATTGCTATTATTTATTTATTGGAAAGTAAATCAATAGGACAATCCCCCAATAATTATTATTACATTCTGCCTTCTCTCCCCCCACTTTGCCCATGTGTTATTTATTGATATTTATTTAAAAAAAAAACAATAAAAATAGGATAACTCAAGGCAGTGAACATATCTAACTGACTTTCCTCCTTCTGTTTTCCCTACAACAGCCACCCTGTGAGGGGTTGAGAGTATGTGACTGGCCCAAGACCACCAAGTTAGCAAAGGTGACAGCTACCCTCTCCAAATTTAGTTGGCAGTTAAGTCCTGCCAAGATCCGTGGATATTATTCTCCAGAGAGGTTGTAACTCTCTAGACCCCCAAAATGGCATTGTTCCTTTCAATTCAGCAAAATTTATTTCTGAATTGTCTGTCTAGAATTGGCTACCACGATTATTGGACATAGTTAAAAGTTGATTCCGAATTGGGGACGTCAAATATTGTGACATCTCAGCTCTCTTGTTTCAAGCTAAAGAGTTGTTCAAAAGCAAGGCCTGACCTCACACCTCTTTACACACCTGGACTTCCGTTGACCTAATTAGAATTCACCCTTCAGTAAATGAACCCGGAGTTTCAACTGCCAAGCATACATGGGTCTTTGGGGAGGGCAAATTGGACTCCAACTTAGCCTCTTGGCCTGCTTCTGTGGTGGTTATGGAAAGGAACCCCTTTGTGACTTGGATGGTCAAAGTCTCTGGTGTGATTATGACGGTCCCTGGGGGAAAAAGAGATCATGTTGAGTTCTATATTCAGGAATCGAATGCCTGTTTTCCCCCACCTGGTGCTTTCCAGATGTATTGGACTACATTAAAAAAATTATCGGCATAATTAATAAGGTCCTTGACTAAGCACGATCGGAATATCCAACACATTTCGAGGGCACCTGGCTGGAGACGGTTGTCAAGTCTGTATTCCACTACTAGGCGATGCTGGAATCTGAAGATGGGAAGAATGCTTTCGTCTTTGTCCCCTCCAGTGAAGCTGAGTTCCCAGCGCAATTCTGTCTCCTGTTTTTGAGATTTCAGTTCTACAGATCCCTCTCTTCGATCTACGGTCAGATTTGTTCCTAAAAAAGTCCATTCGATGTGAATAGGTCCTAAAACCGAACGCCTTTCGATTCAGAAAGACTTCAGCGGGACAGCGCATCTTCATTCCAAATATCTGGATTTTAAGGATGGCCGGTTCGGGATTTATACTCCTTGGTTTTACATGCTCCTCGGGCTTGAGAGCAAGATAACGGCCGATCCTGAAAGCATCGACTTTGACCACAAAAGCAGACTTGTTTCCAGTTCAATTCCACGGAGGGGGCAGATCTGGCTACCGATTCAACCACCCTGAAGCCATCGATAAAATTGATCAAGTGAAGCGGATTGAAATGCTGGTGGTTGCAGGAATTAAGGAAGGGAAGCAAATTACTGATGTTACTTTTGCCAGTCAGACCCCCCTCCCCCAAAAATATTCCCAGATCAGTTTGGAGGAGGGAGGAGAGCGGATAGCTGCTAAACATTCTACTACCAGCCATTCCACAGCTTTCCTTGTCCATAAGTTTTTGTTTGTTCCTTGGTTTATTTTGAAGACGTGGGATTACTAAACCGAAGGAATTTGGAGTGGGGGCTTGGCTTACAAAACTATCCGCAATGAATATTCAACGACCTGTAGGCAAAACCTTTCTTTCTCCAAAATCAGTGCTTTCTGTTTATTCGGAGGGGAATTAGCGAAGATCCGGTGCGGAGAAAAACTTTTCCTCCCACTAATTTTAGCGGAATGTATTTCTGAGATAGCGTAGTGTTAGAAGATCCATTTCGACGGTGTCTCCTCCGACTGCGTAGTTGCAGCTCCGGTCCTTTCTGTTCCTTTACCTTTAGGGCAAATCTTTTCCTCTGGGCTCAAGAGGGATAAGCGGCACGTAAAGACAAGGGGCGAGCGGAGGAGTGGTGAGGGGAGGTAGGATTTTACTCTCGCTAGTGGAGCGGGACGCCGTCGTTTAAGCAACGGGCTGCGAAGAACTCAATCTCAGGAGCCTGACTTAAAGGACTAAAGGGCGCTAGCGAGGCATAGCCGCTTTCCCGAGGAGATCCTACCGGGGGATCCATCTTGGCTAGCTTGCAACTCAAACACTGAAGATCTGGAGTATTGGAAGCATTTGAGCAGGTGCTCCCAAGAGAAAGTCGTTTTCTAGATCCTGCGCGTTTTAAAAAAGAGCACATTTAATTCGGAGAGCAAAATCCTATTAGCAACCCTCCCTCCTCCGTCCTGATTTTTCTCCCTCCCTTGCCAAATGCTAAGGGAGGAAGGGAATCGAAAGAAAACCAGTTTGCCTCAGAAAGCTTTATCTCTCTTCAGGCCTCTGGTTCGTGTTTCCTTTTCTTCCTTGGTCCAGCTTCCTTCCTGTCTGTCGAGGCTTTTCGAAGGCCGGGGGTGAGGTGGAAAGGGTGTGTGCGTGTGGAGGAGAGAGAAGACGTGGAATAACGCGTTGCGAATCGTTAGCTTTCTTCAACCTAATGCCAGCCTGATATGACAGAACTGCAGCTTTCATCATCCTCAGCTAGCCGCCTGATGGGAGTTATTGCCCAACACCTCTGGAAGGCGTTAGGTAAGGGATATTCACCATTTGTGGTTCTTAGCTTTCTATGATAACCTGTTTTGCTTATTTGACTCGCGGGCGAGAAACTTAACTGACCTCAATAGAGAAATACAATCCATCCTGACTTAATGACTTATCCGGAGTAAACTCATTGAGTTCCATTGTCTTTCCTAGGGGGTAAATAACGGCTCTCCTCTCAGCAGGCATTGCGCGCTACCTCCTGCTCTATTCCTTTCCCGGAAAGCTCGCCCGTGCAAGTCCAATTTTCCATATGTTAACAGCTGAAAAGCAATACCGAACCTCCTTCAGATTTTTGCAAAACGGGCGAAAAGCGTTGGTAGCTACTACTATTCAGCGGTGCATGGGGGGGGGGGGGGAAGTCCTCCTGCCCGGGCCAGTTCAGTCCCTCGCTAAGGGGTGGGTGTGACAGAAACTGGCTCCCTCGCTTTCCCCAACTGCCCTAATAAACGCAATCTCCAGATTCATCGGATTGTTTCTCTTCCATGCGTATGGGTGTAGAAACCGGCTGATGGCGCTGCACGTCCCGCCGTAGAGAACACAAGAGGTACTAACGTTCGTGAAGTTACCGGAAGGATCCCGCATTCCTACTCCGTGCATTTCATGCAGAGCAGAAAGGAAACTGGCCGAGCCGCAGTGGGAGAGTGGAAAGAAAAACAGCCCCTTCTTCCTGCATCCCGATCCCCAATTTGTCGGCAGGGAGACCAGGTTTTCTCAGCGTAAGCCAACAAAGGGGACTCCAGTTCCACTTATTTCCACCGCACGTCCCGGTTACGGTTCGAGAAACCTGCGTTGATAAAACGCTAGTTTAAGGTAACCCCGGGTAAGTGGGGCGGGGGGAGGAGGGGGGCGTGTGGCCGCCGGTCGGCTGTCTTTGTGTCTTGATCAGAACTTTTCCTGATTTTTCAGGGTTCAGAGCGCCCCCTGATGGAGCAGGGTTGCAATAATAATTGTCGTTTTTGAGCGCCCGCTTGGGTGCTGTTGCAAGACTTGCAAAACCAAATCCCTTTCTTGTCCAAGTGGCCCCGAAATACCAGAAAGATGTATAGTGAAGGTAAGGAAGGGGATTGGGGGGTGGGTTTGTTTTCTGCTCAGTAGTAAATGATGAGATAATGATGATGATGATGATGATGTGCCATACACACTTCTGAGTGTCAGTGAGGCTTCTGGGGCACAGCGATCTGCATGGTAGAGTTGGTGGTGGCATCAGTGGTGTCACATCACGTACATCAAGCTGTCATTGTGCAATTGATGCCCATTGTGTCATCAGGCTTCCACTGGACGCCTGTATCTAAAGGCCCAGCCTAATGAAGTCACCTTTAGATTGAGCAAATTAAACTTATCTCTAGAGACATTCATATAATTGGAGCAAGAAATTGAGACCCTTTCTAGGAATTTGTAACATGTTCAGAAGCCTATTGCTGGTACAGCATAAAGCCCATCTGCTACAAATCTAGTACAGAGGCAGTTGAACGATGTTGTAGATCTCTAGTATTCAAAAAGTCTTGTGCTTAACTTGACAAATTGTGCTAAGTCCTGAGGGTGGGTGCTGCTGCTTGCAGCTCAGTATGTTATGTGAACATGGTCATCCTCAAACAGTGACTAATGACTTAGCACTAGTCTAAACCCAGCAATCATGGCTTAATGTGATCAGTGAGCTCAGCTGACAGGCTATAATCAGAAGTCTCATTGGGATTAGAGCAGAGGGTCTTCAAAATAGGATTATGAGGGCAACTGCAGTAGAAATTATGTCAGTGCACCCAGAGGTGGTATTCAGCAGGTGCTGACCAGTTCTGGAGAACCGGTAGCAGAAATTCTGAGCAGTTCGGAGAACCGGCAAATCCCTCCTCTGTCTGGCCCCACCCCCATCTATTCTCTGCCTCCCGAGTCCCAGCTGATTGGCTGGGTCTTCTTTTGTTGCCCTGTACAGGAGAATGGAGCTGGAAGGCAGGTTTGTGAGGTGGGAAGGGAATGGGGATTTTGCAGTAACCTTCCCCTGCCATGCCCACCAAGCCACGCCCACAGAACCAGTAGTAATTTTTTTTTTTTAATTCCACCACTGAGTGCACCAATGATGCAAATTTGCAAATGACACCATTGTCCTCCTGCAGATGTTCATTTGTACCCTTCTGCTTTTATTCCTATAAACTGGTATTAAGAGGCTACTGCATCTGATTTCAGACATAAATAGGGGAACAACTTCACTATCCATCAATTTCTGTGACTTTTTTAAATTCAGTTTATCCTGACTGATTTTTCCCCCTTGTGGTAAAAACATATAGGTAGTCCTTGACTTAGAACAGTTCATTTAGTGACCATTCAAAGTTGCAACAGCCCTGAAAAAAGGGACTTATGACCATTTTTCACACTTATGACCATTGCAGCATCCCCGTGGTCACATGTCAAAATTCAGATGCTTGGCAACTGGTTTATACTTATGATGGTTGTGGTATCGCACCTGGGGCGTGTAATTCCCCTTTTGCCACGTTCTGACAAGCCAAGTCAATGGGGAAGCCATTGATCCGCTTAACAACGGTGGAGCTAACAACTGCAACAATTCATTTAACAACTATAGCAAGAAAGGTCAGAAAATGGGGCAAAACTCACTTAACAAACATCTCATTTAACAACATAAATTTGGGGCTCAATTGTGATCGTAAGTATACAGCATTTCAACCCCAGGGGTTGTGGAGAAATCTCCGCAGATAAGGATTATCACTAGTCTACCGCCTTTACCGAATCTTCATCATACAGTGCATTCTTTTGAAACATCAGAAATTCAAGTGGTGATTTTCCAAACCTCCATGCCCCAACAGGAAGATGTAGCAATCAAGAATACTTTGCTTTCTCTACACTACTTTCTGCCATCCTTCATTTGAAAGATTTGGGAGGTGCATGGTAGCAGTCCGAATGTGACTGCAATTGCCAGGCATTTCACCCTAATGAAAATTGTGCAAGCAATTTTGATAAGTTACAAATTGCCTCTTCTATCTCAATCTCAAGGCATGCCAAGCCAACGCCCACAGAACAGACTCTGAGGTCATCTCCTCATTTATGTCCAGCTAATCTTCCGAGAAAAGAGGACTGTGAGGCAGGATGGGGACAGACCAAAGCTGAGCTGTGCAAAGAAAAAAGTAAAGACATGCCTTCTAAATATGTAAAACCAAAGATGCAATCTCTCACTCATTTGGGAGTAAGTCCCACTGAATACAATTTAGCTTGCTTCCCGTGGCACCAGCTTGGATGGAATGGCAAAAGATTATTTTGAAACACATAAACAGTGGGATTCCAAGGTATAGTCTGTTGCAATTCCAGGGACAGCTTAAGCTAAGAAACCAGACCATTCAGAATAGACCTAATTGGTGATAATTACTAGGTTGGTTAGTGATCTTTCCTTATATGTAGTTTTAGTATCACCAAAAGTATTATTTGCAATTTGTGGCTGTTTAGGCCCAAGGTTCACTCTTCTAAAAACTGATAATGTAAAGAGTCCTTTGGGAAAAAAAAGCAAATATTGATCACTACAACTGTGTGTGGGCTACCATGTATAACAGAAAGGGGCAACTTTTGGGTAGCTCAGACCACTAAATATTTTCGAAGAGGCAAGGACTACAGTACTTGGGGCAGTGCAGTACATACATATATCATCAGACCCTTCCCTTTTTGTTTTGTTAAGGGATTTTTTAAAATGTATGTTGCATGTATTGTTGGTGTCCCCAGGAGTAAAAATTGACGCAAGGAAACATTTTTTAAATGTATGCACGTTTTTGAATTCCATACTTTCATGAGCTTATTAGGCTCTGGGATCAGAGTTTGGTCACTTCTGATTTTAACTGAATGTTTTCAAAGTATATTTTGCAGAGAAGCATGTTCACTCACCTATTCCCCCCCCCCCCCTTTAAAGGAATATTTGAAAACCACTGCTACCTCCATCTGCCTCTTTAAATTAGCTTCTCTTATAAAATAGATGGCTAAGAATGGCAATAAGAGTTTGAAGCAGTCAATTTATCCCTGTCAGTAAAACTTCAAATTGCTGGTCGATTATCATGTGGTTGATGGCCTGTCTATGAAAAGTGGGTTTTTCCCATCTACTGAAAATTACATTTCTGTGAAACAATTTCTTCCTAAATATCCTCGTGTTGCAATATTAAATTTTTTTAAATTCATTTTTAGCACAGAGAATCGAAACAGGCAACTACCTTTCTACAGTAAGAAAGTATTAAATGAGAAGCATGTGAATCAACATAATGGAATGAATTGAAGATGATATACTGCAAAATAAGTACTCTGAGGTTCATAAAACTTACCCCTTGAAGGATATGGATTAAGAACCAAATTGCAAAGAAAGTTAAGAAGAACAATATCATCTTATTTAAATATACAGTATTTGGATTAAGAAGCCGACTAGGCCAGTGGACTATTGGATGATAGGAGTTGAAGATGTGCTAGATGATGATACTCTTAAGAATATTGGGCATAGCCAAGAAAACATACGGAACATTGAATCAACTCAGAATTCTCTCTAGAGGCACAAATGGCCAGGCTCAATTATCCTGCTTTGAACCCGTTATGCAAATTACCTCTCTGGAAAAAGCTCTAATGCTGGGATAGGTGGAAGAAAAGAGAAGACAACAACCATCAGTAAAATGGATGGACTCCGTTATTGGGATGATGGGGGTTTACCATTGGAAAACCTGAAGGACCAAGTTTAGGGATAGAGTGTCACGAGGAAAATCTATGTAGTTGCTAAGAGTTGATACTACACATAATTAATCAAAGAGGAAGATAAAGAAATGGCAGAGAAACTGCATGAATTCTTTCACTACTGGGATATAGGACAGGTGCACTTCCTTATTTTGGAAGGGAATCAGATGAACTGTTACAAGAGACAAATTATAAGCTTCTGTGACATTTTAAAACAAATAAATCCTGGGTCCATCCACCATCCATTGGGGGGGGAGGAGGGAGGTTCCTTAAAAACTCAAATGTGAAATTGCTTATCTTCTAATAAAAATATACAACTTCTCTTTAAGATCAACAGCAGCTCCTGAGGACTGGAAAATAGCCAAAGTAATTCCAGTTTTTTTTAAAAAAGGAATTGAAGAAGGATATAATGAAGATTATTTAATTAATTAACTTAATGTTTGTTCTAGGTAAAGTGTGTAATAGTATAGTATAAGTATATTACTATAATTAAAAAAGAAAATAACTAAACATCCAGAGTTTATTGAGAAATAACCAATATAGCATTTTGATCCAGTAAGTTTTGTCTTCTTAACTTCTAAATTTTTTTGAGAGAATCAGCAAAGATGTACATTGTATGATATTAACTATTGTTTCCATGGGCTTTCAAAAATCCTTTGATGAAGCTTTTGGCTGAAATATTTTTTTTATATGTTTTAGGAAATAGTAATGATGCAAACAAGTGCTAATTCATCTTTTAAATATATAGCCACTGATAAATCATACAACAAAAGTTAGTGATTAACATAAACAGCGTGTATATTGTATAAAAGAAACAGAGGAAAATTGAGATAAGAGGACAGCATTAAAGATAAAAGAACAGAGAACTGGTTAGCAAAAGAAAACTAAAAAAGGGAATAAAATTACAGTTTTAGAGCGTGGTACCAAACATGGTCCTCCATGGTTGGAATCAGTGTTTTTAAACTTGCCTATACAGAATTTGATGTTAAAGGGCAGAGGCCTCCAAACTTGGGGACTCCTGTTATAGGGGAATAACAAGAGGCTGAAATTTGCTGATGATATAAAAAGTAGGGGGTAGAAAAATCCAAAGGGGATGATTGCACTGCTGTTGTTGAAGGCAGCAAAGTAGGAACTATAAGAGACAGACAAGCAGCAGGCTGTTGCGAGGTAACTGAAGTAACTTCACCCTATGGCACAATTCAGGAGGCCTTCCAATAACAACAGCACGAAAGAACCAAACATATAACCAAAAGTGCTATTAAGAGCCACTAAATCACCCGAAGGTATCTCAATTAAGCAGATTGCAATCTTCATCCTGCTGCTATTAAGGATCGTGGGCACTTTGACTGAGCTGTTTTAATTAGACAGATTGCCAGATAAGGCTCTTTAAATGAAGCAAGCAAGCTGGGCCCGTCTCTTCTCTGGCTTCCATTCTCTGCCAGGCGTTGTCTCTGTTTTTGCACGTTCTGTATTTTACCCTTTGGGGTTGCAGTGTGTTTACTTGGGTCTTTGTTCCTGTAGAAAGGTGGAAGGAAGGGGACTTAGGTTTTGGTGGACTTCCAGCTGCATAGAGGCGAGAATAGTACCATCTGATTCAAAGAAATCATGTTGAATATACAACATCCAACATCGTCTCATAAAACGGCTACTGGAGCCTGTTTTTTTTTTTTTTTTGTATTTGAAGATTTTATTACTTGCATTAGCTGGTGATCTCATATTATTCCTCTGAATTAAAAACAATACTTTTTTATTTTATTTTAAAAAGCCTTTCCCCCACTTTCAGTGGAAAAAGAAACAAAATATCTGTTGAAAAGTTGGAGGTCATAGATTTTCTATCTATAGTTCAAAGTATTTGTAGACTGCAGACTAAACTCTAGAAATGTATGACGACTTTACATTTCCAATCAAATCTCACTGGACCCCTCAGATTCCTTCACCATTGACCATTCTGGTTAGTTCTTGTGGGAATTATGATATTAAAAAATAGCTGCAGCATCATCCCTGCTTTACACAAAATCTTTCTCCATTACGCACATTATAAGATAAAACATTTCAAAAAGTAGCCCGGAAATAATATGTCTCCAAGAATTTGTTCTGGAATAGATCCATTCTTTTAAATACCATTTTTAGAATAAGTAATCTGAATGAGGATTGCAGACTTGCAGGACCAATACTGGAAACAGGGATAATATTTCCATTGGAATAATAAAGTCTGGATTCTTTTTCCTTGATCTTATTCATGATTTTCATTTCATTTTTTTAAAAAAATGGGACAGTATCTTGACAAACTAGCATAGTGTCATCAAAACCAAACTTTTAGATAATTTTGCCCCAGATTTGATCCTGAGCTTAAGAAACTCAATTGGACTCCCTTTGCTATTTCAACATTGATTCTAAATATCCATATTCAGTCTCTTTCATCTGCTCAATCTAGTTATAAACCTGATCCAGCCTAGCATTCATTAAATCCAGCTACCTACTACTTTAAAGCCAATTCTGCGGGAAGATCTACATTGGAAAGTTGCACAACAACTGGGTATACATTGCATTTTCAAACCATATGATTTGTGTACAGATTACTCAAAAGTAAGTCCTCTGGATGCTGATAGTTCTTACTTCCAGACCAGCGGTGCAAGATTTAAGGAAGGAAGGGCATCCATATGGAGAGAGCCTGTTTCTCAGGGGAATTACATTTGACCTCTAGGAAAAATTCTTGTTCTCCTAAATTGTGAACGGACGTTACAGAACTTTGCAACTTCATGGGATTCAGTAACTTTTGCAGTCCCTCCATCAGTTGCTGCTAATTTGAATGTCTAATGTGACAGAAGGAGGAAGTTCTGTCCAATATACGGAGAGTAATCACATTTAACTAACTGAAGTTTATATCATAACTGTATGAGACTCATTCTAGTGGGAGTATGGCCACAAAGCATATTATTTGAATGCCTCAGGCAGTCCATAGCCTAAACATGGGTCCAATGTCCTGTGCTAGATGAGTCTTGGAGTCTCATTGATGTTCTTGGCCTTCAACTTACATTAGCAAAACTAGGTTGCCTAAACTAGTTGCAGTTATAGGAGCTAAAAACAAGATCTGAGGCACTAGCATCCACTGCAAGTCACCATTATATTAGTATGATGTTATGTGCATTCCTACATAATTGTACAGATCATGGAATCATGTACTTGTGTCAAGACATCTACCCCATGTACAGATGTAATTTGCATGATGAAAAGATGATGCATGTGTTGTCACTTGTACCCCCTACCCCCACCCCTTATTGACCATTAACAGGTGCCACAAATCTTAAAGTTTATTTATTTTTTATTTTATTTATGTATTCTTTGTCAATTGCTTACAAGATAATAGGTATAAATAAAAACATAGTTATAAATACATGGCTACATATAAGAAAAAAATAAATAAAAGAAACAATAGGACAAGGATGATAGGCACGTTGGTGCGCTTATGCACGCTCCCTACAGACCTCTTAGGAAAGGGGTGAGGTCAATAGTAGACAGTCTAAGGTTAAAGTTTTTGGGGTTTGGGGAAGAAACCACAGAGTCAGGTAGAGTATTCCAGACATTGACCACTCCTGTTACTGAAGTCGTATTTCCTGCAATCAAGTTTGGTGTGATTAACCTTGAGTTTGTATTTATTGTTTGCTCTTGTGTTGTTATGGTTTAAGCTGAAGTATTCATTGACAGGTAGGACATTGCAATGTATGATTTTATATACTATATTTAGATCGGACCGAAGACGGCCTAGTTCTAGATTTTCTAAGTCTAGAATTTCAAGTCTGGTGGCATAAGGTATTCTGCAATGAGTAGAGGAGTGGAGAATTCTTCCTGTGAAATATTTCTGGACTTTGTCAACTGTGTTAATATCAGATATGTAATGTGGGTTCTAGACTGATGAGCTGTATTCAAGTATTGGTCTAGCAAATGTTTTGTATGCTCTAGTTATTAGTGTAATATTACCAGAGAAAAAGCTACGTAAGATTAGGCTAACAACTCTTAATGCTTTTTTGGCTATGTAGTTACAGTGGGCTCTAGCACTTAGATCATTAGAGATGAGTACTCTAATATCCTTGACAGAGTTTGGATCATCAACATGACTATTGACTATTCAGCCTGAATTTTATTTTCTGATTTTTTTTTTGCCAATATGTAGAACAGAGCATTTATTTGTTGAGATTTGAAGTTGCCATTTGTTTGATCATTCTGACACATAGTCAAGGTCTTTTTGAAGGGTAGCAGTATTGTCTGTGGTGTTGAATAGCTTTATATCATCAGTGAAGAGAACGCAGCTGCTCTTAATATGACCACAGAGGTCATATATGCAGAGTATGAAAAGAGTTGGTCCTAGAACACTGCCTTGGGAGACACCATTGTTGACAGGTACAGAATTTGATAGGACGCTCCCATTTTTGACCATTTGTTGTCTGTTTGACAGGAATGCTTCTATCCAGTTATGCAGGTGTCCAGAGATACCATAAGATTTTAGTTTTAGGAGTAGTTTGTTGTGTATCACTGAATCAAAGGCTTTACAGAAGTCTATATGGATTGCGTCTATTGCTTTGCCCTGATCAAGTTGTATAGTTCATATGTTTTTGCAGTATAAGAGTTGCAGATTACATGATAGCTTTTTCCTGAAACCAAATTGTTTATTAGAGAGTAGGTTGTTTGTTTCTAAGTGGAGGATGATGGATTGGTTAATAATTGATTCCATGACTTTACAGGTGATGCAGCATAAAGAGATTGGTCTGTAATTTTCAACTAGGCTGGGGTCTCCCTTTTTGAAGATGGGGATGACCATGGCTTGTGACCATAGTTTTGGCAAGGAGCTGGTCCTGAAAGATTTTTCAAAGATTATGTTTAGAGGTTCGGCTATGGCAGTGGATAGCTTTTTTTAAGAAGTAGGCACATATTAAGTCCGGTCCAATAGATAGAGATGGTTTTAGATTGCATAGTACTTTTTCAACATCGTCTTCTGTAAAATCGATATGTATTAGATCATTGTAGTTGTCTGTGGTTTGACAAGTTACCCATGCTTGGTTAAAGAGACAGATTAGTGTTAACCTGTTGGGGTTGAATGTCATAAACTCTTGTAGAAGACTCCTTACTGACTGTCATGGAGGTTGAATCATCCATCAGATGCAACTACCTTTCCCTCCCTTTTTATTTTTATCAGGCATATTTAGCAGAGTCTTGTAAATACTGTTGAATAGTGACTGTCTTGGCCCAGAGAAGCATGTAGCTGTATAAATTGAAACATGATGCTGATAATCAAGGGTTGGAGAATGTGTTTAGTCTACTCTTGGATGGATAACGAGAATGTGTATCAGTGAATACTTTTACAGGCAATGATTGTTAATATATTAGGAAAAGTTTTCAACTCCAACTCTTTGATAGTTACTATTTGAATTACATAAAGAAAAGAGGAATGAATAGCATCCTGCAACTGCTAATAGATTTTTTTTCCAAAACCCAGTCATTCCACAATGACATAGATCACATAAGCAAATGTGGGTTGTTGTTTTTTTTTGAGAAATAGCTAACGGACAGGCCTTTTCCCCTATGCCATAGAAGGCAAAACGAACCTGGGATGTTTTAGTATTAGAACATTGTCAGATAAAGGAGGGGACAAATCCTTGGCGAATTGCCATTGGTCATCCAAGGAAATTACAACATGGAAACAAGCCACAAGGAACTAATTGAAACCTGGTAGCTTTTTGCATATTTTTCTCACAGAGGTATCTCTGTTTATCAGACATGAGTAATAAATATTAAATATAAAAATAACAAAATGAACTTTGATATCCACTTTGTTGAAGTTGAAAAGAATGCTATGACAAGTGTCTTCAGTCTCACTAAATCCTGGAATGCCTATGTCAAAGAGGCAGAATGATATAGTGGTCAGCAGTATCAGAGAGGCCCCACAAAGATATCAGCTGAAGTCCCGTCTCCTGCAGTGACTGGGTGATTTTGGCAAGGTAGTCTCTCTCAACTCAACCTACTTCAGAAGACTATTGTTGTGGGAAAAAATGGAAAGAAGTAGTGCCTGTTCACAGGATTTTATGCTCCTAAACAAAAAGTGGAATATAAATCTAAAGGTAAAGATAAAGATTTTCCCTGTCCAGTCATGTCAGACTCTAGTGGCAATGCTCATTTCCATTTCTTAGAGGGAGCCATTGTTGTCTGAAGACATTTCTGTGGTCATGGGGCCAGCATGACTATATGCCAAGGCGTATGAACACTGTTATCTTCCCACTAAAGTGGTACCTATTTATCTGTTCGCATTTGCATGCTTTTGAACTGCTAGGTGATCAGGAGCTGGGGCAAGTAATGGGAGCTCACCCTGTCACATGGTACTTGGGTCTCGAACTGCCAACATTTTCTAACCACACATTAAAAAAACCCAAAATATCAGCCTAGAAATTAATGCTGAACTGCCAGCCATTTTCCCATTAATCATTTTCTTCTCTATCCCATCTATAGCACTCTGTATTTTGATCCTGAATTTCAGCTGTAGGTGGTTTAGTGAAAGATTGGTTCTACATTTTTCTAACCTTCCCCCTCCTTCCAATCCTACAGTGCTAAATACAAGTATGGATAAATACGTGCATAAATCCAGTAGCCTAAATCTAAAGAACCACATTTGACATGATTGATAACTTTAAACTACTCAGTTGGATTTTTTGGTTTGAACCATAGATTTCCTAGCTGGATTTCAAAATGCCATAGTTTTTTTTAATTCTACAGTACACTGTTTTTTTAAATGAAAAACTTATGATACAGAGGCTAATTGTCTTTAGAATAAAACCAAATCTCCCCCACCCTTGCTCAAATTAATACATTTGGATCTTCTTGCCTTCAGAGTTGGGAGGATACATTTCACATTATCTATTCATCTTTTAGAAAGGGAATATCTAATTCTGAAGCTTTTATCAGCAAATCTCAATGAACATAGTTTAAGAGTTCTGCGCCTTTTGTGGGGTTTGCAACTACTAATATACATGTTAAATAGAGGAGCTCCAATTGAGGTTGCAAGAGCAGAGACACACTGTATGTCAGATGTCTTTCTGTGCAGGATGTAATCTTAGATGGCTATGATGCAAACTAATAGTAACTACGATGTTGGTCCAGAAACTACTTATTACTTTAATAAAAGGAGACATGTCGAAGATGACTTAAGAGCGTAAGAAAAATGATGAATAGTAATTGTATTGGGGCAAATGTTAATGGCTCTGTAGGTGTTTTGCTTCTAGACAAAGTCTACCATCGATATTAAAAACTTAATGAGTTTGTCTGCAAACCTCTCCATGCTTCCTCCTACATCACTTCTCTTTGTTTGCAATAGTTTTGGCTCTTGGGTTATGTGGCTTTTCATTTCCTCTTGCTCACTCATTTTAGATTGCCTCATTTACCAGTTTATTAACAAGCAGAATTACTTTGTGGATACTCTCCCAAAAGGCTGCAGCCGGCCATCTTCCTTCACCCCATCTAAGCAAGGCTTCAGAGAGATGAAAAAAGATCAGAGATTTTCCTCTTATCAAGAAACTTCTCTAATCCTCTCCCTAATGCTTACCAACTGTTAATGTCAGGGAAAAAAATGAATCATTTGAGAAAATCCTTTCAAGATTTGACAATGAACCAGTTTTTAATAGAGTGAAGGGGCCTCTTGATGAGTTGTTTTTTTAATCAAATTCTAAATAGCATGAGGATCTTCTAGCTCTTATTTCTCCACAGAGGACTGAATCGAAAGACCTACAAATCCCTTATTTGGATTTTAAATGATGTGGATTTTGTTTTTAAAAAGTGTACCTAACGTCTAACAGACATGTTCTTAATAAGTAACACAATTACTCTGTGTCCTTCTAGATGTTGCTGAAGGACTATTCAGCGGCATCTGAATTCAGGATTCTTCACCTCTCTAGGCCTCCTGGGAGCTGTTGAGGTACAAACAAACATCTGTGAGGAAATGGGTTCCTTACATTTTTTTAAAAAAAGTAAATCAACAGTAAAACATAAACCCCTAAATTTATTTTATTTAGAGAAATAAGGAAATCCACTGGAACCCAGAGAGGTTGTAGATGCAAAGAGCAGCTTCAATAAAAAGTTTAATTGAGCAGAGTGGGAAAACCTATGAGGAGAGGTTTTGATTGTCTATTTGCACTTTGTATACAGTATCAGTGGCCTTTGTAATTGGCATTCTCATTATTTGTGATTTTCTGTATCTGCCGGTGATAAGTGGAGTTTCAACCAGGGGTGGGATTCAAATTTTTAACAACCGGTTCTGTGGGTGTGGCTTAGGTGGTGGGTGTGGCTTGGTGGTCATGTGACTGGGTGGACATAGCTTGGTGTTCATGTTATTGGCTGGGCATGGCCAACTCAATATCACTCATATCAAGGCATGCATCTCCTCGCCTGGCCTCTCATGACTGTGGGGATGCTGTAACAGTCGTAAATGTGAAAAACGGTCATAAGTCACTTTTTTCAGTGCCATTGTAACTTTGAATGGTCACTCCACACAAGCAAAGTACCAGTAAAGGAGGGGAAAAAAACTCCAGAGAAGTTCCTGAGACAGGAAGTCTAGTCCTGCCAAGAATGCAATAAGGGTTAATGGAGAGGCAGTTTCTGTAAGCAACACCAGAATGTTTCCTTCCTGACTTCCTTACAGGTTTAGGCCAGTAATTTCTTCTAACAGCCGGTTCTCCGAACTGCATAGAATGTTAACAACCAGTTCTAGCGAATAGATGCGAACTGGTAGAATCCCACCCCTAATTTCAACCTTTCTATATGCTTTAGCTTTTTATTTTATTTTATGCATGTGGAAAGCAGATAAAAAACACAGTATGTTTTTGAAGCAGAAAGTTATGTCACCTGTGCAATATGTTCCTGTATTTGCACCTCCTTTCCTTGTTTGATATACCTGTGTTGTTGGCTCAGCCCAGTATCAAGGCTTCCTTGTATGACCTGCCATCATATTTGGATCTCAGAGCATGCGAGTGTTCACAACAGCCCTCTGACTATTGTGAACAAGCTGCAGGTAGCAATGTTAGCCTCCATCGAAACAATTGAGAAACCACCACCACCACATTTGTAAAACAGCTACATGCAGCAGAGAAGCTAGTATGAGCTGTAGACCACGAGGTGAAGTTGGGAATGACTCTGTCACTTGTGGAATAGGCCACTCCAAAGAAGAAGGGCAGCTGTTGCAAGGAATCCACAGGGGGCCTCATGGTTGAATTGCCTCACTGAGATCTCCTATGACTAAGACAAGGGAAAAAGAGACAGAGGAGGGCATATTGTGCAGAAGATTGTAATGGGAAGTCAAGTATTGTGGAAGAAAAGAACCAAATCATGTCATTTCCATAAACTCAACATGTCACAGGTTGACATTGGTGGCTATCGATATCATTGGTGGCTATCGCATGTTGACATTGGTGACTATCGAGAACATTAAGTGTTGGAGCAAAGTAGAGTTGACTTTAGATGATCACCGGTGGTCCTTGCTATAGTATCTGTGGGGGTTCTGCTCCAGTGTAAAATCACAATAAGATTTGTGTTTGTTTATTTATTTGATATCACCTGTGGTTTTACACTGGAGCGGGGCCCCCACAGATACTATAGCAAGGACTACAGTGATCGCCCTAAAGTCAACTCTACTTTGCTCCAACACTTAATGTTCTCTTCTCAATCATGTCAAGTCAAAGATCAGGGTTTGTCCAAGATATTTTGCTAACCTAAATGACCGTAGATTCAGTGCTGTCAAAGTAGTAGGGGAACTGGCCAAGGCATCTCCTCCTTACTATGTGTTTATCTCTGTAATCTCTGTTTCCTTCTTGGTTATGGTAACAAGCAAGAGCCAAAGAGCTAACACCTGTATGTATGTAGTATAGGACTCAATATGCATTTTATTAAAATAAAAACAAGTATATGGTGCTTAATCTGGTAGCCCTCAAGAGTGTTGCCTTTTTGATTAGCATATGAGAATCCAGTCCTTGTGGCATCATTGAAAACACATTTTATCTCTCCATCCATCACCAAGTTCAGAGTATATAATTAGCTGTATTTACTTGCCCCATGAGATTGAAAATCTGAAGATTTCCCCCCCATTGTTACAAGCAAATATGTTACCAACTAATTAAAGGAAATGACTCTTCGTTGCCATTCGGTCACACCTCCAATGTGCTGCTTGAAATGAGTGGCTCACTCTGACTTCTGTTAGGGCTAGTTCTGAACCTCCTGTTCAGTTTATTAAAACCGGTCAGTATAATTTCAGTTTTATGATGCCATAGACCTAAAAAAAGCCCCCTGTGTGTTATTTATGAATTTTGTTAAATCAATTTTTAAGCATTCTCATCAATCATTATGAAGTATGGAAATGATTAAAAAAGCTGCCAGAGATGTTTTAACTTTAGTTCTTGTGTTCCAAGTCTATATCTATAGGAAACTCAGGGACTTTGTTTCTTCTTCTTGTTTTAATTTGCCATCATCAGTCACTGAAAGTTTGGATTTTGTTGTAACATTTTATATGTATATACTTTCCTATTTAATTTGAAAGCTTTTTATGTGAATTTGTGGTATAACATTTCCAAAACTTTTGTCTCCCCTCTCCTTAACTGCTATATTTTATTTGACACTTTTAATGAGGGATTTTATCCCCTCTTTTCTTTGCATTGAGAATCCCTGGTCTGAAAGTGGTGGCCTATGGGAATTATTGTATGGATTCTAAAATGAGAAATTATTGTATGGATTCTAAAACTAGGCAAGAGAGTGAAAGGCTGCTGACCTCACCTCCTGTCCACTAATAAATTGAGAGGTATAGGACTGAAGAAGAAGCAGGTAACTGGGAAATCCTTCAGATGTTCAGCTTGTAGTAAAGCTTCCATAGATTTTTCTTATTAGGGTTAATGGGGTTAATATGCAACGTGGGGCTGCCCTGGGAACAGCAAAGGACTGGCCTATGGTACCTCTGCCAGCAAAAACAGAGCTCAGGGGGCATGGCCCGCCCAATCTCCATTTTCATTGGCAGGGTGCTCGGGCCACCACAGGAACCCCCAACACGAGTGACATTGAGCTGGCCACATCCACCCTGGCCACCCCACCTCAGCCCCCCAAAGTCAAACGCAACACTGATGCGGCCCTCAGTGAAATTGAGTTTGACACCCCTGATTGAAAGGATCCCAACTTGTATAATCTTGATCTACGGTATCTGATCTGTTCTGTTCCCTGTGATGATGTTGATGGCAGTAGGGATAAGAGTATCTACATCTAGCTGCCCTTATACATCAGTCATAAAAATAAGATTCTTTGCAGACCTCTTCCCACCCAGCCAGCAGAGAACAGCCACAAGGGATTGCAAATTTAGAGGGTACGGGAGAAAAAGTGAGCCAAGTCCTATTGCTCATGTCCTAAAAGCATGCAAAAGCATGGGAAAGAACATTTTTGGTGTGTCAAAAAGGAACATGAGCCCAACTGCAGGAAGAATGACCCCAAACTAGGAATTGATAATTACTTGGCGATTGAGTTTGCTATACATTAACTTGTATTGTTATGCTAATAGACAACAGGAAAAGAAAGACTGAATTTTAAATGAAATGGAAAGGAAGTCCCTTGATGTATGCAACCTGGTAATATTAACTACTCTCACCTTCTCATTTGCTCAGATTCAAATTGTTGCTCTATACAAAACGAGGAGGAATCTGGTAACGTTCTGATATTTTATGAAAAGGCATGAGTTGTAGCAAACTTTATCAGTGATGTGTCTGATTTTTATCACTATAGATTAAGACGGTTCTCCTCCAGTCATTGCTGCCTTGTGTTTCCCTTGACATGGGTCTGGATAATTTATGATCCATATGAGCTGGATAAATCTCCAGATCTTGCCTGCCTGGGTAAGTTGTTGTTGTTGTCCAAGGAGTGATGTATGGAGTATGTCTGCATTTTTCCTAACTCTTCTGTCCTCAGTCTAAGAGGATTGAGAAAAAAAAAAAAACCTAAAGATAAAAGAAATGTTTAGGGAAATTTCCATAGTTTTGAAGAAATCTTTGCACTTCCCTTAGTTACAAGGTTATTTTAGAGTGTGTGAACGTCCTGCCTTCCACCGAACAATCATCGCTCCAACAGTGTATAACCTGTCTGGCCTCCTCTCAACCCCAAGGGAAAACATCAGGAAACAGAGCGATGACGAGATCTATAAGAGGGGGGGGGGAAACCTCAACAAAAGATCTCCATGCAACGATACAACAAGCTGAAACAAATCACCCCGAAAAAATTCTGAGAGCTAATTCCACAGCTTCCTGAGAATGAGGCTGAGGATCAGAAAGCTTTCCTCTCGCCTTTTTTTTCTCTTCTGCAGGATCTTCTGCAGGTTAGACTGGGAAGTACATGAGGTATTCTGAAGGAAGCTGAGGGCAAACTACTGGGGTTTTTAACCTCAAAAATGATCAAGACTCAACATTAAGATATTACGTTGATGCCAGGACCATGTCCAGTAAGGACCTTTGCATTTTCAAGAGCCACCTACATTTTACAATTTCCATGTATGATCCATATGAGATGAATACAAAAGTTCAACTGAATCAATGTTGATTGCTATAGGGAATTTGGGGCACAGGGAAGGCTAAATGTGAGCTTTCTAGTTCACAAAGAACAGGGGTGGTGAGAATATGATCAATTTTTAAAATTATGAATGGACCAGAAGGAAACAAGCCCAGTTTTTTTTTTCCTTCCATGGCTCTTGGATGTTTCAGGGTTTCTCTTCTCTCTAGTTTGGAGAGCAATTGCTGACAAGCATTTTTGAGTCTCTTCTGCTGGTATTTTTTTTTTTAACAAATGATGACTGCCAATAGATTGACAGTATATCTGATAAAAAAAACAGAACAGCTAAGGCTATTCTCCACATTCTTCCTTACCCCTTCCCAAGTTTATTTAGTAATTTTTAAAGGCATAGAAGTAGAGTCAGTGAGAGAGAGAAAACAACAGATTAATACATAGCACTGCAAGGCTAACAAGAAAAGATGTGCATGAAATGTATATTTTAGATGTATTTTGGCTCCAGTCCTATGCATATGTATCTAACGCAATTGCATGTATTTCCAAGAAAATACATGAATGCTTGGGTTATTAATTGCTTTCTTCTTCTTTTATGCTCTAGGCTTCAGCCTGTTAGCTGGGAAAGACCACACACAAGTCAGAGCTGACTCTTGGCTACTAAATGGACACATAATCCATACAGTTTTCTTGGCAGCAAAAAGAGAATAGTGTGTCACAACCTTCTCCCAAGATGTTTTTTTCACAACTACCAACACTAACCTAAAACTTGGATTTCTTGATATCCTCTCAGCTCCACCTGGCTTTCAAAACCAGACAAAATGTTGAAAGCATGGTTTTATACAATTAACTAGAAGTAAGACCAATTTAAGACAGGGATACTCACTTCTGTGAATGAGTATTAGAACGTATTATGAAATAGTCCAGCTATATGCACATTTTCTTGTAAGTTTCACTATTTTAATGGGCTTTATTCATAGATAGCTGGGAAAGTAGACTGTTTTATTTTCATTTGTATGGTACATTTGAACAAATGGAATTATTAAAAATAAGAGGAAAAAAAAAAAGCGTCCCAGGCTGCAATCCTCTGAGAAGAAATTCATTCCTGAGCAACTCATTCCTCAAGATTAACACTGGGTGGAGCAGGCATCTTTTCAGATATTAACCTGGATCAGAGTGACCAGATAATGTTGATTTTGAGGGAGGCCATGTTTAATTTTCAAGGAGTTGTGAAATGGACACGCTGACCAATATGTTATTGCATACCTGAATCTGTTGTGGAAGTTTCAAAGATATTGTCCTGGAAGATTTACATTGCTTGCATTAACAACTTCCTGTCCTACTTCTAGTGTTAATTAGCTGAGCAAATCAAGGATGATTATCTTATCTCACCAATTACTGCTGCTTTAAGTGAATGGTCACCGTTGTTATTTTACAAGCGTTGTGCTTCAATTGGATTCGCAGGCTGGGTGTACTTTATTTCAAATTCTTTTATGGCTACTGAGCCTCATCATTCCATATTTGCAAATATATCTTATCATCCCATACTCCAAAACAACATCGGGCCAACAATCTGAGCCTCACCAATGAACTTAAAGAACTTGGCTACCAGAAATTAAACATACATACATAATGGTTGTAGTTGTTATTATTTTTAATTTGTATTTAAAATTTTTGAAAAGAGATTTATTCTAGTCAAGGGGACTTTTCAGAATTTTCCATTTCTTCTGAAAGCATTTTTGGAATACATTTATGGTTTCTTCCTGGCCTTCTCTGAAACTAGATATTATTCTATGAGCTTTAGATTCTGATCTACTTGTAAGATTGCCTATATGCCATCTGTACATTGTGTGACATAATTGGACTTCTGTTGAACTGTTTTATAGTGATTAAAAATGGAGATGGGAACTGCTTGTGAGGAGCACATGCTCAGAATAAATTAATATTCCAACTTTTCAGCATGTGCTTTGTGTGTGTGATTGTATTCGGAAATGCTGAGTATCCACAACTTCAGAATAATGATTTAAATTCTAAAGGAAGTGTTTTAGATGCATGCTGCTTCAAGTGTTTCACTAACTTAAATGGATGGTGTGGTCTCCAAAGAGAGTCACAATATTGGCAGGCAGTTCTAATAATAACCAGTTTCAAGAATAAAGAAACTCTGTGCCCAATTATGTCAAACATTATTGCTAATGAGTATCATTTGCTTGCCCACGTGTACAATTCTTTTGTCATTCTGGCAAATCTAATGGCCGCTTCATGTATCCAGAACATTTCTTCCTTACCTAGTGTCAGGCTTCACATCTGGGCTTAACAGTAAATCACAGATTTACAGATACTTAAATCAATTCTTGGATACCCAGCAGCAGCAGATTTCCAGACATGATGTGGTAAGATTAGAAACTTTACCAGAGACAAGAACATAACCTTAAATAAACTGTAGATTGCTAGCTGCAGTTATATTTATGTATCTCTGTTATCTGAAGCCTAAAATGTTAGGCTTCTTCCGCCTGCTGTTTTGAATTAATGCATATTTGGCAAGCCACTTGAGATATTCTGGGTTTCCAACTGTGAGTAACTAGCCAACCAACCAACCAACCAACCAAGGGTTTGTGAGTAAATTTAAGAAGGTGTTGCAACTGGTTGGTGGTGGTGGGACTTCAATAGGCAAAGCTGGAGCCCTGTCCGATCACATCCCTGCTCTAATTGGATAAATATGCCATCTGGGGAAATCATTTTGATGGTTACAGTAATCACCTCTGTCCAGATAGTGCCCTAACATTTCTGTGGTAGTTTAAGTCTACCACTGCTCTTTCTGTCTGCTCACTCACTACCCCATTAACTTTTTTCTCTTCCCTACCAATAATGAAGGATGTAGAGTTTAGGCACCAATCAAGGCAGCCAAAATGGAAAGAAGCTGAGTAAGAATTTGAGTTTTTCAGATTTTAGTTGATATCACTGTCCATAAGGCTAAGAGTACTATGGATCAGAGGTAATCTAATAGATATTCTGCTGTTCCGTTGGTGGGAACAAGAAAGAGAAGGTATGGGTGCAATGAAAAAAAGGTCGAGATTGACAAGATGGGTGGTTACTGTTAGAATTTGTATCTTTTAATTGCTTTTTGCCATGGACGCCTGAAGAGAAAGTAGGAGGAGAAGAAAGGAGATGGTGGTGAACAGGATGGGCTGTAATAATAGAATGGATAACCAGACTGCTCAAAGATCCAGGCCAAATGTCACCTGAACTCTCCTTGCCACACTTCCAGAAGATCTCTGAAAATCCAGAACCCACTTTTCCAGAACTTCTCTGAAGGTTGGTTAACAGCAAGTGTGTTGGTCACAGTTTGAAATGAAGAAAAAGTTCTTTATTTAATTGAGCTCAGAATCCACAAGACACAATGTTGATAACTCATTGTTTGATTCAAACTTGGAGGCGGCCTAAGAAGCCAAGACTATTGCTTTATATATCTACTTGGATTGTTATTTCATTAATGTTTAAAATGTTTTGGCAGCAACTTCCCTGACAGATCTGGCAGACTGGAATAACTTGTATTTTGCCGCAACCAAGGTTTTTTTTTTTTTTTTTTAAATACAGCTCATGTTTCTGAGCTTGCTTCATCAGAGTTTTTCAGAGCTACAATTCATTCCTGCAGCATTTTTATCCAGATTTTCAGATTCTTATATGGCTTTATTTGTTAGTGTTACGCTAGTATGCTTGAGGCAATTTAGAAACCATAAATCACTGAGTAGCCTAAAAATAATTAAAAGACACAAAAAGAAATTACCAGCAACCTTTCTTGAATAGCAATAAAACTGTGGATGGAGATAAAAATAGCAGCACCTGATGCCCCCAAACTTATTTTTAAAGCAATGTGGTACGCATATTTCTCCTGAACATTAATAATGAAGGGTGCTGACATAATATATATTCCTGTAGCTGCTCCCTTGGAGATTGCTTTCAGTCTGTTTGACTTAATATGTACACATTAATTACATGCTAATTCCACTGTTTTTAATTGGCGTTGGTAGGAAAGAGCCTTCCAGCCATAGATCTAACCTGACAGGTGTGGGAAATAAATGCCAAGGGCCACCATCCAGAAAGAAAGAGGAGCAAGTTAAATCCTATTAAAAACTAGTGCAATTTTAGCATCTGGATAATAGCTTCTCAAGACTGTGTCTTTAACGAAGTGCTCAGTCTGGCTCCAAATTTTATGGCATAACAATTAGCAGCAAATAGGGGTTGAAGAGCAGCTTTTTCCGTTTAATTTTTCATTTAATTGCAGGTGAATTAATAAAATTATTGCATATTACTTATATAATATCAGAAGAATAGATTAGTTGCAACTTGGGCACAGGGACGGTAAGTTACTCCACAATAACAGCCTGCTCACTTCCTGTTTATGCAAATAGATCCTTCACCTGCTACTCCTGGATGGATGTCACTTGTTTTGATGGTGAAGAAACCATTGATCAGTGATGTAGAATTGAAGAATTGGAAGATACCATTGACCTATCAAGCCCAACAGCTCAGCGTAGAAAAGTATTTTCTGCTCAGTCTCTATTTTTAACCATAACCAGCAAATGGGAATTCCCCACCAATTTCAGTAATCACTTGAATATTAACTTCTTTTTACCATTAGGAAAATTTTATTATTGTTATTATTTATGGTATTTAAATTTATTATAGCCATCCCTCCCATAGACTCTGGATGTATTCCTACCATTCTGTTGAAATCTCTCTTCTGATAGCTTGTGATAATATCTGAAAGACCCCTATCCCTGCTCCTTTCAGTTACAAAGCTTCGTAGACATTAAGACTGGGAGTGATCTGGAACAGTGGCTCCCAACCTTTTGGACACCAGGGACCGGTTCTGTGGGCAGAATTTTTTCCATGGACCGGAGGGGGAAGAGTTTCACATGCTGCCTGCATCCCGTGGACAGGGCTTCTTTGCGTGGCCTGGTTTCTGGCATGCTACATACCTGTGGGGGGCCCTGATCTGAAAGACCTGCTTCCACCCAGACGAGGGCTTGATTATAAATTAACTCTGTTCAGGACAAACTTCTAATTTTACATTTTCTTCAGAAAGAGGCCAATCAGTAGAAACGTCCCATCTCTGTCTTCTTGAATCTGATGCTCTCCCTCAGAGTGAGGACAGTTGAAAAATATTTGGAGTACGTGTCTTGATAGAAGCTAATCTAGCTCTGCAATCATATGTGATGGTACTGGTGGTTTAAGCTATAAGAGTAGTACTTTTGTTCTGACAGAATTACCCTCATGTATAGTGATATATTTCCTTATGACTTGCAATATTCTCTAGAGCAGGGGTGTCAAACTTGTGGCATCACCGCATCGTCATGGCATGGCGTATCACAACTTTCCCCCACTTTGCTAAACCGGCTGTGGGTGTGGCCAGCACGCAATGCATCTGGCCTGCAGGCTGCAAATTTGACATCCCTGCTTTAGAGGGAATCACAGAAGGACCATTTTTGGATTAGTCTATCAGGATTGGCATGGGATTGCAGTTATTCTGTTCGACCATCTTTGTTATAAATACTTAATTGCAATGTAATTCTTCCCTCCCTGCCCTCATAATCCAAAAATAAAATTTCCCAAACAGCACACATTCTGTAACTTTTCATATTTTAAGCTCTCTGACTTTTTAACTCAGTTTCATGGCTTCTCTGCATTGATAAGAGGCAGAAGTCCAAACAGTCTCCATGGTTTTAGTTATTTTGTTTTAAGTCAAATTTTATAAGAATGGGGTGAATATCATCTGGGAGTAAAATGTTTGGTACTCCTCCTGAATCTCTTTTAGGCTTCTTATTTGGGTTTCCCTTTTCCCTCCTAAAATAGTGGAGTTTTACTTTTATTTTTGCATCTCTTAAAGAAGAAAAGATCAAGATAATTAAGTAAGCTAAAATAGGATTGCTGTCTTTTTCAACCTTTTCAACCATAATAGAATGCCTAATAAACATGGATAAACCAAAATCTGAAAACAACTGTTACTGTGATTCTTAATATAGTTTGTCCGTAATATAGGATGAGTTGCTCACATGATGAAATAGTACATTAACATCATGTTTGGAGAGAAAATTGTAATTCCACTCACAGGGAATTCTTGAAGTCAGGCTTCTTTTGGTTCTGATATTTAACTACTGATTTGATCTGCTCTCCAAAGCACCTTCCCTCTCCTTTTTTACATATACTGTTAATACCAATAGCACTTAGACTTATGTACTGCTTCACAGCCCTGTCTAAATGGGTTACAGAGTAGCCAGCATATTGCCCCCAACAAACGGTGTCCTCATTTTACCGAACTTTGGAAGGATGGAAGGCTGAGTCTACCTTGAGCCAGTCATGATTGAACTTCTGGCTATGGGCAGAGTCTGCTTCCAATACTGCATGTAACTACTGCACCACCATGGCCCCTTTTTAAAACACGCTCTGGCCTTCTCCACTGATGCTTCATGCTTCAGCTCTGTCTCACGGTTGTATGCCATTCCCAATCTGTAGGCCCAGAGCCATATACGATCCCACTTGGATCTCCTTCAAAAATTATTGCTAAGTTGTCATTTTTAATACGACAGAACATTCCCCGTCCATGTATGGAGTGACTTCCCCAATTGTACAAACTGTATTTATTAATTGCCTTTTGCTCTGGCCCTAATTTATTCCCTTGCCTTGATTTTGCTCATTTTTTTGACAGCAGCCCTCTGCATCCCACTGAATGGTGAATGATCAAGGACCATCCTTGGCTTGAGAAGGGGATCTCTCTAATCAATCGGTTACTTCCAGAAACGTGTTGATGGATAGACAGAAAAAAGATTTATTTAGTCAATATGAATCTAACCATCCCTTTTGGTCGTGTATTACAGATGTTTTCCATTCCTGAGCAGGGAGGGCAACACCCTTTCTCTTTGTGCAATAGACATAATTGAAATAATCAGCTACACCTATCTTCCTTCACCCATCTCCACGATGCGTAATGAGCAAGCTTTCATACAGTAGACTAATATGGCACCATGTAAAACAGGCAGGAAAAGACAGACAGAGCCTCTGGTTGCACACGCTTGACAGGCCCAAGGCATGCGATGATTATAACCAGCCTGACTCGGTTTCTCCTCTGTAATTGAACATACAGATTTCCATAAAATCATTGCCCAGTCCACAGGGCAATACGCTTGAAGGCACAGATTGGTAAGTATAATGAAATGGATATTAGTTTTGGGCAGTTAAATTGGTTAACTCCACCAGCAGTTCTCATCCTTCTTAATACCAAGAGACATGGAGCAAGTTTGCCTTTGGTATGGTATATATTTCAGGTAAAGTGTTACACCTGAATTTCTTAGATAGGAAAATCTAGAAGTGCCTAGATCCATCCACTGGATGGTGTAACTTAGAAAGGCATCTGAGTTTTACCGCAAGGCTCTATACAACCCAGGTTTTTTTCCTTTTTTGTGGAGAAGTTGTAAAACAGAGGGACCAAATACAAAGGCTCCTCTTTCTACAAGTTTCTTTCCTGAAGGTTAATGCTATGCATGATGCATGCATTATACCAATAGCATTATATGTCATCCAGAGTCACATTCATGAAATAAATAGCTATGTACATTTGATAAGCAAACAATAGAAACCTTGCATTTTCCAACTCTATTGCTGCGAAATGAATGTGGGAGGGTGTCGGCAAACAAATATCTAGTCTTTTATGGCAAGTGGGTTGGAAATGGATGTCAGGTTAGAGAGTTCAAGGGCTCTGCTTAAATAGCTGCATTCTACAAATGGTACCAATATAATTTAATCTTCTCCCAGAGCCAAAGCAATTCCAAGAAGCCTTATGACCATATCTATTGATGGAAAGATAGTTCTGAAATTATGTGTTTTATGCAAACAGAGCCAGAGGAGGGCTGCTTGAGTCTGATAAATTCTAGACAGGCAATTTTCAATTTCTGTCGTAATATGTGTGTATGTGCATGTGTGTGTGTGTGTGTGTGTGTGAGAGAGAGAGAGGGAGAGAGAGAGAGGGAGAGAGAGAAAGACAGAGATAGAGAGACAGATAAAGAGACAGAGATTTTGGTAAAGGTCTCCAATTTTGATAAGTACCACAGGAAGGCCGAGTTATTTGACCCTGAACATTGAAAAAATGCTAATTTTCCTGGAGATGCCTGTAAATGGTCGTATGTGCCTCTTTTAGCAGAATTTAACTTCTACCACAAATGTAAGTATATGTTTGTTTTTGTATCTATGCATCTGTATCTAGGTTCCAGATACCGCACTGACCTCACAGTTAGAAGTTACTTGCCAGCATTTATTTTATATTATTATAGTTGGATATCCAGATCTTTTTTCATGTGAATATATAACTTGCAGCTTGTGCCAAATGACTGCTCATTACAAGGCTCCAAAATGGATTAAAATTTAATTTAGTTTAGCTAAAATTTCTCCTGAAGCTTAGAGTTCAGATTTGGAGCATTCTCATCAGTCTGGCTAGGCCCTGTTTAACCTTCCTGGGGCATATGATCTACTCAAGCTGATGTCTATGAGAGGTGATCTGTTCTCATGGATTCTCCAGATCATTTGTCATATGAACAGCAGATCTGGGATTCATTGCAAGAGTAATGCCAGGAAGGTATTTTGCTAGTAAACATGCTTACTTCCTTTCAATAACCTTGGCATATTACCATGGCATAATTTGTAAATTGATACAAGTATTACTTTGGTGTTAGACCAAATTACGCAAGTGCCTCAGATATCAGATGCTAGATTAGTGTAGATGAACAACGAGGGGATTAGAGTTGTATAGGATAAAACAGGAGAGATATTTATTCAGTTCACATTTGACAGATGTAGAATACAGCAGAAAATCGAAGCCAACAAATTCATAAAAATGAGAAATGTAGAAAAACAAGAATGGACATACTAGCTTATTACCAGCACAAGACCTCTAAGTTACTCTGTTTGTTTGTTTGTTTATTGTGTTGCCTTTATTATTTTTATAAATAACTCAAGATGGCAAAAACACACCCGATACTTCCTCCTCCTCCTATTTTCCCAACAACAACAACAACTCTGTGAGGTGAACTGGGCTGAGAGAGAGTAACTGGTCCAAAGTTACCCATCCGGCTTTCATGTCTAAATTTGATTTGATTTGAACTCACAGTCTATGGTTTCTAGCCTGAAGCTTTAACCACTAGACCAGGGGTCTTCAAACTTGTCAACTTTAAGACTTGTGGACTTCAACTCCCAGAATTCTCCAGCCAGCTATGCAGGATGGAGAATTTTGGGAGTTGAAGTCCACAAGTTTTAAAGTTGACAAGTTTGGAGACCCCTGTACTATACCAAACTGGCTATGGCCCCTACTAAGGCGTTACTCCAACACTACTGTGGAAATAATTTTAATCTGCTTTTTCTATTATAAATTCTGCACATGTAGCAGGACTGTCACCTTTTCCTTTACTCCAGTAGCAAACTGCTCATGGACCAAATCTAACCCTTTAATTGTACTGTATTTTCAATCAAACCAGTGGCTTGGCTCTCAAGAGGGATAATTCAGCTAACATGCACAAGATAGTGCCTTTTCAATAACCCTTTGTGGGAAAGTCCTAACACAACATCAACTGGAGGATTTAATCTGTATAATGAAGGAGCATATTTTCAAGTTGGAGGATCAGGGAGAACTGGAATCCACCCTTTCCCCCCTTTCAATTAAAAGAATTAAATCCTCCCTCCTGTTAAACACAATAAATTCACCTTTGGCTTTTGTTTATCTTTTCTTCCTTCTTTTCTGCCTCCAGGCTCTCAAAGAGTTGTTCAGCCAGACACAACAACCAACTTTCCTCAAAGAGCGTAGGTGTTTCCTTCAACTAAAGCCATTTCAGATGAAGGACTGACATTTATACCTACCCCATTTCTGTTCCTTCAGCTTCCGGTATCCTAAACTGTGGTTTATTTATTTTCTTTGTTAAAATTTCTGTAATGGTAGAGATTTGGGGGAATATATTTTGTCACACCATCATGCCAAATTAAATAACTTCAATTCACAAATAAATTAAATAGAGATTAAAGTCAAATTTTGCAGCACTGGCCTAAGACTCACTTAATATCTAAGCTCTCTGCAATGGTTTTGGATTCCGGTTAAGTGTTTGCTCGGGATGATCAAGCCACAAGTAAATTGAGGACACTTATAACATAATTGAATGCAGGTTTATACAAAAGAAAGTCCTAATTAGAGAAACCTAATTAAGCATACAGTTTGCAGATTCCTAACCTAAATCTAATTTATTTCTGAGAGAAATTATTATACACACTAAACAAAAAAGCTAGAGCCAATCTGGGTAAGTTTATTGAATCATTTGAGCTCCTTTTCTGCTCAAACTTTGTCCACCATCCTCCCTGGTCTCATAAAAGCAAAAATTTCTAGCCTATATGGTATAATTTAAACACACACACACACACACACACACACACACACACATGAGACAAACTTGCTTCACTTCCTGCCTTTTTCTCACTCCCTAAACCCACTTGGTCCCTATTCTTAGGATAGTGTGCTTGGGCTTCTTTCATTTCAGTAGTTGTCTTCTGACACTGATTGTTGTTGTCTTTTGCAGTTAAAATATTTTTTAATATCCTGTAATATAACCTTTTACATGTATTCTGAAAAAATTCTGTGTCAATAAGTGTGCTGTTCTTTGAAGCAAACTTTGTTATTGTAGTTGAGTTAATATAATCAACTCAGAATTTCTGGCAAAAGGAAGAAGTGGGGATGGTTCAAAGAGGAAGATGCATTCCCAATGCTGGAGTAGATAAGAATCCCTACCCACCCCCACCCCCCCGTCCTCGAATAACCACAGAGTTGCATTTATGAGCTATTTTGACATATTGACAAGTGGCAGTTTCATGAAGTCCTATGTCAAGGTCATAAAATAAGAGAGTTAGAAGGAACCTTGGAGATCTTCTAGTCCAACCCCTATTTGAGCAGGAGACCTGATACCATTCTGAACAGATAGTTGTCCAATCTCTTCTTGATAGTCTCCAGTGATGGACACTCACAACTTCTGGAGGCAAGTCGTTCCACTAATTGTTCTCACTGCTAGGAAATTTCCAGGGGTGGAATTCTACCAGTTTGCACCTACTCGCTAGAACCAGTTGTTAACATTCTAAGAAGTTTGGAGAACCGGTTGTTAGAAGAAATTACTGGCCTAATCCTGTAAGGAAGGCAGGAAGGAAACATTCTGGTGTTGCTTACAGAAACTGCCTCTCCATTAACCCTTATTACATTCTTGGCGGGACTAGACTTCCTGTCTCAGGAACTTCTCTGGAGTTTTCTTTCCCTCTTTTGCTGGTACTTTGCTTGTGTGGAGTGACCATTTAAAATCACAATGGCACTGAAAAAAGTGACTTATGACCATTTTTCACACTTACGACTGTTGCAGCATCCCCACAGTCATGAGAGGCCAGGCGAGGAGATGCGTGCCTCGATGTGAGTGATATTGAGTTGCCCATGCCCAGCCAATAACATGATCAAGCCATGCCCACCAACTAAGCCACGCCCACAGAACCAGTTGTTAAAAAATTTGAATCCAACCCCTGGAAATTTCTCCCTAGTTCTAAGTTGGATCTGTCTTTAATGATCTTCCACCTTTTCTTGTCCTGCCCTCAGGTGCTTTTGGAGACTAAGCCAACCCCTTCTTCTCTGTGACAGCCCCTCAAATATTGGAAGACTGGTATCATGTCACCCCCTAGTCCTTATTTGCTAGACTAGACATACCTAGAAATGGCAAAAAAACGGCTCTCCTGTATTTAAAAAAATGGGCTGTACTCACACTGGAGAAAATTCTCCCTTTGCCCTTCCCAGATTTTGAAATCTTGTCATTATAAATTTATTTATTTATTTGTTTGTTTGTTTGTTTGTTTGTTGTTTGTTTGTTTGTTTATTTGGCCACCCATCTCAACCACAAGGTTACTGTGGCTTATTGTAATTTATTGCATGGCTGAGAAAATAAATTCAGAGGCAAAATTGCCAATACTTCAACACTGGAATCTTAGGAGGCAATTTTAGCAATGCATCTCTCTCATTTTTATTGGAGCTTATTGCAAAGAAAGGGACAAATGATCAGTAAGACACATATACAGAAAAATGAAGTGTAGATCAGAGGTGGTTCTGACCAGTTCTGGTGGAAATTTTGAGTAGTTTGGAGAACCAGCAAATACCATGTCTGACTGGCCCAGCCCACATCTATTCTCTGCCTCCCAAGTCCCAGATGATCGGCTGGGTCTTCTTTTATTACCCTGCACAAGAGAACAGAGCTGGAAAGCAGGTTAGTGGGGTGGGGAGGGAATGGGATTTTGCAGTATCCTTCCTCTTCCACGCCCACCAAGCTACATCCACCAAGCCAAGCGAACCCCACCAAAACCGGTAGTAAAAATTTTTGAATCCCACCAGTGGTGTAGATATAGCAATATATTTTCCTCCCTGTTACGTAAGAGGGCAGGTAGAGACGTTCATTTAACGTTTTATGTAATATGATAGCAAGTGAACATTGACTGATTGCCTGAAAGTTCTTTGTGTTCACTCTTGATCGGAAAGGCCAAGCATTAATAGTTCACTGTCTTCTGGAAATGTACAGTTATCAATATACAGGCTGGGGGAATTCTGGCAGTTGAAGTCCACACATCTTAAAAGTTTCCAAAGTTGAGAAACATTGCACTATAAGCGTGTATTATATAGACATCCTCATAGATCACCAAATATTACCCGGCTCAGTCTTGGGTGCATTTTAAACTGGGTTTCAAAGGTTGAGAAATCGAAAGGCAATTTCTTTGGAAAAGTCTTGAGTAAACACCATTTCCCAAGGACTCTTGGAATTACTACTGCCATATAATACTATCCTGTTACATATATATTACCACTGTTGTATAGACACTTCAAGAAGTGCCACAAGGAAAGGAGTTTACCTTGCTACCCTCATCCACAAAAAATAAAAATAAAAATCTGAGCTTTTTGGAATTTCAGATGCTGTTCTAACTTTGATGGAGATTCTGGACATTGCAGTCCAAGACATTTGAAAGGCACCAAGCTGGAAAGATTGGTATAAACCAGCCTTTCTCACTCTCAGCAAGTTTAAGTTGTATGGATTTCAACTCCCAGAATTCCTCAGCCACCATAATGACTGGGCAATCATGGGAGTTGAAGTCCACACATCTAACAGTTGCTAAGGTTAAGAAACATTGCTATAAACATTGCTTTGTTGGGCTGCCCATTGCTTCAGCCTGGATTCCAAAAATCTACTGTGGAATATTCAAGGCAGTGAACATCACTGTTGTCAATGAACCTTTAAATAACCATATATTTTCCTGGGAATCTGCAGCAACTACAGAGGGAAGCTGCCTGATTCTGAGAAAGGATCTGCCTGCTTTAAATATAAATTAAAGTACAGATAGTCGTTGACTTACAACAGTTCATTTAACAACCAAAGTTACAACGGCACTGAAAAAAGCAACTTATGACCGTTTTTTCACACTTATAACTGTTGCAGCATCTCTATGGTCACATGATCAAAATTCAGATGCTTGGCAATTGGTTTATATTTATGAGGGTTGCAGTCCTTGGGGCCATGTGATCAGCTTTTGCAAACTTCTGATAAGCAAAGTCAGCGGGGCAGGCAGATTCAGTCAATTGTGATTGTAACTTGAGGACTACCTGTAACTAAAATAAAGGGTGCTTTTCCCAACTCCTGAGCATTTTGCTGAAAATTGTTTACATTTTGCTGGCTGCTGACAGAAGAGAATTGAAACTCATAATTTATCACCCACGACTAAATAACCTCTCAAGACAGAAACTGCATCCCACAAGCAGTTATTGAGTGTACATCTACCGAAAACGCTGTAAAGCGCTCTTCAATTGAAAAGACCGTAAGGCTTAAAAGTACAGGCTGTTTTTTTTTCCCCTGATAAAAATTGGTGCTGTTCATATGAACATCCCGCCACAGATGAAGGTTTTGTTGAATTGGAAAAATGTCTTGCGATAGAGCAGCAGTTCCACCTGGTGGCCTCAAAAAAAGATGGTTCTCTTTCCCATTTGCTGGAGTTTGCTGATAAGGTAAGAAAGCACCTTAATAGGAGCAAATCTGGCCCTGCCCTTAGACATAATGAGTTAGTTACCTCAGGCAACAGATTTGGGATGTCATGATAGAAAGGGTAACGAAGTGTTACTTATTTAATTTGTGGCAATTAGACTTTTACTGCCATATCCGTCATGGCAGTGCCATATCCATCATCGGATGTTGCCGATCATATTGGCAATCCAAAAGACAGATGGACTGGAATGCTGTTATCCTTCTCCCTTGGATGGCAAAATATCTTAAGCCAGCCTTATGTCAATCTTTGGGAGAGAATCTATATTAAATAATAAACTCCCCACCCACTCACCCACCCACCCCCCAAAAATGTTTGCTATAGAGTTGCAACTTTATGGACATGTGGACTTCAACTCCCAGAATTCCTCAACCAGGGTGGGAATTTTGGGAGTCCACATGTCTTAAAGTTGCTAAGTTTTAGAAACACTGCAGTGTAGAAGGCGTTGGACTGTGAACCTGGTGGCAATGACACCATCTTAATTCGTAAGAATGCCTTTCCATTTATCCATTTACAGCTGTAAATATTTTTAAAAACAAAAATGTGACTAGAAATCAGAGGTGGTATTCAGCAGGTTCTGAACAGTTCTGGAGAACCGGCAGCGGAAATTTTGAGTAGTTCAGAGAACCAGCAAATGCCACCTCTGACTGAAGATTTTACAATATCCTTCCCCTGCCAGGCCCACCGAGCCACGCCCACAGAACCAGTAGTAAAAAAAATTTGAATCCCACCACTGCTGGAAATCTATTTGGAAGCACATCTGTGGCTTAGAAGGTAAGCTGGGATGGTGTAGAGCATGCCAAGGATCTAGAGGGGATTGAGGGGAACTACATCAGCAGTTTGCCTTCTGAAATATTGTATGGTATTACATTTGTTGACATGGCACCCATGTTGTGACTAGATACCCATTCCACCACCTCTCCTTCCCTTTGCAGCCGTTTCTCAAAATTCTAGATGCATGCACTCCTCAGACGAATGGGCTGTTGTGTTTCTTTGTTGTGTTTCTCTGACAAAACACAATCTTGCACTTGGTTATTTTCAATAACTCGTTGTTTTCAAGCTACGCTTCTTTCAAGAAAAGGGAGTAACACCTCTGTAAGATAATAGTAGAAAACTCTTCAGAGCTGATTCATACCTGGTTGGCTTTCCAGGATATCATTCTGAATTCAGGATGAGAAGTGAGTCACTACAATGAATGGGCTTAGTGAGTTGACATTGCTAGGCTGGTATGACATGAGTTGTGTCTTAAGTTATTTTAAGATGCTCCAGCTCATCTGAAGGGATTAAGGAGCTTTGACATAAAGTCACTTGGCTTACCTTTCCTCAAAGTGAGATTAGCTGATGATAACCACACTCCCTGGAAGGATTGCCTGAATGCATTTATATAAAAAAGCCTTTATGAACAAGGGGAGAGTGCAAAAATGTCAGCGGGAGAACACAAAGTTCATTGTTTTCTTTCTCTTGCTGTGTGACTCATTTACACTGAATGGGAACACGTAGGATCTCCGATATTGAATCAGCTAAGAATATGCTTGGGGATTTTAAGATGAGGATTTTAACAAATTAGTTAGAATTACTTTACTGTAAACTTTAAGTCAAACTTTAGAGACTGGAAGTCTGTAATTAAATTGCTGCAAAATAATGGGTCACATGTATTAAATGGGATAAGTGGGACCTGCAACTAACAAGTGTGCTGTGAGGTGCTCACACACAGCACATGACTTTCCATTTCGCCATCTTGATTTTTCACTCCATCTTTCTTCTCAAAGATACTTTGAATTGTGTGGTGTCTGGGTGATATTTAGTATCTCTTGGCCTGGGATTTGTTCACTCACTATCACCTAGGTTTATTTTCTTTAAGTTTTTTTTTAATGTTGGTAAACTCTGAATATATTCTGCTCCTTGTAATACCACTTTCATGTGTCTTGTTTTAACTACATATTGACTGTTTTTATGAATTTGTTTAATTTATTTGTATTTATTTGTGCCCCACCTTTATTTGCAAATAACTCAAGGAGGTGAACATAGCGAACACAGCTTCTTCTTTCTATTTTTCCCAAAACAACAACCCTGTGAGGTAAGTTGGGCTGAGAGTGACTGGCCCAAGGTCACCCAGTTGGCTTTTATGGCTCAGGTAGAACTAGAACTCAGGGTCTCTCATTTTCTAGCCTGGAACCTTAACAATTATAAGTAGTCCTTAACTTACAACAGTTTGTTTACTGATCATTCTAAGTTACAACGGCACTGAAAAAAGTGACTTACGATCATTTTTCACACTTATAACCGTTGCAACATCCGCATGGCCATGTATTCAAAATCCAGGTGCTTGCCAACTGATTCATATTTATGACGGTTGCAGTGTCCCAGGGTCATGTGATCACCTTTTGTGACCCTCTGACAAACAAAGTCAATGAGGAAGCCAGATTCACTTAACAACCATGTTGCTAACTTAATAACTGCAGTGATTTGTTTAACAACTGCGGCAAGAAAGATAGTAAAATGGAATAAAACTCACTTAACAAATGTGTCACTTAGCAACAGAATTTTTGTGCTCAGTTGTGGTCATATATAGGCAATGATAGGCAAATATTTTTTTAACTCTTCAGGTAGGAAGTAGCCTCTCTTTTCTATGTTTAGCTGCTACTCTGTCTGTCCCAAGGTACTCCATTTTATTTTCCTTCAAATAACCAGTCATCTTCCTCATTTCGGGCCGTGCCTATTTTTAACTGGGGTTTGAGGGAGAAATGGGCTTCCCTTATTTCCCACCTTTTCATCATTATTTCTTTAAAATATTGCCAAAGTGTCTTTCTTGGTTATGGACAGAACAATTTTATCGGGAGGGAACTATAAAAGAATATATTGAGTATTTATCCAAGGCTTTGCACTTTCAAAGAACACTCGACATCTCTGCAAGAGAGAGAAAAAAGTATGCACACAGGTTCAATCCATCATACATAGCTAATTTTGTGTGTGATGTAATACAAGTGGAATGATTACTGGTAGATTTTGATTTCCCCATTTTCTGAAAATTTAGATTGTGCAATGATTGTCACCCACAGGAGACAATGACACTGAGCCAAATTTGAACTCTCTTGATTAAGTTAACACATTCCAAAGCCAAGTAGGTAAAAGGAAAAAAAAAAAAGCTTTTGGCTACAATCCTACATAATTCATTTTCCCAGAAGTATGTTATTGAAATATTAACGCAGCATTTAACGCACTGCATAGTTGTATTATTAATACACATGGGCAAAGTTTAATACATTTTACTCAAACAGCTATATCAATGGAGTAAATCTTTCAGTTAAAATATAAATTCCATACTTCTGGGAATATAATTCCACTGAATTAGGGAATTGATTTTTTTATCAATTGAGCTTGTCAGCAGGAAAGCTGAGCTTTGCTCAAAAGGGTGAGTTGAGCTCCCATTACTTGCCATAGCTCCTGCCCACCTAGCAGTTTGAAAGCATGCAAGTGTGAGTAGATAAATAGGTACCACTCTGGTGGGAAGATAACAATGTTCTGTGCCCTTCGACTTATAGTCATGCTGGCCACATGATCACAGAAATGTCTTCGGACAACACTGGTTCCCTCATCTAAGAAATAAAAATCAGCACCACTCCCTAGAGTTTGACATGACTGGACCGAAGAAAACATTACCTTTGCTTTTTGCATATTCTTGCATGGTTAGCTAATATTAGGAATAGAATAAATGCTGTAGTAGATCAATGTTCTTCAACCTCAGCAAATTTAAGATGGGTATGGGTAGACTTCAACCCCCAGAAATCTCCTGCTAGATTCTTTATTACTTGATTGTCCCAAAGGTGCTTTTTCAAGAGGCAACTGGACTTTCTTGTTTTTCTTTGAAGATGTTTCACTTCTCATCCAAGAAGCTTCTTCAGCTCTGACTGGATGGTGGGTGGTGGGTGAGGGTGGGTGGGTGGAAGGATTTAAACTTTTTGCAGTCAGCTGGTCATTTGCATTCTTTTACAGAGTCCTTGAGGCCACTTGAAGGTTTGTTTCTGTCTTCAGGGTCACTTGAGTAGAGCAAATGGATGTGGAGCCTTCTTGGAACTGCTGAAAGAACTGTGTTGTGGAGTTGTGCTTTTTGCAGGATGTTTTCTGCCCTGTGTCCCTTCACTGTTGAAGACAGGTGCAGGCTGTTGGAGTTGAGTCTATATTGCCTGCATCTCAAACTGAAGCACAAATGTGGTACGCCCCCTATTGGAGACTGACTCTGAGGGAGATGAGGAACAGCTGACAGGGAGTGGAAGTGTGGCTCCGGAGGTTGTGGAGGAGGACACAGGCCAGCTGGGCAGTCAGAGGAGAACCCAGACCCATCCCCTCTCCATCCTAGGGCACGCAGGGAGGAGAGAATAAGGGAGAAATGTGAATGGTGTGGTCTATGGGGGAGGTAAAGGCCTTGATCCCCTTCATGGGCTGCAACTGTGAGAACTATTTAAAAGGACGGACTGCACATGAGCCAGTGCTGGAAACAAAGCGTGAAAATATTTCTAGTCTGTCCATCCTTACCTGAGTTTGGCATCCTTCCCAGTTTATTCCGATATCTGTGGACGTCTTCAAGCCCTTATCTTGCCCAGTTTCCTTAATTGCTTCAGTGTGGTTTGTGTTGTTTTTTCTAGTTATAATTTATAGGTATTTTTAGTTTGAACGGCATATCTTCCTTTTTGCAACTGTTTGTGGGGAGTTTTTTGTCTCCAGTCAAGGATATTTGGAGCTTTAAAGCCAAGTTGAAGGAATTAAAGGGACTTCCCCTGTTTTTGTGCCTGTAATTATTTTGTATCCCATCCTGGGTTATCACAAAATGGTTCCTGTAGTCTGCAATTTTTCTGGAAATCTGTTCAAACTCCAGCACCGTTCAAAGGGCGTTCATCCCAAAGTGCATAGCTAAATGTCTATGGCGATGCTCAGTCATCGAAGCCATGGTTGTCCCAAAGGTTACTTGATTATTCACTCAAAATTATAGTTGTACAATACAATCATTAGAAAAATACAGTGGGAAAAGCAAGGGGGGGGGAGGGTTAGTGAAGCTGGGAGCACGTTGGAGTCAGTGGTGGGATTCAAAAGTTCCGCCCACCGGTTCTGTGGGCGTGGCTTGGTGGGCGTGGTTGCAGGGGAAGGTTGCGCGACTAGCGCGACTCGCATGCAAACAATAAAAACTAAGCTACTGTGCCTCTCAGCACAGCAATCCTCTCTGCCACACCAAACAGCTGAGAGGTTAAAAAGGACCTAGGAACAGGAGTGGGCGGGCAGGTGGGCGCAACTGCAGAGTGTCGGAGAGATTGGAGTGAACCGGTTCTCTGCCAGATGAACTTTGGCGCTACTGATATGCCAGAACTGGGCCGAATCGGTAGAATAACACCACTGGTTGGAGGGTGGGATAAAGAGCAGAAACATTACACACACACACACACACAGAGTTTTTGTCTCCATCACAATGAGGTTTATTGTGACCCCTCCCTAAAGATTTAACATATTAGATTGATATAAATCACCCAAATATATCACATAGTCATTTAATAACTATGTATAAAATCATGCATAAGACTTAAAACATTATGATATTTATGCCAAAAGGAAATATATTGTGTCACTTTGATTAGTAGGGGGGAAAAATAGCCTTTTAAAAACTGATAAGTCACCCATTTCTCAGATTCAGTCTTTTAACATCCGGAGTTATAGTACTTTCCAAGTCTCTTAGCACAGGATCATTATATTGAATTACATCTCACCTGCCGACTTGAGCCCTCCCCTTGGACACACCCGTGTAGTTCAGTTGCCCTTCCCTGCTGTACATTATTACAGAAGGAGCATTCAGAGGCAATCTTGTCAAAGGGCTAATTCATGCTACGTTCCTGGGGCAACACTTTTGTCAGATAGACCCGATGTACACACAAGAAAAAGTGCCAGCATTTCTCCAAGTGAGAAATGTAACCCTGCTGGCTTAGGGGCTCATGAGTAAGATAATTAAACAAGATTTAATTTCCTTTTCTTTCCGGCTTGAATTTAAACTTTACTATCTGATGACAGCCCCACCTTTTTTCTTATCTTGAGCTATAATTAATTTTATATCACTTCTGAAAGAAGCTAGAAACATCAGGCTGTAGATGGCTGTCTAAAAATGTGTTGAGTCAGTGTCTTAAAAACACAATCACAATACTGGGCATCACTCACCTGCACATACCATATAAAAAGGCAGGTAATCCTCCTCTTATGACATAATTGAGGCCAACATTTATGCGAGACACTTGTTAAGTGAATTTTGCCCCAAATTACGACCCTTCTTACCACCATTGTTAAGTGAATCACTTGCAGTTGTTAAGAGAGTAAAATTGATTTGGTTTGTCAGAAGGTTGCAAAAAATAATCACACACGATCCCGGCCCATTGCAACTGTCATAAATATGAGTTAGTTGCCAAACCTCTGAATTTTAATCATGTGACCATGGAGATGCTGCAATGGTCATAAGTGTGAAAATCAGTCACTTTTTTCAATGCTGTTGTAACTTTGGTCACTAAATGAAAGATTGTAAGTCAAGGACTACCTGTAAAGGCAGTGGTGGGATTCAAATTTTTTTACTACTGGTTCTGCGTGGCTTGGTGGGCGTGGCAGAGGAAGGATACTGTAAAATCTCCAGTCAGAGATGGTATTTGCTGGTTCTCCAAACTACTCAAAATTTCCACTACCGGTTCTCCAGAATTGGTCAGAACCTGCTGAATACCACCTCTGTGTAGAGGACTGTTTATGCAAACACCATGGACAAAAAATACACAAAACTGTTGCAATGAAATTACTTGTGGCCAGCTGCATTTAAATGCACGAAGTCTGCTAGAGTGAGAAAAAGAATCAAGCTGTCTTGGGATTAAAACCACATAAAAAGTATTTAGCTATAGGCTTAAGGACTTTACCAGAATATTTGCATTCATAGTGCACTAAGATATAAAGGGTTTTATTTGGTTTTGCCTTAGCTTAGCATAATATGTGATCCCATCTACTCTGTGTTGCAAATCAGGGTTTTTGACTTGGAGTTATATCTGAACCACCATGATGATAACATGCTCAATCGTGTCTTAGTGTGATGTGGAAACTCAAGCATGCAAGGCTTAATTGAATATGTTGCTGGGCAAGTTATAAACTGCATCTTAGGCTATTGGGACAGAGAAGGAAGTTCTGAAATATTAACACTGTATATAGCTATATTATTAATATAGCTATATTAATATTATTAATATTACATATTAATATTATTAATATGTACGAGCAAAATTTAATATGAGCAAACTATGAACAACTATATCAATGGAGTAAATCTTGCAGGACAAATAAAATCAGATAAAGATTGGTTATCCATGAAAATAAAATTTCTGAACCAGAAAACAAGTGCAGAGAGTGTGACAGAAAACATACCTGGACTATCTTTTGAATGATAGATGGGATCATGGTATGGAAATAAGGAGCTGGATTGAACAGGGAAGAGCAGTTTTTTAAAGAAAAGGTAAATAGTTTACTGTTGGAATTTAAGATTAGAATTCTATTCTGGATTGTATACTATTATATCTTACCCCTTCTCCTGTACAGAGTAAAAGCATTACAACCAGAAGAATTTTGTTTCTGAAATGTGTATCTAGCAGTTCGCACCTATTCGCTAGAACCGCTAGTTAACATTCTAAGCAGTTCGGAGAACCAGTTGTTAAAAGAAATACTGGCTTATTCCTGTAAGGAAGGCAGGAAGGAAACATTCTGGTGTTACTTACAGAAACTGCCTCTCCGTTAACCCATATTACATTCTTGGCAGGACTAGACTTCCTGTCTGAGGAACTTCTCTGAAGTTTTTTTCCCGCCTTTGCTGGTACTTTGCTTGTATGGAGTGACCATTCAAAGTTACAATAGCACTGAAAAGTGACTTATGACCATTTTTCATACTTACGATTGTTGCAACATCCCCACAGTCATGAGAGGGCAGTCAAGATGCATGCCTCGATGTCAGTGTTATTGAATTGTCCACACCCAGCCATTAACATAACCACCAAGCCATGTCCACCCAGTCACATGACCACCAAGCCATGCCCACCACCTAAGCCACGCCCACAGAACCGGTTGTTAAAAATTTTGAATCCCACCCCTGGTCCAACATATATGAAATAATAAAATCCTCCAAAGAATGAATGAAGGTAGACAAACTGTGAATATCATCCAGGAAAGGAAATTAAATTATTTAGGGCACATGACATACAATGAGCAATGTCAATTATTTCAATTACAGGCAAAATATAAATAAAGGTAACATCGGAAGATGATGCATAAATTCAACTTACATAGTCTGGAAAAACTGCAATAACTGTATCATTTCTATTGACGAGTAAAAGATCCTATGGCCAGGAGCAGGGTTTTCTTGAACTTGTTTTACTGAAACATTCAGAAGAGCTAACTCATTTGAATCTGAGAAAAAAGGTTGTAGGTAAACCATGATAACTGAGCAACAGTAATAGACTACAGCCATATTTAAGCAATTGGAAATGACAACAGCCTAAAATACTACACAATATCCTTGTTTCAGAAGAAAACAACACTAAGAAGTGCCAACGTTCAGTAGGAAACAGTGCTACAAGAAATGTCGCTAATTCAGCAGATGGCAGCATCTAGCTGAACTTGAAGATAAGCAGAAGTGGTCCTGGTTAGTACATTCATGGGAGAGACAAACCAGGGAATCCCAGTTTTATGGAGAGAAACTGAGAAATTGGAAGCAGAGAAGAAAGAGCCACATTTTAATTCCATGTTGGCACCAAGGAAATTTCAGAAAGGTGTTCATGAAGTCACTAAGAATTGAGCAACTCAAAGAACACCTTACCTTTATTAACTTAAGCTGAGGTTACATGAAATGAATGATATTTTGTAATTCACAATTTAGTTCCTTGGACTATAATCTTACCTATAAATAAGTAAGCGTAGGTCTCAGTGAACTCAGTGGAGTCCCCATATATAGAATTGTACTACTATTGTCTTTTTCATTATCCTCATGCTGCTATGTTCAGTTGCAAAGCCACATGAGAAAATTGGCTAGTAAATAGCCATTTTTAAAATGGCATCCTCTGAATATTCAATGTTCTGATTTGTAGTTGTGTGAGAAACACCGAGACGCTTCTGGGTTGAAAGGATTAGCTGCTGACATCAGCATTGTCCTGGAGACATCCAGTCAGGGGCACCTTTCACGTCCCTGGCAGGAGCTGGAGTGATGGACGAGAGCTCAACCCCGCCCTCAGGCAGCTCTTGGGTCTTGAACGTCAGCTTGCGAATCTCCTGCCCAGCATTCCAACCACTCAAGCCACCATCCTCTTAATATAAATTTCTGATGCCTCAGCCATTGAGCTTTGAGGGAAATTTTTTTTTTGTGCCTCCAAGTCATTTTCATTCCTCAAAGAACTACCTGAGTAAGTCCTTGCAGTTTTTCAGGTTTTTCAGAAGTGATTTGCAATTGCTTTTTTTCTTCTTAGGGCTGAGAGAGCATGACTGACCTAAGGTCACCCAGATAGCTTTGTGTTTCAGGTGGAACTAGAACTCATTGTTCCCCCCATTTATACACTGGTGCATTAACAGCTACACCAAGTTAGATCTCAAACTTCAGATTATAGGAGACTATACAAGTAGCCTTCAACTTATGACCAAAATGGACCCCAGAATTACTGTTGTAAATCATACCTGTTGATAAGAGGTCACTACATAAGCATGTCTAACTTAATGACCTTTATGAGGTTCTCATGTCCACAATAGACCTTTTTTTTACTGGAACGTGCAAGTAAATTCTGGTTTCTAGCGAAAAGCCATAAATTGTGGCCATGTGACTGAGGGATACTGCAAATGGTTGTAAATGCAGACCCGTTGCTGAATGTCCAAAATTGTGCTGTCCAGCCAGTGTATGGGAATTGGATAGTTAGGTAGCAATTGTGAGCTGTCCCCTTAAGGGAATGCATCATGGTAAATGTAGTTAAAGGTATCCTGGGAAATGTAGTTCATGTCACGTGACCACATCTGTAATCCCAATTGGTCACTAATTTGACCCTCGATGGGTTGGGGGAGTTTTCCTCTCTTTTGCCTGAACACAGCCTCATGGTGGCAGATCTATCCCCTACCTCTACGATTGTGGGATAGAAAGATTAATATCATGTAGCCACTTCAATCATCATGGGGTTGTGGCTTTATCATCTTTTTAGCTACAATACAGATATACAGAGGATTGGTCATTAAAGAAGAACTTCATCACAAATGTGAGTTATGAGGATACCTGATGAATCAATAAATGTACTTTGTTATGGACGTCTTGTTGAGTTTATCTATCTGCATCTGCATAGCTACAAATCCACTACTGTGCAGGATACAGAATAGTAAAAAGATGATAAAGCCTCAACCCCATGATGATTGAAGCAGCTGCATGATATTAATCTTTCTATCCCATAGTTGTAGAGTTGTAGAGGTGCCACCATGAGGCTGTGTTCAGGCAAGAGAGAGGAAAACTTCCCCAACCCTTCGAGGGTCAAATTAGTGACCAATCGGGATTACAGATGTAGCCACGTGACATGAACTACATTTCCCAGGATGCCTTTAACTACATTTACTATGATGCATTCCCTTAAGGGGACAGCTCACAATTGCTACCTAACTATCCAATTCCCATACACTGGCTGGACAGTACAAAAATTCAATCATATGACCATGTGGGGCAGGAGGTCAGCCATCGGTAATTCAAATCTGGGTCACAGGTAGCCCTGGGTGGATCTGTCATAAGCGAACCGTGAGGACTACTGTATGTATGATCACGTGAAGTGTTAATATCACTTTATAGTGCCATGGCAAGTTTGGAATATTGCATCCGGCGTTGGTCTCCACAATGTAAAAAAGATGTTGAGATTGTAGAAAGAGTTCAGTGAATAGCAAGTTGATTAGGGGACTGGAGGCTAAAACTTATAAAGAACGGTTGCTGGAACTGGGTATGTCTAGTTTAATGAAAAGAAGGACAAACGTGGGCTTGATAACAGTGTTCCGATATCTCAGGGGCTGCCACAAAGAAGGGGAAGTCAAGCTATTCTCCAAAGCACCTGAGGGCAGGGCAAGAAGTAATGGATGGAAACTAATCAAGGAGGGAAGCAACCTAGAACTAAGGAGAAATTTCCTGACAGTTTGAACAATTAATCAGTGGAACAACTTGCCTCCAGAAGTTGTGAATGCTCCAACACCAGAAGTTTTTAAGAATAGATTGAACAATCATTTGTCTGAAATTGTGATGACCCAGAGTGTAACACAAATGTAACAAAATCCAAAACGTAAATAAATGTCCTTTAATGCCTCCAACTTGGCCCCACTGTTCAATAATTCTAAGTTGGAGATAAAGCGTACTCAAAAATAGTCTTCAAAAGAAAGCAATACAGTCCGAATTTAATGAGAAGATAGAGGTGAAAGTAAAAGCCAAACAAACTACAGTGATGAAATTTCCACAACGGAACAGGAGAAGTATTTACCATATTCAAGGAGATAACCAGGCACAGTCTGTTGGAAGGACGCCAACTAGGATAACCTCAAACCAAAATAAAACACGCTTTGTCTCCAGCATTCACCAGTACGCAGGTCCAAACTCTTATTCAGTTGTCACAGCTGCAGCCCATGAAGAGGATCAAGGGGGACAGAGAGAGAGAGAGAGACCACGAAGACCATGTCTCTCCCTTATCCTCTCCTCCCTGCATGCCCTAGGATGGAGAGGGGATGGGCCTGCGTCCTCCTCTGACTGCCCAGCTGGCCTCTGCCCTTCGCCAGCCTCCTCCACAACCTCTGGAGCCACACTTTCACTCCCTGTCAGCTGTTCCTCCTCTCCCTCAGAGTCAGTCTCCACCAGAGGCATGACAGAAATGATATAGGATTTCCTGCTTGAGCAGGGGGTTGGACTAGAAGACCTCAAAGGTCCCTTCCAACTCTGTTATTCTCTTCTGTCAGTTTGGAGGCAACTTGGTGAAAGCCCTGCCTTTCACGAAGACTTATGGGATTTGGTTTAGACATGATAGTTGAACTATGATTTATTAAAAAGATGGCCTTGTTCAAACAATATTGCATTATTATAATTTATGGTATACACACATCGATGCCTGGGTTCAGGTATCATGCCATGCCTAAACCAGTTATAGTTCAGTCACGCAATATGTTTGTATTCATACAAATCAGCGTGTAATCATGATATACACACACTTCCATTCATCTCTCTCTCTCTCTCTTTCACAGAACATTTATATACAAACACAAACACAGACACAATTACAGTTCCAGGCCTGAGAATCGATGGAAAAAGGAAGACAAAGACACAATAATGTTTTTCAGTGGCATCAGCTGACTCAGAGAACTGGGCCTGCCACTGAGTTTCTTCACACATGGGTTCCTGCCTGCCTGTCGCTTGATGACTGCCATCGTTTCTCACCAAGGGATGGAATGTGTTTGTTTGTTTTTAGAAGGCTTCAGTTCTGCCTGACTGGTAATCTCGGGGTGGCCTGAAGTCATGAACAGAATGAAATCCAACCTCCAGAGGCTAAAAGCGGCAAGCCAGAACCAGGCGTGAACCTTTTTCAGCCGCATTTCATCTCTGCTGAGAGCATCCTCCCCCAGATGGGCAGGGCTAGATAAAACTTGCATTGAAATTTGATTTCCATCCACAGTGCAGTAAAATTAATTGCCATGAACTCTATATAATTAACCCAATTGCTTCCTAAGGATTTGATTTTTCTCTCTCTTTGTGTTGCATGAGGAAGTTCTATTCAGTTGCAGCCCTGAATGCATTAGGATTTGTTTGCCTTCGAATAAGAGATAAGAGGGGGGGGGAGGGGGGGAGAGAAAGAGAGAGAGGGAGAGAGAGAGACTTAAAATACTTAAAAGGATTCAAGTTTATTTTATTTTATTTATTATGAAGATTTATATGGCTGTCCAATTTACTCATGGCAACTCTGGATAGCCTAGAATACTTTATTGGCCAAGTGTGATTGGACACACAAGGAATTTGTCTTGGTATAAATACTCTCAGTATACATAAAAGAAAAGATACATTCGTCAAGAATCATAAGGTACAACACTTAATAATAGTCATAGGGTACAATAAGCAATCGATCATAGTAGGAAACAGTCAATACAAATCGTGATGACAAGATTAACAGTAATAGAAGTACAGACTTTGTAAATAGTTGAACAGTGTTGAGGGAATTATTTGTTTAGCAGAGTGATGGCTTTCGGGAAAAAACTGTTCTTGAGTCTAGTTGTTCTGGTGTGCAATGCTCTATAGCGTCATTTGAGGGAAGGATTTCCCTCAAATGGAAGGATACAATTTTAATATTAATTAAATTGTAAACAATTACAATTTAATGGTATCTTCCTTGTTTTGGCCATTGATAGATTTGCATTTGTGTGTGTGTGTGTGTGTGTGTTTGTTTGTTTGTTTCTCTCTGTGTGTTTGTATGTACGTGTGTTTATGTGTATGCGTGTACACTACCTTCTTCCTAAAGAAAACAATATGTGAGATGTACAAGGCAATTTAATGAGAAGTGTTCAACATTATCTTTTGACAGTGCTCTGCTGACAGAGCTATGGTGTCTATCATTGGAAGCCTCCCAAAAAAGGAACTTTAATGGCAGCCTAAATGATGGAGCACTATAAAAGGAAAAAGGTGAGGGTTTACTGTGTCTCCTTTGTTTAGAAGTGAACTCAAAAGTTTCAGAGCTCCACACAAGAAGGCATCCTGAACCTGGTAGCCTTCCAGAGTTGTTAAGACAACAGCTCTTTGAATGTTCCAACTAGGTGCTTGGGAATTCTGGGAGTTGTAGGCCCAACAAATCTGAAAGGGGCCAAATCGAGGAAGGCTTCTCTTGAGATGTCTTTCCAAAAACACTACAGACAAACATACTGTAAATTCTAGCAGGTGGATTGTATGGATGAAAGCTCCTGCTCCTGAACTTTTAAGGACTTTTGAAGGTTAAAAAAAACCCTCTCCACTGAGCCAGGAAACCTGAAAAACTAACCTAAGTGGGAGAGACAAGTTAAGGTTCTCTGACTCAAACCCGTTTCTAAGTACCTTATTTTGTTCCTTGCTTTTAGAGGGAACAAGGATTGGTACATGGATGACTGTGGGAGTGAGAAGCAGGGCAAATGATAAACTATATATGACGACATTGTCATACAAGTGTTGGAACCTACATAAGTGAATCAGACACCTAATCACAGCTTTTATACGGTAGTGTTACTATGCAGGGGATACCCTTTGAGCAGAAAATACGACTTCAGCAACAGAGTGGTCAATGTCAAATCCCAAAAACTTTAACCTTAGACTGTCTACTATTGACCTTACCCCTTTCCTAAGAGGTCTGTAGGGAGCATGCATAAGCGCACCAACGTGCTTACTGTACCTGTCCTATTGTTTCTTTTAATTTTTTATTTTTCTTATATGTATCCATGTATTCATAACTATGTTTTACTTATACCTATTATCTTGTAAGCAATTGACAAATAAATAAATAAAATAAATAAAGTCACTGTTCTTTGCTGAAAATGTAACTGCCTCAGTATTCAGACAAGCAGACAGGAGAAGGGTTTCTTTGAGATACCTCGGCTTTTATAAGCCATTTACTCTTTTCTGGATTGGAATCAGAGAACCTCTATATTATTTTGGACACAATCACTTCGTGGTTTCCAGTCTCCACGATATGCTCATTAAAAAGATGTATGACTGAAGGATCCATTCATAAAAAGGAAGAAGGAAAGAGAATAGCAAACCCCAGTCTTTACATGAATACATTGAGCACATTGAGGTTAAGGCAAAATGTACTTTCTTTGTAAGTGAACAGGCTGTCAGAAAGCATTAGAATGAAATCTTGCATGGATTTTTTTAAAAAAAATAAAATAAATTTCTGTAATACAGAGAGTTGAGTTCTACTTTGTGGATGTTGCTTGCTGTCTTAAACTCAGCAATTAGGGTAAATGGTCAGAAATGTTTTTCTTCTCTTAACAATTTTTTTTAAGAGAAGAATTTTCTTCTAGTTAATTAAAAATTAACTAGAAATCCTCCATACTTATTATAGGCCTATGAAAGCTAAACGATCATGACTAGGATGCTACCCATTTTTCCTGGAATATTTAATACTGTAGAAATGAAACTATACACCCCCTCTTTCGGCTCCTTATGCCTGCTTTAATTTGAATAGCTAGATTGGATTTCCCAACTGATTCACCAAATTCACCAGAGTCTGGCAAACTGTAGAGGTTCAGGGAATTTCTAAAATGCAGGGAAGAGACATCTAGTTTGTTTATTTGGGGTTCCCTGTCCCACCAAATGTTTCATTTTTGAGTTATGACCATTTCTGGCTGGTCCAATTAGCAGTAAATAGCTGTTCACAGCACGGTGCTGTAATGGGAAATGAGGTTAGAGTTTAATGACTACCATAAGTTAGAACGGGGTTCAAACAGCCATCCTGTTTAGTTCAGCTGTACAATTGCAGCTCTGTCTTTCAGAACTTTGCTGGGTACATAAAAGAGGCAAGGCCCTGGCTTTTGCTGCAAAGAAATGTTATTACAGTACTTTCCCTCTACTGTGCTCTTAGTTTTGTAAAGGAATGGCTGTGTGAGGCAGGCAAAGAGAAGATGAACTCTTATTAACTGCTGCCAGTTGTCCAAAGGCGTCTCAGACTGTGGCCACCACTCTTTTCATAAGTTCCTTGTGGGTGATATTAGTATTTTAACCATTCTAAAACTTATTCAAATGCACAAAGGTGGCACAGGGAAGTCGTATTTATGATGGAATATTTGGAAGCCTGGAGACTAAAACATATGAAGAACAGTTGCAGGAAATGGGTATGGCTAGTCTAGAGAAAAGAAGGACTAGGGGTGACATCAGAGGTGGTATTCAGCAGGTTCTGACCAGTTCTGGAGAACCGGTAGTGGAAATTTTGAGTAGTTCAGAGAACCGGTAGTGGAAATTTTGAGTAGTTCAGAATACCACCTCTGATTGGCCCCGCCCCCATCTATTCTCTGTCTCCCAAGTCCTAGCTGATTGGCTGGGTCTTCTTTTGTTGCCCTGCACAGAAGAACGGAGCTGGAAAGCAGGTTAGTGAGGTGGGGAGGGAATGAGGATTTTGCAATATCCTTCCCCTGACACGCCCACCAAGCCACGCCCACCAAGCTATGCCACGCACACAGAACCAGTAGTAAAAAATTTTGAATCCCACCACTGGGTGACATGATAATATTCCAGTATTTGAGGGGCTGCCACAAATAAGAGCATGTTTTGCAAAGCACCAAGATGGCAAGTCAAGAAACAATGGATGGAAACTAATCCAAGGAGAGAAGCAACCTGGAATTAAGGAGAAACTTCCTGAAAAGTGAGAACAAAATAACCAGCTTCCCTTCAGAAGTTATGGGTGCTTCGTCACTGGAAGTTTTTAAGAAAAGAATGGACAGCCGCTTTGTCTGAAATGTTATAGGGTCTCCTGTTTGAGCAGGGGAGTTGGACTAGAAGACTTCCAAGGTACCTTCTGGTTATATTCTGATTGATTGATTGACTGATTGACTGAGAAGAGTAACAGGAGTGAGTGGCAATCAACAATCAAGAAAATGTTTGGAGAGGAGAAGAAATGGGTCAGATGAACATTTAACTTCCATTACACTGATCACTGGTCATGTAGAAATGCTATGAGATACAGGAATGAATAAATTAGAAGCTCAAGAATTTAGATTCTTTGTTTGCATTGCAATTCCAAGCTTTATGTCAGCAAGGATGTATCAGTGACCTAATCAAGTTAACTTATACATTACATGTATATATCATTTGTTGTTGATTTCTGCCAGGCCGCTTTAGAGCTCAATGTCTGTCAAATTGGGGCACAATCATAAACATTTTATTCTCTGGTATCTCTCCATGTAACCTGAGGAGCAAGCCTTGTGCATTTATTTATTTTGCATTTGCTCTAATTAACTTTCTATTTCTTTGATTTATCTTTTACATTCTGGTTTGCCATCTAGTTTCTTTTACATTCTGGTTTGCCATCTAGGCATTTCCTCAGATTTAGGTGACATCAAACTTGCTAATTATTTTTGGCCAACCATAGTCTGAGTTCAAGATAGCTCTTCATCATTCAAAGAATATTTCCTATAATATTTCAGTTTATCTTTTAATTTTTTTAATCTCGATCCTAACAAGTACATTCCTTTCAAAAGTAATGGGAATAATGGATGATCAACTACAGACCAGGTTCACTGGAAAATATATTTTAGATGTGCGAGTCAATATATCCCAGCTATCCAAAAGAGCTGCACTCTATTTAGTATTTATCTCTTCAACTAGTGCCCCAGGTGACACTACTTGGCTTCCAATAACTTTTTTTTTTTGGCTATAATGTATTTTTTTAAAAAAGGATGCCTTTAATAACTGGACAACATTATGGGAAACATGTATGCACATAAACACACATGGATTTTCCATGAACTATTCATCCCAATGGTACATTAGAACAAGGTGTTGATGGGAAATTCAGAAGCGAGAGAGAACAAGAACTACATGATGTGGAAAATTCATTACAATCTATTTTACCCATTTATTGAAAATGTGAGGCTTTTCCTTGCTGAAACTTAAACTGTGAGTAATACTCTATCAAATTTTGTTTGCACTCGAAAAAGTCCATAGTTTTTCCTTGAAAAAACTAGTCATATTGTAAATCCTTCCGAAGTCTGAACATTTCCACAGGTCTCCACCTGCCTGGAAAAGATTGCCCTTTGGTTAAGTAAGTTCATGCTTTCTCCAAGCCTTCAGCTTATTCTACGGTTTTGCAAATCCTCAGCTTCCATTCTCCCTTTCAGAAGTTACGCCCCTGTGCTATAAAGTAAATCTGGTTTCTCTCACCATCCCCATCCACTGAATTGGGAAAAACAAAATGAAACACCATTAGGACTTGAGAGGGCACCCAGACAATCTCCTTCCCAAGGTTTTCCTTTTTTAAACTGTATAGAAAGCTTGGAGAGAATGGTGTGGAAAGGCCTCTGCATTGCTCATACCAGTTTCAGCACAACTTTGTACAACAATCAGCATGCCACATAATTTTCCTCATGAAAACCAAGGGGGCCCAGAGCTGGGAAAGAGGGAGTGAAGGAATTGGTCTGCAAAGTGAAAAATTGAGGGCTCAGCCAGCTGAATATTCCGGGAAGGTGAGGTCTCCAGTTTCAAAAAACCAAGGGGGTGGGCGGTAGGCAACAAGAATGAGCTCTTTCAAGGCACAAGCAGAGTGGTGTGGCTGAGGGTCAGCAAAATTTAAGAATCCAGTTAAGTCCAATAATTGAAAATCTGGACAGGTTCAAACCAATATTTTTTTAACACTGCACAAGTGTTTGAGGTTTCTTCTTCTTTTTAAATAAAACTTTGATGTTTTTTCCATTTTTTGTGGGAATGCGCAGACCAGCTCCTTTCCATGCCCTGCAATATTTCTTTCTCAGAAAGCTTTGGGAGTGTGTGGCTAAGCCCTGCCTGTCTTGTCAAAGGATGTGGGGGAGGAACGACTATGCTGGAATGAGATTCTTTTGTGGGTCACTGGCTGGCTGCTCACCAATCCAGCATCTCTGTTATAATGAACTCCACTCTTTTGCAACCAAGGAAAACAGCTGCATGAATGTTTCAGACCCAATGCAGATATTAGCCTAGAAAATACTAATTGCTGCTCCCGATGCTGAGTTTTGCAAGTGGAGCCAAAAGCACTTACTGCGCATTAACTCTCCTTTTCAACCGTATTTCCTTTAACCACACAGAAAGTGGTTAAAGAACTGAAGTTCACGCACTGTTTTAAAATGGAAGCTTGGGAATCAAGAATGTAAAACTCTATACTGCTAATTACATTTGTGATTATTGGTGGTCCACATCAGGTTTTTTTCGACCTCAGCAACCTTAAGATGTGTAGACTTCAACTCCTAGAAATATTTTAATTCTTTTTAATTTCAGTCTTAAAGTTGCTGAGGTTGAGAATCACTTGAGTCTATGTTATTTTGAAAACAAAGATGAGGCCTATTGCGGGAGAAACTTGAAACTGCAGGTAGTCCTCATTTAATGACCATTCAATGTTTAAAACAGCACTGCAAAAAGTGACTTGACCATTTTTCATAGTTACGACTTTTGCAGCATCCCCATGACCACGTGATTTACATTCTTGATCATTGACTCACATTTATGACCATTAAAGTGTGCCGGGTTTAAAAAGAATAATAAAAAAATAAAAAAAATAAAGTGTGCCAGGGTCAGGTGATCTTCTTTTGTGACCTTCTGACAAGCACAGTCAATGGGGAAACCAGATTCATTTAACAACTGCAGTGATTCACTTAATAATTGTAGCAAAAAAAGTTGTATCATGGGACAAAACTCACTTAACAAATTTATCACTTAGAAACATAAATTTTGGGCTCCATTGTGGGCATAAGTCAAGGACTACCTGTATTGGGGTTTCATAGTCACATTCATTTGGATAAAGAAGTCAGGTTTGATTATAATGTGTCGTACGAGTTTATTATTGCAACTTTCAAGTTTTTGAGAGTTTCCATTCAGGTTTTTCAAGTAAAAATGCAGATTGAGCAGCTGTGCTGTAGAGATTAATATATGCTCCTGTGGATCTGAAGAAACCAACACATCAAGAAACTGAAAATTTACAAAATGTTTACAGGACCATCTAATATGTGCCAGCTCAAGTATAAGTTTCATCTCTTTAGTGGAGCTGAATGATCTAGAAACTTATACAGGCACTTTATACAAGACACCTTATTATGAGGCAGCTCATAATAAAATTAAACAAAAGTAGAACAACCCTCACAACCACAAAAATTCCAGAGTGCCACAACATTGCACAAACTCCTGAGCTCTTATATTTGATGGACTTGCTTCTATCATAGCTTGGGTGAAGAGCCAGGTCTTCATAATCTACTGAAAGGCTGGTAGAGTAGTAGAGTAGGTTGACCCAAAAGAACAGCATCCAAACAAGTTTTTGGCTTGAAGTTGGCATTTGTTTACTTCCTTCCCCCAAAAAAATATTCCTACACCCCTGGAATGCCTTGCTTTTAAAGACTGGTGTTTGCGAGCCTTTTGCTTTAATATGTAAAAATATGGCAAATTCAGTAGAAGATCCCCACCTACAGCAGGGAGAATGATGTCCTTCACCCCATTTGTGTAATGACAACTTGAAATCCATAAAGACACTCTAGCTTTTACCAGATTTCCGTGGCTGGATAGGTTAAGAAGCATATAATTCAGGGGTCTTCAAACTTGACAGCTTTAAGACTTGTGGACTTCAACTCCCAGAATTCCTCCTCCAGTCATGTTAGGTCAGGAATTCTGGGAGTTGAAGTCCACTACTCTTAAACTTGCCAAGTTTGAAGACCCTTGATATAATTCATCTAGAAATGGTCTTGGAGTTCATGCTCAGCAAAGGAAGCAAAACAAGTTGTGAACCTTGCAGCCTTCCACTCAGGTCAGCTGGCAATTTTGTCACTTCAGAAATCTTTTAATCTAGAAACCGGAAGAGCATCCTGTGTATCCAGAAAAGCCTTATTAAATAAGAAAAACCGAGTAGCAGCTTCTTAGACTTCAGCAACTGAAGGCGGGTGTAGATTTTGGTTGTCTCCGTTGAAGGAACTGTTAGCATTACCTAATTTCCAAGGCTGATAAAAATAGGCGCATTTTACACCCTGCTGGGGCATGAAAAATAGTCTCTCAACAGAAAGTTAGTGCGACGAACAACTTAGATGTTGTAATAGCATCCTCTAGTGTTCATTCTCCCCAGTTTTCTTTACTTTTGAAAAAGGAAGTGATCAAATGTTACTCCAAATGTGTGCAAACAATCTGGGCTGCAAAACTCCGGCAGCGTACGGTGGCAACCAAGACCCGCGTCCTAGCTCCACCTCTTGCTGCCATCCAGGGGCCGTCCTGATGTTTGCAGCGGGGATCGGGCAATCTCGCCGGGACTTTCTCCCTTCGTCTCTCGAGAAGGCCGTCGCAATCCGACGCCATTGCCCTGTGGCAATGTTTGCGCCGCTGCAAGGTGCGGCGGCGCCGGGGTGCTGGTGGGGCGTCTCTTCGGAGGCCTCGGGGCCTCGCGAGTCATGTTGCGAAAGCGCATTGCGATCCGGTAGAAGGCCACCGAAGGGGAGACTCCAGAGAAATGCCTGCGGGGAAGGAGAGACACCGGTACTGTCAGAGAAATACTATGCCAGAGCACGAAGTTAGAGCAGGGGTATCCAACTCCGGCAGCTTTAAGACTTGTGGACTTCAACTCCCAGAACTCCCCAGCCAGCCAGCCAGTCATAAAACTGCTACAATTGTGGTGACCCTATGCGGTTTAGGGAATTCTGGGAATTGAAGTCCAGAAGTCTTAAAGTTGCCAGGATTGGAGACCCCTGATCTAGATCTAGACAGTCTTTTTCTTCTCCCCTCCCAACGAACCATCCCATAGGCCTGTCTTTCCCCTCCCTTAAACTGGTGCACAAACAGATTATAAATGTCGAATGATTAATGTGACTGGGCAAAGAAGCTCAACAGAGACTATTGGGTAATTAATAATATATAGTAGTTACACTATAGGAACCAATGGTACAAACTTTATGTTATGAATCTAAATGTTTCTAGTAAATCTGCATGAATGTTCATACAAGCTATGGTAAAAAAAAAATCAAAATGGTGGCCATAATTCTGATAAGCAGTGACTGTATTTCAGGTATGACAGATGGCTGGAGTTTTAATTGCATGGTTGTAGTTACCACCTTCCCTTTTTGGACCAGAGCCTGCAGATACCCATGTCCTTGGGTTATAGTTGTTGCCTATCCTCATTGACTTTATGCCATTTGATAAATTTTGCATTTAGTTTGGACATGCTTTGCAGGGAACTTTTTTTTTTTTAAAGATAGCAGTTACCTAGCTGATGTCTGGTGGAGAAAAAGATAATTCATTGGGATTAGAGCAAAGTTAATATTTGGATAGGAAACTACTAGGGCAGAGGTCTCCAACCTTAGCAACTTTAAGACTTGTGGACTTCAACTCCCAGAGTTCTTCAGCCAGCTTTGAGGAAGTCTGGGAGTTGAAGTCCACCAGTCTTAAAATTGTCAAGGTTGGAGACCCCTGTACTAGGCCTAGGGGATATCAGGACCAGAGATTAGACTGAGAAGTTGTGTGTGTGTGTGAGGGGGGGGACAAATTTGAGAGAAAAGCAGCAGCAAATCAGTTGTGTATTGTTAACCAAGATAACTACTTACATGTGTTTATAAACCATCAGGAAGAGCCAGACTCTGTTTAATTTATTTATTTATTTATTTTAACATTTATATACCGCCCTTCTCCCAAGGGACTCAGGGCGGTGTACAGCCAAATCTACCCCAATCGATACAAAAGTTAAAATACGATTAAATAATAGGCTGTTAAAATAAAACAATCCTCCCCCTAAGCATATTAAAACCCCAAATTAAGATCCAAATTAAAAGGAGACAATTAAAAACTCGTGTCAGCCCAGGCCAGCCTGCTCAAAGAGCCAGGTTTTTAACGCACGCCTGAAGGCCCTCAGGTCCGCGTTGGTGCGTATCTCAGGTGGCAGAGTATTCCAGAGGGCAGGGGCCCCCACAGAGAAGGCCCTACTCCTGGGGGCCGCCAGACGACACATAGAGGCCGACGGCACCCTGGAGAAGGCCCACCCTGTGGGAACGCACCGGTCTGTTGGAGATCACCGGCAGAATGCGGTCCTGCAGGTAACCTGGCCCAATGCCATGGATCGCTTTAAAGGTCAAAACTAGAACCTTAAAGCGAACCCGGAAAGCCACCGGCAACAAATGCAGCTCGCAGCAGGAGAGGCGTCACATGGGAGCTACGCGACGCCCCCATAATCACCCGCGCGGCCGCATTTTGCACCAGTTGGAGTCTCCGGGTGCTCCCCATAGGGAGCCCCATGTAGAGAGCATTACAGTAATCCAGGCGAGAGGTGACAAGGGCATGAGTGACTATGCACAGGGTGTCCCGATCCAGGAAGGGCCGCAACCGGTAAATTCAGGTAGTCCTCAGCTTAAGACCATAATTGAGCCCAAAATTTCTACTGCTAAGTGAACCATTTTTAAGTGAGTTTGCCCCAGTTTATGACCTTTCTTTTCACAGTTGTTAGGTGAACCACAGTAGCTATTAAATTAGACAAACCATTGTTCAGTGAATCTGACTTCTCCACTGACTTTGCTTGTCAGAAAGTCGCAAAAGTGGTTCCTATGATCCCAGGACACTGCAATCGTCATAAATACGAGTCAATTGCCAAGGGTCAGAATTTTGATCACATGGCCATGGCGATACTACAATGGTTGTAAGTGTGAAAATGGGTCATAAGTTGCTTTTTTCAGGACTGTTGTAACTATGAATGGTCCACTAAATGAACTGTGGTAAGTCGAGGACTGCCTGTTTTGGTTAGGCAAAGCCAATAGCAGCAATGGTGAAGATTTACTCTCCCTAGGCTGGAGTGAGGATACAGCATAATACTTTGATACCACAGGAACTGAGTACAGGTCATTGGTATCAATCCACTGTTTTCCTGGTCCTTCTTTTCCAGCTGGTTTTAGGGATTTGCTGATGCTCCCATGCTTTTGTGTAGTCTCTTGTTTAAACTTTGTGTAACTGTCAGTGTCAAAGGCTCGATTTTGCTCCATCTTATATCCCAAATAAGATGGTTGATGTGAGAGAAATAGAATGGAGGGCTCTTTATGCCATCTTGAACTTTTGAACAAAAGGTAGGGTATAAATATAATGAATGAATGAATGAATGAATGAATGAATGAATGAATGAATGAATATTGGACACGCTGCAGGATGAATTATTGAAATGAACTGTTGTAACTTCATTACCTGTATTATTCATTTGTGTTCATTTTGTGTTTAGCTTTTTAAGGGAGTTGTGTAAAATAAGATTACACTAAAGACAGGAGTATTGGCACAACATTTAGGAACTCCTGTTTTAGGGTAAAGATTTATTAGAGTTATATAATTAATATTTCTCAGGTTGACTAGTAGCAGATCTTCAGTATCTCAGCATGCAACCTGTCCACAAATGTTGGAGTTTGAACTTGGAATGTTGCTTTGGGGAAACCTTGCTTGTACCCTGATTGTTTCTTGTATACCTTACTTTTTCTTTACCACATCCTTTCACTAGGAAGTTCTTTGTGATGCTTGGAGTGCTCTTGTTTTTGTCTTCACAATAGACAGATTGCACTTAGGTGGCCCAAAGTCACAAAGTAGGATTCATGGTTGAGAAGAAAAATGAACCTGGATCTTCTCAATTGTCTTCATTCCACTTTGCTATTTTGAACTTGGTTCTCATTCTAAGTGAGATGCAGTAATGCCTATTTGAATCCAAATTGGCCCTCAGAATGTTTCAGTCACATTTTACTATCCAAATTAAATCAATAATTCTAAATAAAATGTGCCATAAATAAAGTATGACATAAAGCAAATGAGAACTGCTGCAAATTCTTGACTGTGTTATCACCTAACAGGAATCCTCCTTGTTCAAAGGGTCTCTTAGCCCACCCAGCCTGTCCCTATAATTCTGTAACCACCAAGCAAGTGGTCTAAATGAAAGTATCCATCTTAATATGAAAATCCACATTTGTATTTTTAGAGTCAGTTGATCATTTCCTAAAAGAGTGATTTAAGTTTTGGAGTAAGACTCAGTGCCAAAAAAATATCAGTCAGGCTGCAGAGGGAAAGGTTTGTAGGCTTACTTCTTCCAACTACTTTCCGTCTGAAGTATATTAAATTGCATGTATATGACCCAGAGAGCCATTTTTGTCCTCCCAGGGTAGAATAATGGCTGTTTGGAAACAAACAGACCTACAATCTGTGCTGGGCTTGGTTCTTATTACCACATTAATATGAAAATTAGGGGAAAAAACGTCCCTACAGAATTTTGTATGTTTGAGGGATAGCTGTATATAATTTTTTAAAAAAAAAAAGTTATAAAGCTAAATGCATTTAATGAGGAAAGCTGCCACACATTAAGAAACTCAGACTGGTAGAAAAGATGATCAGAAAAATAGCTTAACAAAACATTAAAGGAGCACCCTCCAGAGTGGGGTCTAGGATAACTCACCGCAGCCAACTTGCTATGGCCAACTGTCCTCTGCCAACTCAACATGAGACAACTCACTAGGACCAATTTGCCACAGGACAATTTGTTATGGAACAAGAGTTGCACTAATATCAAAGAAATGGTGGAATATAGTCACTAAAGAAAGGATGTCAAAGAAGGGAGAGAATAAAATGTGAATGACAGTAATTAAAATAATTTTAAAAATAATTTTAAATAATTACATTGAATTGTTGAATTGTTTTGCGGTGAGTTGGTCATGGTGAATTGTCCTGTGGGAAATTGGCCATGGTGAGCTAGCTGTGGCAAGTTAGCTGTGGCCAATTGACGGTTGCCAATTTGCCATGAAGGGTTGGCCGAAGTGAGTTGTCCCATTCTGCCAGAGTGATGAGGTGCTAAAGTTTTAGACTGGTGCCAAGGAAGCTGATTCAAACCCACCCTTAAGCATGGACGCATGCTGTGTGACTTTTGGTTACTGGCTCTCTTTCTCAGCTGAACCTACTTCACGTGGTTTTTTGCGGTGGGGAAAAATAAGAGCAAGTGCTAGGCCTGGAGCTCTTGAACAAAAAGCTAATAAATAAATCTAATAAATAAAATTAAGTAGTTCAAATTCATCACCCATTTTTTTAAATACAAGTCATCCTTTTCTTTCTATCATTTTAGTGAAACTGCCCTTTGAAAAAAGAACAGCAAAATCTGTTGCTCCTGTAGTGTTTTATGCAATGGAGAGTAATAGCTTTCCTATAAATCTTGTCTAGGAGCCATAACATTGCATTGCGTTTGTTACCTCGCCCAACACCTGCTGACTTGACAGTCTGCAAAGGAAACATCTGTTGTGAAATCCTATAGATGACTCTTTTAAAAAAAAAAAAAAACCCTCTTCATTTGCAAATAACCGCATCATACTGAGGTATCTGGATGTTTGGCTTTTTCAGGAGCAAAAATAAGAGGAAATGAATGATCAATCACTTTGATTCAATTCTCTGCATCCTGTGACGTGAATCGTGATTCTCAGCTTACTGTCCTCAATTCCTTTTCTCATTTCATTTTGGCTTTCTTTTATGTCCACAAAACAGCGGCCAATATGATGGCTGCTAAAAAGTTCAATTGCTTCTCATAAAAAGAGCAACTATGTTTAGTTTGGAATGAAAAAAAATATATAAAATAGAGATAATTGAAAGGTATCTTTCTGTCTTTGAAACAGCCAAGCCTAGATTCCTTTTTATAAAGCTTATAACTGTTAGGTAAGAATTACAAATAATGTAAGTAAGGACATGTACTCTTGAGTGCTCAAGAGCAGTCTCCTCATATCTATTTTGACATAATTTTTGAATATTCATGTATACATAAACAATCATTGAAAATGTTGCAGTAACCAAAAGTATCCAATTATATCTGTGGTCTTAAGCAATTTTGATATTGTTGCAGTGATGAAATGATTGGTTATTGGAACTATCATCCAAAAATGGAAACGTAAGGCACCTTCACAGCTTTAAACAGGAATGTCTGTGGAGATTCTCAATCATCCAGGTCATGGTGGTCCCAAAGATGCTTTTTCCAAAAGCCAACTGGACTTTGTTTTGTTTTCCTTTGAAAACATTTCGCCTCTCATCCAAGAAGCTTCTTCCGTTCTCTTTAAATAGGAATAAAGAGAGGATTGGTAAGGTGTAGGTAAGAGATCTCCAAGGGAAGGTTTGATCTGTCAGTGGAAGAGAATTGGGAATATATATTTTTTTGCAGGAAAGGCCAAGATGGAGTAATTGTTACTAAATTATTGATATTTTGTTGTGAGAATAAGGAGAATTGACTAAAGACGTTAACCTAGGTTTCAAAGTTAAGATAGCTTGTTCTGATATGACTTAATTTGATTCTTTCTTCAAACATTTTTTTAAACATTACATCTGTGTTGTTCTGTATCATCCCCACTTTTCATCGTTTTGTGTTAAATTTAAATTCATAAAAGCAGAAAAGACAAACAAAAGAATTTCCAAATCAGAAGGTAGTTCATTGTGGCAACGAAACCAGTAGATCCCTTTAATTTCTTCCTGATTATTGAGATTATACTTTAATCTGTTTCTGGAGAACAAAAATATGAAAAGAGGACATTCATAATAATATGCAACAGATAGAAAAATATTTTATAGTCCATTTTAATTATACTCTGAGGTCTATCACCTAGCAGTCATATGTCTTTTAATGGGCACTCACACTGAAGCTATGGATTCAATGGCAAATTCAAACTTCAAATAAGAAGAGAAGCCAGAATAACTCATAATATTAAAATGTTTAACTTCTGCCCCCTTCTTCAAAACATTCTTAATCATTACAATGGGAATTATAGTAACTTTCTTGCTACCTCTTTCAGAAAGAGAATCATTTATTATAGTTCAATGTATATGAACACTACATGGAACCACAGTTTCCAAGAAATCAAACTCAGCAAGATCTCTGGTTATTCTTGTTGCAGTCTGTCAGAACATAGTGAAGTAAGCAGATAAAAAGCAGGAATTGGTTCAAAATTATTCCTCAAATGATGAGCAAGGTGTACTTGGAAGAAAGCAACATTTATGGAAGCACAGTAGGAACTGGGCATAGCACGTACCAAACACAGTTAAGCTTATATATTAACAATAGGAGTTGCACATTTTGTAGAGGAAAATGGGAACATTTCAAGCTTCTAATTTAAGATCTCAAAAAAAGTCTCTCAACTAGAGTAAGATAGATGTAAGAAATGACTGAACCTCAGGAAAGTTGACTTTTTTTTTGTTTCTAACTCATGTTAGAGATATGCATAGGTGCATGCTTCCAATGAATGTATACCTTTAGCTGAACATAGCCATGAAAACAGCCTGTAGCAATCCTTTAGAGGTGTTGGAACTGCTACTCAAAAAGCCATTTGGGGAGAATTAGGCCAATCTAAAATTGAGATGGTTCATCTAGGGACTAAATCTAGGCATAGCTATTGTCAGCAAAATATGGGTACGATCGTCCAACATACTGTATATGGAGGATACTGGGTTGCTAGCCGAGATTTAGATGATGACAGAAAGCTATATACATGTCTTCATATGCAGAATTAAACTTTCAATGGATTGAAGTACCTTGAAGCATCAAAGACATTTGCTTGCAAAAAAAAAAAAAATCAGACTTGTGGCCATTCAAGGAGTCTAAAACATTGTGAAGACATTTTAGACAGATTTAGGAAATGAGCTTGCCCCCTATGTTATATATTTTATACATGCACTCAATGAAACAGATTACAAGGATGTTAGATTTGCATATCCATTAAGGAATGAAGTGATTATTTAAGTTATTTAAGTGCCCTTTTATTTCAAGCATCAAAGTGTACATGAAAGAGCAGCCTGCTGCTCAGGGAATTGTAAGACAGGAAGCCCAAAGAATTTGCTATCTTCTAAAGGCGAGCGCTTTTGTCTTGCCAAAGAGGACCGGAAAATAGATCAGTTGAGAACATGGACCCTTACGCTTTGTGGCCTTTTATCGTCTTAATAAATTTAATGTGCAGAGAAGACATGCTGATTCCAAAGCCAGGATTTTGGCAATCCACTTCAAACGATAGGATAATGTGGAAGAAAGTTAACTCTCTGTTACTTGCATCATAGCAGAGTTCTACTATGTATGTATATCAGCTTCTGGATGGGCATTTTCAATCTACGAAATGAAATGTATTATAATACTATTGATAGAAATTGCATCTCAGTCAGCTTTAGATAAGCCTAGAAAGACACATTACAGAACAACTTTTCACAATCTGATGATGTCTGGATGTGTTGGGACTACTGCAATTTCTTTCAGAATTTCTACACGGGCATTGGGAAAGGCTTCCAACCCCCTCCCCAATAGTTAACATCTAACCAGGGGTGGGATTCTACCAGTTCGCACCTATTCGCTAGAAGCGGTTGTTAACATTCTAAGCAGTTCGGAGAACTGGTTGTTAGAAGAAATTACTGGCCTAATCCTGTAACGAAGGCAGGAAGGAAACATTCTGGTGTTGCTTATAGAAACTGCCTCTCCATTAACCCTCATTACATTCTTGGCAGAACTAGACTTCCTGTCTCAGGAACGTCTCTGGAGTTTTTTTCCCCTCCTTTGCTGGTACTTTGCTTGTGTGGAGTGACCATTCAAAGTTACAACGGCACTGAAAAAAGTGACATGACCATTTTTCACACTTATGACTGTTGCAGCATCCCCACAGTCATGAGAGGCCAGGCGAGGAGATGCGTGCCTCGATGTGAGTGATATTGAGTTGGCCACACCCAGCCAATAACATGACCACCAAGCCATGTCCACCCAGTCACATGACCACCAAGCCACACCCACCACCTAAGCCACACCCACAGAACCGGTTGTTAAAAATTTGAATCCCATCCCTGCATCTAACTATTCTTTATCCAACTATGTTTAATGGAAACTGTATTTATTAAAAAAGAGGACAGCTCTTCCTCTTGCAAAAAGAGGCTGAGCAGGGTGTGTATGTACGTACGTACGTACGTATGTATGTACTTACCAGTATGTACTTATGTATGTATGTACAATACACACATACATAGACAAACATCCTATGCAATACACAGCTTCCCTATTTTGCCAACTCCAAGTGAACCCTGTCTGGTCCATGAGATTTCTTTTCCCTTTCCCCCCGATAAAAATGTGCAAGTGATACATGTTTGTGTACAAGTATGTGTTTATAGATGTGTTTATGCATGCCAGCAAATATGAATATACACCTACATTCTTGCATTTACACATACTTCCTAGAAACCACACTTTTTTCAAATTAGGATAGAGCCTAGATTCTTTGAAAAAAGAAATTAATACTAATTAAATTAATAACTACTGATTGAAATTAATTGCCTGCAAAATAGAGTAACTCAAACATCAAATTTATTGACTCCTATCTGTATACTATATATTACCTATTTTTTAACACATTCGAGCCGCTCTTAGATGCAGAACATGGCGGTACATCCATACATACTGTATGCACATACACTTTATTTCAAGAAAGAGTAAAGAAGGGGGGGAAGAAACAGTAAAGAAGGGGGGGAGGAACCTGGATGAAGAAGGAAAAGAGTTACACTGGGAAGCGAGAAAACTGGGTGGAGATGTTGCAAAAGAAAGAGATCAGGAAACTGGACAGGGAAAGAAAACAAGGTTGCAGGATTTGGGTATGGCTAGTCTAGAGAAAAGAAGGACTAGGGGTGACACGACAGCAGTATTCCAGTATTTGATGGCTGCCACAAAGAAGAGGGGAGGGGGTCCAATTATTTTCTAAAGCACCAGAAGGCAAGACAAGAAGCTATGGATGAAAACTGATCAAGGAGAGAAGCAATCCTGAATGAAGGAGAAACTTCCTAACAGCGAGGACAATTAACCAATGCAACAGCTTGCCTTCAGAAGTTATGGGTGCTTCGTCACTGGAGGTTTTTAAGAAGAGACTGGACAGCCACTTGTCTGAAATGGTATAGGGTCTCTTGCTTGAGCAAGGGGCTGGACTACAAGACCTCCAAGGTCCCCTTCAGCTCTATTCTGAACTGAAAGGGAGAAGACAAAAGGATTGAGGAGGAGCAGGCAAGCTGATTCTCACCAGCCCTGGCACCTTTTAGCTGGGTTCTCCTCATACAAACGCTCCGTCATTTGCATTTCCTGCCCATTTGTTTTGTTTCTCAACAGGGCCCTCTGTCCTTCCCAGTGAATGTAAGATGACCCCACTCTCCCCATAAGACAAAATGGAAACATTTGGCAAGAAATGAGATATCTTGTTTGTAGCTGGCTGACAGCAGAACAGCCGAAAGATGCCAACTATTCTAAAAGACTGGAATTTTGAGGTTAAACAATAAGTCACATTCCTACTGCTACTTTGCAGCTTGAATTTCACATGCTTCATCTGGAGTGCGAATGGCACAACTGGACACTTTATTTCCCTTGGCTACAGTGTTTGAAATGCTCATCTCAACTTTTGTTCCCATTGCTACACCTTGTTCCTGAGCTGCACAAGCTACATATGGTGACTATAATTCAATGCTGTAATCAGTCCTGGATCTGTGGAATCTCCCCTTTGTTGGTTGACAAGGTTGTCATCATCTTTCTCTTCATAATATTTGTCCTGCTTGGTTTGCACTTCCACTTTTTGTGTTGTGTTTTCCCTAGTTCACACAGCAAAGCTATCCATGTGTGGTACAATGAGGGTTTTGTTCTCCAGTCAATTTGTTGTAGAGCCTGACATAGTTTTAGTGGCCAACAATGACAGACTCAATGTCAACAAATTGATTTCCATACCCCAGGAAGAGCAAGTACCTGAATTTCCCCACTTCTAATTAACATTTTAACTACTACTGCATGCTGGCTCCCAATTGTTGCCTAGAGCACTAGTATTACTTGATTGATTGATTGATTGATTATGCCCATCAAGTCACACAAATAATCTTTTTTGGGGATGACTTTCCCCCAACTTGGCCCTTCAGGTCTTCCAAGGGTGCGCTCTTGCCAACATAATCAAGTCAACCTTGCACACAAGCATGTGGAAATTAGTGCAAAATACAAAATTAATGTTTACAAAGCAAAACAAGTTGATTTAACACTTGACATAAAAGATTTAAGGCAAGCTGTTAGAAATGATGGATGAGGGAAGGAGAAGTAGTAAAGGATACTAACAAACAGCTAGACTATTTTACTTTCTAAAAAATGAATCACCATCTGTCTTGTTTAAACTAAAGTAAATTAGAATTAAACAATCAGAAAAGTAGTGGATTTCTATAAATATAAGAATGGTCCCTGCCCCTTGATAGATACAACTCACTGAAAAGTCAAACAATTCATCTGAAGAATGCAAACCATGTAAAATGAGAATATAAACAGAGCACTGAGCCAGGATGCAAAAATAATGGGTGGAACATACAAAATAAATGGCATTAGAAGTTGAGAAGAAAAGAAAAAATAATTACAGGGACAAATGGCCGAACTTGCCAGTTTGCGTCAAGTAATGATAAAAATAAATTTCAGTGTTTAAGAGGAGAATGGTTTGATTTGCAAAAAGAATTATTTTGCTTTATTTGGTACTGGAAACTTTTAAGCCAATCATCTGAGACTTTTCTTGGAATAGATTGTTGGTTTTTTGTCAGAATGCTGGGGGCCTATAAATAATAAATATAATTATCCAATCACAGTGTTGTTATCTTTATGAGCATAATTGTAGCACATTTGCTTAATAATCTTTACTTGAGGGCATCTCTGTACAAAATTCCATGTGTTAAGTAGTAACAATCTCTTCCTTTGTAATAAATGGCCAGTATGCATTGGATCTTTCATATAGTCAGCTTAATGCTTTTGTGTTTTATTTTGCTTCTATTAAAAGTTGAGACTTATTGAAGTTACGTGCATTTCATACTGGTTGCATGTGGAGGTATTTCCTTTGGCTCTTGAAGCATCATGTTTTTTAAATGAGAGGAAATAGCTATGTGCCTACTAAACTGCTAACCCTAATGGGAACACATTTACTCTTTAGAATAGCTTACCTACAAACATGCTATTAAACACCAGCAACAAAAAACAAAGAATTTTCTTTGTGCCTAAGCACTTAAAAGTGATGCACTATTTGAATGGTATACCTATATTTGCACACACTTGCTGTCTTCCACTGTTAAAAAAAAACAGACTCGTGTGATATAAAGGTTTGTATGTGTGAAAGATGCTGCTTCTTTAACAGCTGTTCCTAAATCTGCAGCCATTTTGTTCATGAAGCACCCAGTGTCTTAAGTGTCAAGGAATCTGCTCTATCAGTTCTGCTAAATCAGATTAAACCAAATGGACAAATATATGAAATTTAGAAGGACATACAGTCAGAAGGAAGGCCCGTCAATACCATGTATATAGGATTCATCCTTAATAAAATAAATTGATTATGTGCAATCAAGTTGGTGTTGATTGTTACTGACCATATCAATAAATCTTCAGGATGCTCTATCTCCAGTCAAGCCCTATGGATCTTCCAACTATCACCCATCATCACCATAATCAAGTCAATCCACCATCCTCTTCTTATTCCTTCCATTTGCCCCACCAACATTATAGATTTTCCAAGAGACAACCTTAATTTAACAGAATTCCAATAAGGATTATGAGAATTTCCAGGTGGCTATTTGCATAGTGTTTCTTAATAAATAAAGTATGTCACCCTTAGTCCCACCCATGCTACATACCACATTCCTTGCTCACAGCCATTGGCATGGGGAAACCAAAATGGCATTTATGTACAGAGGGGCAGGGCTTCAATGGCAATTACACCTGCCATTGTGGCCCTCTTGGTCTCCCCTTTGGGAGATCTCTGTCCCTGCTAATGGCAAGGGCAGAACCAGCCAATCACTGCATGTTAGGGCCAGTATGCCCCAAGAGCAACCACAACCCAGTTTTATCCCCCTGTTACTCCATGCAAACTTGGGTCTCAAACATCAAGCTGTGTGGTGTGCAAACATACTATTGTGCACTTTCCACCAACTAGGATGTAAATGTGTTATATTGACCTGCATTTGAGATGTATTCTTACCCCAGAAAGGAACAAGAGTGAAGGGCATGTATGTATGCAGGGTTTGTGTTCTTAAGAACAATAGCTATCTTCCTGAATGCCATCACTCTGCTAAACAAATAATTCCCTCAACACTGTCAAACTATTTGCTAAGTCTGCATTACTATTATTATTAATCTTTCCATCCTTCCCTTTACCCATCTCCTCCCACTTATGACTGTAACCTTATTTGCTTATATACTATTTTTTGTTTCCTAGTATGATTTGATTGCTTATTGTACCCTGTGACTATTATTAAGTGTTGTACCTTATGATTCTTGACTCTTGACAAATGTGTCTTTCTTTTATGTACACTGAGAGCATATGCATCAAGACAAATTCCTTGTGTGTCCAATCACACTTGGCCAATTGGCCAGAATTCTATTCTATCTCATGATGTTGTAAAGCAGGGCTGTCAAACTTGTGGCCTGCGGGCCGGATGCGTCACGCGCTGGCCATGCCCAGTTTAGCAAAGGGGAGAAAAGTCCTGATATACTATGTGATGCCACCATGACGACACAAGTTTGACACCCCTGCTGTAAAGAATGATAACTTTCTTAAACTTAACCAGCTCATGTTCTGTTCTGTTCAGTTCTTTTCTTTTTTCTTTTTTATAAAAGTTTTCTTTATTAAACAATTAAACAAACACAAAGACGGACAATTCTTACAATAAAAAAGTTGAACGTGGTACAGTCTCCCTAACATCAATCATTGTCATTTCTTCGCTAAATCCAAAAGTAATATTGCATAATTCTCCTCTATACACTTTAAATAGAATATATACATATAATCATTCCTTATTCTCATTGATCTTCCTCGTCTCTAGCCAACCATAAAATTTCTCCCATGTTTTATAATAATCCGAATCTTCCTTCAGTTCTTTTCTTGAATCTATTAATACGTATTCTTTCCTGGGTGAAAATGGCCCTGATGAATATTGTTATAGAAAACGGTTGTGAAAACAAACTGAATAGCTAATAGCTATCCTTCCCTCAAATACTGTTCCTCTTTTCCTTAGGATCCAATTCAGCCTCCATGGCCATCTTTGTCCTTAACATAAAGCCATCAATAAACAGGATGAAGGTGCATGTAACACAAAGGGATTTCTAGAGCAATAACCAAACAGCAGAATGACTAAAAGATCTAACCATAATAGTGTTATATTTGCTAATAAGGAAGTTATAGAGGTCTTTCTAATAGCACCATCTTGTGATTCCTCAGAAGACTACAGCCTGTCTCTACCCATAAATGAAGCATCACAACCATACTTAGAAATAGTTTATTTTAAATATAACAGGATTTATAGAAGTACTTCATAAGTATTCTTTAACTTGTTTTTTTTATTTATTTTTGAGTAGAAATGCATTGTGGATAAATAGCAGAACACTTTTAATGCACCATAGTAACATTTTCAGCTTTCCCCCCTGACAGTTACAGCATAGCGGTATTGATCTCTGAATTGATCTTCTCTTGGCAACTTTGTTCTATCAGATTAGAAGACCAGTGGAAGCTAAATGAAGTGCAATAAAAGGGTATAACTCAGGATTATATAAACTGTTTGGTGCGTGGCTACTAATGTAAAGAATTCTAAAAAGGAACTGGAGAAACCCCTGAGTTCTTCAGCACAGGCCAGACAAATAAAGTTACAGGTGCTAATATTATTTTTATGGTAGGGGTGCAGTAGCTGCATCTTGCAAATCTAAATGTTCTTCTCCCTCCTTGGCTGTCCCCTAAAGAGAACAAGGGAAGGTCAAATCTAAGATGTTTTCTCAAATTTCTGCTTTGGACTCAGAATTCCCTTATCTCAGCAGTCTCTCTCTTATGTGGCTCTTGCTCCTCTTTCTCAAAGTTATTCCTTCTGCCCATTACAAGGAGTGGCTTGTAAGGGACTTGGAACCTTGACAATAGTATGCTCTAATTGCAATCAGACAGCACATCCTCAATAACAACTGCTGGGGAAGAATGACACAGATTATACCCCCAGTAAACTTCCTGGATACTTTTCATCAGACCCTGGGTTACACAAATATCACTCCAGTGATAATATTATTCCAAGAGATTATTCCAAGAGATACCCTGCCCTGTATACCCATTGTTTATCATCTGGAACAGAAATCAAACAAATTTAAGTTGATACACAAAACATCTGTGCAGGACCCCCCAATTCAGAGTCATTTTGCTTTTTAAAAAGCATCAAGCCCTACCAATTTGGCAATCCGCCCCCCCCAAGAATGTCATTATTTTAATTATTTAAATATCTGGAGACATAAAGTTCAGCAACAGATGAGTTACCTAGTGGAGAATATTGCACGATCCAGTTGCCACAGTCAAGGAAGTCTGGATTCAGGCTAGCATTCATAATTTTGTTATTAAGCAACACAATACTGTATATATACTTCTTTTATTGCATTGATAATCTGCCTTTCTAAGTATTCCTAAGAATCTCCTCTAATTTTATTCCCCCAAATAAGAAGTATGTGGAGCATTTGGGTAAGAGAGAGAGGCACTACCTCATTTTGTAAATTTTTCAGTAAGAAATTAAACTTGGGTGTTACTTGCCCGGGTGAAACACTTTCTGTAGTTTATTAGCTATACCACATGGACCCCCACACTATACTCCACTGCAAATATGCATCTGTGTATTTACCTAGGAATCTGGCTGCAAATAGAAGGTAGTTCTAAGCTGGAATAATAAGATGCATCCTTATAAGAATAGAAAATAAGAGGTATGTCTCTTATGCATCCTTTTCTATTATTGTGGTTTGCAACTGAGTATTTATTGTAATACACCAAACTAAAACAAACAAACATATCAGAAGTCTTTCACACATTGGCAACTGCTTTATCCTGTATCCTATTAGCAGTCCCAACTCTACTGACCTGGCACTGGCTGTTCAAAATTCCAATATATATATCCTCTTCATTCCTTTATAGAGTTTGAAATCGGAGTTTCTGTGTACCAAATTTTGATCGTCATGATGTAAAAAAGATGTTGAGACTCTAGAAAGAGTGCAGAAAAGAGTGACAAAGATGATTAAGAGACTGGAGACTAAAACAGAACAGTTGCAGGAACTGGGTATGTCTAGTCTAATGAAAAGAAGGACTAGGGGAGACATGATAGCAGTGTTCCAATATCTCAGGTGGCTGCCACAAAGAAGAGGAAGTCAAGCTATTCTCCAAAGCACCTGAGGGCAGGACAAGAAGCAGTTGGTGGAAACTAATCAAGGAGAGAAGCAACCTAGAACTAGAGAAATTTTCTGACAGTTAGAACAATTTATCAGTATGAACAACTTGCCTCCAGAAGTTGTGAATGCTCCAACACTGGAAGTTTTTAAGAAGAGATTGGAGAAGGATTTGTCTGAAGTAGTGTAGGATTTCCTGCCTAGGCAGGGGTTAGACTAGAAGACCTCCAAGGTCCCTTCCAACTCTGCTATTCTATTCTAAGTAGGTATTTGCATTTTATCACCCAGTCGTGGACATTCCTCTGAAGCAGACTCAATAACAGGATACCTAGATGTCAGTACTGATTGTCTAAAAAATATCCGGTTTGTCTTTATTTTCTTAGTCAATGGCCATTTCCCCAAGCCTTGTTCAAAGCATCATCCATCCCTTGTTTTGTCAATATACAATGTTTCATAACATTGGCTGTCTGCATTACCAGTCCCTATCTTGTTGATGGTTTATCTATTGTGGGCTTACCTATTAAAACACTGCCTTCCCTAATTTCTGGGTAGGCCTATCACCAAAAGCACGATGATAAGTGTTTCTATTAGCTAGGCAGCTGTCCCTCTTCAGCATATCACCAGCAGTTCAAAAACATCCACACTTGGTGCATGCAGCATGAGTTGGGCGGATCTGACATATTATTACACAATTTCATAATCAGGTATCTGCTTGTTTTTTTCTAGGCTGATTTATCTGACCCACCCTAGGGATGTCTTGCGAAAATAATGTAAAGTGAGGAAATGCAAGGGAGGCTGGCTTCCAGTCACAAATGTGTGTCTATGAAAATTCAAACTAATTTCAATGTAAACTAAGCAGTGAAACAGGCTACAATATATTCAGCTTTAGTTGCATATTTATAGGGAGAAACAGCCAGAATAAAATTAGCCTTCAGAAAGGAAGGAGACAGAGCGGTATGCCACCATGACCATGTAACTAACTAACTAAATCCTGTAGAACTGATTACTGAGTAACACTATCTCTTAATTTAACCAAAGGGAATCAAATCAACGGCCAAAGGCAAGGAAAATTGTCAACAAATGTCCAATCTGACCTTTCTTATTTTCAGGATGTTGCATTCATTTTAATATTTTATAGTTGTGTAATCTTCTCCTTCTCCTTGTTTCCCCTTGTTTCTCCTTCCTCCTTCACCCTCTTCTTCCTTCTTCCCTGGGAGAAACTGATTTCAAAAATAAAGAGCAGTCAGTTAACTGATAATGAAACATTTGAAAATTCAGAACTAATTCAGAGTGGGAGAAAAATGGGAACACTGGAGGCTGTACAAGGATGAGAGAAAAGTTTGGGCTTGAGTAGCCTCAAACCTCTTTGTCTCTCTCAACACCTTTGGGTATTCCACATAGTCTGATCTCAGCTTCATTATCAATGCTATAGATTTTACACACCTTGAAATCAATCAGATTTACAGAAATTGTAGGCAAGCATGAATGCTAGAGTAGATATTGCTTGTTTTTCTGTTGAAGCTGAAACCATTTTAATGTCAACATAAATCTGCAAATAATGAAATCAGTCTAGATCAAAATTTCTTCAAGTGTGGTCTTAGGACCCTGGAGGATCCTTCAAGTTCCTCTCAGGGGTCCACACAATTAAAATTATTTGCTAGTCTATGCTGAGAAATGATACAATCTTAATATCCCATCAAACTATTATAGTACACAATACTGACACCAGCCAGGGAAGATTTTGTATGAACAGAAGAAAAACATACAGGAAGAGGTTGCTTAATCCTTTCTCCTTCTTCTATTTTTCATTTTAAAGTTGATCCCTCAGAACTCACAAGAGGATAAATGGATAATAAATAGCACAAGAGACCAAGTTTAACAGGCTAAAAGAGAAAGTACTAACCTGCTGCACTTCCATTCTGTGACTTTAATCCAACATTTCGCTTTAAAAATGGTGTTTAGTGGAGGAAGGAATTCTGGAAACGTGTTTAAATGAGAAGTTGGTGCTTGAACAGAATTTTAAAAATTCACAGGTTGGATGTATGGATAAATATGTCCGTTAGATGGCAGCCTTGTTCTACAAATGGAGTAACTGAATTAACGTTACATGTTAATACTCTGTGGCATTTTCATTTGAATGTTTGCTTATTGTGATATATTAAATTTTAAAGCTTAAACTATTTCTAATTGCCTTTTTCACCAAATCAGATGCAAATGTGTTGTAAATCTGATTGTACTTTTCTAGATAGCCTCTAGCAAAATGCAGTTTTTCTCAGGAAAAAAAAAGGAAAGGAAATGGAAGATTGTGTCCCGAGATATATTTTAGACAAAACATTGTGTTACACAGAATATTGTAATATTGTATGAGTTAATAATGAATGACATGACATTAGAGGTTTATATAATTTAAAAATATTTAAAATTTCCTCTTTATCCCTCTGCCTTGAGTATCAAAGCCAGGCTGTTCTGTTAGTCTGGTTGCAACAATTACTCTAAAATCCTGAGGACTAGAAACATATTTTTCTTAGCAAAGCTCATATATTTAGAGTTGGATGTTGAAATCGTCTTGTGTGCTCATGGGAATGTTACTGATTGAGAATCTGAGTAAGGATTAAGTTAAAGTAGGTTTTATAACTAATATAGCAAGGAGATATAGGAAATAAATTATAGGGTTAGGCAAAGCCCACCATCTAGCTAGCCAGATTACTTCCTATCAGAAAGGAAATCCAAGAAGTTTGCTCCAATCTGGAAAAAGAAAAAAGAAACTTTGATTCCAGGTGTTGACGATTAGAATGAAATGAAAGGTAAAACAAAAGGCTGAGGTTTTTGTTGTATTGGATTTTGTGAGGGTTTTTTTTTTTTTTCCATTTTTCTGCATGGAAGAAAATCAGAAATCATCTCTCTCTCTCTCTCCCTCCTTCCCTCCCGCCCTCCCCCCTTCTCTCTCTTTCTCCACTACTCTCTTACATTCTCTTAGTTCTCTGGCTTTTGTTTTTCTTGTATTTTTATTTTTTGTAATGAAACTTAATTAAAAATTCTGACCAAAAAAAAAGAGAAAGAAAGAAAGAAAGAAAGAAAGAAAGAAAGAAAGAAAGAAAGAAAGAAAGAAAGTGTTGGGATTCACAGCAAATGGTTAAATAGTACTGCTTGTAGCATACAGAAAATATAGTTGCATTGAATATATGAATTTGCACATCCTATGATAAACCATATCCTTTGCTGAGCTCGTACACTTGCTGTCTATGCAGAAACGCAAACCAAAGAGCCTGCCCGGATAACTCCGGACATGAGACAATGGCAAATTACATCCTATGCCAGTAGCTATGCTCTGTAGAAAGCATTGACCTACTTATTATTCTGCCCTGCAACAGATATGTAACTACTTATGAGAAAGTACGTATAATTCCCTATGCATGTAACCAATGTACTGATACTTGCTCCCTCCCCTATGTATGTTGCCAAATAAAAGAGAGGCTCAGAACACGCCCTGGGTCCACTCGTCCTGAGGAAAACCTGTGTGTTGTCTTCACTTGCCGGTCAAGATTCATGAGTGACCCACCCGGTTTGTGGCATAGTTAATTGGAATGCCGCAAGTGGTGACCCCCGACGTGATAAGCGTCTTGATGTGTTTCTGCGGGAGGCGGCCTTGACAACCTATATGAGTCTTTGGCTGCTGGCGGAAAGCGTCTCGGACCACCCATACCTACCAACGGGAAAACTGTGCACACCCATCCACGATTGGAGCTCAGGTAAGTATGGGGGGAAAACTCTCTCAACAACAGGTGCTACACCTAAACGAACTGAGGGAGTTAACCGAATCTTCAAAAAGATATGCTTCAAGAGAGGGTAAATCACTCCCTCGATTGAAACATAATGATTTAATTGGCCTTCTGACACACATTTGGCAACATTTCCCATCGTATCCAGAGCAAGGAAATTATAAAATAAGTACATGGACAAAATTGGGAGAAAGTCTCCATTCGGCTCCTAGAGCCCCGATGCACGTTTTAACCACATGGCGTGCAGTCATGGAATGTTTAGTGATTCATCATAAATTTGCCAAACAATTACTAACGGATTCTGCGCCTCCTCCGTATGAATCCACAAAACAGGAACAGGCAATCCTCAATCCTGTTTTGCAGAACTCTAAAAAAGTCACTCCAACTGCTCCAAAACCAGACCCGCAACACCAAGGAGGTCAAATAGTTAGAGCAATACAAGTTGCACAACAATCAGGGCAACTTGAAACTGAGGATTTAGAAACGTGTGCTATGTTTCCGGTCACTTGGGACCCAGCTGGAGCCGCTGAAGGAGCGGCTGCTAGACCGATTCATCAACATGTTAATTATAAACAAATTAAAGAGATAAAGGGAGCAGTTAAAGATTATGGACTTCAATCTCGCTATGTTTTGGGTTTACTCTCTTCGCTTTATTCTGCTAGTGTTGAGATGTTACTTGCAGATTGGCAGTCGCTTTTTGGCATGATTTTGACTCCCGCCCAATATGTAGTTTGGAATTCGGAATATGGCAAACAAATTACCATTGCTGTCAATGCAGGACTCCCTCAAAACGTCACTGTAGACGATTTGATGGGAACCGGCACAAGGACAGCCATAGCTCAACAAACTCTTTCTGACAGAGCTGCCTTTCCCATTATAAAAGATGCTGCTTTCGCTGCTCTACGGAAAGTAGATGACAATCAAGGCATCCCATTGCAAACTTTTTCAAAAATTATCCAAACCTCTGCTGAAGACTATGCCTCCTTTATTAATCGTCTTCAGATTGCTTTGGAACGCCAAATTGATAATATAGATGCTAGAGGTGAACTAATGATGAAATTGGCTTATGAAAATGCTAATTCGGATTGCCAAAGTGGAAAAACTCACTGTGTTAAAACAACTAGTTAATGAACAATTGGACAATGGGCACCTCGAGCCCTCTTTAAGCCCTTATAACACTCCTGTCTTTGTAATTAAAAAGAAATCTGGCAAATGGAGATTCCTTCACGATCTGAGGGGGGTGAATGCTATTATCAAACCCATGGGGGCGCTACAGTGTGGCCTCCCAAACCCCAATTTAATTCCTCAAAATTATGATATGATGGTCATTGACCTGAAGGATTGTTTTTTCTCTATCCCCTTACACCCCACATCACGCTACCTCCCAAACCCTCACTCTTGCAACTACAACAATATTTGGGATCCATCAATTGGATCAGACCCTACTTAGGCCTTTCCACCGCACAACTGTCACCCTTGTTTACTGCCCTTACTAAAGGAAAACATCCATCTGACATAATTCCTCTACAAAAGGATCAATTAGATGCCTTACACCTCATTAATCAGGCCCTACTCACAAAATGGGTGGACAGATTGGTAGAAAATGTACCTTTTGTATTGCTAATTTTCAACACCACCATGCTGCCCACTGCAGCAGTGGCTCAAGTAACACCTTCCTTGATAATTCTTGAATGGATCCACCTATCCCACACACCTCGTGCAACACTTACTACCAAACCTGCCTTGTTTGCTTCTCTCATCACCAAAGGCCGGCTACGGTCCAGGGCCCTAGCTGGTATTGAACCTTCTGTCATTTACCTTCCTTGCTCCCTCTCCACATGGGAGTCACTGCTCGCTGTCAGCGACCACCTTCAGTTCGCCCTAGCTGATTGGCCTGGTGTTGTCTCTTGCCATCCACCACCAGACCCTCGCATACAACTTCTCAAAACCATCCCTTTCACTTGGCAAACACAGATGTCTCCCCTTCCCATTCATGATGCAATCACCGTCTTTGCTGATGGCAGCAAAAAATATGGCGCATGTGCCTGGCAAGTTGATGGCCAATGGCACACCAAAATTACTCCTCCACAGTCCTCCGCCCAAAGGGCAGAACTTTATGCTTCTATTCTTGCCTTTGAGGCCTTTCCTCACCAATCCTTTAACCTTGTTCTTGACAGTCTTTATGTTTCTCAAATTATTTCCTCCATCTATCAGGCCTATCTATCTCCCTCTATCGAACCAACTCTCTTATCCTTGTTTCTATCCCTGCAACACCTTATTTCCCAAAGAACTCACTCTTTTCACGTTGCACACATTCGTAGTCATCAACCGTTCCCTGGCATCCTCCAGGAAGGGAATGATGTGGCCGACGCTGCGGCCGCGGCTGCATCTTCCTCCCTATTCACTCTTGCCCCCTCCTCTCCCACTCCGTGGGAAAGCCATTCATATTTTCACCAGAACAAAAAAGCGCTTATTAGGCAGTTCAAAATTTCAGCTACAGAGGCTGCCGCAATTTTGCAACAATGCCCTATCTGTAGTAAACAAGCACACTCTGTGCCCATGGGAGTCAACCCCAGGGGGACAGAGTGCAACCAAATTTGGCAAATGGATGTCACTCAATATGCTTCCTTTGCCCCTTGGAAATATATTCATGTTTCCATTGACACTTATTCTGGCTTCATCATAGCCACCCCACAAAGGGGTGAGGCCACTAAACATGTAATCAATCATTGTATTCGCACCTTTGCATCGTTGGGACGCCCAAATGAACTCAAAACAGACAATGGTCCGGCTTACACCAGTACAATTTTTGCAGATTTTTGCAAAAAATGGGACATTGTCCACAAGTTTGGCATTCCTTACAACAGCCAAGGACAGGCTCTAGTAGAACGTGCGAACCAGACCTTGAAGCACGCTCTAGACAGATATATTGGCACACAGGGAAAAGTACCCCCTAGCCTCCCAGCCGTGCAAGATACTCTTAATCTTTGTCTATATACTCTTAACTTTTTGAATCTGACGGGCCAACCACCCAGCTGTGCTGCTGCTCGCCATTTCGCTGCCTCACCTGCTCCTGTGGACCACCGACCACTTGTCTACTATCGTTGCTTACCAGATCCAACCTGGCAAGGACCAGCTGGCCTTATCACCTGGGGTAGGGGATACGCTGCTATTCAACTTCCTGATCGCGTTGTTTGGGTCCCTGGTCGATGTGTGCGTCCCTATCATGAGAAGACAGGTAACCAACAGATCACTTGACTTTTGTGACGACCGCCGCTTGAGACAACCACCGCGTTCACATGTGCTGGCTCTGTCCCTGCCTTTGTGGTTGTTGCTGCTGCAGCCACTGTTGTGATTGCTGTCCCATCTGTGATTGCAACATCGAATGCGACATTGTGGTCATTGAAGACCTCCTGGAGTGCTTTTTAGTTTCCAACACCCACCACCCTCCCTACTATAACCTGGTGTCTTCTCCTACAGTCGTCCAGGCTCTTCAGTATGTGGTATCTCTTTATTCTTCTGAACTGTTGGACACCCTCCCTCGGGAGCAATAACCCCCATCGCCCTATGAACCTTACATGGCACGTTCTGGATTATCGGGGTGCTTCCTTGAATTCCACCTCGAACTATACTTTGTGGCCATGGTTCCCTTCTTTATATTTTGATTATGGAGAAATGTTAGTGGGGGTAGAGGGTTTTGCTGATAAATCCAAATGCAGCCCCTCCCCCCGAGAGGTATGGGCAATTGGCCTTGGCCTATACATCTGTCCGGGACATATTAAAACCTATGCTCATCGGGAAAAATGTGGTGGCGTTCTGGATTTTTACTGCAAAAAATGGGATTGTGTTTCCACTGGCAAAATATGGTGGACTCCCCCTCATAAAGATGACTACATCACTGCCACTCTGGGCCCTGATGGATCCCTTCCATGGAGTTCCTGTTCAAACTGGGCGTGCTGTGGGATCCGATTAAACCCCACAAAAATCTCTTTTACCACCCTGGGCCGCCATCTTCCACGGAGCACCTGGCAAACTGGACTTCGATGGGGGGGACGTGTGAATGATAATTCTGACAGAACCCTTGGCGGAAGCCACCCTGGCAATTTTTTCACCATCCGCCTGACCGTTTCTCTCCCACACTCCCCCCCCGTAGGAAAAAACAAGGCCATCCTCTCCCCTTTCCTAGCTCCTTCGGATGAACTCCTCCCCAACCCTCTTTTGAAGTTAATCAATTCTACCTTCAAGTTTCTCAATTCTACACAGCCAAACCTGACTACCACTTGTTGGCTTTGCCTCTCCGCCACGCCACCTTTTTACGAGGCCGCCGGCTCTTCTCAGGACTTCACCAACCATTCCTCTCTTCCCTCTTCATGTCGCTGGACAAATGGCACTCAAACCGTCACCTCCATAATCGGGCAAGGCTGTTGTATCGGAATAGTTGGTAATTTTAGCAAATACTGTTTAAACTCTTCTTTCTGTACAATGTACCTCCCTCATAACAGAACTTCAACCTCCACAGCAGGCCTGCATATACTGTGGACCAAGAAAGGTAACATTGCTCTTCGACTGCAAAAAACTTGGTTTGTCCCTGGCAATGATTCAGTGTGGGCCTGCTCCACAGGTTTAACCCCATGTGTTTCAGGTGATGTTTTGCTAAGTACCAATAGCTTTTGCATTCAGGTGTACCTTCTTCCCAAATTGTCATATCACAAGTCAGATGACTTTTTAGACTCCTCTCCCTCTTCTTCCCGATATAAACGGGAAGTTGTAACTGCCCTAACGTTATCCCTACTCCTAGGCTTGGGGGCTGCAGGGGCTAGCACTGGTATCGCTGCTCTTGTCGTAGGGAACCAACAATTCCACTCCCTGCGGGAAGACATTGACACAGATCTTGAACGCATAGAAACTTCCATTTCTCACTTGCAAACATCTCTCACCTCCCTCTCAGAAGTAGTCTTGCAAAATAGACGAGGACTAGACTTACTCTTTTTGAAAGAAGGGGGGTTATGTGTGGCTTTAAGAGAAGAATGTTGTTTTTATGCAGATCACTCTGGCATAATACAGGACTCCATGACCAAACTAAGGGAGGGTTTGAACAAACGTAAAAAGGAAGGGAAGATCAAGGATGGTCTGGAACATGGCACAATCTCTCCCCTTGGCTTACCACCCTGCTAAATGCTTCTATAGGACCAATAATTTTGCTTATACTAATATGCACACTTGGCCCATGTTTGTTTAATCGCTTTTCTTCATTTATCACAAGTAAAATAGATTCATTACAGACCATGCTGTTGCAACCCCAGAATACCCCCTGGGACCTTGAAAGCAGGGGGACCTACCAACCCGTGTCGCAGGAGGATGTGTCAAATTTTTCCATCACGAACGAAGAGGATGAGTCTGTCCTTTAGCTCGTTTTTATCAACCATCGAGACATCCCCTCAGACAACACCAGGATAAGGTCAGCAGGCACAGGCCGAGTCGGAAGACTTGACCTTGTGTCCAGTGGTTGGCGAGTGACAGTGTATCTCAGACTCGGAGGAGTCTGGGCCACACTCCGACTCCACCAGCCACAGCCTTTCCATTTGAATAAAAAAGAAAGGAGGAGATGTTGGGATTCACAGCAAATGGTTAAATAGTACTGCTTGTAGCATACAGAAAATATAGTTGCATTGAATATATGAATTTGCACATCCTATGATAAACCATATCCTTTGCTGAGCTCGTACACTTGCTGTCTATGCAGAAACGCAAACCAAAGAGCCTGCCCGGATAACTCCGGACATGAGACAATGGCAAATTACATCCTATGCCAGTAGCTATGCTCTGTAGAAAGCATTGACCTACTTATTATTCTGCCCTGCAACAGATATGTAACTACTTATGAGAAAGTACGTATAATTCCCTATGCATGTAACCAATGTACTGATACTTGCTCCCTCCCCTATGTATGTTGCCAAATAAAAGAGAGGCTCAGAACACGCCCTGGGTCCACTCGTCCTGAGGAAAACCTGTGTGTTGTCTTCACTTGCCGGTCAAGATTCATGAGTGACCCACCCGGTTTGTGGCATAGTTAATTGGAATGCCGCAAGAAAGAAAGAAAGAAAGAAAGAAAGAAAGAAAGAAAGAAAGAAAGAAAGAAAGAAAGAAAGAAAGAAAGAAAGAAAGAAAGAAAGAGCGTATGTTCCATATGGAAGTAACCTCTGGTTGACAATCTCTTAGATCAGAGGTCTCCAAACTTGGCAACTTTAAGACTTGTGGACTTCAACTCCGAGAATCCTGGGAGTTGAAGTCCACAAGTCTTAAAATTGTCAAGTTTGGGGACCCGTGTCTTAGATAAAGAGCAGGTACCAGAGAGTACACAGAATCAATCGTATGTTCTCTATATGCTACTGCCTCCTTGTGGTCAGTAGCTGCTGAGGCTCCAAAAGGTCTGTCTGTGTTGGTAGATTTGGACCTCCAACACCCTTTCTTGTGGCTTGTGCATCTTTCCACAACTCCCATAATCTCTTGGCGGGTTCTGTGCCACCTTTGGCTAAAGGTGCAGCAATTGCACCTGCCAAAACCTCTTCCAATGGGCAGTATTCCTCTTCAGTCTGCAGCTCCTCTTGAACACAATAGTACTTGGTGTCTGCAGCTTTTTTCTATTTGTCTCCTTCAGTGGCCAACATCCTTTCCATCTCATTTATTGCATAGGAGTCTTCTACTTGCTCCCTCTTGGCAATGTAGGAGGTAGCTTAATGCTCACAGTAACAAATACAGCAGAACTAGAGAAGGGGGAATATGAGAGAAGATGGGAGGTAGATAACAGATTCAGAAATGCAAGTTTTCCAATTCTATCATAGATAAATAGAATGGTCGCAAGGGCGATAAATGGCATTGGCTTTCTATTTAGTTAGGGCAATAGACTGCATCGTCCCACTTTCTACACCCATCTGAGCCAAATCTTTTTCTGATGTTTAAACCAACATGGTGAGCTTTTACCTTGAGTGAAGCTGTAGCTTATTTTCTTTTCTGGCAATGTCAGTTTGCAAATCAGCGGTCACAAAGAAAGGTAGAAGTGCTGGCCAGCTTTTGCTGTTGATTCTGAATTAAAACTGCTAATGACATATTGAAGCATTTAAAAAAAAAAAAAAGCTATACAAAGGAAGCTGCCAAAGGAACATCTGGAAGGGGACAGAAAGGTGCTCAACATTAAGGTAGCCCAGACTGAAAAATATTGGCCATTGCAACTCGTGTAAGGTCATCTTTTGCGTCAGTGGTAGAACCAGGAATAGAAAGTAGCTTTGTTCTTCAAGTGTGCAACCCACACAGCCTCTTTTGTGCACAGAAAACCACCCTGCTTAAAAATATTTTGCTGCTTATGTATTTTTCTGTTGGAATTTGGAGAGGAAGGGGGAAACTATATACTAGAATTGTCTTCTACTGATGTCCTGCAGTTGTTCCAAGGACAATTCCTTTCTTGGGTCGATATTCATGGGACGGGTGTGTAACAAGAACCATGAATCAACACATCTGGAAAGGGACAGGTTGCTCTAGGCAAATTACCCAGCATATTTCAGAAGGAAAAAAAAAGAAGTGTTTTGTAAATGTAGCCAAATGGAGAACACATGCCTGAAGAGCAATTCGTTTTCTGTTTATGGTTACTATTATTTTCTTCAAATCCCCTTTAAAATTATAGACCTAGAATTATTTCCGTAAAATCTTAATTTCCCATTCGCACCTTTTTTCCTTCTTCCCTAATTACAAGGCTTGTTGTGTATAATGCAGAAAAGAAGCAGGAATGGCTTGTAAGTTCATGACTGATGCAATACTTTTTCTAGAGGAACAATGCTATCTTCTGTATACTTTTTGTGAAGCTGTGCAGTTGAATATTTTAGGCATTTGGTTTTGATGTTCCCCTACCCTTTATATGCTTTTACTGTTAAAAGAAGAAGGACAGAGGGAGAGAGGGAGGGAGAGGGAGAAAGAGAGAGAAGGACTTTGCTAATATGTGTTTCTTTCCATGGGTCTTTGTTAAGTGGATAATGTTCAACTGGAAAATATAAGGGTAGAAGATATGATGAGAGTTCAGTTCAAGGGTGATACTGTCCCTTGTATTCAGTGCTGGTGGTCTTAGACTCTCTCTTAATGTTCTTTATGGGGCTGGTGTGAGGATATCTCTGAGAAGACCCCATACTTGAGCTTCTTAGAGGGAAGGTGAGATACAAAAAAAATAGCACATGTAGAAATGTAGACTGTTCAGCTCCTCCTGGTTTCCAGATGTTTTGATAGTGAAAATTATTGAATGTCTGCACACCAATAGTTGCCAAAGGCAAACAGCTCTGCTGGGGATAGGAGAAATTGTTAAATCTTCCACACATGATTATTTGCCTTTGTGATCCACCCATTGAATGCCCAGATTTGTAGGGTTACATGAAGGGGTGAAATTTTGGGCCTGCTGATAAAAACAATTACTACCAACTTATCTTCAATTGAGGATCTGTATACTGCACGAGTCAAAAAGAGGGCTGTGAAAATATTTACAGACCCCTCACATCCCGGACATAAACTGTTTCTACTCCTACCCTCAAAACGACGCTATAGAGCACTGCACACCAGAACAACTAGACACAAGGATAGGTTTTCCCCAAACGCCATCACTCTGCTAAACAAATAATTCCCTCAACACTGTTCCACTATTTACTAAGTCTGCATTACTATCACTATTAATCTTCCCATTCTTCCTTTCATCCATCCCTTCCCACTTGTGACTATATGATTGTAACTTTGTCGCTTGTATCCTTATGATTTATATTGACTGTTTCCTAGTATGATTTGATTACTTATTGCACCCTATGACTATCATTAAGTGTTGTACCCGATGATTTTTGACTCTTGACGAATGTATCTTTTCTTTTATGTACACTGAGAGTATTTGCACCAAGACAAATTCCTTGTGTGTCCAGCCATGCTTGGCCAATAAAGAATTCTATTCGATTCGATTCGATTCGATTCGATTCTAGTCTAGTCTAGTCTAGTCTAGTCTAGTCTATCTTGGCCCAAACTCCTATTGACTTCACTAATAACTGCTACCAGTGTCCTTGAGCTGACTGGGAAATGATTCTCATAATTTCCCTGCTTCGGTGTGCAAGAAATATTCATAAGTATATTTGTTTTGAGCTGTTGCCGACAGACATGGATCATATTAATGCATATGGCTGGGCTGATATTTCACAGCCTCTAGGGCTATATCTTGCTTTGAAGAGAAACATGTGCTCGCTGCAGTCACGATGAGAATCCATCAACCAGTCCGGCCCTCTCAAGCCAAAGTATCATCATCCCTGCAGTTGTTATTATGGAAAAGAGTGGCGTGACTTCATGCTTTGGAAGGATGAACAGAAGACAAAAGGGTACCAAAACCTTCTGACTTTTGACAAGTTAAAACGTCTGGCTTGTGACCCACATCCTTTTCTTCTCCTATGTCCTTAAACACCTGGAATGTCTAACTTACATTTCTGGCTCCATTTTGGCACTGGGTTCTCCTTCATCAGCGTTCTCTCTTCCAGGTCTAGTTTTGCCAAATCAGAGGGCAGACCAAGATTTTTTTTTCTTACTCAGACAAAGGACAAGAGGAAATTTTTTCCCTATTACACTGACCAGACTGGCTGCTGAATTTGATGCTCTAATCAAGACAGTTTGTTATGCTGCATCACAAGAATAGAACAGCAGTCTAGCTCAGGGGAATAGTGCATGGCAGACACTAATACTGTTGCCATCTTATGGGACTGAGGTAGCAAGCCTTCTCTGTTGTGGTCCCTACATTCAAGAACAGCATCTTCGCAGAAATACAGACAGTGCCTTCTCTCCTAGGTATCCAAAAAGCATGTCTTTGATCTCAGCTTGTGGTTAATAGGTATCTAGGATTGTGTTGTGTTTTGTCTTTGTAATTGTTTCAGCAGTTTTAGCCCAAGCTGACCATGTTGTTGTATGCTTATTGCCCTTGGATTTGTCTAAGTGGCTACAACAAATTTAAATAAAATCATTTTCATTATCCTCATCGTTTTTCCATTCTGTCACAAGTCTTTTTTTACAGGGACAATCTTTCTTGTTCCGTATACGAAAGGGTTCATATCCAAAGTAAACTTCAATTTTTGGAAGAAGAAATCCTAAGGTTTCGATCAGGATTTGGGGTTTCTTCACCCTTTCCCGCCCAATGGAGAAGTTATATTGGCATATTCCAACCGGGAGGAAAAAAGTAAGATGAGAGTCCTAGAATCATCAGGGTAGCTATTTACGCAGTTGAGTCCAATTCCTTGCTTAATCCAGAAATCCAAATTAAAACATCCTAAAGAAAGGATTGTCCAGACTTCATTTAAACTTATCCAATAAGGAGAAGCTTATCTCTGGGTAACAGATTCCATCATCACATCATCACACTGCAATACTCTTATGAGGAGGAAAAAATAGAAACAAACTCATCACTGAGATTTAAATAGGCATTTTGCTCCAGGTTATTCAGAATTTGAAAACAAGTTCAGATCCTCTTCTCCAACATCCTATCTCCAGTCCCCATTTCCTTGCATCTGACGCCTCACTTCTTCAGATTGATTGATCGATCCATTATTTGCCACCAAATAACTTTTGACTCCAAAGGATCATATTATACTTAGATTTTCTTCATGATGGTCTTTCCCTAACCTGTCCTTCCATGTCTCCCAACAGTAGATGAACCACTGAGTCCATCCACCTTGTTGGTGATCATCATCCTCATGCAAGCCGAAGAGGAGATACAATTGATTAGATTTAGATACGTGCCAGGGGAGACTTTGGAAACAGTGGTGTGGATCCTTTTCATCACTCATTCAGCAGGAGGATGGGCAGGCAGCGAAATGCTTTGAAAAGAAAGATGTCCATTGGGAGCAGGTTGCTTAACCCCCACTCCAAAATCTAGAGTTTCAAGTTAATTAACATGAAAATATTAAACAGAAGGAGAACACAATGCTTGACCTGACTCTGAAATGAATTGCCTCTGGGAAACAGCCTTCACCTTAAATAAGCTATAGGCCTAAAAAAGCCTAGAACGAATAATAGTATCGTAATGATTTTTTTAAAAAATGAACTTTATTCCCTAAATGATAGTCATGGAAAATGAATAAATAAGTTTTAAAATGCCTTCAACCTATTTAGAATAGGCTAAATTTCCTATTGGAAAGGCTTAGATTGCCCCAACGTGTCACTCAGACTAATCTAGGAGAAAGCAGCCATGGTTACAAAAATAATGGACTTCCCTTCTCCTCCCCACCTCTAGCTCCTATATCCTTTCCCCCAAAGGACACTGTGCAAGCAACACAAAGAGCTTTGCTCACTCTCCCAGGCTCCCCTCCATACTGAAAGGAAATGCAGCAGACATTTAAATATTTCCAACCCAAACAAGGCATCCTGGACAATTCACCTCCCCAGTAACTTCTCTCTGTGCTACAAAGGCCTTGAAAGAATTGTCACACTAGGCTGGGCTCTGCCTAGTGAGTTACCTGGAGGAAGCTTCGGATCAAAACGGAAGAGACCCCTTCATGTAGTTTGTATTCTTAGGCCCTGGGACTCTTTCTGATCTCACATCTGGAAATACAAATTGAGAATGAGTGGTCAATTTGAAATTATGTAAGGATAAGTTAGCTGGGGAGACTTCTAAATGGAAGATTATTTCTGTCAGGAATGTGGTTTTCTTCTAAATGACTACCTTATCACATTTTCTAGATATTGTACATGTTGCAAGCAAAAAACAGTGTTTAGCTTCTCACAGTGTGCTAACTCCCATCTCCTTAACTATGTTTTGTTGAATAAACCACAATAAGCTTGAAACACTCCTTATATTAGAGCAAAAACTATGATTCAGAAACCATGAAGGTTAGATTCATGCAACATGCTAAATCAGAACCAAATCAATCCTATTAGCTGCTCAGAAATAACATTCTGAAGTATAAACGGTCCATCATGTTTTTATCCTGGACCTGGAGTGTTGTGTTGATCCTGCCTGTGATGGTAAGCTGTACAGTTTTGTATTGCTGGAGAACAACCAGTTTGGTTAAAATGCTGGATCAGAAACCAAGAGACCACCAGTTCTTCTCCTGCTTTAGGAATAAAATTTGTGTCAGTCTCTCTCTCTCTCTCTCTCTCTCTCAGCTTTAGGAAAAGGGTACTGGCAAACAAGTTCTATAAATGTTGTCACTAAGAGTCATCATGATTTAATGGGCCATAATGTAGCAGGAAAACTCAAGAAAGTGGCTTTAATTAGCCAGCGTAATGTATTCATATAGCTATTACAGGTTAGAAGGCTCTATGAACTCAATGTGTTTAAATCAGTTCTTAGATGAAGACTGTTCACTTCTGGCTACCCTACCACTTCCATAAACATAAGTTCCATCAAATCAGGCACATCAAAGGCTGTTGAATTTTTTTCTCAACAGGGGATAGACTCTTCAGTCAAGCAGAGGTTCTAAAGCCACACATCCACCTTTGACGATGATGATAATAAAACAGCACAGTTCAATTATTCAATGATGTGAGCAATATACCACATTTGCTACTTACCAAGACATTGCTCTACAGGTGCTATTGACAAAGGATACTTCATGAGTGAGGAGTAAAGGAAATACAAATTGTTATTTTTTTTCTTTAGGGAGGACAAAATCCAGAGGATTCCATTACTCATTGATGCTGCTGCTACTATGGTTCTACAACAGTGGGTTCTCATATCTCTGTCACTTCCTATTGTTGTTGGCAGTCAGCTGTGTGTCTCTGGTCTCCAGAGACTTCTGCAGTCTTTGGATAAACATTGTCTCTTTTTTTCTGTAGAATATCTGTCCTCCTTAGACCAAGTCTACTGGCTGATGGTCACGTTGCACATCGTATGATGGGACTATATTATTTTAGATGATATTTTGAGAACACTGATTTCCATAGCCTTTTCCTCTCTTGAGTAAAAAAAGTTTGTCCAAGGTCAAATAGTCCACTGATTTTAATTCATTTTAGTTTTAAAAAGTGACTTTTAATTTCCCCAAGAAAAGGCTGCATCTTTCTCTACAGACTCAGGTTGATATAAAGCCTAGTGTTTATGATATGTTGGCAGTCTATCCAACTTTGTGGTCTCAGAAATCCTATGGGTTTGTTTTTTTTAAAAAAAATCCAAATACAGGATGTTCTTACTTTTCTAAGCATAACAACATTTTTTAAGAAAACCTGTCTGTATCCTTTCCTGGTAACTTTTCAGGCAGAACCGGAAACAGAGTAGTCAAGAACATTTGCAGAAATACAGAGTAAAGTATACATTTTCTCAGACAATGTCCTCAGACCCTTGAAGGCTGAGAGATGGTGATAGGAATGCAGAAACAGGTTGGCAATTACAAAAAGGAACACTTTTAATCAGAAGTGGGATTCTACCAGTTCGCACCTATTCGCTAGAACTGGTTGTTAACATTCTAAGCAGTTTGGAGAACCGGTCGTTAGAAGAAATTACTGGCCTAATCCTGTAAGGAAGGCAGGAAGGAAACATTCTGGTGTTGCTTATAGAAACTGCCTCTTCGTTAACCCTTATTACATTCTTGGCAGGACTAGATTTCCTGTCTCAGGAACTTCTCTGGAGTTTTTCCCCCTCCTTTGCTGGTACTTTGTTTGTGTGGAGTGACCATTCAAAGTTACAATGGCACTGAAAAAAGTGACTTATGACCATTTTTCACACTTACGACTGTTGCAGCATCCCCACAGTCATGAGAGGCCAGGCGAGGAGATGCGTGCCTCAATGTGAGTGATATTGAGTTGGCCACGCCCAGCCAATAACATGACCATCAAGCCGACTAAGCCATGCCCACTGACTAAGCCACACCACCAACTAAGCCACACTCACAGAACCGGTTGTTAAAAAATTTGAATCCCACCCCTGCTTTTAATGCTTTCAATTAGTTTTACAGTATATTTAATACCTGGGTATTATATTTTCAAAAATAGGAAATTAACAGGATAGAATAACAAAGTTGGAAGGGATCTTGGAGGTCTTGTAGTCCAACCCTCTGCTCAAGCAGGACACCCTGGCCTATATCATTCCAGATAAGTAGCTGTCCAGTCTCTTCTTAAAAGCCTCCAGCTTCCACAACTTCTGAATGCAAGTTGTTCCACTCTCCTTGATTAGTTGTGTCTTCTGGTGCTTTGGAAAATAGTTGAGTCCCTCTTCTTTGTGGCAGCCCCTCAAATATTGGACAACTGCTATCATGTCACCCATAATCCTTTTTTTCAGTACACTAGTCATATCCAATTCCTGCAACTGTTCTTCATATATTTTGGCCCCCAGCTCCCCAATCATCTTTATAGCTCTTTTCTGCACTCATTCCAGAATCTCAACATCTTTTTTTATGATATGGTGACCAAAACTGGATGCAGTTTTCTAACTGTGGAATGCACTCAGCTGATCTGTTATTTTTATCTAACCAGCTTGAGCGAATGTGTTAGGTGCAGCCTAATACCCTTGGGGCATTTGCAGATCCTGACCCAAATATTTTCAGTCTCTTTCTATTTTAAGATGGCTCCACAGTATAAACCATTCCTTCCCCTCCCTCCCTCCTTTTTTTTGTATTTTACTGTGCTGTGATGGAAAATTCAATAGAATTCAAACTCTTGCGTGCTACTCCATGACTTTTGATTTGGCATTTTAGGGAATTGGGGTAGGGTGTGTGGGAATAATTATTCCATTGGTATCCAATGTGAGCTAAAACTTTCCAACACAGTCACAGAGTTTGCTGGCGCAACATACCTGTACATTGCCATGACAAAGGAAGCCAAGATTCTGAGAATGCCAAAGGTAGCACATTTATATAATAACTCTTGACCTTTGGACCAGGAGTTAAAAATCTTTAAAGAGGTTCAGCTCCTCTAAACGCTATTAACATTTTTGGAAAGCCTCACCTAAGCCCCTCTAACTTACCAGAAGGGGGTGCTGCTGACCCATACTCTGCTGTGATTCATTCAATTCAAATCTGAGATGTGAAACAAAATTAAATTCAGATCATACCAAGATCTGGTGTTATTTTGTAAAAGAAAATGAACCTAGGGTATAAGAGGGAAGTAGCAAAATACCTATTTAAGCTGTATATGATGCACCTGGAGTAGAAAGAGAAAGAAAAAAGAAGAATGTTCTGGCCTGGGCTTGGGTTTATTGGAAGTTACTCCCAGTTTCTCTCTAGGCCCATCAGTAATTTCCATTCCATTTCTTTGCTGATATTTTTAAAGAAAAATCTGAAAGTATCCAGTTTTAGCCAAATGTATAAATTAAAAAAATATTTTCAGCTGTTTCCATTGTTTGGTTCAGTTAGAAAGCAGACCCCCTGTCATGTGCTTCTTAAGGAACCCTAGGAACAAAAGTCATGCTATCATTTATCATCCAGGTCTCCATCTTTGATGGGGGAGGGCAGGAAAGGATGCTTCCATATCTTAAAAAACCAAACCAAACCAAGGAAGCCAGAACTGAGTCGATCTTCAAAATAAATATCTCATTGGATGGACTTCTCAACCTTGGCAGTGTCCAAGCATCTATGGGAATGTCTGTTATGGGCCCAAAAACTAAATGGAGATTTTAAGATTTTTCTCTTTTGGGGAATGTAGGTACGATTTTTGTTCGTTTGTTTTGTTTTTATGATTCACTCCAAGCAGTCGATGGCCAGGGATGTTGGATAGTTCTATAGCATCCGGTGGGCTACCGATTACCCACATGCATGCATGCACAGATGCACACCCTTATACCCCCCACACCCCCTCACACGTTGTTGTTGTTGTTAGTTGCGAAGTTGTGTCCTACCCGTCGCGACCCTATGCTCAGCGTTCCTCCAGGCCTTCCTGTCCTCTGGAGTCCATTTAAGCTCACGCCAACTGCTTCAGTGACTCCATCCAGCCACCTCATTCTCTGTCATCCCCTTCTTCTATTGCCCTCAATCTTTCCCAGCATTAGGCTCTTCTCCAGTGAGTCCTTCCTTCTCATTAGTTGGCCAAAGTATTTGAGTTTCCCTTACACATACAACACGCTATGCATTTCCAGAGTAGCAGCCTGAAATGAACTAAGAACCCTATTGGGAGAAAGTTAAGGAGAAAGAAAGCAGGAGAACAGACATGAAGAATCTGAGCCAGTTGCCCATCCTATGTTCAAGGGTATGTGTATGTGCATTTGTGGTGTGTGTGTGTGTGTGTGTCCATGAGTGTGTGGGATTTGTGTGGGATGAGTGTGTGTGTCTGTGTGATGTCCTGCCTCAACTCTGACTTCTTTTATCCTCTCTATTTGAAGTTTCCTCTCAGCTTCAGATCTCTTGCATGGCAGAATGGCTCCCTGTGGTTTTTCTACAAAGCTTTTGCAGGTGCCCATTTTTTCATATCCTGCTTGCAAATGCTCCTTGTTTTCTCCAGCTCTGCCCTGGACTTCCTCAACTCCTTGTCTTACTCTTTTGGCTTTGTGTTGTCTCCAAAATGCTGATTTCCCTCAAAAGCGGAAGTGCTCCTTTTAGGTGACTATTTCAGACAGTGGAAAACAGGCTTTCCTGGCTTGGCTTGATCTAGATGTGCTAACTTGCAGTTGCCCACAATCCCCAGCCAGTATTATCTGCGCAAGTTGGGGATTATGAGAATTGCAGTCCCACACACTTAGGGGACAACGGATTGGAGTGGGCTGAAATTCACAAAATGCCACATGATGTTTATGCTCAATCTCGTCCTGTCTGAAACGTTGTAGGAAGAATGACACGTTTTTCAGTTTATTACTGCCTTATCCTGATTTTTTTTTTTGCTTCTTTTCAACAGAACTCCATGTCAGGGTGACTTGTGTGATTAATGCTACCCTGACACAACTTCAAACAATGGCTTTGTCTCCCTGGGAAGAGAACAAAATACATAAAATCAGAGAAGGAACAAGGAAGAAGAAGAGATAAAGTATTCAGAACCCAAACACATCTGCAAATTAAAACTTAATTATTGACGTGATTTGGTGGCAAAGTTAAAATCGCCCCAAACTTAAGTGTACTATGGTACCAACAATGTATTTCTCATCTAAATTAAGAAGATGCTTATTTCTACAAATCATCTCTAGTAGTAGAATGATGAGTTGAAAACTCTTTCAGATGCCTTATCAAATTCAAGGCTTGGCAATTTTTTCCAGACCACTCCAAATTCTTTTTAATCATAGCACCAGCATCATAAAACTCTCGAAGAACTTCTGGGCTCCTATTCAAAAATATGTTGGCCAGGCCTCTATTTACTCCTTTCCTGGTTTTGTTTCTCTCAAATGGCTGCGTAACATAAATAAAGCTTGGGTGTTCCTATTAGTGAAAGGCTATAGTTCATGGAACTGTATGCTGACAACGCTGGTAAAATCTATTTCTGTTTTGAGTTCAAGATGCATGCTCTCCCCTTATTGCCTTCCAAACTTACAGCTCTTCCATGTAGCCGGAGGGCAGGCCATTCCTCAGAAGCCATAGGGACAAATGATTGGGGATGGGGTTGTTTTTTAAGGTGGACTTCTGAGCTTCTTTTTTTCAGGTCCTTCAAGAGATGTTGTGCACAAGTCTAGATTGAGTGTCACCGTGATGGTTTCTGCTATCCAGAATGGCATCGCTCTGAATGCCTTAATGTGTTAGGCTGAGGGCTCACAAACAATGAAGATTAAGGTGCCACTGTGTCCAGCTTGCAGCATTCATTAAACATCACAGTAGGACATGTGTTACTGTTAGAATTGCAAATATAAGCTGTGAACATTGGTTTTTGTAATCCGTTGTCTCCTCACCCTGTATTTTTTTTACTATGAATAGTCTGGGTATTCTCAGGAATGGCTTACTAGGATGGTGCCTTCGGATGTCTACAGCACTTCGTATTTTGCAAAAGGCTTAGAAATCCCTTTCTGCTTCCTGTTACAGTTTGAGGTGAGACACAGTCCCATTTTGCAGATAACAGTATCATGTAAACCACCTTTTGTACTTTGACAAAATATTAACAATAAGATTTAAGCAGTTGGAAGACTTAAACATATGCCCAGATCTATGCCCTGCTTTGGACTCTATAAACATTGGCATAATTCATTAGGATCTCATTCTAATTCCAATCAAGGTTCTCACTTGGACCTATTAATGTCCAAATCATTGGGGGATGACAAAGTTTGGATATCAGTCCCCTCCCAATACTTTTGCTCTTAGATCTAAACCAAGGTTTTATGAATGGACATTTTTAGATTTAGGCCTTTGCTTCAAAAGAAGATTTAGAATGGAAATTACCAGCTGAAGCAATGGCGCAATTGATAGTTATAGTAGCAGGATAGCAAATATTAGTAATGCAAGCTGATAACCGATTTTAATTTTAGCTTTAATTTTACATAATAAGTACATTTTATCATTATTGATGAATGAGTGCTTCTCATAAAATTTACCCATCCTTTTATTTCAAGTTTGAATTTCAAAATGGATCCTGAACTTTCAGCAATTACCTAATCAAGTTTAGGAGGCCCTTATTAGTCTGAAATCACATCCTCTTTCTGCCCATGTAGTCCTTGAATGGCCACGGACAGATTGCAGTCTCTTGGCTTCATTTACCAGAAGATGACTAACTGTGGGGCAGGGTTGGGGGGTAGAGGAAAAATATGCAGTTGAATGCAATTTAAAGCCTGGTCCTAATTCACATGCACTGCACATATTGTGGGGCTTTGATCAGTTGTGGTGGTTGCCATCTTTATGTTTTGTAGAGCACATTTTTGCAGCCCCTCCTAGCTAGCAGGCAGCTTTGACCCAATCCTGCCTGCTTGTGCTCACTCAGAGAGTCAGATTAACTCACCTGCTTGTATCTAAAGACCTCCAATCATTAGGTATGGATCAGTGGTGGGATTCAAATTTTTTTACCACCAGTTCTATGGGCATGGCTTGGTGGGCATGGTGTGGCTTGGTGGGCATGGCTTGGTGGGCATGGCAGGGGAAGGACACTGCAAAATCTCCATTCCTCCCACTCCTGGGGGAAGGTTACTGCAAATGCCATTTCCTCCCCACCCCACTAACCTGCTTTCCAGCTCCGTTCTCCTGTTCAGGGCAACAAAAGAAGACTCAGCCAATCAGCTAGGACTCAGGAGGCAGAGAATAGATGGGGGCAGGGCCAGTCAGTGATGGTATTTGCCAGTTCCCCGAACTACTCAAAATTTCTGCTACCGGTTCTCCAGAACTGGTCAGATACCTGCTGAATACCACCTCTGGTATGGATGATCTGCCAATTTCTGTTCTTGTATATTTGAATTGTTTATATATATTTCTCTCTTTCTGGTTGAAAAAGACACCTGCACACTGCAGTCTGGTTTTTACCCAGAAGTGAACCGCTGTTCCTCTGCATCAGGTCATGTCAAGAGCTACAATTATTTACATCCAGGAGAGACCCCCACATTGTATTTTCCAGTGAGGTACTGTTTAAAAAGGAAGATATGCACTAAAAAAGAGAGGCGATAACCCTTCATCACCCTACTTGAACATAGAGGAGTTCAAATCCAGGCATTTAAAATCTGAAGTGTTCAAAGCCATTATTTCAGTGAATGAATCTTCCACCAATGTTTTCTCCCACGGATTATTTTTCTTAAAAAAATGGAACTGCTTTTTGTCTTCTTTTTTTAAAAACCATTATGGATAAAATGAAAGCAGTTAACATAATTTTTTAAAGCAAAATTTAAGAAAAAAAAAACATCTTCCAATTCTGCCTGTCCTTCCAACATACAAAGCTAGGTATGGGGAGGTGGACAGAAAACCCATTTATATTTGGGATGGATTCCTGAACCTTAACATTGTCATCCAAAATCCTGCCAACTAGATTGGCTAATTCAAGCAGGAGGAAATAGTCCTGCAGGTACCTAAGCCCCAAGTCAAATCAAATCAACACTTTGACTTTCATCTGGAAGCTTACTGGCCACCAAATCTAGGCCTCAAATCACATTGCAATGTGATTTTGACCAGTAACACTTGTCAGTGAATAAGTGACTACATTTTGCACTACCTTCAATTTTAGTATGGTCTTCAAAGGTAGCTGCAGTACTATAATCAAAAATCGAGGAGGTCACGAGTCATTGTAGTAAAATCCTTGCAATCCAGGAAAGGTCCCAGCTAGTGGCACCTTGCAGATTTTAAAGAAGGGAGATGGGAGAAATATGGATTCTGGGCTACCCCATATATGCACAAACTCAAAGTTTACTTTCTCCTCCCCAAAGGCCATCAACTCGAATCACCTACTCTCTTGTGGAAGACAACTTGCAAGTAGTGTCTTCAAAAAAGAACAATTGAAGAGAAAATACTTGCCAGGATAGGATAAATAAAACTGAATGTGAAGAGACAAAGACCTCCTGTGCCAAAAAGTTCAATGAATAATATCTTGATGATCTTTCTTACGATGCTTTATTATGAGTGGATAACTTTTTAAAATTGCTTTTATTATAGTTTTCAACAATACAAATCACACTCATATTCATAACAACAGTTTTGGCATCGACAAATACATATATCTATATATCTATCTAATCTATATCTATCTATTTATATCTATTATATCTATATTTATATCTATTATATCTATTATCTCCATCTATATTTCTATCTATATCTCTATCATCTCTCTCTCTCTCTCTTTTTTATCTATCTATCTATCTATCTATCTATCTATCTATCTATCTATCTATCTATCTATCTATCTATCTATCTATCTATCTATCTATCTATCTATCTTATCTATCTATCAAGGTCTCTTGCTTGGCTTACCATAATCCTTCATCCTAGTCTTTAAGTCTATTGTTTAACCAATGAGTGGATAACTTTTAGTTAGGATTTTTGATGATACTGTTAAGGTTCAGGAATCCACCCCAAATATAAATAGGATCCCTAATTTTTTGTGTAGGAAGGACAGGCAGAATTGGAAGATTATTTTTTCCCCTTAAATTTTGCTTTTTTAAAAAAAATGTGTTAATTGCTTTGGTTTTACCCTAAATAGAAAAATTGTTGTTTTGCAGAGGTTTAAGAAAAGATGGAGGATTTCTTGTGACCTGAAGACAAGAGGCTGTCAACCTGTTTTAGGGGCTGTTTTGATACAAATCATACTTGTGCTAAAGCACCAAATGTTTCATTTCCATCTGCGAGCATAGTAGGGTTTACTTTGGTCCATGCAGTCACAGGATTACTTTATCATTCCCATTTTGCAGCAGGAGTTTTCACAAAGCTTGCTGACTTCCAAAGGTGGCTGGGTGGGAAAGAGTTTTGCATTTCAGGAAAACCCTTTTGTTCTGCCCTAATCACAATTTCCACCTAGAGTGAAAGTTTGTCCGTGCATAAAATGAATTGGCTCAGAGCCTTAGTGGTATTTTTTTCCCTAAAATCAATTGACTAATCAGAAAATAGAATAATTGCTCTTGGGTGAAAAGAAATCCTAAATTAGAAGGGACTCATTCTCTGTGGTTCTGGCGGTTTAATTGAAACTTTGTCCAATTGCCACCTTTTTTTTTATTTGGATGGCATAAAGATTCTGTGCGAAGTTTATTTCTACGTCATGTGTCTGAATGAGCTGATCCGAGAACCAGATTTTCAATGAAGCCGTGTCTCTGTTTCAATATTGAAGAGTGAGCCGGGTGAATACAATTGAATCTACGTGTAATTGAAAACATCTCCACTGGAACTCATTTACCGAAGGAAAGAGTGTATAAAGGTCTGGGATAAATCAACAAGTAAATAATAACTTTGACACCAGCAGTATCTGCCAGTCCTTCTAGCATTCTTCAATAAAAGAGCACTAAGCTCATGTATAAAATAAGCTTGCGTAAATGCCAAAGAACTTTTTGAAGTGCTGGCCAGGCATTACACAGCAGGCATGTCAGTAGGAGCCAGGTGTTAGATTTCTCCATCGGCTTAAGCCAAAATGGTCCTTGGAAGGCAATGCCCACATCCAGAATGAGAGCAGAATGAGTCTGGAGCAGCCTTAAACAGCTAACAAGAGATGGGATCTTCCCTGCTGTGTCATCGCCAACACAGTCAGTGAGGCGGTTATAGAACATTTGTGGAGGTCCTTACTGGTATCAGAAAAGGAAAGAAAGCATTAAAACTGGATGTCTATGCAGATTCTCAGTCCATCCAGGCCATGGTTGTCCCAAAGGTGCTTTTTCAAGAGGCAACTGGATGTTCTGGTTTTTCTTGGAAGACTTTTTGCTTTTCATTCAAGAAGCTTCTTGAAAAAGCACCTTAAAACTGGATCAACTAAAAAGGGCTTTAAGTTTTTCCTATGTGAGCTTGGATTGTCAAGAGATATCACACCCTCCGGATATGGTTAGCAGGACCTTTTCATACCACAGTTTTAGTAGGACCCGAAGACTGGGCCTCACTTTTGGAGGCAGAAGTATATCTCAGTACACTTCAGGTAGTCCTCGACGTACGACCGCAATTGAGCCTAAAATTTCTGTTACTAAGTGAGATATTTGCTCACTTAATTTTGCCCCCTTTTACGACTCTTCTTGCCCTGGTTGTTAAGTGAATCACTGCAGTTCTTAAGTCAGGGACCCGGTGACGGAGTGAATCCGTGAATCTGTGGCCAAGCCTCTGAGTTTTGATCACATGGCCACGGGGATGGCCACGGGGATGGCGTAAAGGTGAAAAGGGGCCACACGTCACTTTTTTCAGTGCCGTCGTAACTTCGAACAGTCACTAAATGAGCAGTCGTAAGTCAAGGACTACCTATAGTTATTTGGGTATACTTTGTAAAAGAGGAACGGACAAATGAGGCCTTTCTCTTTGTGTTACAACATGGTTGCTAAATAGGTGGCCTTCTTCCCCAAAGACACTGCTTTAAGATTGAGGGTTGAGAATTTTATATAGCCCCTTCTTTCTATCCTCCCCCCCCCCCCAATTCCCAACCCATGCCTTTAATCCCTCAGGGGTGCCTTTTCCCTATTTCTGCTTTAATCTGCCCAGCAATCCCTCGATATCCCTCTTGATGATTATAACACCGGCCTGATGGTCGCACACACAGTCTTATGGCATTTACTTCACATCCTAGATAAAAAAGATGTTTTGGCTGTTTAAAAAACTAATAGGCTCCTGCCTTTGCAATATAGCGTGTACGATTTATGCAACCTTTTTGTGACAGTTTGGTTAGTTATTTATTTCTAGATGTTACCATGGTTTCGGTGTACCTAGAGATTATGTCCTTTTCCCTCTGGGCATTTGGCTAATGTTTGCTACTGTTACTTCTCTTCTGTTTCTCAATGAGGACCAGATCTCTAGATCCCAGCTTCTTCCTTTTTAAAATCAAGCTCAAGCACAGTATTGGTGCTTATTTACTTTATAATCAATCCTGAAACTTGGATTTCTGAGCAACAGAGTGCTGTCACGGCAATTAGGTTCATTAATTATATAAAGGCACCTTTGTTTTCACCTAATTTTTCTCTTTCTCTTGCCTTCCTGCAACCACCTCACCCATCCTCCTCATTCAAGCACAGCACTCTTCTTGCACAGTCAGAAAAGCTTTGCAAAGGGATGAGTTATACCCCCCCGATCACCTTATAGGGGAGACAGGCAGCATAAAAATGTAATTAATAAAAATATTGCTGATAAGTCCAGAAAGATGGAGAGTGGGGAGTACTTCCAAATGTCCCAAAACTCCTTGTTAATTTCCATCGTTTCTCTTAATGGAATTTTTCTTTTCTGAGTAACTGTGGAAAGACACGGGGTGTACACAGGATTGTACAAAACTGAAATGACACAAAGGATGTAAGGGGAGATATAGAGCTGCCAATCTTCCTCATTGCGGTACTGATTTGCACACGTTTTTCCACCAGCAGGTGATGTGTCAAGATTCAAGCGCGCTTTTGCTGTTGCAACCATTATCGCCTCTCGGCTTGCCAATGAAGTAGTGGGGAGGGAAGGGAAGATGGAAGGTAGGCTCTGGCCATCAAGAAGATGAGTGTGAGAGCCAAGGACACTCCAGCAAGTGTTGGCCAAATCCAAAGCCATTTTCTCATAACAATATTGTCAATTGGACAATGTGACCTGCACTTATAGGGGGAGGGAGAATCCTATACTTCAATGATGTGGGTTTGCATGGGAATTAATTAGATCTGGTTTTGACCTAATCAGTGCCGAAATGATGTACTCAATAAAGTTTTGCATTCAGAGATTGGATTGTCTTGCTTGTGCTTGCTAGTTTCTTGGGTTCATCAGTTGGAACATTGACATGGTGCTCATAAGCAACATCAGAGGGGAGAGAATATGACGAGGGGCTGGATTGACAGATCCGCTGGCAAGGAAGCCCAATTTTTCCCAATTCTGCATCCATCTTGGGCAGATGCTATATAGTCAGGTGGAATCAGCCTTCTAGGGAGTAAAATGCACTGTATGGCTAGAGTTTGCAGATACAACAAGCAGTGGGTGAGGGTTTAAGCCCCTCTACTCCGGAAATGGCATGAGCTCTGAGGAACTGGACAATGTGGAGATGTCTGCTAATCAAATGCACATGCACATGAACCCAACACACACACACACTTTGTGATAGCACTTTTCAGAAACCCAAAAGCTGGACAGGAATCCTGGGCAGGATGCCTCTATCTTCCACAGGGATTAAACATGGTTTAGCATGGCTAGAACTTCCAAAAAAAAAAAAAAAAGACTCATTCCCTGTTGTGGATGTGATGAAGTCACAGCAAGAGAGGCAAGAAAACCATGAAGAAAGTTTTATGGAAACCGATGAAGAATTTAAAAGATTTATCACCCGTTCCCGAAAGTTTTCAGGGCTGACCGCCATTGTGTCTATTTCAAGCAGATGTTTTAAGACGCACTCTGCAGAAAGCAGGATGGTAATTGCAGAAATTTCCCCTAAGCATTCAGACTTTGTTGTCACCATTTAGTCATCTGTCTATAGTTGATTTCCTTTTTAATCCCCCTTTTTTTTCTGTTTGCAGTAATCATCCACGTAGGCATAAAAAATCCTGAAATCAGTTCAGGCTAGAAAGATCTAGATCAGGGGTCGCCAACCTTTTGGACCTCAGGGACTACCAAACTCCTAATTTTAGATCCCAGGGACCACTAACCGGTTCTGTGGGCATGTCCTAATTTGTGGGTGTGGCTTGGTGGTCATGCGACTGGCTGGGCATGGCTTGTATGTAAATATTATAAATATTTATATAAATATTGAATTTTTTATTTAAAAAAGAGCAGCTTTTACCCAAAATCAGGCAAAGCAGGCAGACTGAGTTGCTCACAGAATCACAGATTCATTCAGAGATCTATCTATCTGCCATTGGCTAGCTCAGTCTGTCACATAAAATTTGCTAGCAAGCAAACTCACAAAATTAATTCACAACACACCATGCATGTAAATATTGATTTTTTTATTTTAAAAAAGAGCAACTTTTACAAAATCAGGCAAAGCAGACAGGCAGATTGTGTTGCTCACAGAATCACAGATTCATTCAGAAATCCATCTATCTGCCATTGGCTAGCTCAGTCTGTCACATAAAATTTACCTGCAAGGAAACTCATAAAATTTGCTAGCAAGCAAACTCACAAAATTAACTCACAACACACCATGCATGTAAATATTGAATTTTTTTTTAAAGAGCAACTTTTACCAAAAATCAGGCAAAGCAGGCAGATTGAGTTACTCACAGAATCATTCAATGATCTATCTATCTGCCATCGGCTAGCTCAGACTCTCAAATTTGCTTGCCTTGAGTCTGCACTGAATAATAGAACCTTCAGTCCTAAGGGAGGTTCAGCTGTGCTTAAAAGCAGAGCTGAAGATCTAAAGACTAGCTAGAAAACAAGAAATCCAACCATTTCCTGCTTCCTAGCTAATCTAAATCTCCCGGCACAGCAGAACAGATGGTGGTTGAAAAAAGGAAAAATAGCAATTTAGCAGGCAAGTTTACTAGGTAAGGAGTGAGTGGGCGGGGAGGGTTCCATTGGGCCATGTGGGTGGCGCAGCCTTGTGTTTCTGCGCAGCCTGGATTAATTGCTTTGCAGGGGTGCTCTGGGGGTGAGATTTCTCTGCGACCCACCAAACTTTTCTCATGGCCCACTGGTGGTCCATGGCCCACCGGTTGCCGACCGCTGGTCTAGAAGACCCTCCAAGATCCCTTCCAACCCTCTAAGTTCTATAATTTTATATTTAGAGTAGAAGGAATTTTTCTCCTGTTTATTTTCAGGTGTGACAGATTATTTGCAAAAAATTTCTTAGTAAAACAGGAAGAAGGAAATGGAAATAAAATTGGTATGTTCATGCTAGCATAGACTGTCAGGAAGACAAGAGAAAAAACTACTGCTTTCTATGCATTAATTTCCTGAATTACCTCTATGAATGCAGTTATATGTAGTCCTCAGTTAACAATGGTAATTGGGACCAGAATTTCCATCGCTAAGTGACATGTCATAAAATATAATGTCACATGACTACATAGTTTAGGAACACCAGTTCCAGCACATCCAAGTTGCTATCATTAAGCGATAGCATGGTCATTAAGTGAGGACTTCATGAGATCACTATTTGTGACCTCCTGCTGGTTTCAAAGTTCTTAGCTTGTAAGAAGCTGGCAAAGACGGTCTCAAGTTGTAACTATGTGATGATAGGACATTGTGATGTCATAAACATGAGGTGAGCACTGAGTAGCCAAATCACAACCACATAATTGAAAGACACTGAGACAGCTGGAACTTTGAGGACCAGTCACAAGCACCACTCATTCAGTCCCATGGCAAGTTGGAATGGTCACTGAATGAGTGGCCATTCAGTGAGGACCACCTGTAATTAAAGTTTCATACCAAAAGCAGTTTACTTGATTGTTATAAAACTTAGGGATATACTGTCAATTCAGGAAAGGCTATTGTCGGTCCACCATGCCACTAGGAAAATAAATTGAAAACGTGCATTGATATGGGCATACTCATGACTACTGCTGTGGCAAGTAGAGTTGTAAGGAAGGCAGACTCAGAAGAGCAGGGCAGGTAGATGGAAACTTGAAGTCATGATCTGCTCACTATTTCTTTGCCACAGAGCATGAATGGAAATGAATGCTGTCTGGATCCCATTCTGCTATTTCACAAACTTCAAAGAAATGAAGGAGGTGCACATCTGGATATTGTCCATAAATTGTTTAGAAGGGCAACAAGAACTCCTGAGTTCTGAGAAAGACACTCTAAAACACAAGCACACACACCAATGAAACTTGTCTGGGAAGAGAATGGCATTCGCAAGACACAGAGGTTTATTATCACCCAAGGCACAAGATCACAAGTTTTGTGCCCATTCCTTTCTCGGTAAATCCTTCCAACAACCACCTACTTATAAAGATGAAGGTAACTGTGATAAGACGTAGTTTGGTGTAGTAGTTAAGACAGTTGGCTGAAAACCAGGAAACTCTGAGTTTAGGACCACCTAAGGCATCAACCCAGCTGGTTGCCCTTGAACCAGCTATTCTCCCTCAGCCCTAGGATGCCAACAATGGCAGCTATGTTGTTTCTCTGTTGAAAGAGCATTAACTACTTTAATAAGGACAGTGGAAGCACTCGCTGCTCATTAAAATGAAATAAGGTGGCCAGACTCAAACTGTGTCCATCAAAGAGATCAAATGAAAAGCTTTTAATGGCATCGTTTTGGCCTGTTGAATGGGCATAAGATGTAGAAACCTTGCTGCCCTCTTAAGTTTGGTTGTTTGCTTGCAAACCTTTTGTTACCCAACTAGGCAACATCATCAGTGCTAGGAGAGAGTGGAGTTTGCTGTCTATTTATATACAAGTCATTTGCCCTGTCAGCATTAGTGGGAGCATTGTTTTCTTCTCGGTAGATCCTTGATTGATCTGTTGTTGTCTAGAAACAACAGAGAAAAGAAAATTGTGAGGAATTGTCCAGGCACACACCAGGCGTCAACACTGAATTGAAGTTTGTGTGTATATGTGTGCGTGTGAGAGAGAGACAGAGAGAGAGGTAACTAACACAGAGAAGCCGATCTAGGTAAATATCCATTTATCCATGAATTTCTTGAGTTAAGTTTCTCTGAAGCTCACTTTCAAATGTTTGGGGGATTGTAGGTAAGATTTTTAACGGCGTCTTTCGCACATTGCATCTCTCCATCAGGGGGCAGTGGAGCCTCATGGGAACTCCAGGTTGGGCAATTTCAGTTTTTCGGTCTTTGAGGTCTTGTCATGCTCTATATAAACAAGTTACGTTGGAGTGTTTAGGTTATAAATTACGTCCATGCAGGCTTGCCTTGAGAAGAATGTAAACACTGCACTGTGGTCGCAGCGTTCTCTGAAACTGACTTTATAATGTACAGCAGGCCTCCGAGAAGCCCATGAAGTGTTGTGCTTGAACGTAAATAGGGAGATTTTTAACGGCAATTTTTTTTTTTTAAATGCACAAATTCTCTCCCTGTTTTATTGTTTGGAAATGCAAGATTGGGAGTACTCTTATTAAATAGTAAACTCCTGGGTGGTGGAATTTTTTTTTCTTGTTTGGGCAAATTGCTCCATTTTTTTTATTAAACATAAGCGAAGCCTGGATGAAATCAAAAGGGGGGGAGGGAAGGAAGCTTGGAGAGTGCAGGGCAGGAGACTTGCCCCAATTCAAGCTTAAGCCCCTTCTATTCAATAATTTTGAACTAAAACGCCCTCATCTGTGAATCCACTGAAGGGTTATCTTTCTGTTGCAAATCAAGATGTCTCTTTAAAAAAAAAATCTAACCAATTAAGCACCAATTCCTATCAAGCAGCAGAATTTAATGCTTTAGCTTCCTGAAAAAAAGTTTGGGCTGAAATTCACATCTAACCTCAATCACGGCCGCTGACCAAGTAGGCTGCGTGGATTTAATCTAAAAAACCCAAGGCCTGAGTTTGATTTCCAGGCTTGCTATGGAGGCTAATTCAATCTTCTGGGAGTGTAAGACACGTGGGAATAAGGAGAAGATGCAGAGAACAGCTTGAATTATCTCCAACCAGACTGATCTCAGTGGTGGCCCCAAACATCTTAGGGTATGCTAAGACCTTCATGTTTTTTTTCCCTTTTCTCCTATGAAATTATTTTGTGTTTGAATTTGAAGAGGACCTCATGCTACTGAAAGCAGTGGGACTTACTTCTAAATCCAGATCTGTTGCATCAGATCTTGGTGGTGTTGGAAGATCAGGCCAGTGTGATCCAAGCTAGTCCTGATGCCCTCCAGATGTAAGGAGTGGAAGGCCCAGATTTCTCACCATTGGCAATCCTGGGCTGAGGATTCTGGGAGTTGAAGTACCTGCATGGGACACCCAACTGGAGAATGTATGCCTATCAGGAGGATGTCAAGGTTGTTAATTGCAAGCAGGCAGGCCAGTTCAGTTTTAGTAATAAATCCTATGGTTTTCAATGCAGTTCAGCTCCAGAGTGGCAGCACCCAATACATTTGTCCTGGATAGCTCATACCATCTAGATATTTAAGGCCCAGCCCTGCCTATTGTCTGCTTTCTAAATTGCTACAGGGTTGAATGGGCTGAATATGCTACGATGCGGTACTGGGAAATATCTGAATAAAGGATATAAGGGATGGTCGTCCTGTCTGCCTCAAACTTTCACCAATTGTTCTGAGAGCCATCAAAACTGAAGTCTGTAAGGAAGTGCCGGGGCCGTTTCTGCTCCCATTAACATAGGCAAGTTCAAGGTTGTCTGGGAGGTGGTGTCGAAAAAGTCAAGATGGCGGTGCACAAAAAAAGCCAAGATGGCGATGCAGCTAAAAAGCTGAAGGAGCTTTGATCGCAACTGTCAGGATCGCCATTTTGAATTTTTTTTAAAAAAAAAAAAACTACGCCCAGAGGATATCCCGATAAGGCTAATTCCTAAATTATTTCAGATGGATTTGCAAATCCGGCTCTGCGAATCTGGCACCCTTGGAACCGGTGGGCTGCTGCAATCCTCGTCGCTTTCGGAGTAAAGAAAATAGTAGTCCGGCGCATCTGAAGAGCGCCAGGTTGGGGAAAAAGCGATTTAGATAAATGCTGGGTAAACTGGACAAGGGGCTCGCCTGAATTTCCGGAATTGTTTTTCTTTTTCTCCCTGACTAACAAGTGAACATGAAAGTGTTGTGGGCAGGACAGAACAAGCCTGTTCGGAGCTGAGTAGATTTCTAATCGATAGTGTATGTCTTATTTGAGCTTTTCGGCACCTTAAGGTCTTCCGGCTGTTTTGGATCCCCACTCCCATCCTCCACGGCCATAAGGCCTGAGGGTTCTGGGAAGGGCAGCTCTGGTACAACTCTCTTGAAGGGTGTCCTGTTTGAAAGATTACTCTGTCCCTTCTTCTGGGGAGATTTTCTAATCCTCGGGAAGAAATCTCTATTTTTAGTAGGAAGAGACTACAATTTCGGAGCCATAGCCTTATCCGACCTGCAGCCCTCCAAAGATGCCGCATCACCTTCCCACCATCCCCAGTTAATCTAGAGATGGCGCCTTTTTGATATTTATGTTAGCCACGATTTGCTCAGTTCTAAACACACATAGTGAATTTCAGTGGGGAAGCTCCTTCGTAAAGGTCTTGGACGAAATAATGCATCAATAGGGAATTATCTGAATATTTGCCCTGGTCTCGTATCTCCGCCTCAAGGTGGAAAGAAGAAGAGGTGGTCTCTGTGACCGGGATAGTCTCGCCGGGTTGAAACCTTCAAGCTGGGTCTTACCAAGTCACTTCCCCGCCTTGCACTCAAAGCGAAGCCCGCAAAACCTGCGCAAAGCCGGGCTCTCTTCCCCCTTGTTCCCTGTTTACTTTCAAGCATTAACCGTGGACCCTTCCTACTATATAAAGGGGAGGCGTTACATGCCAAAGGGAAAGGAAACTAAGCTTGTGTCACATACATTTTATTGGGGGAAATAATTGCCCACCCCAAGAACTTTGTACATCACAAATTTCTGACAAACCAACAAACGTTATACATAAGTGCAAATTATACTCTCTGGATGAAAAGCGATAGTGTGCGAGTATACACGAAATTTATTTCAATTCTTTTTTTTTTCTCAAAGAAATAAAAACAACAAAACGTCAGCAAACTGTGATATAAAACGCTTAAGGGGGGGGGGGAACAAAATTGAAATAAACTAATCCCGAAGTGGTAACGTGTCAGGATCTGAAAACTAGGCGAGTTACCCGGATTTGGAAATTGGGAGGTGCCGGTGGAAAATACTCGCGTCCTCCCACCCCACCCCACCCCAGAAATCAGTGGTGCTTCATCGGGGTGGTTGATGCCAACGGAGTCCCTTAAAGAAGCACCCTGGAAAAATAAGGCATTTCATCCAAACCAAGAAAGAGAGAAGCCTTGGCCAAGGCAACGGTCAAAGGTTTTCTGCACCAACAAATACTTTCGCTTTCGTTAAATCCCCCCCTTCCCCGAACTGTGCATCCCGTAAGGAAAGCATGCCTGGCCTGTCTTCCTGAGATCTTCCTACAGAGGAAAGGAACTTTTCAAGACGCTAAAACATCAGAGAGGCGGGACGGCTCTCTGCCCAAGTCGCCGTCTTCGAGCGGCCGGCCAGCCAGCCATCCTTGTGCCGAATGAATTGTACTGTAACGAAGGACCGTTTAAAATCGCCTCGGCTGTGGTTTGGCTGCGCTCGAAGTCCCCCGGTGGCCGCTGCCGCTTCTAGAAGCCTTTCCCTTCCTATTTGCCGTTCTCTTAAAACGCGGACGAGGGAAACGGGGTTATCGAATAAACGGCCTCGGGTCCATGCGATGCTAATGACATGGGAAGGCGAAGGACTTCCTTTAGATTACAGGCTAAGTCCAGCTCAAGTGGCCGAGATTGAGCTACATGCTTCAAGCATCTTTATTTTTAAAGATTTTTTTTTAAAAAGAAAGTAAGGGGGGGTGTTGTGTAGTGAAAAGAGAGCGACCTCCACATCAACGTGCCTGCTATTCGTCAAAAAAAAAAAAAAACAGGTTGAACGCAGGTTTTACTCATCCTTAGACTCATTCCACGAAATTATAAACGGGGGAAATCCTATCGATTTCAAAAGGCTTGGGTCAAGTCCGAATCCAACTTTTTTAAACGTTGCATTTAAATAAAACCCATTGATAAGAAATTAAATGAAACCGGAAACACGACCTCTTTCGCCTTTGGGAAACGCGGGCTTAGCAAAAGAACAGGGCAGCCTTAGTGCGGACCTGCAGAAACCATTACCGCGCAAGCCAGCCTCTTTCGTCCCCGGAATCCTCTCTGGAAGGCTGAACTACAGCTCCCCAGCATCTTATAAAATAAAGGGGATGGGGAGTGTGACCTAATTTATCCAGAGGACCTCGGGCGGAGGGAGGCTGTGCGGCCCAAAAAAGGTCAGGGAATCCGCCCAGCCCGATCCTAAGCAGGCATTCCCTTCCTTGGGAGAGAGCACCTTGGAGCTCCTTTGGGATGGGTATCTAACTAACGGCATCCTCGGGATTGGGCGCCCATCATCCCCTCTGGGATGACTGCTAGGTGGAAACCAGAACGGGAGCCCTCTCTCCATCCAGTGCAATGCGCGGAGTTTGCAACTGTGAACGCGTCCCTTGGTAAGGCAGCGATCCTGTGTATTGGGTTGGTCCCTCCCCCGGGAGAGGGCACACAGAGGGGTTCACTGAGAAGGGGATGTCCCCTCCCATGCCTTTCCTCTTCTGCAAGGCGTCAGTCCGGCGGAGGAGAGCGGGGCTTCACTTCAAAGGGCCAGGGAAGGATCAGGGCAAAACGGCCGGGCCGGGACGAAGTTTGCTTTCCCCGAGTCCAGAGGATCGCGCTGCGCGAGGTCACCAAGAGAAAAAGTGCGTGTCCCTGCGCTGGCTTCCTCGTGTAGGGAGCCGTGGTGGGGAGTTACTCCGCGCCCTTCCCCGGCCCTGCTGGATTTTTGGAGCGCCTCTGCAGCCCTCCCGCCGCCCTTCACTTGCGGGCCGGGCCGGCTGCCGGCTCCTTCCGCTCTCGGCTTAGGAGTCCGCGTTTACATCACGCAGGGCTTGATGTCCTGACAGACGGTTTGGTGGTGGTGGTGATGGTGGTGGTAGTAAGAGCTGCTGGCCGATGGGTGGAAGGACGAGATGCCGTTGAAATTGAGGACGAAATCCTTCCGGTCGCACACCGGGCTGGGGTGGTGCTGGTACCGAGGCAGGCCCACTGCGGAGAGAGAGAGAAAGAGAAGGCCAGTCCAAGGAATGCTCTGGGGCGGGGAAGGGAGGTGGGAAGCAGGGAGATGGGGCTCAGTTTTCCTGGTGTAAAATGGAGAGATGGGAATCCATAGGTCAAGGAAAGGAGACTCCCTCCCTCCCTCCCTCCCTCCAGGACTTCACTTTTGGAGAAGGAGCCCAGGAGTGCGGGGGGGGGGAGGGGGAGGGGGGGACACCCGGTCCTCTATGTTGGTTCATGTCCCTCATTAAGTCCAAAACAAAAAAAAACCCAAACCTCACATTCAAAACTGTACTAGATCTGAACCAAACCTTTGCCGTTTCTTCCTTTGCTCCCCAACTTCTCATCACAGAAAGTTTGCATTTGTAATTGTAACAAAACTCTTCCAGCTTGAATGGAGGTGCAGGTTGGTGCCATTAATCACACCCTCAAAGCACTTGGGGAGCAACCTTGTTGGATTCTTCTCTGATCAATTTGTGTGTCTGTTGGTGTGTGCTTCTTTGAATCAGTGTTGACTCCTGGGCACCTGCTTGGACAAATTCCCTGCAAGTTTTCTTGGCAAGATTTTGGAAGTGGCTTGCCATTGCTATTGCTTACTTCCTAGACGGAGAGTGACTGGCCCGCTGGCTTTCTGCCTATTTCCCAGTTCTAGGCCAATGTCTGGACAGCCCACCAAACTGGTAAGCTCTCCCTTACCAGTAGACCTGTTCATTTTGTATTGTTAGATTTCTTTCTGGAGGTCAAGACTGCAACCCTTCCTTCTTCTGTGTGTGGGTGTTTGCGTGTGGGTGTGTACAACAGTCCTGTGAGATAGGCTTTATTATCTTTCTACTGTTTTGCTTATTAATGTTTGGATGGCATAAAGCAGACAGATCAACTCCACAAAGCATCCATACAAAGTCTTTTTTACTGATTCATTAGGCATCCTTATCAACTCACATTTGTGATGAGGTTCTTCTTAATGTCCAATCCTTTGCATATCTGAATTGTGGTGTAGAAAGATAATAAAGTCTCAACCCCATGATGATTGAAGTGACTGCATGGTAATGGATTCAGGCAAGAGTGAGGGAGCCGCCCTGTGCTGTCCAGACAGTTTAGACTTAATGGGATTGGGATAGTAACTTAGGAATTGTGAGCTGTCCCCTTAAGGGAATGCATCGTGGTAAATGTAGTTAAAGGTATACTGAGAAATGTAGTCCATGTCACTTGACCACATCTGTAATCCTGATTGGTCACTATATTGATCCTTGTTGGGTTGGGGGAGGCTCCCTCACTCTTGTCTGAAACCGCCATACCATGCAGCTGCTTCAATCATCATGGGATTGAGACCGTTTTATCTTTCTACACTACAAAACAGATATACAAAGGATTGGACATTAAGAACTTTGTCACAAATGTGAGTTATGAGGATACCTGATGAACCAATAAAAAAGACTTTGTTATGGAAGTTTTGTGGAGTTACTCTGCTTTGTACCACCCAGAGAATAATAAGCAGAACACTCCCCCAACCCAACAAGGGCCAATTTCATGACCAATCAGGATTACAGATGTGACCACGTGACATGGACTACATTTCCCAGGATACCTTAACTACGTTTACCATGATGCATTCCCTTAAGGGGACAGTTCTCAAATCCTAATTAACTATCCCAAATCCCATTAACCGTAAACTGTCTGGACAGCACAGTGGGTGTGTACAATAGTCCTGTTGAGATAGGCTGGGCTGAATGAGAGTGACTGCCCAAACTCACCCACTATCCCTCTGCGCCTGAGGTGGAGTTGAACCAGAGTTTCCGCACTCATTGTTCAACACTTCCATCACCTCTCTTGCTTCCCTGCATCAACCCCTCACTGGTTACTGTTTGGAAGGGAAGGGGTTTTGATAAGGGGCAAAACATGAGTCCTGAAGCAAATGGAACATTTCTCCTAGCCGTGGCATGGCTGGGCTCGCTGACCGGCCTGCTCTTCATTACAGTGAAGAGGTCACCAATCAAAAATGTAACCCAACACCTCCACTTTCTTGAATCCCCCCACCCACCCCCAGGCCTCCATTTAGTGTTAAGCAAGCTGGCTGGGAAGAGAGTCAAACCCATCAAAGGCCCAATCAATCAACCAATCAGTCAGAGGCATTTGGATTAAAATCAAATTAAAATTAACCTCATCAAAAGGCAGTGGGCTAAACATCCCTTTGTTTTTGTTAGTCTCATCACCATCGGCAAAAATCTTCCATGCTTGCAGCTCAAGGTAAAAATAATGAGAGAAATTTAGATCAAACTCCCCCCCTCCTATTTAGTAGTTAGCCACTCTAAATTTCACACTGGGAGAGAGGAGGGAGTGGGCTATAAATATAATGTAGTATGTAGTATTTGAGAAGAGTATTATCAATGCTTTAGACAGTCTGTTGGTCAGAAAACACAATAGGATGGAGAAGATGAAATGTTTCCATGCTCCACTCCTTCACTGCCCTTCCTTATTTCGTTACAATATCATAGGCTTTGGCTGAAGTTGAAGTATTTACCACAAACATCCATGCAGAAGGTTTTAGAAAGCACCCAAACTCAAGAAGAGCCATGAAAACCTGCAAAGGGGAATCTGAGGTTGAGTTGGATCCCTGATTTCCTTGGGGCAGCTCACCATCTGTTTAGTCTTAGGAAAGTTGATCTCTTGTGAGAGGAGGCTTCAAGGGTTTCTGGAAGAGGTTGTTTTCTTCCTACAGCTGAGATGGAGCGCCTGGCCCCAAAATCACCCAGTTGGCTTTCATGTCTGAGATGGGACTAGAACTCAATTTTGTCCTAGCATCTTTCTAGTCCAACTTAGCCTTTAACCACTACAATACGTGATCTGGCCTTGTTATCTTGGGAATCCATTCCTGAATCAGAATTCATGCCCAAGGAGATGGGCTGGCAGGCTTGGAGCAATCCAACAAGTTCCAACACCTCTGGAGAAGATCCCCAATGAAAGAGCTTTGCCTAGTCTTGTTTACACAAGTCAACCCCATTGAGTTGGGGAGCCCAAGGTAAATTTATATAGGCGTTCAATTTCATTCAAATGTTTTTTAAAAAGGCCAAGAGCGTGACAATTGTTATAAGTAGTTCTACATTCATATGCCAGGCAAATGGAAAAGTAGGAGATGCTTTATGGCAGTACAGCAACTGGGTGGAATTCTGCTTGCACCCATTCCCTGAATCACTTGGAGCACAGAAGACAGAGTCTGGCTGCTCAAATATCTCCTGGTTCCAGCTGGCTAATTTTAGAGCTCGGACTTCATCCAAAGGAAGTTCCAAGGAAGTTCAGCTGCATACAAACTTCCAGTCCAAAGGCAAATCTATGTGCCTTTCCCTTCAAAGTGTGACCTTGTTTCTTATTTCCCACTTGGCCCTTCTAGGTCTGCCTGGCCTGTTTGCAGCCATAAGCCAATGTTAAGCTTTCTGTTGGAACTCTATCAGCTTTAACAATAAAGGATGTTTCTTTCCTTGGTTGAAGACGGTGCCCCACAGGTCCCCATTCTTTCTCCTTCAATGGAAGCTCCCTTTTCTTAAATCACCCAACACCGGATGCTTACATGGGTATGGACGCTTGGCTTCAGAACCACAGGTCAATCTTATTAATGTTGATTCAGAAGTAAATCTTATAAATACCATTTCCCTGAAAATAAGACCCAACTGGAAAATAAGCCCTAGCATGATTTTTTCAGGATGCTTGTAATATAAGCCCTCCCTTGAAAATAAGCCCTAATTAAAAGTGTCAGCCAGATGGATGCATTTGAAACTGTATTTCCCCGATAATAAGGCCTAACTATAAAATAATCCTTAATGCAACTTTTAGAGCAAACATTAATATAAGACCTGTACTTATTTTGGGGGAAATACGGGTAATGGTTTCAATAAGGGACTCTCAGATAGAGTAGGAATGCAATTTAGATGAACTGTTTCTTTCCTGTCTGAATTTTTTTCACTTATGCGCACATGCGCACACACAGGTACCCACAAAGCTGGGTGTGGTGTTTTCTTTCTATGTAGCAATATAGAAAACCCCAAAGTTTAAATTGCAATCAAATCAGTTAAGACCCAGATCCTAAAGAGCAACACTGTAAAAGCGATGCCCTATTTCTTTGCCAAAGTTCAATTTTGGTCATCTTTAAAGGTTTTTTCCCCTCTCGAGATTGGGAGAAAGACAAGAGTTAGATACTTTAACCTGGGCCTGCAGGAACGGTATTCACTCAGAGAAGGACCTGGGAGTTCTTTCTTTCTTTTTGGCCTCCATATCCACTTTTTGACTGGTCCTAAAGCGAGTTGCGGACAGGAAAGGAATAAGAAGCAGCCAAGCAGTCCGAAATGAAAACAGAACTTGGATACCAAGCAGCAGAATCCTTATCAATCATTGAGTCACCATTTGGAAGAAAAGTGCAGGATTCAAAGTGGATTTTCAAGAAAGGACCCCATTTCCTTTTAGGGAGATTATTTCAGGCTTAAAGGCCTTATTATAAAAGTAAATAAATCTCTCCTGCGTTCGGGTTGATCTCTCCTCCTCTTCCCCCCTCCCCTCAAATCCTGATTTCAAGATAGGCTCCGGTTACCACTTGTGTTAATGGTATTAACAGTACCAGGATTTTACGCGGAGGTTTCCCTGTTTACAACCAGAGCCTCTCGTTTTTTCGAGGCAGGGTGTTTGAAGTCAGTGGAGCTTGGGTGGATTTCCTTCAAGTCACACTCCACTATCGAGGGATCTCTGGTATCCAGAGATCAACTCCAAACAGCCAAACGAAGGCTTGGAAAAAGAAAACACAAGGCACAAACTGATTTTAGCCCTGCAGTGTAAATTTCCTTACAGCGAATTTAACAACCTGCTTGTTCTGCTAAAGGGGCACACCCACAGGAACCTCTTCCTGAATCCGGCAGAGAATCATTGATTTCCATGGGCTTTTTTTCTTTCTTTCTGCAGAGACCTGGCAAATGCCACCCCCCCCCCCCCCCGAAGATCCCAAAGGCTCAGCAGAGGGACCAGGCATCTTGCGCTTTTTAACCTGTCTTAGTGGCGTCAAAAACTTCCCCCAAAGGCGAAGGATGTATTTTACTCGTTAGGTTGCCTCGCTTCGTTTGAGGATGGAATTCGGCCTCAGTACCCAGGAATGATATTTTAGCTGGCTGGGCACGTGAATTTCTTGGCATCTTCCAGGCTGTTCTGTCCTCCAACCAATGGTGTGGTTGGGCATCCGAGCTCCTGGGAACTGGAAAGTACCGTTGACTCTTTGTAATGAGCTACGGGTGTACCGGTAGAAAGGGCAGGAAATGATTTCAATTGAATGGGCTAGTACTTACTTTTTTACTTTCTTTACTAAGAAAGTAAAACGAGTTTCTGAGGGAGCTTGAATAGGCCGATCCATCCATCCATCCATCCATCCATCCACCCATCTCTATTGTTTGCTGGCCAATCAATACAGGAAGACGGGAGCTTTGTCCTTCTCTTTTCCTTCTACATAAGTTAGAAGAGTCAGCTGACGTGCTGTCCTTCCTCCTAAGCGTTGTGGCTCCCAAGAGCCAGCGGCTTCAGCTGAGATTTTGTAGCGTTTCGAGAAGGCGCTTGATGCTTTCCAAAAGAAAACGTGTCCCCATTGTTCCCAACTCACGTCCAGCGACGCTGCAAGTTGGGGTCAAGTAGCGATTGAAACGGTCCCTTCTTTTTCGCCTCTTCTATACTGCAGTTTTGGGTCCTCTCTGCTCAGGTCCTTCTTCTCAAATCAACCGCTTCGCTGGATTTCCGCCGCCTTTCGTTTAGGCTCTCAAGAAAAAGCCGGCAAAGTTTTATTGCAACTCTGATTCAAGCAGTTCGGCTTGGATTGAGGGTGTGCCAAAACAAAACAAAAATAAAAAATAAAAACAAAGCAGAACAAAAACCGTCCGATTGTCCCTTTCTTCCTTCTTTTCCTTTCTTCAACTATCCGGAAAAAAAACAACCACCGAGATCTCTGGTTCCAATCTCGCTCGGCCTTTTCTAGGACTAACCAGAGATTCAAAGAATTGATGGTGTGGAAGTGTTACCGATTCGATCGCGATTCGACTCGAGTGGCCTTTTTTTTTTTTAAATCAATTGGTAGAGAAAGAGAGGCGATTTCCTCCCAGCCTAGAAAATGACCCACCGGAAAAACTCGCGTAGATCTCGAGATCTTTGAGCAAGGGCTCGTGGATGGATGGGGAAATCTCCTGTGCGTATTTTGGAGACTCCCGAAACTGCTCGTTTCGATCCCCAAACCCAAGATTTTGGAAACTGGGTGGCGGGGACCTCTCTTGTCCTCTCCAGGGCGGTAGGCCTTGAAGCCTGGCCGTAGAGCCTTCCGTGGCAAACGCGTGGGGTTTACCAAGAGGGAATTGATTCTGCTCGGCAAATCTTCTGGCTTCGGACCCTTCCCGAACGCGTCCTATGGCATAGCCCTGTCAACTCCGAATCCTGCCTTCGCTTTCCAAGACTCCAGTCTATGGGCTAAATGTGTTAGACAGTCCCGTTGGTTTACATAGGACTTTTTTTTTTTCTTAGTAGCCCCTCCAGGAGAGTCCACTACAGAATATTGAACGCCGCCGTCTTCAAGGAAAACCCACTTGCCTTTTTGAAAGCACCTTTGGGACACCGTGAGGGTTTAGGTTTCCAGCCGACAAGACCCACAACCAGCTGTGGTTGCCAGCTGTGAAAGAATGACCTTTTGCTTTCTCGTTATACTTGGGCATAAGTTGTCTTAAAAAGCCGGCTAGTTAGAAAAATTAAAAAAATCACTTCGTCTGAGAATTACTCAGTTAAAAAGTTATCCGAATTTGGGTGGAGGGGTGGAAAGACCTTCGTTCCCTATCTATGCTTACTCACAAGTAAAGCTCAGGATTCACACCCCAGGTTAAGCAGGGTATATTTCCCTCCCTTAGACATACACACACACACATATGTTTAAAAATCGGAAATAGGAAAGTCTGGGTCCGTAGCTTCTTCAGGGACGGACACAGGGCTTATTTGGGAGGGTCTAAGTGATCTCAGGGAACCCCCTTCTAAGTATCTCTTGAGCGACCGTACTTCATGAAACAGCTTTTTTTAATCAAGCTTGGGAGCTAACGCTCATTTCTCGGAGAGCAAACCTCGCGAAGACCACGGCGTAAGTACTGAGATCTTATCCCCTTTTTTACACTTAAGGAACCCGTAGGCAACTCAGCCTACGTAGAAGCCGTCAAAGAGGCAAAGGGTTATCCGGAGTCCCATCGGGCTTAAGGCCGTCTGCGGGTTGCTTAAGCCAGGTTAGGGATCGGACTACAACCGCGCCTTCTCCTTTAAGGAGAGATGCGTAGTCAGGAATTAGTGAGGCTATTCCCAATTACAGCCCTTTAATGATCAAGAAAAAAGGAGGGGATAGAAATTGTTGGTATTATGGAACGTAAAGGAGGAAAAACACGCTGCATTTTCCTGGGGAGGTGTACTTCGCGTATAATTCGTGCAGGAGCATTTTGTTTGTGTATTCATTAACGTCAACAACCGAAAATATATTTACATCTTCAGACCGCGGCATTAGGAAATGGAAGGAAAGAGGCCAAACAAAACCAGAATGTTTTTCAGGCTCCTGTCTTAAAACCTTATTCCAATTCTTCCCTGTTCTTGCTGTTGTTGTTAATGTTGCTGTTGTTATTAGTATATCAGTTTTAAGAAAGATCTTTCAAGGGACGGTCGTTTTCAAAATCCCCAGCTAAAAACAACTGCGTCGAGATGGGGAGGCCTTTGCGGGAAGGTTTCTGTCGCTGATTGACAGCAGGTCACCGAGGAGAAAACCCAAGCAGTGGACAAGGTCGTCTGTATTTGTGACTTGTTGAAATTCCCATAAAATTGAACAAGACCTCCCTCTCATCTGGGTTAAGTCAAGCTCCGGAGTCCCCTTCGGTGTGGTCCAGCCCCAGACTGTCTTTGTTTAGTTAACCTTCGAGACCCACGTTTAAAAAGGTTATTTGGAGAAACCATCTCCTCCTTCTCCTCCCCCTCCCCCCTCCCAATCCCAGCTGAACATCTTTTACCCATTTCGAAGCCTTATTTTCTCTCCCCCAGATTTTTCAAGGCTTAAAAACATAACAATATATTGCGAAGAGACGATCTCTCGCGATTCCTTCCAGTTATAGAAATAACCTGAACATCCTTTTGTTGTGTGCGTGCGTTTTTTTGTATGCACAAATGCACAAAGCTGGGTTTCTTCTCCCATACCATCTGCAGAACGATTTGCAATTACCCCCCACTCTTTTTTTCAATTAGCCCGGTACAATACTGGGTATTATTATTATTATTATTTAAATAAGCGTACTACTAAAGTTCCTTTAGAGATTTAGCGTTTTCTGCCCTCTGGGGAAGAGAGAAAGGGTTTGAACCAAGCAAAATTCCCCAGGGAAAATGTACTAAAGCTGAGCATTACCTACAGGAACACACAGCCTGGGAGTGTATAAGGGAAAACTTTCGGTGATTTTAGAGGGTACAGTAACAACACAACCCCGACCGTCTTTGCTGGGACTTACCGATTCCCAGGAGTCAAGAGTTTAAAAGGCCTACTTTTGCGAAGACATGTGCAGGATGGCAAAGTTAAACAACAACCCGAAAGTAACAGCCACTCCAAGGGAGTAGGGCCTGGGACGGGAACCCTTCTTGATTGATTAACTCCCGGCGTCTGTGTCTGTATCTTTCTCTCTCTCTTTCTCTCTTTCCTTCTCTCTCTCTCTCTTTCTTTCCTTCTCTCTCTCTCTCTCTTTCTTTCTTTCCTTCTTTCCTTCCTTCTCTCTCTCTCTCTCTCTCTCTCTTTCTTTCTTTCTTTCTTTCTTTCTTTCTCTCTGCCTCTTTATCCTTAAAAGGGCCCACTGTCCTACCCAGGCTTACTTCTTCGAATGAGAAGTCATCGAACCGCATTCAGTTTGGGGGGGGGGGTTGCTTTGAAACACCCCCCTTTAAATTTTACCTTGCCTGAAGGCAAAGTCTGAGGAGCCTTAGCACCGTCCCCGATGCTCCGAACGGCAGCCTTAGAGTTGTATACATTGCTGGTAGCCTTTTCCCTCTGGGTTGAGAGCGGGGAGGGGTGTGCCAGGAACAGTGGGGAGAACTGCACCTAATAAACACCACATAGCTGGGTTTCTTTGAGTGTGGGGAAAATCCTGGATGCGACTACCACCTTTGTCTCCCGGGGGTGGTTGGTGAACTAAGGTTTGGGTGGAGGGTGTAACGAGGGAACTAACAGCGGAATTCGAGACTGATCTTGAAAAGACCAAGATGCCGCGAGGCTAAGACGGCAAATGTGTATTCTCTCCTTAACCCAGTCCTACCCTTCTCTCCCCCCCTCCCGCCCCACCCCGCAACAATCGGCCTATTTCTCTCGTCCCATCCCCCTAGAAAGCCTTTGCTTTCTTACACCAAGCTGGTGTTTTCTCTGAAAACATCTGTACTGGAGAAGGACCTTCTCGGCTTGTTATCTGACAGCTACAACTTAACTGGAGCGGGGCGGAGGGATTTGGGGGTCTCTCTTCAGCACTCAGGAGAAATTTTTGTGATTTGGTTTTTGTTTTAAATCTACCCCAAATTTCACTTCGAGGTGGGAGAAACAATGCAATTCCCTTTGAACACACACACACCAATCAAGTCAATTACTGTACACAGTATAAAGAATCTAGATCAGATACTGAACGGCAGCGTATACAAATCCAACGTTCCTATCCAACCTCCCGATCTGGCTGCGATTCTGAGCACCGGTTAAGTTTGCTTAGGATCGCAGCCAGATACGCTCAGGTTTCTCCCTCCCCGCCCGCCCCATCTCGCGCCAGGACTCGCTTTTAGAAGCGATTCACTTTCTGCTCTCTAGTCCTTTCCAAGAACACAATTCTCCAATCTATACATGTGAGTTAAAAAAAAAAACCACCCACAATTGCCTCATTTTACATCTTCACCCTAACGCTAACACTTCTAACTTTTAAGTAGCTCCTATTGAAATGGCAGTCAAGTCAGTATTCAGAGAATCTCCTGCAAAGGACAGATTACGGGCTTATGGTCTTCAAACTCAGCGTTTCTCAACAAGATTGGACCATCTAAAAACTATTAGATGGCCATTAAAGTACCCTCGAGCCGGAAACGACTAGCACGTATGTGCGAGGGGGGGGGAACTTTTACCTTTACCTTTAAAAGTACCAAAGGAGTGGGATTTCCAAACGCGACTTGCAGTGCCTGCAAGTAGGATCAGGGAAGGGAAGGCTGCCTTTCTGGGCTCCAGAGGGTGAGACTGAGCCCACGGGTTCCCACTGCTTAGGGGACAAGGCAATATCGACTGGCAGAGAAATTGTTCCCGGGGAATCTTTTCGATTGAAGCCAGCTTAAGTCTCGGGGCTTCAAAGTATGTGCATGCCTAGGATTTGATTTCTGCCCTCCGGCCCCGAGGCCCGGCTCTGGCTCCGGCAAACCTTCGGGGAGTGTTTGCTTTCCAGATTCCCAGGAAAGAGGCCTCAGCCTTTGAAAAGGAAGCCAATCGCTTCGGGGCAGAGAGAGAAAGAGGGAGGGAGGGAGGGAGGGAAGGAAGGACAGGACAGGACAGGACGGCTGCGGTACCTGAGAGGTCTTCCCTGCCGTTTTGGTGCAGGTAGCTCTGCTCCAGCGAATAGGAGGCCATTCCCGAGTGGATGCCGGCAGGAGCGGCGGCGGCGGGCGGCGGCGGCGGCGGCGGCTGCAGGGCCTGCTGCTTGAGATAGGGCGAGGCCGCCGAGGCAGTCCAGTGTCCGGCAGGGCTGCCGTAGGGCGAGTGGCACTCGATGGCGCTGGCCATGGCAGGCGAGGAAGGCACTGGGCTGCTGCTGCTATCCGGCCCGTAATCCGGCCCGTTGGACGGCACCGGACAGCTGGCCATGTACGTGGAGCCCGGGTTAGGCGACATGTGCGGGACATGATGGGCGTCGTAGGCAGCGCCGGCCTGCATCACGTCCAGAGGGTTGTAGCCGCTGGGGTGGCAGCCCAGAGGCGCGGCCGGGCCGGCCTGGAAGTCGAAGCCCTGCGGGAGGAAGCTGAGCCCATTCACCATGCGGTGGTACATGGTGGGCTTGAGTGCCTGGCATTTCCTTCGGAAGCCCCGCGGGCGTCGTCGGAAGGAGCCTTCCTCGAACATGAACTCGCTAGCCGGGTCGATGGTCCAGTAGTGGCCCTTGCCCGGCCGGCCCAGCCCTTTGGGCAGCTTAATGAAGCACTCGTTAAGGGAGAGGTTGTGCCGCACCGAGTTCTTCCAGCCTTGGTAGGCGCCGCGGAAGAAAGGGAAGCGGGCCTGCAGGAACTGGTAGATCTCGCTCAGCGTCAGCCGCTTGGAAGGCGAGCTCTGGATGGCCATCACGATCAGCGCGATGTACGAGTAAGGCGGCTTCTCCGGCCGCCGCAGCCCCGAGCTGGCCTTCTTGCTTTTGGAGGGCGCGGAGGCGGAAGCGCAGCCGCCGGAGTTGTTGCCTCCCCCGCTGCCTCCGCCGCCGCCGGGGGTTGTAGAGGTGCTGCTGCCGGTGCTGGACGTCTCCAGGGCGGAGGGAGGCAGCGGAGGCGGCGGCTGGTTCATCAAGGCCGGGCTGCGAGGCACCGGGGCCCCGATCTCGGAGCTCATGGAGGCTGCTCCTCCTGGGCCACCTCCTCAGCGGTCTGGCAGCGGCGCCCTGAGCATCTCTGCCTCCTCCCTTGCGCAAGCTTTTCACCCGCTCCCGGTCTCGCTCGCTCTTTCACACAAGCCCAGCGCCCCTTTCCTCCCTCCCTCCTTCCTCTCCCTCTCCCGTCTGGCCCCCTCCTTCTCTTTCTCCACCGCCACCGCCTCCTCCTCCTCCTCCTCTTCCTCCTCCCCCGGCTCAGGAGCCTTCAGTTCTCCCGGGCTCCGCTCTCTGCCCCCTGCCTGGTGGCCTCCCGAAGCCTTTAAAAGAAGAGGAAATCCATCAAACCCCTGCGCCGCTTTTGCGTTAAGGCAGCGCAGCCAAACAAAATCTGCGGAGGGCTATCGCCTGGAGAGGAGTGTGGGAGTGTGTGTGTGTGGGGGGGGGGGGGACGCCGAAGGAAAAGGAGGAGGAGGGAAATCCCTTCTCCTCCGCCCCCCCTCCCTTCCCCTGCTCCGCTGAATTTATCCCACAACTCAGGCCGAAGGGAAGAAGAGAGGAGAGGCGGAGGGGCGGGCGCTCTCGGTCCCACTCCAGCTGGCTTCCGTCCACTCCCGCCTCCAGGCCTGCGGGCTCCCCGCGGAGGCTCCAGATCCCTCTGGCTGCCATCTTCGGGACACGCAATTATGCCATCCATCAACTTTGCCCCTCAGGCAGTTGCCGAATCTCCCAGGCGCACGCCTAGCTAGCTAGTTCCAGGCTCCTCAAGGTTAATGGCGTTTTTGGCCACCGGCCTTTCCCTTCGCTCGGCGCGAGGTGGGCCAAGCATTTTCGCCTTAGCCCGAAGGGCCGCTTGAGGGATTCGCTCGTTTGGCTGGAGATTCCCAAGGGGCTGAATTTCGCTTTCCCCAGCGGAAACATTTGTGCTTCTTTTGGAGAATGGCACCACTCCGGTGAGCAGCGCCTTTTCAGAACATGCCATCTAAGCTGGAGCGGAAGGCACCCGGCAATCGGTGGGGCTTCTTCTCACTCTAGACCAGAGGCCTCCAAACTTGGCAACTTTAAAGACTTGTGGACTTCAACTCGCAGGCTGGAGAATTCTGGGAGTTGAAGTCCACAAGTCTTAAAGATGCCAAGTTTGGGGACCCCTGTTCTAGACCAGGAGTCTCCAACCTTGGCAACTTGAAGCCTGGAGGACTTCAGCTCCCAGAATTCCCCAGCCAGCTTTGCACACTTAAATGCACATAAGAGATCTGTATTCACAACAACCCTCCTGAGAAGCCAACCGAGCTTGGTTAATGTATTGGGGCTATTTGTCTAGCTTTGCTGTTGGAGAATTCTGGGAGTTGAAGTCCTCTAAGCTTAAAGTTGCCAAGGTTGGAGACCCCTGCTCTAGACCCTTGGCAATAAACATTACAACTGCTGGAGTAGGTGCAGCGCTAAGCCCACTTCAGAAGCCAAACGGCAGTGGTCGCCCTTAACTTTCAGCTAGGGGCAGATTTGCAAATGTGTAGTCCCACCCTGAAGTACTGGTGTCTCTTAGTGGAAGGCAGAAATCAACCCGGGAAAGCTTTCACCTCGGGCGTTAGAGGCCTCGGGTGGTGAGTGTCCATCTATTCCTGCAGGTGCTCTTAGCATCCGGAACCGGTGATTCCGAGGACTGAAAGCAGAGTGAATCTATTTCGAGGGCATGCCAGCCCATCAGAATAGATTCATTTGTTTAGACAGGTTGGAAGAAACGGAACTCTTTTTGCTAAACTCCTGCATTCCTTTTCTTTCAAGGCAAGAAACCCTGAACCGTGCATCTGCCATTTCTGCTCACCGTTTCTTTCCCAAACCACTTTTCAAAGGCGTGGTTCAGTCAGGCTAGGGCAAAATCCTGGGAAGGCAAGACAGCTATTTCAATTTCACAGAATTGGAAACAGAGGCTTTCTCGTGAAAAGGTTATTGAAATCTCTTCCAGAATCCTACATGCCTTCGGTGTTCTAATATTAGAAATGGAGCTCCATGCGTTTGGTTGTTCGCCCTGAGAAATATTTTTAAAGGAAAGGCATTCCACAAATTGTGTTTTGTTTTTTTTTCCTGCGGAAGATCTACTTGAAAAGGTTCTGGGGGCATTTCATTGACATACCCAGAACTCCAATCCAGTCTGAGGGGACAAGATCATGGTTTCCCTTCACCCTCACCCCCAATGTAATGAATCCAAGGATGGATTTGAATTTTAAATCTTCATGTCTCCTACCTTCAAACCAAATTCTCTCTGCTCTGAGGACCAGGAAGCCAAACCAACTGAACCCAATCAGGCTTGAACCTGAAGTTGGGATCCTAACACTTTGAGCAACTCAAGCCTGGCTTTTCCAACCCTAGAAGTTAGGTCACAGGGGTCCCCAAACTTGACAATTTTTAAGACTTGTGGAGTTCAACTCCCAGAATTCTTTGCTGGCTGGAGAATTCTGGGAGTTGAAGTCCACAAGTCTTAAAGTTGCCAAGTTTAGTTTAGTTTACTTTTATTGTCATTGCACCTTGTACAATGAAATCAAACACCATCTTCAGTGCACATCATGACCATGATAATGAAAATAAACACAAACACACATCCTTCACCCTTTACCCTTTATTGAACCGAAAATTCCCGACACCACACCAACACTGCACTATACAGCAGAATTTTTAAAAAAGAGCTACTGCCATGGGATAGAAGCTGTTTTTCAGCCTATTTGTCCTTGTTTTTATTATTCTGTACCGTCTGCCAGATGGTAATAGTTCAAAAAAAGGGTTCCCAGGATGAGATGGATCTTTGAGAATGTTTTGAACTTTCTTAAGGCAGTGGGAGCTATAAAGCTCTTCCAAAGAGGGGTGAGGGTAACCAATGAACTTCTGGGCAATGACATTAACCCTCTGGAGTGCTTTCCTATCTGCCACTGTGCAATTGGCAAACCATACAGAGGTGCAGTATGTTAAAATGCTCTCTATGGTGCAGCGGTAGAAAGTCACCAGCAGTTTTTCATTCAGTTGTTGTTTTCTGAGAAGTCTCAGGTAGTATGATCTCTGCTGGGCCCTTTTGACCAGGGCTGCAATGTGGGCACCCCAGGTCAAGTTTGGAAACCTCTGAGTTAGGAAAATGCAGAGTTGAAAATCTTTGCTTATTTCATCCACTTGGCAACTGGTTCGTCTGCCAAAGCGCTTCTAGGTGGGAAAATCGGACTCGGTATTGATCCTGGATTGAGGAGAGCCAGATTCCTAACCAGCCATGGTAATTTACTGGATGATCCCGAGGCCAGCCATTCTCTTTGACAGGGATGTTGTGAAGAGGATAAAATGACTCTTCGGGTAAACCGAAAGATTAAGGGGCGTGCATAAGCGCACAATCGTGCCTACCATCCCTGTCCTATTGTCCCCAATTATTAGTTCCTATTTCTTGTATTTAAACTTATGTTTATTCTTATTTCTATCATATTGTAAGCGTTTGACAAAATAAAAAAAATAAAATAAAATAAAACTAAGATAGAAATCTAACCAACTAATATCTATGGAGATTCTCAGTCATCCAGATCATGGTTGTCCCGACCGCGCTTTATTTTTTCAAGAGGCAAAACTGGACTTTCTTGGTTTATTTATTTATTTATTTTTGGAAGAATTTCTCCTCTCACCCATGAAGCTTCTTCAGCTCTGACTGGATGGCGGGGAATGGAAGGATTTATATTCTTTGCAGAGAGCTGGCCACTTGGCCAACCAGAACTGAAGAAGCTTCTTGGATGAGAGGAGAAACGTCTTCAAAGAAAAACCCAGAAAGTCCAGTTGCCTCTTGGGGTGGGGGGGAAGTACCCTTTGGGACTAGCCAACCAATATTCCCAAGGTCAGAGGTTCCCAACTGCTGCTCCTTTCAGGTCGGGATGGAGGGCTCAAAGAAAGAGTTGGCTTGGCTCCCAACCCACTCCTCAAGCCAGGATGCAGGGACCCTTTTCAAATCTCCCGCGCCTGCCCACGTGCAGCTGAAGCTCCCGAGACCAGCGGGCTCTCTGGGTGAGCCTTAAGCCGCAGCGTTGGTGGTGCTGCTGCTCCGAGCTGCTCTGGGGGAGCTGGGAAGGCAGGGGAGGGGCGGCGGCTGGTGGTGGTGGTTGTGCTGCTGCTCTTGCCGCTTTCAGACAGTGACCTGGAGGAGCTGAGTGGAAGCAGGCTTTTTCCATCACCGACCCTCCGCCAGGCTCATACCACCCACCGAGCCCAAGTGTCAGTTTACCGTCCTGAGCCGGGTTCCTTTTTCCCTAAGCTACGCCGGTAATTAGACAAAGTAAAGCTAAATTAACTGAACAGGCGTCGACAGCTTCTTCCAGATCTCCGCCCCTCTGTCGCTAGGAAAAGAGGAGGGGGCGAGGGGGAGGGAATGGCTCGACGGTCCCTAAAAAAAAAAAAAAACAGCTAAGAAAAATACGACGAAAAGCTCGACAATGCTTAGGACGCAATCGAAGGCAGGGAAGGCAGGTTATTGTTCGTGTGCTGGTGTGCGCTCTCGCTGTGTATCCACTTGCTTGGGGGCCCAGGCGGAATGTCTCCCCCCTTCCCCCCCCCCACGCCGCCCTGATCCTCGGAATTATTCTAGTTCGAAAGAATTCCGAGCGGGAGGCCACCAAGCCCGTTGAAGACCAAACGGTGGCTAGAAATCCCCAAGGCCTCCTTCCCATCCCTACAATTTTAAACTCGCGGGACTGGACCTCCCGGAGTGGCGTCTGCAGGCTTTCCTAGAATAACAGAGTTGGAAGGGACCTTGGAGGTCATCTAGTCCAATCCCCTGCTCGGGCAGGAGAGTCTATTCCAAATATTAGCCCTCTACCTAGGATCCAACTCACGGCCTTCTGATTGTGAGGCGAGAGCTTCTTCTTTCTTCTTCTTTCTTCTTTCCTTTCCTATTTCTTCTTCTTCTTCTTCTTCCTCTTCTTCCTCTCCTCTCCTTCTTCCTCCTCCTCCTTCTCCTTCTCCTTCTCCTCCTTCTTCTTCCTCCTTCTCCTCTTCCTCCTCCTCTTTCCTCTCCTCCTCCTCCTCCTCCCCCCTCTCCTCCTCCTCCTCCTCCTTCCTCCTCTTCCTCCTTCTCCTCCTCCTCCTCCTCCTCCTTCCCTCCCTCCCTCTTCGGGTGACCTATTTGCTTGCTTTCAACCGGCTGCTTCCTTGGCAAAAGGAGCCTCCAGTCCAGTCCCGGCAAAGGTTCACGAGCAAAGAGGCATTCCAACCCACCCACCCCCCAAAATAAAATCATTCCCCCAAACGTCCAGCCACCTTTTCCAGACCATTTATTTTATACTTATACCAAGGGGTGGCAGAAAAGAAACGCAGAGCGGCCGCCAATTAAGGGCTGGCTCTATGCGTGCGGGTGTGTATTTGCTCACACAGTCAGGACGTCTATCAGTTCCTTCGATCTTCGGCCACCCAGGCTTTGCAACACAAACAATCACGGCCCTTTCCGTGATGGATTCCACCTTCGTTTCTAACCCGCTCTCTGGGAACTGAATTCAAGCATTGTAACTCTGAAGACAAAGGCTCGCCTCCTCCGAGGCCGGCTAGACTGCAGGGGACTCCAACCTTGGCAACTTTAAGACTTGTGGACTTCGACTCTCAGAATTCCTCAGCCAGCTGAGGAATTCTGGGAGTCGAAGTCCACAAGTCTTAAAGTTGTATTTGGCTTCAAAAACCGAGGCGTCCGGTAGATGACAGCAAAGAGCTTTACGTTTTCTCTCTGCTGCCATCAAGTGGTCGTACCGATTTATTGCAGCTCACATTTGGTAACCCTTTCTTCTTCTACAGGTCGTTTACTATGAACTTACAACAGTTCATTTATTAGCCATTCAAAGGTACAACGCACTGAAAAAAAAAGTGACTTACTTCCATTTTTTCAACTTGCGAGTTTTGCTGGATCACATGATCAAAATTCAGGTGCTTGGCAACCGACTCACAGTTATGACAGTGGCCAACATCACATGATCTCCTTTTGGGATCTTCTGACAAGTAAAGTCAATAGGAGAATCCAGGTTCCCTTAACAACCAGATTACTTAATTTATCAGCTACAGTGATTCACTTAGCAACTGCGGCAAGAAAGGTTGTAAAATGGGGCAAAACTTTCTTAACACATGTCTCACTTAACCGACAGACATTTTGGCCTCAATTGTGGTTGAGGGCTACCTGTATTTTCCCCACGTGTTAATGGATCCTTTCTTTTCTTACATTGCAAATAAAATGAATTTATTCTAAGTTGAATCCGGGTATTTTAAGTTTTCTCCACAAAGGGATGGGATTGATGCCCTCTGATGGCGCTTCTCTAACTCCCCCTCACTGCCCGCTTCCATACCTCCCGTCGCTCATTCACCAAAATGGGGAGACCCTCCTATCGGTCTTCTTCCGGACTGGAAGCAAACAAACCCCCAGCAACAACATCAGCCAGGAGAAGGGGGACGATAGCACGATGTGGTGATCTAGATTAATCTACGTGCAGATAACGAAGGCTTGATCTTAAATACGTCGAGATTAACAGTGGAAGGAAGCCAGTTTAAAAGCAGGTACGGACATTTAATTTCAGCTATTCAGGAGGATATACTCTTTTGAGTCTCCCTCAGGACTTCAATGGCAATAAATTAGCTACTCTTTATTACTTCTGATATCTGAAAAACGACGGGACGTAAGTTTTTTCATCTTTTTTCCCCTCTTTATTACGGAGCCGAGATTTTAAAATGTATTAACAGGTCTGGGCAGTTTATTCCAACTTAATTTAACCTGCAAGGGGGCGGGGGACGAGGTCTTCTGAAGACTTCTATCAGGAGCAGCTTAAATTTAGCCTGGTCGTTTGCCTAGCTATTTAGAAGTGAGTTCTACACTGAATTTATTGTCCGGAATGAGGTTAAACCTATACAGTTTATATACCGGCTGGGAGATGTTCTCTTCCCCCCGATGTTAATTTTCTTTTAAATCAAAAGTGGGGTTTAATCCCAGGTCAGTGCCTCTTGGATTGCAGCCGAACAGGTTTACAGTGGATGAGGAAGGAAACCAGCCCTGCCAATAAAGCGGAAAGGGCCTTGCTGCGGGAGAAATCCGGATTAAGATCGAGATACTGGATACGATCGATGGCAAATTGCTTGGGGGGCTTGGGGGGGTGAGTCGGCAACAGACAAAAGCCGCAGCCTCCGTCGCATTTCCACCCGGCAGCGCAGCCTCTTCTTTCCAAATCTGCTGTTTTTACGAGACAGTCGCAGGATCCACTTCCTGGGTTTCGCAGGAGTCGGGAGTCCCGCCAGGCTTCGCAACTGCAGAGCCCGGGGCCGCGGCTTCTATCAACGCCCCCGCTTCCAGCCGCCAACGGCCCTGCTCGTTTCAGCCGTCCCCACAAGCGACCATGCAAAAAAAAAAAAAAAAAGGCCTCCGTCCCGCCGCCCAAAAATCTTCGTTTGCAGCTTCGTCACAGGCGCTTGCAAGTGACCACGGGGGCGAGGAGAGGGGGGGGGAAGGAGAGAGGAGAGAGAATGAGAGAGAGAGAGGAGAGAAGGAGAGAGAAGGGGAGAGAAGGGGAGAGAAGGAGAAAGGGGGAGAGGAGGAGGGAGAGAAGGAGAGAGAGGGGGGGAGAGAAGGAGAGAGAGAAGGAAAGAAGGAGAAAGGAGGAGAGAAGAGAGAGAGAAGGAGAGAGAGGGAGAGAGAGAGAGAATGAGAGAGAGAGAGAGGGAGAGAAGGAGAGAGGGGGAGAGAAGGAGAGAGGGGGAGAGAAGGAGACGAGAGAAAGAGGGAGGGAGAGAGAGAGAGAAAGAGAGAGAGAGGGAGAAAGGGGGGCAGGACGTCTCTGCGGTTCAGTTTGTACACAGGGCAAGATTTCGGGTCGAGGGTCAGAGGCAGCTTCCTCCGACCCAGCACTCGATCCGGTCCAAGCGGTTCGTTTGACCAGACTGGGCGGAAATGAAACTTCGCGGCTGTTTTGCTCACTCCGGATACTGGTTAAACAGGGCAACCCCTGAAGCTGATCTAGGAACTCCCGTGGTTAGTCCGAGTTTAAATGACTTCCCCCGGAATATGTTCCTTCTCTTCGTCTGAGGCTAAATAAAGGGAAACGAAAATACGGAAACTGCCCATCCTGTAATCCTAGAAGCCTTCCTTCCTTCCTTCCTTCTCTTTTCCCCCTTCCCCCCCTTTCCCCCTTTCCCTCACTGGTTCCTCGCTTTCTCTCCAAATATATTTACTTCTCCCAATCACTCTCTTCCGATCCCCACAGAAAGGAAGCGGTTTTTTTTTCCCCCAATTAAATTTGAGACCGGACTTGTAAACCAACTCGGTTTAAGGAGATTTCTTCTTCTAAAAGAAATATCTCTCTTCAATCCCTGTAGCATCTTTTTTTTTTTTTTAAAGAAAAATCTGCTCCTTTCAGGCTGTCTCGGGACAAATAAGAATTGTTGATCAGAGGAAAGCGAGAGAAATCCTCTTTCGCCCTGAATAACCTGGCGGGGAAGGTTATCCTCAAGAGCTCCACCAAGCAGGGAAGCGAAGCTGGCAATTAACATAAACGAGATTGGGCCCGTGGCATTTGTGGACAAAATATAATCCCCGAGGAAAACGTAGCGTGTTGCCTTGGTAGTTTCACCTGTATCAGACAGGTACGCCCGACTGAAGTCAGCATCTTGCAGGCTGAAAGAGCTGGGCGAATGAAGGAAGGGCGAGTACTGATAAGGAATACTGCGCTTCGAATTAATTTCATGTCAAGGGAGCGCTCCGACCTGGAAGGGGGAAAAAGTAAGAATGCCTTTAGAACAGGGGTCGCCAATCTTGGCAACTTTAAGACTTGTGGACTTCAACTCCCAGAATTCCTCAGCCAGCTGGCTGAGGAATTCTGGGAGTTGAAGTCCACAAGTCTTAAAGTTGCCAAGGTTGGAGACCCCCTGCTAGAGGGAAATCAGGGCTCTGGTAGCATCTTTTTCTACTTACACATATGATTTAAAAGGCGTGGGCTTTCCTGAGCGCCTGGATGAAGTGAGCTACGAGTAACCCTCTTGTCTGGAAAAGTGCTCCCAAACTCCTGATTTTCAGCTTCCACAGATTAGCGCGGATCTCCTTCTATCTACTAGGCTTGGAAGGAATGTATTCCAGAAATACTGTTTTAATCTGTGATGGCTCGATACCTTTCCATACGGTCATTGAGACGTCGGAGGTAGAGAAAGGGGACGCGCGCCCCACCTCCGACGAACTGAGGAAAGGGGGCTGGGAGGGTGGGGTGAGGAAGGGGAGGGAAAGCGTTTCGCGCCGCTTTGGGTGCAAAGCACAGCTGTTGCCGGCGGACTGTCTCCGGACTCCTTTGCGCTCCTGGCACCCTGTTTCCATAGCCCCGTGGTCTCCCAACCTGGCCACTTTAAGACTTGTGGACTTCAACTCCCAGAATTCTCCAGCCAGCAAAGAATTCTGGGAGTTGAAGTCCACAAGTCTTAACGTTGCCAAGGTTGGGAGCCCCTGCAGGTTTCTTATAATCGGCCGGTCCCTTCCTAGGCACGGCGTATAGACCGGCAGATCTCAACATTTTTTGTGTGTGTGAGTGTGTGTGTGTGTGAGAGAGAGAGAGAGAGGGAGGGAGGGAGGGAAAGAGGGAGAGAGAGAGAGATCTGTTTCTGGCCCGGTGAAGGCTGAGGATCTAACTCCTTCTTTGGTATCCTGATTTCGGTTGGCATGATCTATCCCACCCCCATCGAAAGGAACCCAGAGATGGGATACGCATTGGGGGTGCAGTTAAAAACTCCTCCGATCACGGGACCGAAGACTATGCGAGGGTGAACCCAGCTCCTCAGCTGGGGGATAAAGCTCGTCCCTGGGTCTCTCCCTTATTGGTTAAGGGGTGGTGGTCCATGATTACGTCCTTTAATCCACGGTTCCGTTTACGTAACCAAGCCACAGACTTATAACCCAGTTTCAAATCATAACCTAGTTTCAAATCGTAAACCAGGGCTCTCCAAACTTGGCCACTTTAAGCCTGGAGGACTTCAACTCCCAGAATTCCCCAGCCAGCAAAGCTAAGGCAAATAGCCCCAATACAGTAACCAAGCTCGGTTGGCTTCTCAAGAGGTTTGTGAACACAGATCTCTTACGTGCATTAAGTGTGCAATGGGTCACCCGGGGATTCCTGGAAGTTCTTCTCCAGTAGGACAGTGTGAGTTCCGGAGAGGTGGGTGAAAATGAATGCCATCCCCGCAAGGACGAGTCTCCCTCCAGCCCCCTTTCTGGATGTCTCCTCTACTAAGTAAGATCTCAGGGCCAGTCCAAGTCCTTGAGAAGAGATAAGAATCTTTCTTTCTTTCTTTCTTTCTTTCTTTCTTTCTTTCTTTCCTTACTCATTCATTCATTCATTCATTCATTCATTCATTCATTCATTCATTCATTCATTTATTGGATTTATATTGCTGCCCTAGTCTTTGCTTTCCTGTCCCTGGGAAAAAGAAAAAAGAAAGGAGAATTAAAACTCTGTGGACTTTGATCCACAAAAGAAGAGGGGGAAAAAATCAAGGCGGTTAAAGACAGATGGGAAAAGTCAAGTTTGGCTCAGTGGTTATATTGCACTAGAAACCGGGAGGCCGTGAATTTTCAATACCACCTTAGGCACAAAGCTAGCTGTGCATAAGTGCATAAAGGGCGTGCATAAGTGCACCGTCGTGCCTACCGTCCCTGTCCTATTGTCCCCATTTATTCGCACCTATTTCCTGTATTCTTACTCATGTTTAGACTTATGCCTATTATCTTGTAAGCGATTGACAAATAAAAATAAATACATAATTTTGGACTGGACCAAAATTTCTCTCAGCCCTAGGAAGCCAGACAAGGCCAGCCACTTTGGAAATCTTGCCAAGAAAGCTACCAGTCCAGGGTCAACAGTGACTGAAAAAAAAACGGAGGGGACATGAATGCGCCCCGAACAACTGCAGGCAAATGAAAAGATTTGGGCTGCTTTGGAGCATTTGGCTGGAGCCTTCAGACTTCCTGTTAGGTTTTCACAGGGCCGGTATTAAGCGGTGGTCAGAATAGGGATGCAGCAAGACGTGTGGGGATTAGGGGTCTTCTTCTGTGGCTTTAAGGGTTAGGTCTTCCTCCTGCCAACGTGGGTATCCCTAGAAGCAGGCATTGACACCCCCCCACACACACACAATTGTGTGCCGCAGCTGCTCCTTCTTCCCAGAAAAATAACCAGGTTTTAGTATCGCAGTATATAGTGATGAGTGCTCCAGAAGCAGTAATGGTAGTACTAGTAGCAGTGTCGCTGGTAATACGTGTGTGGATGACGGGGTGTAGTGGTTGCACATTGAAGAAGTTTAGGTACAGGAAGGAAGGAAGGAAGGAAGGAAACGACGGACTTTGGTGATTAAAAAGAGCTGGGCGGTTTATTTTAAATATTATTTTTAAAATGCCAATAAACTCAGAGAGGGACGGAATCTTGTTTACAAACATCTGCACTTGGACTGTTTTGAACAGTTGACTTGTACGGTCAACGTTGATTATTTCAACCCATATGGCTGATCCAGTGGGGCTCCTGGAATTAAGCAGCACCTCGGAACTATTTCTTTGTCGAGACAGCCCTAGTTATTAATCCGACAGGGCTGCGTAAATTTCCTTCAGAAGCTGGATCTTAAGCCAGGTTCCTCGAGTCTCAGCATCCCATCGAACGGAACCGATTCGAACTGTCCGAACGAAATAGATCCCGCCGAATCTTTCTGGAGTCCCTGGAACCGCGTGCTTGATTGGACGTCTGCTGCCGAAACGCCTGTGATGCTTCCATAGCTTGTGTACCAGATCTTTCGAGAGATCGGCAGTTTGCGAGGAAATCCTGCTGTTTGGAAGGAACGACGGACAGAGATAAAACAATAATAATGGTTTTTCCAGAGGCCAAGCGAAACGATCAACAAATCTCCCCATAGTCGGAATGATTCTCATAGCCAGACAGACACTCCGAAACACAACACAACACAACACAACACAACAAGGGGTGAAGAAGGGATGTGGAAGAATTCCAAAATGGGCAGCCTGGAACTATTTCAGGTAGACAGAAAAGATCGCGCTGATTTAAAGAACCGGCGGGCAGAACTACGCACGCACGTGCCACACACAATTTTTAGACAATGCTCCAGGTGAAGCGGGCAGAGAAACACGCATCTTAAAAGCCACCTGGCAACAGTTAAGAATCTGTCTTTACAACCTTTTTACACTCGGGACCCTTGAGGGTGGGGGTGGATCATCATGAAGCGCATGTGCCGGAGTATAACTTAATTGTTTTCGAGGTTCCGCATCGACCCTTCGGCGAACGAAGGAAGGAAAGAAGACGCTCGCCATTCCTGGAAAACCCCCTCCTCTGTCGAGTGCGGGCGCGGTAGCGATCCTATTTCACTTCCAAGAGCCTCTTTAACACGCCTCGCCACCCTAAGACTTGGCACTCTCCAGGGATGTTGAACTACAGCTCCCATCTTTCCCAGCCAGCCATTATGGAGGGTATAATAGTCCAACCAAATCAAGCGAGCAGGACCGTCGTTTTCTCAAAGCGAAGATGCCTGCCACCCCCCCCCCTTTTTTTTTTTTTTTTTTGCCTGGGACGGTCCCTTTCTCGGGCCGTTGTCTCTGTTCACCCTCCGGCAACCTTGCAAAAGGCCGCCCTCGTTCCCAATCCTTTCCCTGGCGCCCTGGGAAAACACCCCAAACGGCAGTGTTTTGTTGTTGTTTGCTTCGAGGAATGAAAGGCCGCCCTTGCTGGTGAAAGAAGCCATTTCTGAACGCAGGGGAAAGGCAGTTCTGGAAGAAAAACCACGGCCAAGAAAGGCAGCCAAAGGACAGAAAGCTTAAAGAGGTGGCCACCTTGGCATCTGGGTCTCCTTTATTCCCAGGCTGGTTAGATTATTTGGCTCTCGGGCTCTGAGATCCATGTGCAAAGGGCTCTGTTCTTTCTGGAGTATTAGAATAGGGAGAACTCATTCGCACCTAACTGACTCAAAAGTTGTTGGGGTTTTTTTTTGTTTTTTTTAAATTTTTTTTAAAAAAATTATTTGCGTTTATATGCCGCCCTTCTCCGGAGACACAGGGCGGCTTACAGTCTATGGAGCACCATGCTAAGTGCTCAGCAATAGCCTTCATTCCATTGTATATGTCTGCCTTTTACTAGGGCTTTTGCCCCCCCCAAGCGGCATTTTTACAAAGTCAGCTTATTGCCCCCAACAATCTTGGGTCCTCAATTTACCTACCCCGAGAGGATGGAAGGCTGAGTCAACCTTGAGCCTGGTGGGATTCGAGCCTGCACTAATTGCAGGCAGCTTGCACTAAGTGCTAGATGATTAATAGCCTGCACCACCAAGTTGTATGGATCTATCTGTAACTTCTCCATGTGAACGTGTTAAAGGTATACAGAGCATCAAAGAAAGAGAAAGCAACATTATCTGTTCTTTCAGAGAAGGATTGTAACTATTGACAGTTGCACATTCTTCAGAGATTGTGGAGCTAGTAGGAAAGATCATAATTTACTATTGCGGTTGTATCTGTAATGTACAGCTCAATCTATTCATAAGTAACTGACTCAAAAGGAACTGATTGAAAGCTAAAGGGGGGGCGGGACATCTACAAGTCACAGGATTCTTGCTATTTCAGGCCCACTGTCTCCTTTCAGAAATTTAGCAGCCTGGCTTGGGAAGTTCCCAAAACCCATTTCATAATGTTTGGATTTTTCACTGTATGCCAGGATGTAAGATGGTTTGGTTATTTTTGGCGAAGAGTTGAGTGAACTCAGCCTTTGGACTCTAAAGGATTATTTATAGTTGGCCAGTTACATGGCTGCAACTAATGGTGGCTCATTCAGGAAAACCAATTAAAATGTGGCTTAATGTATTGTGCAAACACAATCCCATTTCCCCACCCTGTCATGGGGAAATGCTTTTCTCTAGCAAGGTAAACTTTTCCTGTTCATCTTCAAGTCTCATTAGATGTGGTCAGTCTTAGTAATGGATAATATGTGCTTAGATCTACTGAACTAAAAGACACCAGACTCTGGAAAGCTGGCTGGGGCCCGTACCTTTCCAAATAGTTTAACTTTAGGCTATATTTTCCTTCTTTTCTTCATGTCTCCAGTGACTCTTAACATGATTGTACTTCTATTTTTAGGTGGAGTGGGGCTATGATTTGGCTCAGAAGAAGAACCTGTCAACCTTCCTTTTTGATGGCTTATGGATCCTTATTCTGTCTCATGCACAGAGGTGGATTTGTAGCTATGCAGATGCAGATAGATAAATTTCCACAAAACATCCATAACAAAGTACATTTATTGGTACATCAGGTATCTTCATAACTCACATCTGTGACAACATTTTTCTATAATGACCAATCCTTTGTATATCAGTGTTGCAGGTAAAAAATGGTTATTTTCCTAACCCATCTCGTAGCGGTAAGCTGCTTATCAGTTCATGAGTCCAGGCAGGAGTGGAGGGAAAACCTCCCCTAACCCTTCAAGGGTCAATTTAGTGACCAATCGGGATTACAGATGTGGCCACGTGACATGAACTACATTTCCCAGGATACCTTTAACTACATTTCCCAGGATACCTTTAACTACATTTCCCAGGATGCATTCCCTTAAGGGGACAGCTCACAATTCCTAAGTAACTAACCAGTTCCCATAGACTGGCTAGGACAGTACAATCCTCCTTAGCATCTTTGACTTAGGTGGATTTTGGGCTCCCCCCCCCCCCACCTGATTCTAACCACAGCAGAAGCAGACAAGATATTTCTCTGTTATGTCCCCATAATGTCTTCATTTCATTCCCAGACCATAACTGTAGCCTTAAGTCATCCTTAGCTGTTTCTGTTTTAGGCTCCAAGGCTCTGTTAAAATGCTATTCATCCATTCCTTAGGCAATAGAAAACCTGAATTGCATAACATTTTCAGAGCTTCTGCCAATCTTCACCGTCATTTTTGCTGGCTGACTACTCCACAGTTGCTGTTGTGTCGAAGAACAATGTTACTGTTTAAATTCTCTGGCTTTGCGGCCTTCTCCCTTTTTGAACATCTCTCTACTGAAACCATCTGCCGATCACAGCACTTGGGAGCTTCAGCTGGTCCAAAATGCAGCAGCAGCACTGATAGTGATAGTGATAGAACTATGCCGCCTTCAGTCCGATCTAAGTATAGTATATAAAATCATACATTGCAATGTCCTACCTGTCAATGAATACTTCAGCTTCAACCATAACAACACAAGAGCAAACAATAGATACAAACTCAAGGTTAACCACACCAAACTTGATCGCAGGAAATACAACTTCAGCAACAGAGCGGTCAATGTCTGGAATACTCTACTTGACTCTGTGGTTTCTTCCACAAACCCCAAAAACTTTAACCTTAGACTGTCTATTATTGATCTCTCCCCTTTCCTAAGAGGTCTGTAGGGAGCGTGCATAAGCGCATCAACATGCCTACTGTCCCTGTTCTATTGTTTTTATTTATTTATTTTCTTATATGTATCCATGTATTCATAACTATGTTTTTACTTATATCTATTATCTTGTAAGCAATTGACAAACCAAATAAAATAAAAATAAATGATGGGTCTTCTTCAGTATGCTTATATGCTTTCTGAGCTGCAATGGTTGCCAGTTTGCTTCCTGATGCAGTTCCAGGTGCTACTTAGCCATAAATGTCACAGGCCCTAATTACTTGAGGGAGCATTTCCCCACACACCTTCCGGTAATGCTAGGCCATCAATTCCAATCTGCAGGATCAGTGTAGTCCAGTTTCTTTCACTGAAGCAGTGACAACTGCTGTGACCCAGGAAGGATGCCTGTGTTCTGTCCTAGGCCTCACCCCAAAGCACTCAGTCAATTCTGAGTCCCCTCTTTATTTAAAATAATGTGAATCAGTTCATTCACAGTCAGCCAACAGCGTGGCACACATTCTCGCGAAGGTGGACTAATTATCACAGACTGTTATCAATCCTGGAATGCTGCCCGGTAAACGGTTCCACACTCACTGTTGCAGGGAAGGCTGGGTTTACAGACAAAGATCCATAAGGCTGGAACAAACACACAACTGAATGAGCCAGTTGTTTCCTGCAAAAGCCCCTCTCCCCTTTTGCTCCCCTTTTAATCCTGATGGGAGGGGCTATTCATTGTCCACCTGTGGCCTTGCTCCCACATCGATCCTGAGTTCTTAATTGCTCCTTTCGTTTAGCAGCTCTGTGTGTGGGCAGGCTGGGAACCAGTTCCAACTGCTCCCCAGCCTGACTGCTATCCGAGTCTGAAGGCAGCTGATGACTGCCAGCCTGCCCTGGTCTCATCTCTGCCTCTGATGCAGATCCCTCATCCAAGCTTTCCTCAGCCTCCAAGTCTGGCCCAGGTTCCTCCCCAATCTCCTCACTACTGTCCAACTCTGTTGCCAGCTCTGCCAGCAGGTCACAACAACCTGGTCTCTCTAACAGCACTTAGAGGAGTGCTGAATGAAGTTCCTCTTAAGCCCCTGGGTGATCTCCAACCTGGATGGCATTTTAGAAAGCTTTAAAAGCCTTGGCTCATCTCCCAGGCTCTGAGGTAGGTGATTGGAGCCCTTTGCTGACTGTAGAGAGTAAGAAAGATGAGCTCGATATAGAGAAAGCCAGATTGTGCTGTCCAGCCAGTCTATGGGAATTGGTTAGTTACTTAGGAATTGTGAGCTGTTCCCTTAAGGGAATGCATCATGGGAAATGTAGTTAAAGGTATCCTGGGAAAGGTAGTTCATGTCACATGGGCACATCTGTAATCCCGATTGGTCACTAAATTGACCCTTGGCTGAACTCACGGACTCGTAACTTTCTACTTCTATCATTACAAGATGGAAGGAAAAGGATAGAAGATAACCATCTTTTTACCTACAAGACAGATATACAGAGGATTGGTCATTAAAGAAGAACTTCATCACAAATGTGAGTTCTGAGGATATCTGATGAACCAATAAATGTACTTTATTATGGATGTCTTGTTGAGTTTATCTATCTGCATCTGCAGAGCTTACAAATCCACTACTGTGCAGGATACAGAAAACAGATTTATTAGTAAAATGAAAGAAGAAGAAGAAGAAGAAGAAGAAGAAGAAGAAGAAGAAGAAGAAGAAGAAGAAGAAGAAGAAGAAGAAGAAGAAGAAGAAGAAGAAGAAGAAGAAGAAGAAGAAGAAGAAGAAGAAGAAGAAGAAGAAGAAGAAGAAGAAGAAGAAGAAGAAGAAGAAGAAGAAGAAGAAGAAGAAGAAGAAGAAGAAGAAGAAGAAGAAGAAGAAGAAGAAGGAAGATTACATTCCAGACCAGCAGAAAGTATGCATAAGTGGCTCAGCAGATACCTCTGTAATTCACATGGCTGTCAGAAAAGAAGATGGCACAGCACTATCAGACTTGCAAGGTTTTATTATTATACTATTCTTGGTTTGGTATACCTAGTGGGGATGATACTTAATTTATGATGTTCTGTTATTTTTTTAAAAATTGAATTTGCCATCTTGATTAATGTTTCCTATTTTGATTGTATATTTGTTATTTTGTTGCTTTGAACTGGCCAGAATCAATTTCGAGGCAGATGACATCTAAATAGAATGGATGGAAGGATGGATGGATGGATGGATGGGATGGTTGGTTGGTTGGTTGGATGGATGAATGATTTTAAGAAATGGCTTGATTTACAGGGTTTAATAATCTATCAATCATTGGGATCTCCCCAAGCCCTAATTAATAGGTTACTTTAAAGCTTATTTTAAATGCATGTGTAAAGGTCCTTTTCCTATTGCACTAATGTCCTCACTCCCAATTATCTCTTGAACTTTGTGGCTGGGTGAGAAGAGCTTGCAAATTCCAGATGTGGCACTCTTTTCCCACCAGAATCCTCCAAAGACTCACAGATTGGAGATATACACAAGGCTTGTTGTAAGAAGATGGTAAATCCCATTTTAATCTTGTTTCAGTTAAGTGCAAAGTTAGGTGGCCTTACAGATGGGATGGGAAGGAGATGAAGGCAATCTTGAGAAGACCTGTCCTCATTGATTGGTGAGACATCTTTGAGCCCTTAAAGGCCATTTTCTGTCCTGTCCTGAAGAGCTTCAACTTGGAAAATCAACTGAGTGGTTCGGTGGGTGAAAGACACCTGATGGTATAGGCCCAAAAGAAAAGTTAGTTCCTCACTTCCAAATAAAAATGCATCCTCAGTTGCATTTATTTTGTTAACCTGTGGCTTTTTCTATTTAAGAGCTTTCACGTAAAAACTACGTAAAATGGAAGTTCCTTAAATGTAATACCCAGCACAATTTTATTGATATATACCATGCTTCCTTGAAAATAAGACATGTTCTTATTTTCTTTTAGGCCCCAAAATAAGCACTGGGGCTTATTTTTGAGAGGTGTCTTACATTTTTTTGAGAGCCATTGCTACGAGGGGGTTGTAGTGGAGCTGCTGCTACGCACACCCGCCTTACCTCAGAGCTCCCGTAGCTTCATGCCCTGACAACTGCCCGACGGCGGAAGTACAAACAGCCAGGTTGTCACGCCCTTGTTGGAGCCTGATTCTGAGGGGGAGATTGAGGAGCTGACAGGGAGTGGGAGTGTGGCTCTGGTGGAAGGAACGGGACAAGGGCACAGCCCAGCTGGGCATTCAGAGGAAGACCCAGGGCCACCCCCTCTTCATCCTAGGGCACGCAGGGAGGAACGGAGAAGGGAGCAACATGTCTTACGGGCGAGGAAAAGGCTCCAATCCCTTTCATTAGTTGCAGCTGGGAGAACAGGATATAAGTGGGGCATTTGAAATAGCTCTTTGCTGGAAGCAAAGTGTGCTTTATCTTGGTCGAGGCTTATTTGGGTTTTGGCATCTTCCCAACTGTGGTTGCTGCGTTATCTTGTGGAAGTCTGCAATTTATCATCCTAGCCTACCGTGTTAATGTTTCCATTGTGGTTTATGTTGGTTTTTTTATTTTATTTGCTAATTATTTTTACTTTCGGTTCAGACTGCATTTACTCTCTTCATAGACTGTTTCTGGAAGAGTTTGATACCAAGTCGAGTGTAATTGGACATGGGGGCCCAAGTTGGAGGCATTAAACGGAATTTATACTACTATTGTGACTGATATTTTTGTGTCATGTCCCGGGTCATCACACAGGTACAGTAGGAAATCATATGGCTGCCGGCTCACTTCTTCCGGCGCAGCACCGGAGCAGGAGGAGATGAGCGACACAGCCAGGCAAAACACTCCATTTTGATGGAGGAATAAAGGAGACTAGAAGCTTTCTCTGCTTCCAAAGGGGATGATTTGAAATGGAGCATCCCATTTTGCAAGCAGATGAAGCTCTGGGCGAAAAGTGCACAGTGGAGTCAGGCAGAGGCAGAAGCATGGGGTGAGGTGGTAGGAGGCAGACAATCCCAACATGCCACCCACTCTGCTCCATTGTCTCTTGGCTTGCCTGCAGCTGCGCCGGTCAGGTGCCTGCGTGGGACATCGGCATCACCTACCTTCCTCCTCCCCTGTGCCTCTGCCTCCCACGAGTCTCCCATAAGCCAGGCAGCCATGCAAATGTCTGGATCGCCTGTCTCCCTCACACCTCTGCCCCCATGCTCAGACTTACAGGTATCTGCACTGTGCTAAGGGGCTGCCGGGCTATGCCCATCCCCTGGGTTTATTTTCGGGGTAGGGCTTATATTAGACCTACACCCCCCCAAAAAAATCAGGATAGGGCTTGTTTTTGGGGTGGGTCTTATTTTCGGGGAAACACGGTCTTAAAAATCTTAAGCCTTACAGATATCAACAAAGTTTATGTTCAGATAAGTGAAATGTAGAATTTTAGCTCAGTTTTAGGTTATGGCTAATTTGATGATTATATTGTAGTCCTAAACCTATTTACTTGGAGGAAACCTGTACAGCTTTTAAGTCAATGTAGCTTTGATTGAGGTTTTTTTTTTTTAAAAAAAAGCTTATTCTGTTGCTTTTTATTTACACAGGCAAAGGATGCCCGAACAAAAGCTCACCCCACCCCCGCCACGTCAAGTTATATTTTCGGAAGGGTTACGTTTCCTTTACAAGGGCAGCTTTATATCCTGACCACTGTAGGGGGTCTATTTTGATGCTCCAGAAAGTTCATATAGAACTATGCAGATTGCAGACTTGAAAAGATTGTTGGGAAAGGTGGGGGAAGCAACCCTTTTGAAGCCACATGTGAATGGGTTGAGAAGAGAGAGAGGAGAGGGAAAAAAGGCAGATATCAAATAAAAGCTGCCAACTCCTAGGATCAGAGCAAGTTATGAAATGCATTTTTTTTAAAAAAAATCAGAATCTTGAATAACCACTGCAGTTTGCAGCCTTTGTTTTATTTTCAATTCAGATCTTTGCTCCTTGAACTGAAATAACTGTACGCTTGCACTTAATAACTCTTGTCGAACAAAATATTTCCAATTACTGACATGTAGGTTGAGGTCACTCTTCGTACAAAACTGAACAAACATAACTGGGAGGATTTATTGATATCCTTTCACCCACTGTTACATCCGATAGGGTTTTTAATTTGACGGAATAATCTTTTGAAATTTTTTGATACCCACCACTGTGTGTCTGGTGCAGAAACCTCAGTTGGTACAAAACCTGGCAGCCAGATTGGTCTCAGGAAAAATATAAAGAGACTGTATTGAAAACCTTAAAGCACTACTGGTGGTACCCGTTATATCTCTAGGGAAAGTACTAGTCATTCCCTTTAAAGTTCTGTATGGTTTAGGCCCAGCTGGAGAGAATACCATATTTTTCGCACTGTATGTTCTGACCCAAACCTGGTTCCAAGAGAGCAAACATAGGACAAAGGCAGCAGTACAAACTTTTTATGTTTCAGCTAAGACTCCTGTTTCTTCACAGATAAAAGGCTGCTTCCAATTAATTACCTCCGACAAGAAAGAGCCTTGCCAAGTTTTTTCAAGGCTTCCCAAAAACAACAGATAAGAAATGGTTTACAATACAAGAGTCTTCAAATACCAATTGTAATGTCCACAAGGCTGAGTTCAAAACGTCTTTGCCTTCTGCAAAGTATGTTTGTTCACAGCTGGCTTTTATCTTTTTGAAGGAGGGACCATTACCTTGCAGCCTTACTCCCGGGCCCCCGTGCTGTTATAACTGTTCTTTCCTCTGAGCAATCCTGCAAGCACACACACTTTGCACAGGCTCCTCAGGAACCTCCTCATCGCTGCTGTCCAGCCCCCACAATCTCTGAAGGCAGCAGTCTATTCCCTAATGGTCCTGGCTCCTCATCTGAGTCCTCACTCTCCTTAGCTGTCTACACCTGCTGCTGGCTAACCACAACACTATAGGATGAACCTAGGTTTAGAGGAGGAAAACAAGAAAAAAAAAATCAGGTGGAACCTGAGAGAACCACAGATAGGTGTCTTTTCATGTGCCAGCTCTGCCTATTGACTCCTACACTGCAAAAAAAAACAGAAGAAGCGGGGTTCAACATTGTAAAAGGACCCCACTGCTATGGCCTGGCTGCTATTCACCAAAGCAAGGGCCTCCAACGTTGGCAACTTTAAGTCTGGTGGACTTCAACTCCCAGAATTCAGCGTTCTGGCTGGAGAATTCTGGGAGTTGAAGTCCTGCAGGCTTAAAGTTGCCAAGGTTGGAGACCCCTGCACCAAAGGACCAACACTGATGCACAGATATTTCCACTTACTTTTTTGTGTGTGTGTGTGGGGGGAAGTGTACCTTATGGAGTGAAAAATATGATATCTCATTCACAAAGAACCTTCATGTTCACTGAGATCATCTCAAGAGTTGTAATGACCTAGTCTAAAAGGGACTTTATATGTTCTCACTCCAATCCTTTGGAATCCATTCCTTGCAAAGTTGAAGGACTTAAACGTCTTTTCTTAAAGGCCCTTAACAAACATGTCTTTTGGAAAAAAAAGCTTTGAACTGGTTGTTGAAAGGTCCACTTTAATTTGCTTACTTTGTTTTCCCTGTGGCTGACTAGGGAATTCTGGGAAGCTGAAGTCCACACTGAAGTTGAAAAATACTGCAATAAAGACTTAAGTCTTAACATTCATCCTCTCAGCTGAGTTGCAATTCTATGAGGCAATCCAGAGATACCGAACAATCGAGGTAAGAGTTGGAAGCTAGATAATCTAATAAATCCACCAAAAGCTGATTGCAAAATTCTAATTACAATATCCATCTGCTCCCAGCATGTCACTTATTCACTTCCTTGAAAGAGAGACCAGAGGAGATATCCCAAATAAGCTTTTGTGATTGCCTCATACCCATCCTCCTTTACCAGTAGGGAAGCTGGTTGTAATAGAGAAAATTTCTATATATTTATTTCTGCATTTCTATGCAGAACTGTCAATTGAACAATCCAGAAATCTGTTGAGCCCAATCCTTAACGATGTAAAAGAAAACAAAACATTGCTGTTCCATTCTGTTCACATGAACTCATCCTGAACCAGATCATAGTGGTCACTGCAGATAGATGAATTCAGATTCAAAAAGAACAATTGGCTTAGTGTATGGAAAACTTTGTACTTTTTGCAGCTGTTCAAAAGTTTGATTTGAAGTGTGCTAATAATCAGGAGAGGGCTGAGTCTCCCTCTCCATTTCTCCATTGTTCATGAACCATTTTCATTTCATTTTGTTTCAAAAGTTGAGACCCATAAAACTGGACAATCTTTGCTCAAAAGTGGTGATGGTGATGTGGAAGAGTTAGCAAAGACTGGATTATTATGTGCTCAGCAAATGCCTTTAGACTGCTTGTTTGTTTTCCTATTCTATCTATCTATCTATCTATCTATCTATCTATCTATCTATCTATCTATCTATCTATCTATCTATCTATCTATCTATCTTTTCTTTCTTTCTTTTTCTTTCTTTCTATATCTACCTACCTACCTATCCATCCATCTACTTATCTACCGATATCTACCTACCTACCATTTCATCTTTCCATCCATCCATCCATCCATCCATCCATCCATCCATCCATCCATCTACTTACCTATCTATGGATATCTATCTATCTATCTATCTATCTATCTATCTATCTATCTATCTATCTATCTATCTATCCATCCATTTATCCATCTTTCTTTCTTTCTTTCTTTCTTCCTTTCTTTCTTTTTCTTTCTTTCTATATCTACCTACCTACCTATCCATCCATCTATCTACTTATCTACCGATATCTACCTACCTACCAATTCATCTATCTATCCATCCATCCATCCATCTACTTACCTATCTATGGATATCTATCTATCTATCTATCTATCTATCTATCTATCTATCTATCTATCTTTCAATCTTTCTTTCTTTCTTTTTTTCTTTCTTTTTCTTTCTTTCTTTCTTTTTTTCTTTCTATATCTACCTACCTACCCATCCATCTACTTATCTACCGATATCTACCTACCTACCAATTCATCTATCCACCCATCCATCCATCCATCCATTCATCTATTTACCTATCTATGGATATCTATCTATCTATCTATCTATCTATCTATCTATCTATCTATCTATCTATCTATCTATCTATCTATCTCTACCTACCTACCTAACTACCTACCCATCCATCTATCCACATCTATCTACTTATCTACCTACCTACCTACCTACCTACCTATCTATTCATCTATCTATCTGTCCATCCATCCATCCATCCATCTACCTATCTACTGATATCTATCCATCTATCCATCCATCCTTCCATCCATCCACCCACCCACCCACCCATCTACCTACCTATCTATCAGTATCTACTGGTATCTACCTACCTACTACCTATCTATATCTACCACCCAGAGTTGCTTTATTTGTTTGGATTTTAAGAGCATGGTAAATCATAAGCAGGAGGCTAATTTATGGAATGGGAGCATCATTCATGGGAATGTCCATTATTTCCACCAGGCCTTAGTTGAGGAATTCAGAGCAGAGTCTCTGATGATAAATGAAGCAAGAAAGGAATATGGAAGAACCTCTGCACTGATTGGACCTCACTTATTAGAGTGGAACATACTTCTTTATAATCTGCATCCAGAATGCATCTTAACATCAGCAGCGTAGACCTGAAGGAATTGAAAAACACACCAGCTTAACTCAGGGGTGGCCAAACTTGACAATTTTAAGGCTCGTGGACTTAATTCCCTAGCCAGCAATGGGGATAGCAGAACAAGCAACTTAATAGTTAAAACGGATTGGAGTGGCTAGGAGTTCTGGGAGTTCAGGTCCACAAGTCTTAAAAGTCGCCAAGGTTGGAGACCCCTGGTTTAAACTGAATTGCACATTAATTATATTAAACTAATGCAGAGAAGAAGCTTGTAACAACATTCTTCCCTGAAATCTTCCTGTATTAGTACTGAATTTGGATACCCTAATATAGTTCGCTTTGTTTCTGCCTTTGCTGATCAGAAGGTTGCCAAAGGTGATCTCATAACCCTGGCACACTGCAACCGTCATAAATGTGAGTCAGTGACCAAGCATCTGAATTTTGAAGAAGCTTCTTGCAGGAGAAGCGAAATGTCTTAAAGAAAAAACAAACAAACCAGAAAATCCAGAAAGTCCTGAAAAAGCACCTTTGGGACAACCATGACCTGGATGACTGAGAATCTCTACAGACTTTTAGCTATACCATTTGGGATGGACATTCTTTGAATAATGTGGGAGTAGGAATGGATTTCCGGTGGGTGGTGTTGAAAGAAATATCCTTCTGGGTTCAATTCCAAGTGGGGAAAAAGACACTGGAAACAGGCTGCTTGGAAGGTTTAATGGTGTACAGGACCACATGGCTTGGAGCTCCGGAGAAGGATGTTCACATACTTCAAGGTGAGAAGGTCAAGAAGAAAGGGCTGAGGTACTGAGAGTGCTGGGTTTTATACTCTCTGTTGGGATTTGAATTGGAGCTTGTATTCTAATTGGTTGTCAGACTCCCGGGGGCAACTCTGTGGGCTGTCCTGAGTTCCAGGCTTGGTCTAGCCTTGCTGGGCGATTATGCCCTTAAAAGGGCTTTTGGCAATTTCTATAGCTTTACCTAGAGTTTCTTCTTATGTAAAATTTTCTGGCCCAGGCCTTAATGGCCCATCCATTGACAAAGGTGGGGGTGAGTTTCTGCTTCTGATGTGAGTTTCTGCTTCTTGAGTTTCTACTCTTTTTAGGGGAAATATTCTGCCTTTTTAATATTTCCTAGGATATTTCAATTTTCTAGGAGAGGGGTGAGTGCTAACTTCCTACAGTGGGTGGGTGGAATTGCAGACTGCAGGAACCAGGAGTACTAACTCAGGTAACCCTGAGGATACAGATAAACCTCTAAGTGCTTCAACGACCCTCTAAATCAGGGGTCTCCAACCTTAGAAACTTTAAAGACTTGTGGACTTCAACTCCCAGAATTCATCAACCAGCTGGCTGAGGAATTCTGGGAGTTGAAGTCCTCCAGGCTTAAAATGACCAAGATTGGAGACCCCTGCTCTAAACGTATACAAATGACGAGCTGCCTGCAAGGAGTATAAATCCTTCCATTCCCCACCATCCAGCCAGAGCTGAAGAAGCTTCATGGATGAGAAGCGCAACGTCTTCAAAAGAAAAAGAAAAAAACCCAGAAAGTCCAGTTGCCTCTTGAAAAAGCACCTTTGGGACAGACGCTCCCCTCGTTTCTATGCTTGCCTTTTCCGCAAGGGGGCGCTGCCTTCGCGCCGAAAGCCGGCTGCCCAGTTCCCCGTCCTCGCGTGGACTCCACGGGCTTCTCATTCTCCCCTTATTTTCACGGACCCTGCAGACCCAAGTTAAACCTTCTGAAGCGGGCGGCCGGTCGGGCGGCGGCAAGACCTCTAGTTCCCGATGCGTGTAAAATGCAACCCAGCCCCCACCGTTTATACTCTCCCTTGGACGGGTCATGTGCCTGCAGGAGTTGCACGGCCCGATGCACGATCGAAACGGATTACCCGCGCGTGCAAAGCAAACAGCCGATTCCGCGCCCTGACCCAACTGGGCGCTGAATTCTGTAGCTTTGGAATCTGAGAAGGCAGTGAGACTTTTCCGAGACCCTCGAAGGCACAATTGGAGCCTCTAAGGAATAAGTTGCAGGATAGATCTATGTACAGTATAATGTTAAGTTGGACTGCGGTCAAAAAAGTCAAGATGGACGCCGCGACCCGCCCATTTTTTTAAGCTTGTACACCGCGGGCAGAGATATATTCGCATCTTTGCAGATGCCGTCTTGACGCTTTTGATTAGCTGCGTGATTTATTCATTTATTTTTGATCGGTAAGCCGCTCACAGTGACTTTGAGAGATCTCAAAAGTAATAAATAAAATCCAGAGGAAAGTCCTGGTTAAGTCGGTGGGACTCACTGCTACTGCTTAGCCACGCAGAAATAAACGTTGCAAATATCCACAGAAACTGGCCTTCCCTCGGTTATCAAACTGCAGCTTCGGCCCCCAACTGCTATATTATATTACAGACAGATAGACAGATAGATATTAAAATAAAATAAGATTAGATAAGATTAGATTAGATAGACGGACAGACAGATGGATGATAGATATAGACATAGATATACAGATAGATACGCATTGTATAAAACCAGTAGAAATCTCTATTTCAAGGATAAATAGTGGAAGGAGCTATTAGCCAATCTGACTGATCAAAGTAACGCGTTCACACGCTTTTGCCTTTAGGGATTGTCACTGCAAAGGAAGAAATCAGATACCCACCGTATCAGGCTCCCTGGGTTCCGGGAGGCTCTGTCTTCACAACCAGCAAATCCCGAAACCCTCTTTCCTGTGATCTTGAGGACTAGTTTCTTGAGGATCTGTTTTCGGGAAGGGTCATTTCACTTTAGAATTTGATCAAGCCCGTGGTGCATTTACGCGGGCATATAAATAAGGCAGGGCTCTGCGGTTTGCTGAAAATGCTATTGCTTTTCCTGTAACAGGCGTTAAAAGCCCTGGCCGTTGGATGCTTTTACTATCTCAAAAAGAATAAAGAGCATTTGGAATGGCTATAACCGGAAGGGAGGAGGTCCTAAATAATAAAAATAAAATAAAATCTGACCTTAAGAGCGAATTACCGTTTTCCGCAGGATCAAAATGTACAAAAAAAAAAAAAAAGTTTGAAAACTTGGTTATTCGTTCACGCTCACTCAATTTAAAAACGCGCTTCATTCAGCTCCACGGGATTTACACCCAAAACACTTCGGTAGAAAATGAAAACGATGCAGCTGCAATCCGAAGCGCGTTTGTTAAAAAGGCGAAGATCCATCGCCCTTTTCCCCAACCCGCAGCTAACCACGAGCCACACACCGGCGTGGGACAGGCGTATTGTGAAGGGCGAGAGGCGAGCTATTTCTGATCAGCCTGGGCTGCCAGTTTCTCCGCCAAGCGAGGCCTTTCAACCCAGGAAATCATGAAGGCGTCAGGGGGTTTGTCGGTCCATTTCTTTTGGGAAGGAAGACCTCTTCCCCTCCACCCACGACGCTCTCGCGTGAGGATGAAAGACTGGGGAAAATCTGTAGAGATTCTCAGTCATCCAGGTTGTCCCAAAGGTGCTTTTTTCAGGAGGCAACCGCACTTTCTGGGTTTTTCTTTTGAAGACATTTCACTTCTTCTCCAAGAAGCTTCTTCAGCTCCCCACCATCCTGTCAGAGCTGAAGAAACTTTGGAGGAGAAGCAAAACATCTTCAAAAGGAAAAAAAACCCAAGAAAGTCGAGTTACCTCCTGGAAAAAAAAAAACCCTTTTGGGACACCTAGGAGAAAATGCGCCAGCTTTCTCAAATATTTACTAGCGTCGTACGAAAGGTGTAACAAAAATGACAGATTTTACGACCTGTCACTGCCAAACTGGGGGTGAGAGGGCTCTGTTACTTGCCTGACTAGGGAAGCAAAGAACTGATGCTTTTCGGCTGTAAGAGTCTTCCCTCGGATGCTGAAAATCAGTTTTATATGCGCCAAAGAATCCGGATCGGGGCTTTCCAAGGGGAATTGAGATACAGGGCGATTTCAACCGCCAAGTTGGAAACAGGAGGCGAGGGGATAACTCTCCTCGCCCCCCCCCCCACCCCGCGCTCTCTCTTCTCCTCCTTAGAGAACCCCTATAATTTTCGGGCAATGGTTTTCTCGAGAGAATCGGGAAGTTCCCCGAGATTTGAAACTGAAATGAGTAAACTCGGCCCAAAAGGGGAATGTCTATGGAGATTCTCAAGGCATCCAGCATCAAAGGTGCTTTTTTCAAGAGGCAACTGGACTTACTTTGTGTGTTTTTTCCTTTGAAGACGTTTCACTTCTCCTCCAAGGAGCTTCTTCAGCTCTGAGTTGAAGAAGTTTCTTGGACGAGAAGCGAAACGTCTTCAAAGAAAAACCAGGAAGTCCAGTTGCCTCTTGAAAAAAAGGACCTTTGGGACACCCAAAGGAGGAAGTTCACCTGTCGTCTGAAGCCATAAGGTGAAGCTTGTTTGGTTCGGGCTTGCGCTGTGCTCCCCCTCCCCCCCGAGGTTTGGGGTTCATAGGCTGTGCTAGGCAGGGGTCTTCAACCTTGACAACTTTAAGACTTGTGGACTTCAATTCCCAGAATTCCTCAGCCAGCTTTGCTTTTCTGGGAGTTGAAGTCTGGGAATTCTGGGAGTTGAAGTCCACAAGTCTTAAAGTTGCCAAGGTTGGAGACCACTAGAGAACTTAACCTACTATCTCCGTGCAGCCAACTGTTATTCAGTCATTAAACCACAGTTAAACAAACGACGGTTTAGCGGGATTCCCGAGTCCAGTTAAAATAATAATTTCTCCTTTTCGTTTAGAATGTCCTCGTCACGGCAGGGTTTTTTTTTTTTAATAGCACTGATTCGGATCCAGTCTTTTGGAAGTGTTTTCTCCAATCTCCTTTTCATTTCGCACTCTTACTGGATACCTTGCCGGACGCTTCTGGCTGAGTGAGCATGCGTGGGCTTGGCGGAGATCGATCTTTGTGTATTGCAAATCTGTATAATCCTCTCCGTGTCCTTTACTTACGTGCAGTCCCAATCTGGGACCCGCTCCAAACTAGATCCTTTTTGATTTCAAAAGGAAGTGATATATAATTGAATCGAAGGAGCAGTCCAGAAGATCGTTTTTGTCTTGACCGTTGCATTTGCCAGCTGGATGGAATAACTGCAATTTCCAACATTTTCAAGAATTAGAAACTAGAATATTTCATTGGGAAGGCAGCCTACTTGCTCAGCTAGGGAAAAGCAAAGTCTGTTTAGACTTAGCGGTTTCCAACCTTGGCAACTTTAAGACTTGTGGACTTCAACTCCCAGAGTTCAGGAATTCTGGGAATTGAAGTCCCCAAGTCTTAAAGTTGCCAAGGTTGGAGACCCCTGGAACTTTAGATTACCCCAAGGAGGAGCCCCTGAGGAAATTTGCTGCTTACTTTTTGGTGCTGTGAGAAACCCATCAGGCAAACTCAGAAACACCACTTTACATGAGGGAAGAAGGGTAGGACCCAGAAAAGGCTGGACTCAGAGCCCCTATCTATCACCATGCTAGATGCAGCTCAGCACAGCCATAGCTATGCTAAAGATTGGTTAATTTGTACATGCCTCCATTCATTGCTTGCAATGTCAAGTAGGGACATATTAGTAGCAAGCCATGAAATATTTAAATTAAATTAAATAACATTTCTGTGTTGTGTTATAGATCAGTGGTCACCAATCAGTAGGCTGAGGACCACTGGTGTTCCGTGAGAAAATTTTGGTGGTCTGCAGAGAAATGTCCCCCCCCAAAGCAATTAATCCAGGCTGCGTAGGAACGCAAGACTGTGCCGCCCACATGGCCCACGGGAACACAAGGCGGGCATCGCTTGCATTGCGAACAACACGAGGTAGTGAGGGGAGGGGGGAAAGGATGGAGGGGGGGAACTTGTCCCACTCGCCTCACACGCCTCTCCTGGCCACCAGGCTGCTTCTTTCTGCTTCTTTCTTCTTCTCCTTTTGGCTGCACACAAGGAAAGCAGCAAAAATCTTTCTTTCTCCCCCAAACTCCATCAGAAATGAGTCTTTGGGACACTGTAAGGCATCCTGCTCCAAGAGGCTGCGCTGGCCTGACAAGTCTCACAAAGACTCATTTCTGGCAGAAATGAGGGGAGAAAGAAAGACTTCTGCTGCTTCTACTGCTTTCCTTGCTTGAAGCTAAAAGTCTCTCTCTCTCTTTCTCTCTCTTTCTCTCTCTCCCCCCCCCCTCCCTCCCCCTGAGAACAGAGCTGGAGATGGTATCCTACAATCCCAAATAAAGAATGACCGATCAGTAGGAAAACGGGGTGGGAAATTTTCCTGCAGACTTTCTTGGGGATTTTCCCAGGGTCTCTGGTCTATGGGATTTAAAATTATGAGTTTGGTGGTCTCTGAGGTCCAAAAGGTTGGCGACCCCTGTTATAAATAGACCTTTCATGTGGTCTTGCATCACCTTGGTGCATATCAGTCATATCAGCTCAGATATTCTGCTAGTTGCTAGGCAACAAAAGTTGGGAATTTTTACTATATATTCTTGTGAGAAAACCTGCCAAAGAAAGTCTTGTCTGCCTTTCTCTCCCTCCCTCCTCCCTCCCTCCCTCCCTCTCTTTCCACTATCATCCTTTACATTTCAAAAACTGCAGTGTGGGCGTTTATTTATAATCTCTTTGGAATCCAAGTGAGATTTATGCATACTCTTAATTTCTCCCATGAACACGGACGGCATCCTTCCATAGAGGCAGCCACTCTTTTTTATCTTTCATCCGAAAAGAGAATATAAACAGTCCTCATTTAGCGGCCACAGTTGGGACTGGCAATGTGACTGTTAAGCAAAACAGCTGCTCCGTGTTTATGATACTATTTTAGTGATCCTTTGCTTTATAAGGCTTATGAAGGTCATAAATGCAAGGACGGGTCACAAGATTACTTTTTCATCACTGTCATCATAACAGTGAACAATTGCTAAATGAGGCAGTTGGCAAAAGAGGAATACCTGTAATAGTTCTTCAATTGTATGTATATGTGTGAATATTTGAAAAGACATGAATAGAATAGAAGAACTTTATTGTCATTGTACAAGTACAACAAAACTGTGGATACACCCCAGCAACTGTTGGCAATATAATAAAACCAAAGCTCTTAAAGATAAAAATAAGAAAAATAGAGTACCCACATCTCCATTTGCAGTTTGAGAGTACAATATCTATGAATATATACAAAATATACATTCAACACTGACTGTGACGCTTGCCAAGTGTAATACACAAGAGATGGATTGTACTGTAATATGTTATTATACATTTAAATGAGGTATTGCGGTTTCACATCTTTACACATCTTAATAAGGTAGTAATGGTGATGCTACCCCATTGAACTGATACATTCACAGAAGAAATGGATGGCACAACGTAATGTTGTAAAATAGGGGTCCCCAACTCCCCATCCATGGACCGGCCCCGGGCCCCAGCATGCCAGAAACTGGACTGTGCAAACAAGCAAAGCTCTATCCGCGGGATGCAGGCAGCACCCCAAAACCATGCCCCCTCTGGTCTACAGAGAAACCTCTCTCCATGGAACCGGTCCCTGGTGCCCCAAAGGTTGTCTGTGTGTGGGAGCACTCTTGTAAAGAATGTCACAACAAGGGCTCAGTGTTATCTCCGAGTTAGTAAGCATGATACAGGAGTCCTTGAGATAAGAATGTAATTGAGCCCCATCATTATGGTCACAAAATTGTGACCGTTGTAAAACGGGTCACCATATGACCGGGCCTAATTTTACAACCTTTTTTTTGGGGGGGGGCGGTCATTAAGAGAACACCACAGTTGTAAAGCAAATTGAGTGATCGTTAAGCGAACCCATTGTTCGCTATGGAGCTGGTTTTGCTGGAAACTGAAAATAAATGCCAGTTTACAGCAAAACCATTGGAAATTGCAGTCGCCGTGATTTACAGGGTGTAAATGTGGTCCAGTTGCCAAGCGCCCAAAATGCAGTCCCATGGCAGCAGAGGGATGGGGAGCAATGTCAGAACATTGAAATTGGGTCTTAAGTAGTTTTGGGGGCATTCACTGTAACTTTGAATGGGTCTGTAAGTGACCGGTCATAAATCAAGGATTATGACTGAAGGATTGTGGATGAGGTAGGAGTATAGCCCCATCTCCTAATTTGTGAGCCCTGCAGAGGTGTCTGATTGGTCACTGTCAAAAACAGCTCTTGACTGAGTTCTTCAGGTCAGGGGTGTCCAACCTCGGTAACTTTAAAGCTTGCGGATTTCAACTCCTAGAATTCACCAGCCAATCATGGGAATTCTGGGATCTGAAGTCCTCAAAACTTAAAGTTGCCAAGATTGGCTGCTTTAAACTATTTTTTATGTTTTGATACTGGCCGCTGCTGACATACAATGTGCCCTTGTGCAGAATTCTCCCACACCCCTTAAAATATTCTAAATGTTTTATCTTTTCTCAGGTGTTCTCTTTCTCGATAGCTATGCCACACATAGGTTTTGAATTAATAATTTAAAAAAAAAAACCCTGCAACTGGTGCCCCAATCTCTTCATCTGGTGCCCTTATGCAGCACACAATTTGCTCACCGGGTGGCAGCCCTGGTTCTTATAGTCATCAAATAACAGCAAACATCTTTCAGAAATATATCCAAGCATTTGGTTATCCAAATATTGACAGACATTGGCATGTGGATCCTTCCCCATCTTAGATCGGGTTACATGTATTGACGTGGTCCAAGTTCTACATAATTTAGAAGCGCCATGATGATTTAATTCCCTCAGCCATGTTTTGGCAAACTGAGACCTCGGCATGTTTTAAAGACACCTTTATAGATATAACGTTTCAGTAGAATGTTCCAGTTATTCTTAAAATTCCAAAAGTTTGTTTCGGCAACCATTTCCTTGTTTACAGTTTTACAAGGTTCTAAATATTCCATGTGCATAATGAAATCTGACATCACACGCCTCGCTGGATAAATTTATTAGCAGATGTTGCTGGAAGCAAAACACCTCTCTCTCTCTCTCTCTCTCCTTTTTGCTCAAGTTTCTCTAAAAGTCATGTAATTCAAATGTTTTGCTGATTTTTCTTTTCTCCCCCACAGGCTTCCGGCATGTGTATGTGCATGCATGTATGTCTATACACATACACTTCTTCTCCAACTTGAAGTGATTCTGGACAGCTGACAAATGGATAGAAGCAGAAAAAAAATCAAAGAAATTAAAAATGAAACTTGGGACCCAGAATCAACAAAAGGAGTAACACAATAACAAAACGAAAAATGAACAGAATAATTAAGGTTCGCCTTTTTTTACGATCCATCAAAAATGTGTCATCTGAATGGGTGAATCTTGCTCTATGGACCAGAATCTGGGGGAAGAATCAGGATTTGGGGGCCTTTTAGAAGACCATGAAAGCGCCATCCCAAACCTTGGGGTTGATCTAGTGATCTATAGAGCAGGCCCTGCAACAGACAAAAGAGACACCTCCTGGGCTCTGTCAGTTGGCCATTGTGTCAAAGGGGAAACTTAAGGTACGCCCATCTTCCTGGCTCTCATGGATTGAGTAGAGATAATTGGTGATAGGCAGTCCCACCAGTAATCTGCCCCTGTGTCATGAAGGACTTTGTAGGAGTTAACCAGCTCCTTGAATTGTACTTGGAAGACCACAGGAGTCAATTCAGCTTGAGAAGCGGTGGTCTTACATAGATGTATACCAATAAGAATTTGTGCTGCTGCTTTCTGGATAGACTGTAGTTTTGAGTGGTTCTTAAGGGCAGTTGGAAAAATATGTGCTGAAGGTTCCATATATAATATGAGCAAGAGGTTTAACCCCCCCTGTGGCTTTTTTCTAGCAAAAAAAATTATATTGGCTCCTAATATATTTAACAAGATTTGTTTTGACTTGTTTTGGAAATATCACATTCCAGCCTTAAGTTCGTTTTTGCCCTATGCACAAACTGACTTGAAATGAATAAATTTACCAAGAAATAAAGGTATTTATTTAATATTTCAAGCCCTCCCTCCACTTTGGCCATTATGATAGGATGATGGATTGGGTTTACAGTGGCCCTCATTGATAAGCCCTTGCTAAGCCCTTGCTTAGAAAGAAGGAAAGAGAAGAAGGGGAAGAGAAGGGGAAGAGAAGAGAAGAGAAGAGAGGAGAGGAGAGGAGAGGAGAGGAGAGAGAAGAGAAGAGAAGAGAAGAGAAGAGAAGAGAAGAGAAGAGAAGAGAAGAGGGGAGACAGGAGATGGGAAAGAGGAGAAAGGAAAGGAAAGAAAAGGAAAAAGGAAGAGAATAAATTCTTATCAATTTCATCTGATCTAACAAAATGAAAACAGATTTATTTATTGTCCATTCACAAAAATTAGTTTTAAAAAGTTCAACCTTTCATTGTTGTTCTAGTGAAAAGAAAAAGGAAAGGAAACTGTCATTAATGCTGTAGGAAACGTAGGAAGCCTTCTTTAAGGTCAGGTCAGGGTTTTTTTTACCTCTGCTGCAGCAAGTGACTGCTTTATGACAAAGGGTAGAATTACCCCAGTCTCAACAGATGTATTAATTCGAACAAGAGCAACAAGGTTGATCTGCAGCAGAATAGCAAGGCTCTCCTCCTTTTTAGGAGGTTATTTTGGGACCTCTATTATTAATGTAATTAATTAATATGAAGACGTACATCTTTAGATAGGTTAGCAATTCCTGGTACACAGCTTCAAATGGTCTCATGGAGCAGAAGGCCTCCATTTTCAGCTTTGGTGATACTGGTGTTTTTGATCAGTTCAGCCTATTTGGAAGGCACCAGGCTGGGGAAAATTGTATCACAACTACACATACACACAACAGAGGGACATTCTCCAATCTGGGGTTACATCGGATACACCCATAAACTATATTCCCATAAATTCCAGTGCAGCTGTTTGGAGGAAGTTAATTTAATTGTCTTCCACAATATTGTTCAGACCATTAAACATCAAAGGCCAATGACAATAACAATTCACTCAGAAAGCAGAACCACATAACAGGAGCTTTATGTTCCAATCATGAAAGAACAGCAACCTTTCCTCTGAGATTTGAACGGCCCTCACCCTCTTATACTTTAGAAACGTCATAAAAACCTGGCTCTTCTCCCAAGGCATTGGGTCTGGGGGAGGGGTTAGTGACCCCAACATGTAGCAGGAATATGAAATATTGTTTTCATCAGATTCCATGTGTCGTAGATTATTTTACTATGTTTATGGTTTTTAACATATTGTTGGCCACGCAGAGTTGTGAAAATGAGACGAGTGGCTATATAAATTGATTAAATAAAAATATACAGAATTGGGCAAAAATGGGTCTGTAAGTTTCAAATGGCTCATTTCTGAGGGGATTTGCCAAAGGATGTAGGAGAGGCCTATTGATGTGTCGGGTTCTTAACATAGCTAACTAAATTTTATATAACCGAGGCACTTCTGTACTTTATGGATTTAAAAAGTAGCTGAAATGGGAGTCTGAACAGGTTAGAGTTTTTCAACTGGCTTTTGTCGCCTTTGTTCTACCCACAAAGCACTGACACATTCATTGTTATGGAGGAGGCTGTCTGGAGGTCAGGAGGCGACAAGGTTTGTTTGGATTTCCTAAAATTGTGCCTCCCTTTAAGCCTTGTTATAAACATTGTTTTCAAAGTGTCCTGTGAACTTTCTGAGACTCATAGTTGCTGCTATTTTTATGCCTCAGCCCCTGACCATGGAGCTTCCAGTGTTTTCAAGACCAGGAGCCTGTCACTCTTGAAATATTCCTTGCAACATGAACCTTGCAGGTTTCTCTAAGCCCTTCAGCCTAGGATTTGAGAATGGGAAGGGGTAGTAATTAAATACTCAAGTTCTGCTTGCTGAAAATATGCAATTTTTGTTCTGGCCCTTTGTGGTATAACTGTTGGAACAATAAATGGATCCATGCAACAAAACATAGAGGTACTGTAGTCCTTGACTTACGACCACAATTGAGCTTGAAATTATGTTGCTAATTGAGACATTTGTTAAGTGAGTTTTGCACCATTTTACAACTTTCATTGCCACATTTGTTAAGTGAATCCCCGCAGTTGTTAAGTTGGTAACATGGTTATTAAGTGAATCTGCTTGTCAGAAGGTTGCAAAAGGGAATCACATGACCCCAGGATTCTGCAACCATCCTAACTATGAACCAGTTGTCAAGCATCTGATCATAAATCACACGAATGGGGATGTGGCAAGGGTTTTAAGTGTGAAAACTGGTCGTAAGTCACTTTTTAAAGGACCATTGTAACTTCAAACAGTCATTAAAGGAACTGTTGAAAGTTGACGACTTATTGGTATACAATCCCAAGTGTCCACTATCTGAATACAGGTGAGAGGAAATGAAGAGCAAAATCCACTGTAGATGTTCTAAAACAGTTTCTTCAGGGGTGGGATGCTACCGGTTCTGCCCGGCTCTATAGAACCAGTAGCTCTGAAGAGCAGCAGACACCAAATTGGTTCTGTGTCTGCTGCTGTTTGGCCCACCCGCCTGCCTGGGCTCTTACCTGCCCTTTATTTCCTGCTTTTTCAACCTCGGCTGCTTTGTGCGGCACAGCTGAGGTTGAAAAAGCAGGAAAAAAGAGGCTTTTCAAATGCTGTGCAACTGCGCGCAGCGCTTTTCAGCTGTCCGGGTGGCACAGCTTAAGGTTTTTTACACACGCACATGCGCGTGCAAAACATAGTCACCGCACCGGTAGTAACACCAGTTGAATCCCACCCCTGGTGTTCTTCATACTTGGCAACTTGAAACTCCCAGAGTCCCTCAACCGGCATGCTAGCTGGGGAATTCTGGGACTTGCCATCCACACATCTTAAAATTGTCAAGTGTTGGTACTTCTCTCTGTTTCTCCTAGCCAAAGGAGTCGCCGTTGTCTGAAGGCATTTCCATGGTCACGTGACCAGCATGGCTATACGCCAAAGGTACACAGAATGCTGTTGCCTTCCCACCAAAGTGGTATCTATTAATTTACTTGCATTTGCATACTTTTGAACTGCTAGATGGGCAGGAGCTGGGACAAGTAACAGGAGCTCACCCTGTTCCTTGGCACTCAGTTCTTGAACAAACTCAGCGTCTTTAACTGCTGAGCCTATCACGCCTCCTTATTGTGCGATCACTAATATGCAAATTGCTGGTTGTGGAAAGATTTATAAGAATGGTGGAGCCCTATGAGAAAAAATGTTATTCCTTAGGGCTGGTTAGGGCATAGTTCATCATCTAGAAGGTGCAGCATAAATAAAGAATTCCCAGCCCAGTTTAGATACAGCAAAATCTGTCTCTTATAACATGAACATATTACATCCTTCCTGAAGATATTTGTGGAAGGAAATCTGAATGGAATTGGAAATTCTGTTCAATACTTGCTCCAAAAAGTGTTGATCTAGATTAAGCTTCAGTATTTGTTTATTGGACATTTGTGTTTTTCAACAGGTTTAATGATTTTCCCACTGCCTGTACCATATGACTTCAGTGTAGATTTATTTTAAAAGCTTTTCTAACAAGGAACAAAATGTTTTGACTTTTCTGTTACTCATTATTTATTCTGTATTCATCTATTCGAGTTTCAAGAGATAGAGTTGTGTTAGTCGTTTGCCATGAAGCCCAAGGGAAGGATGGAAAAAAGATTTTGTGGGATTTTTAAAGATGAACCATTTGTATTTTGAGCATCTTCGTTCTTTTCATCAGGTAAGGTTTTGTGGGCATCTGGTGAAATGCTTTCAATCCACAAAGGTTGATGCGACAATAAAGTTGTCATCCTTAACTGTGCAGCAAGATCCTTTCCCTCTTTTCTTGAGGTTAGGAAAGTGATCTTACGGTCCTATTCTTAAACAGAGAAATTATGTTATCTTTAGAATTACCTGCAGGCTGCAGTGTTGCATTGATATTCTACACACCTGTGGAAAACAGTTTTGTTTGTGCTTGTCAGTAGGCTGAGCCAACGCCTGTTCAGTTTTAGCAGATGGAAGAAGCAAATGCCAGAAGTGGCACCATCACACACTAAAACATGCAGTGAAGATCAGAATGTCCATGGAATAACAATTTACAGTGCAATCAATCAGATTGTTATTGTACATTGATCCCTGGGCTCATTCTCAGGTAAGTGTAATCTTATTTTTTGCATTTTTTATTTGTTCAAAATTGGTCAGGGGGAAGGAGAGGCACAGATCTTTCATTAACCACTACTATAATATATGTATCTTTGTTTTAGTAACCAGCACGAGTTATTTCGCTGAAGATACACTGTGGAAAATAATTTAATCTATTATAAACACACAACAATTTTCTAAATCAGCAGAGGAAAACTTGAGGTCCTCCAGAAAACTTGAAACTCAAATCCTCATCAGCTCCAGGGAAACAAGAGTTATGGTTGAAGAAATGTGTGGTTTGGCATCCTCTTCAAAGCTATGCATTCTATACCTGCTCCATACATAAATAAGTTGTCAATACATTTTAAAATCTTGCTAGTCATCTTGCATTTCGGATGGAACCAAATTAAGACCTGGTTACATATTTCTCTCTGGAAAATGCAGGCTGAGGTTTCCCCCTTGCCATCAGTTCCAGATTAATGGAGGGAGGAAGGAAGGGTTGAGCAGAGGTTCGAGGATAAAATGTGCACATGTAGCATTGGATTTATCTTTGCATCGGACTTTTGAAATGCACTTTTTTTTGTGGGTGTGTAAAAAAGCCTGAGTGTGACATCAATCAAATGATCCCACTAAATGAAATTAACTCAGCAGAGGCCTCGGCTTTATAAAAATTATAAGCATCTGCATTTCTAACTAAAATCTGGATCAGTTATACAAATTGCTTCAGCTGTGCCAGATTTCCAGAGAAAGCATTTTTTTTTTTTGGTTATAACTGGGAGGGACTCTTCATCAAAGAAGTAATAAAGACAACCCTAGCTTGCCACTTATGCTTATAATGACTCATTAGCCAGTAATTTAATTAATCTCTTTGGGGAACATGTACTGAATATCACCACCATATGACACTGCATACTAGGTAAACACAACATGTCTCATTCTTACAGCAGGCTATTAAACAATAGGTAGCATGCACAGGGGCTTCTCTGTGCAATGACAAGGGGAAGGTCTTTCCATGGAGAGCAAAAGCGCTACATACCCTCTTGCCATTGATTTAAGGAGAAGTCCACAGCACCGTTATGGAAGTGGACTTGCTTGCTGATGAATGTAAAAGTGCAAAAAGCATCTTAAACAAAAATGTCTAAGACATCAGATAATCACTTTGAACCTTGAAGTTTTCCCTGGCCTAGCTGCTAATGCTTGCCTGTAAGGATTTCTCATGACATATTTGTTATTGAAACTTACTGCAAATTGTAGTACATACTACACGGTTATCACTTCTCATAACATTGGTTTCCGAAAGAGAAGCCATTAAATTTTTTGATACTTGCAGGCCCAGAATGAATTCTTTTTAAAAAATGACACCAAAGAACTTACGATATGCTACATCTATGATATGATATATTTATGATATATAAAATTATGATATGCTGCAGTAAGACCACACTTGGAATACCGCATTCAGTTCTGGTCACCGTAATACAAAAATAATAATAATAATAATAATAATAATATTGAGACTCTGGGAAAGAGTTCAGTGGCAAGCAACAAAAATGATTAGAGGCTGGAGGTAAAAGATATTATTGAGAGTTTTGCAGCGATAATTCAGCGCCAGAAAAATAAAATAAACACAAGATGGCTGATGCTTCATTTAACATCTTTATAAACATAATAAGTTTTTACAAACCAGTTGTAGATTTCTCCAACATTTATTATTATTATTTTTATTTAATTTGATTTGTCAATCGCTTTCAAGATAATAGGTATAAGTATATACACTGCTCAAAAAAATAAAGGGAACACAAAAAGAAGACATCCTAGATCTGAATGAATGAAATATTCTTATTAAATACTTTGTTCATTACATAGTTGAATGTGCTGACAACAAAATCACCCAAAAATTATTAATGGAAATCAAATTTAGCAACCCATGGAGGTTTGGATTTGGAGTTACACTCAAAATTAAAGTGGAAAAAACACTACAGGCTGATCCAACTTTAATGTAGTGTCCTTAAAACAAGTCAAAATGAGGCTCAGTAGTGTGTGTGACCTCCACATGCCTGTATGACCTCCCTACAACGCCTGGGCATGCTCCTGATGAGGTGGCAGATGGTCTCCTGAGGGATCTCCTCCCACATCTGGACTAAAGCATCCCCCAACTCTTGGACAGTCTGTGGGGCAACGTGGCATTGGTGGATGGAGCGAGACATGGTGTCCCAGATGTGCTCAATTGGATTCAGGTCTGGCCAGTCCATAGCATCAATGCCTTCGTCTTGCAGGAACTGCTGATGCACTCCAGCCACATGAGATCTAGCATTGTCTTGCATTAGGAGGAACCCAGGGCCAACTGCACCAGCATATGGTCCCACAAGGGGTCTGAGGATCTCATCTCGGCACCTAATGGCAGTCAGGCTACCTCTGGCAAGCACATGGAGGGCTGTGCAGCCCCCTAAAGAAATGCCACCCCACACCATTACTGACCCACTGCCAAACCGGTCATGCTGGAAGATGTTGCAGGCAGCAGAACATTCTCCACGGTGTCTCCAGACCCTGTCACGTCTGTCACATGTGCTCAGGGTGAACCTGCTTTCATCTGTGAAGAGCACAGGGTTCCAGTGGCAAATATGCCAATCTTGGTGTTCTCTGGCAAATGTCAAACGTCCTGCACGGTGTTGGGCTGTAAGCACAACCCCCACCTGTGGACGTCGGGCCCTCATACCACCCTCATGGAGTCTGTTTCTGACCGTTTGAGCAGCCACATGCACATTTGTGGCCTGCTGGAGGTCATTTTGCAGGGCTCTGGCAGTGCTCCTCCTGTCCCTCCTTGCACAAAGGCAGAGGTAGTGGTCCTGATGCTGGGTTGTTGCCGTCCTACGGCCTCCTCCATGTCTCCTGATGTACTGGCCTGTCTCCTGGTAGCACCTCCATGCTCTGGACACTACGCTGACAGACACAACAAACCTTCTTGCCACAGCTCGCATTGATGTCCCATCCTGGATGAGCTGCACTACCTGAGCCACTTGTGTGGGTTGTGGACTCCGTCTCATGCTACCACTAGAGTGAAAGCACCGCCAGCATTCAAAAGTGACCAAACCATCAGCCAGAAAGCATAGGAACTGAGAAGTGGTCTGTGGTCACCACCTGCAGAACCACTCCTTTATTGGGGGTGTCTCGCTAACTGCCTAAGTTTTCCACCTGTTGTCTATTCCATTTGCACAACAGCATGTGCAATTGCTTGTCAATCAGTGTTGCTACCTAAGTCAGTGGTAGGGAACCTTGGCTCTTTTATCACTTATGGACTTCAACTCCCAGAATTCCTGAATGAGCTATAAAAAGTTCCCCATCCCTGGCCTACTGGTTTTTCAGTTGTGAGGGAAATCAATTTTTGATTTGAATGGGATTGTTCAATATACAAATGTCCTAATTTTTGACTTGAATGATCAATATTCTTTATATGTCCTACATTTGTATATTAAACAGTCCCATTCAAGTCAAAAATTGATTTCCCTCACAACTGAAAAACCACTAGGCCAGGGATGGGGAAACTTTTATGGCTCACTCAGGAATTCTGGGAGTTGAAGTCCATCAGTGATAAAAGAGCCAAGGTTCCCTACCGCTGACCTAAGTGGACAGTTTGTTTTCACAGAAGTGTGATTGACTTGGAGTTACATTGTGTTAAAGTTTAAGTGTTCCCTTTATTTTTTGAGCAGTGTACATAGTTATGAATACATGAAATGGGTACATATAAGAAAAAAAAAAGAAACAATAGGACAGGGACAGTAGGCACGATGGTGCGCTTATGCATGCCCCTTACAGACCTCTTAGGAAAGGGGTGAGGTCAATAGTAGACAGTCTTAAAGTTAAAGTTTTTGGGGTTTGGGGAAGAAACCACAAAGTCAGGTAGAGTATTCCAGACACTGGAGCAAACTCAAACAGAAACATGTTGCAAGTTCAGAGCAGAGCTCCAGTCTTCAGCAAGCAAGTTAGTTTCATCTTTTACTTTAGTTCAGCAGGCAAGCAAGAGGAGGAGAGAAACAGTTTCATTTCAATAGACAGACTCAGAGCTCCACATCGCTTCAGAGATGCAGACCTTAACATAGAACCACGCTTGGGCTACTTTTAGTTTCAGTTTCCAGCCTAGGCTACTTCTAGTTTCAGTTTCCAAAACAGTCCTCATTGGCTGACTTAATTGCTATGCTTATTCATTGGCTGACCTCTTACCAAGCTCTATTCTAGTTCATGAATAAACCCTGAGGCAGGGAAAAGCAACAAAAATGATTAGAGGTTGCAGGCTAAAAGATATGAAGAATGGTTACAGGAATTGGGTAGGTCCAGTCTAATGAAAAGGAGGACTAGGGGTAACATGATAGCAGTGTTGCAATATCCTACAAAGACAAAGGGGTCAAGTTATTTTCCAAAGCACAAAAAAGCAAGACAAGAAACAATGGTTGAAAACTAACCAAGGAGAGAAGCAACCTAGAGCTAAGGAGGAATTTCCTAATGGTGAGAGCAATCAAGCAATGGAACAGCTTGTCTTCAGACGTTGTGGGTGTTCCGTCACTGGAGGATTTCAAAAGGAGACTGGACAACCATTTGTCTGAAATGATAGGGTCTCCTGCTGAAGCAGGGGGTTGGACTAGAAGACCTCCAAGGATCCTTCCAACTGTATTATACATTGCCCTAGGTTCTACATTTAACAACCGCACTTGGGACTAGCAACTGTCACTTAGCAGAATGCTTCGTAAGTGAGACATATGATGGACTTCCAACCCCACTTCTTCCAGGATTGTTATGTGACTCACCCGTGGTCTTCAAGTAACTGTGACTTACAATTTTACTGCCAGCTTCTCCATTGATTCTGCGTGTCAGGAGTAAGCTATGAAAGGTGCAAATGGCGATCACATGTTCACGGGATGCCCTGACTGTCTTAAATGTTCATCCAGTGCAAAGTGCCCACACGTCAATTGGATGATTGTGGGGACATTGCAACAGTCGTAAGTGCAAGGATGCGTCACAAAGTTGCTTTTTTCAGAGCCATTGTAATTTTGAATGGTCACTAAATAGGGCAGTTGTTAAACAAGGACTTATGTAAACAGATATGGGAAATAGATTTGATTTAATTCAATTACTTGAAGATGAAACATAAACGAAAAAAGTCAACATCATCCAAAGGATTTGGATTGGAGGCCGATTTTCCTGGAGAATATAGGTAGTCGTCCGCTTACAATCATGACTGAGCCCCAAATTTCTGTTGCTAAGTAAGACATTTGTTAAATTAATTATCTCATTTTACCACCTTTCCTGCCACAATTGTTAAGTGAATCACTGCAGTTGTTAAGTTAGTAACATGGTTTTTCAGTGAGAAGGTTGCAAAAGTGGATAACAGATAATCAGAGTTGGAAGGGACCTTATAGGTCATCTAGTCCAACCACCTGCCCAAGCAGGAGACTCTACATCATTTCTGACAGATGGCAGTCCAATCTCTTCTTGAAGGTCTCAAGTGATGGCGCTCCCACAACTTCTGAGGGCAAGCTGTTCCATTGGTTGACTGTTCTCACTGTCAGAAAGTTTCTCCTTATTTCCAGTTTGAATCTCTCCTTATTCAGTTTCCATCCATTATTCCTTGTCTGGCCTACAGGAGCTTTAGAAAATAGCTTGACCCCTTCCTCCCTGTGGCAGCCCCTCAAATATTGGAACACTGCTATCATGTCTCCCCTGGTCCTTCTCTTTAGTAGACTAGCCAAGCCCAGTTCCTGTAACCGTTCTTCATATGTTTTAGTCTCCAGTCCCCTAATCATCCTGGTTGCTCTTTTCTCTACTTTTTCTAGAGTCTCAACATCATTTTTATAATGTGGTGACCAAAACTGGATGCAGTACTCTAGGTGTGGTCTTACTAAGGCTTTATAGAGTGGTATTAGTATCTCACTTGATCTTGATTGTATCCCTCTGTTAATGCAACTTAGGATTGCATTAGCTTTTTTGACTGCTGCTGCATACTGCTGGCTCATATTTAGCTAGTTGTCCACTAAAACTCCAAGATCTCTCTCACAGTTACTGCTCACATGACCCTTGGACACTGCAACTGTCATAAACACGAATCAGTTGCCAAGCACCCGAATTTTGATCACATCATCCTGGGGATGCAGCAACGGTCCTAAGAGTGAAAACCAGTCATAAGTCATTTTTTTCAGTGCTGTTGTAACTTTTGAATGGTCACTAAATGAACTGTTGTAAGTCAAGAACTACTTGTGTATGTGATTGCTAAGGGTTGACCCCAACTTAATGGCACATAATCTGAAAGAGCAACAACATGTTTAAAACAGCAACCACAACAGAGTCGTGCTAACACCAGAAAGTAGTTTAGGACCAGGAAGAGGTGGGCTCAAATTTCCTGACTTTGGCCTATCACACTTTTCAGCAAGACTGCCTCACAGGGTTGTTTGTGTGTCAGGATAAAAATATTAAGCTGCTTTTAAGCTTGTAGAGAAACAGGGAAATATAAATGGAACTCTAACCCCAATAAACACATAAACAAAGGAGCTCTTAAAATAATTACAGATGGTATAGTGCTCTTTCCACACCAGACTTAAAGCTGCGGTTTCATTACTTAGCTGGACAGGATACAATTAAACATGCTTGTATTTGTCATATATACTATATATGACAGTCATATGATGCAATTAATTCACTTTGCAAAAAAGGTATCATTACTTTTTAAATAATAACTTAACAATTGCAGTGATTCACAAGAAAGGTCGTAAAATAGCACAAAATGCATTCAACACCTGCCTCGCTTAGTAACATAAATTTTGAGCTCTATTGTGGTCGTAAGTCAAGGACTACCTATAATGTCCTATGTGCTCCTTACAGTCAATATATTTTTCCAAATGGACACACTTTAGTTTCACATATCACCAGGTTCTGGCAGTATTTCTTATTGAATATGAGTGAAACCTTAATAGACCAGTCAACAGCCATAATAACAATTTTAAGGTATTCCCCAAACATGTGTTGAAAGAAAAATCCTTTTGGGTTCAGTTCCAAGTGGGGAAAAGACACTGAAAAAATGGAGGCTATTTGGAAAGATGGTTTGATGGTGGATAGCAGGACCACATGGCTTGAAGCTCCAAAGTGAAAAAGATGGATGATCACATGCTTCAAGGTGAGAAGAGAAGGTTAAGAAAGAAAAGAGAAGGAAGGAAGAGATCAAGAAAAAAGGACTGAGGTGCTGAGAGTACCTGGGTTTTATAACCTTTGTTGGGATTTGAATTGGAGCTTGTTTCTAATTGGTTGTCAGACTCCCATGAGGCCATGCAGGGGCAACTCTGTAGGCTGTCCTGAGTCCCAGGCTTGGTTGAGCCTTGCTGGATGATGATGCACTGAAAAGGGCTTTTGGCAATTGCTATAGCTTTACCTGGAGATCTTTGTTATGTAAAATATTCTGGCCCAGGACTTAATGGCCCACCTATTAACAAAGGTGAGGGTGAGTTTCTACTTCTGAGGTGAGTTTCTGCTTCTGAGTTTCTACTCTTTTTAGGGGAAATAATCTGCCTTTTTAATATTTCCTAGGATATTTCAATTTTCTAGGAGAGGGGTGGGTACTAACTTCCTACACATGTTTCAATATATGCAAAGACCAAAAAATAAAATAAAATAAAAGTCTGAATATAACTGATATATATTCCTAAACCTATGTTTTATTACACAAATTCTTGTCAGGCACCTGAGATTACAACCTCGGCCTCTTCGGAGCAAATAGTATTAAATACACAATGCATAGCAGGCCTAGAGTCGCTTCTGAATAATCCAGTGGCTTGTAGCCTTGGCAGCTCTACTCACTCACTTAAGATTCCCATTTCTCAAATACTGTTTTAAATAATTATTTCCTCAAGAGGGTTGGGGGGAGGGAGGGAACCCCAAGATTGCTTTCGGTGCCTTTCCAGAACATAATTTTCTGGGGGGAAAAATGTTGTGGGTTTTTAATAAAAAATAATGCTTTGGTTCAATATTAGCTACTCTCCAAAATACCCTATAAATGTAATCTAGATACATTCCCAATACAGGTAGACTACAATCGAGCCCAACATTTCTGTTGTTGAGCGAGACATTTGTTAAGTGAGTTTTGCACCATTTTATGACCTTTCTTGCCACACTTGTTAAGTGAATCACTGCAGTTGTTAAGTTAGTGACTTGGTTGTTAAGTGAATCTGTCTTCCCATCGACTTTGCTGATCAAAAGGTGATTTCACTACCCTGGGATCCTGCAACCATCATTAATATGAGTCAGTTGCCAAGCCATGTATGTCATGTGTCCATGGGAATGCCACAATAGTCATAAGTGTGAAGAATGGTCATAAGTCACTGTTTTTAGTGCCACTGTAACTTTGAAAGGTCACTGAATGAAATATTGGAAGCCAAGGAATACCTGTCTACACTTCCTTTATTTCCATGTTGGATGTACAGTGCAAAAATCCAGCCTTGGATGACGCTGACTTATCTATGACATGTGCAACTAACAGTAGTTTAAAACTCAGTGTTCAACTTATTACTCTCTTTGTACAACAGCTTTCATATGTTTCATAACAGTTTTCTGGATTTGCACAAGCTAAATTAAACAAATGGTCTTTGTGCAATATGCTTAAATCAAAAGGAAAAAAGAACCAAGATTAAAGTTAACCAAGTTTAGTAGATTAGGCAACTGGTGGTTAAGTCTTTATCCAATCCAATTAAGCATGCTCTGCAAACACAGCTGCATGAAACACAGCTGCCCATGTAATTCAATGTATGATGAAATGGAGAGTTATGTCCCCTATGAAATAAAATACATGATTTAAGTAAATGCAAGAGGGTTTTTTTAAAAATGTGTGGACTTCAGCTCCCAAAATTCCCTGGCCAGCATGCTTTGCTAAGGCATATTTTATAAACAACTTCCCTTTTAATTTTGTACTTTTTCTTGCTGCATTTCCTATTGAGTTTGGGACCTTTAAACCAGTGTTTTTTTTCTCAACCTTGGCAACTTTAAGGCATGTGGACTTCAGTTCCCAGAATTCCCCAGCCAGTATGCTGAATTCTGGGAACACACATCTTAAAGTTGTCAAGGTTGAGAAACACTGCTCTGAACTATTCCCCACTTCCCCAAGTTTTTGCTTGATGGCATTGTTTTCCCAACCCACTCTTCCATTCTTTCATCCTATACATTCAGACTGGTTAATTATATACTGTTTAGGGGATTTATAGCTGGAAAGGAGGAGGACTTGCTTTTCCCAATCTTCCATTTAACCGTCTGTTATAAGTAAATTTGGATGTTATACTTGAGAAACTATAGAACCAGACTGTAGCCATTTTGTATTCGTAGAATGACCTTTTTAAAAGAACAGAAAAGTTGAGAAATATGTTTTTGTACAATAAACATGTGGTATTGCGAAAGTGTCCTTGGATGAGGTTCTAGAATGTGTAGAGAACGACTTGACATTATATAGTCATATTAATCAAAAGTATAATCCTCTGATAATTGCATAACCGGATATCTGGAGATAAATCTGGGAAAAGGATGTTGGTACCAATCCAAATGTCAAGTAAGAAGAGGTCATTGGAAATACCCATAACTTTCCTATGAGAATCTATGTATCTTTTTAACTGAAAAACAACATGTGATCTGTAATTGTTTATATCATTATATTTGGGTATAAATATATGGTCTTTCTGGTGATCGGGGTTCTCCTTTGTCTCATACTATCTTTGGTATGGGTTAAAGGGTGCCGGTACTGCAGTATCTTCAATAAAGCCAGTTACGTGTTTCAGTATTTCAAGTCTGTTCTAATTATTTCTGCTCATACGCATGACACCTTCAAATTACAAACCAGTTGCACAGCTGATACAATTTCCTTAGCCGTTTCCCAGTTCAGGGAACTGAGTTGGAATTACTTTGGATCAAGAACCGGAGCTGAGGAGACTTCACTCTGGTGTCCATTTAGGCAGCCACGTCAGATTTGCTCCAGAGACTCAGAAAAGACAGGAAAGCCATCTTATAGCTTGACTGTAGGCTCTTGGCTTAGCTCAGCCACTGTAGGTAATTCATGATTAATTAGCCTAAAGTGCAAACCAGGCCAATAAACATATATGAAACTTATTTTAAGATCACCGTGCCTGCCAAACATTTCATCCCAAGCAGGGCTAGAATCCTATCCTATCTCAGAAGCCAACCTGACCACATGGTTGGATTAAAAGTAAGTGGTGTTTATTATCATAAGCACCTACTTCTTGAAAGTAATGCATGTTTGACTCTGCATATAAATCACTGTGAACATGAACATTTTCCAGTTTCACTTGTACCTTCCTGCTCAGCAATCCTAAGCTCTCTCTCTCTCTCTCTGTTCTGTCTCTTTCTCTCTGTTTGTCTGTCTCTCCCTCTGTTCTTCTTCTCTCCCTCTGTTCTCTCTCTCCCTCTCCCTCTGTTCTCTCTTCCTCCCCTTCTGTTATGTCTCTCTCTTTTTCTCTGTGTCTCTCTCTCTCTCTGTTCTCTCTCTCTCTGTGTCTCTGTCTCTCTCTCTGTTCTCTCCCTCTCTCTCTGTTCTCTCTGTGTCTGTCTGTCCGTCTCTCTGTGTGTTCTCTCTCTGTTCTCTCTCTGTGTCTGTCTCTCTCTGTGCTCTTTCTGTGTCTGTCTATCTCTCTGTTCTCTCTCTCTCTCTGTCTCTGTTTTCTCTCTGTCTCTCTCTGTGTTTTTTTTTCTCTCTCTCTCACACCACACCCAATGTTGCTGATATCAGTGAGGATCAAATTCAATGATCCAAACCCACTCAATTACCCAAAGGGAAATTCAGCTGACTTCAGGACTTACCTTAAGGGTGTACCCTAAAACTGATCCTCTTATCCATTTCTCCTGGCCTGGTGACATCATTGGCTGTTGTGGCTGTGGATGATGAAAGCTGTGGTCCAAGGCTTAAGGATGGCAAACAGCTGGACTCAAGGAAGCCTGTGTCTGGAATCCTACTTAAAACTTTTTTGAACCAATGGATCACTTCTTGTCAAACAATCTGTATCAGTGAATTTGGCACTAGGTGGTCAAATTAAATTGGATTTTTAAATTAAAACTTTTCTTATGCCTTTAAAAAAAATAAAAATAAAGGTGCTACAGTTTTGCCCCTCTGAATAAATGTGTTGCTTTGAAAGGGTAGGAGACAATATTGGAAAATTAGAAAAATATAAGAAATTGTGGCTGTTTGTGCTAATTCAGTAGAATTATGACATTTGATAGCCTCCAATATTAAATAAGAACTCTTGGGTGAAAGCATGGAAGCTTCACATGGCACAAATGGCGCTTTGGGGCTTTTTAAGTTTCTGCCAGCAAAACAAACCTGATGCCCCCAAGTGTTGGATTTCAATTTCCAGAATTGCCAGCCAGCAATGGACTTTGTGCCTAATAACTCAGGATGGTGGGAACAAGAGTCCATCGCATTTGGAAGACAGGAGGAAAGGATGGAGGCATGCAAGGTCATTAGGAAACTGGAAATTAGGGAGTGAGGATTCAGAACCTAGCCAAAATTGTCACAATCTTGAAGGGGTTGTCAACACACATTTGCCAAGAGCTGAAGATCAGAATTTTCCATGTAACAAAATATCATTTGAAGAGTCCTTGGTGCTCTCTGAACTTGCTAATTTTCTGGCAGACGTTTCATTACCCAAACTAGGTAACACCATCAGTGCCACTAAGGAATAAGTAAGTTCTTAATAGAACTGATGAGGTTAACCTAGTTTGGATAATGAAATGTTCTCCATTCCTCTACTCGTTGCAGAATACTTTATGCCATCAGACTTGAAATTCTAGACCTAGAAAATCTAGAACTACGCCGCCTTCGATCAGATCTAAGTATAGTATATAAATTCACATATTGCAATGTCCTACTTGTCAATGAATTCTTCAGCTTCAACCATAACAACACAAGAGCAAGCAATAGATACAAACTCAAGGTAAACCGCACCAAACTTGATTGCAGGAAATACAACTTCAGGAACAGAATAGTCAATGTCTGGAATACTCTACCTGACCTGGTTTCTTCCCCAAACCCCAAAAACTTTAACCTTAGACTGTCTACTATTGACCTCACCCCTTTCCTAAGTGGCCTATAGGGGGCGTGCATAAGCGCATCAACGTGCCTATGGTCCCTGTCCTATTGTTTATTTTTATTTTTTTTCTTATTCATATCCATTTCATGTATTCATAACCATGTTTTTACTTATACCTGTTATAACCACTTGACAAAATATAAATAAATAAATAAATAAATAAATAAATGTCTGCAAGAAAACAAGCAAGCTCACAGAGCATCAAGGACCCCCTCCTTTTAATCCTGAGCAACAAATATTCTCCTTTATTGGTAAAACACCATTTATTGAATATCTGCCTTTCGTGCAGCTGCTGTTCAGATCGTGGCAGCTTTTTGCAGAAACATTTATGGGCCGGTCACTGATGCTCACAAGGGTACCATCGGCAAACAGCGTCTAAACTCTAACCCAGGGGCCTCCAACCTTTGTTGAAGATTGAGAAACACTGTTTTAGAGGCTGGTTGAAACACTTGGAGGTTTCTTTGTCCTCAGGGGGTCACCTGAGTTAGTGCTAAAGGTTCCTGTAGCCTGCAATTTTTCTGGAAATCTGTTCATACTTCTCATCCATTCTTGGATGAGAAGTGAAAGGTCTTCAAAGAAAAAACAAAGTCTGAAAAAACACCTTTGGGATAACCATGATCTGGATGACTGAGATTCTATATAGACTTTTAGCTGAGCAAATGGTTACCTTCAGATTCTCATGTTAAAAGAAATAAAACTCAGCTCTGACTAATGGGAATGATGGCAGGGTAGTGGTTCTGAACTGGGAGGCCTGGGTTCAAATTCCTCTCTACAAGACAATTTCCCTTCATCCCAGTCTATTTCACCTGGCCAGGAATATCATGTAAGCCATCATGTACTCCTGAAGAGAGGCAGCATCTAAATTTAACAAGCCAGCAAAATTCCTAATTAGCTTTCTGGTTAAACTTCAGTTTCTTGCTTTTCATTGGGTCAGATCTGAAGGGAAGAAAATAAATCAGTGCTAACACTTATTTTCAAGGCTGATGCCACCTTGTACTGGTATCTTTGTTAAAAGGCACTTATTTTCAAGGGGACTTGAATTTGAAGAGTGTCAGTTGCCTTCTTGCTTCATCCAAAGAATTCAAACGTAAGATTTAACTTGGGAAAACCAAGAAATAAAACTAGGCAAGGCTTTCTGAGAGTTTGCACCACTGCTCTTCCCTGTCATGGCTTCACTCAATTAACACCATCCATTCCTGCTCAGATTCAATCAACAAAGTTGTTTGTAAAATAGGGATTCCCTAAGCTCATAACAATGTAGTTCCAAAGTGGAGGAACTGATAAAATAATTGGTCCAACTAAAAAGCACATGCTGTTGAGCTTAATGTCTTGTATAGTGTGTGCCAGTGGGTGGTCCTAGCCCAAAACCCTTTAAACAGAAGTATTCCTCAAGGCAGTTGTGAAATAGTTCCATTGAGAACTGAAATTTATACCAGAGAAGTAAAAAAAAAAAAAAAAGGAACATATATGTCTCCTTTCTCCTTGGGTGCCATAATAGGTTTAAAATCTGATTCTTCCATCTGAGAATTGATCGAGTTAGGTTTTTCTAAATTTAGACTTAGGTGAAGCAGGAAGAGATCCCATGTTTTAGGCACTTGCCCTGCTGCCTCAACTGCATTCTTGCAAAGACAAATGCACTTTTTTTTTTGCCTTTTAATTTGTTCAAACTGTCCTCTGACAACCTTTCAGAAGAATCTGGGAGGTAGCAAGAGGACTGAGTTTTAACCAGGATTGTTCCTTGCTAAAATGTTTTCTCTCCCTTTCATCCACTGCTACAGCAAGTCCCATTGAGTGCAGTGTCACTTTTTAATTCCAAGCCCCTTTGGCAAGCTTAGTGCATCCTGTTTCTCTTTTGAGGTTCTCATTGCTGGTTTTGAATGAGGGCAGTTGCTGAAAAGTTCAGACTGCAAAGTTCCTATTCAGAAAAAAAAAAAAATCTTTGAAAGTACCAAGCCCAACACCCCCCTCCCACCTGCCCTGGGAGACTTGCAAGGCATTAAAATAGGGGTCCCCAAACTTGGCAACTTTAAGCAATGTTGGCTGAGGAATTCTGGGAGTTGAAAACCACAGGTCTTAAAGTTGCCAAGTTTGGAGACTTCTGCATTAGAAGAAGAGGAATGATTGGCTACCTGCTGTCCTCCAGATGTATTGGACACATCAGCCCTCAGCCAGCAATCTCATAGCAATTGGGTTGTGGGAATTGTAGTTTAAAGCATAGTTCAAATTAATTATGTGCCAGAGAAAATGTGGCCTTTGCCTTTAACAAAAGCATTTCCCAATCAAAGCTGCAGATTAATTAGCATTGATTAAAAGGGGGAGAATCCCAAGTGTGCAGCATAGTCCTGCCTTCCACTCTGTATTATTACTGAGAGGCAGAAACACAACCTGTATGTTTCTTATGATCCATTATTTTTTAAATTAATGGGACATTGTCATTCCTCCAACCCTCCACAATTTGATTTAGGCATCACTAGACAACAAGACCCATTGTGCTGTCCAGCCAGCGTATGGGAATTGGATAGTTAGGTAGCAATTGTGAGCTGTCCCCCTAAGGGAATGCATCATGGTAAATGTAGTTAAGGTATCCTGGGAAATGTAGTTCATGTCACGTGGCCACATCTGTAATCCCGATTGGTCACTAATTTGACCCTTGATGGGTTGGGGGAGTTTTCCTCACTTTTGCCTGAATTCACTAACTCATGGCAGCTGCTTTCCATCGCTACGAGGTGGGTTAGGAGATAACCATCTTTTACCTACAAATCAGATATGCAAAGGAATTGGACATAAAGAACTTCGTCACAAATGTGAGTCATGAAGATATCTGATGAACCAATAATAAATACTTTGTATTGATGTTTTGTTGAGTTTATCTACCTCTGTAGAGAATACAGAAAAGTAAAAGATGGTTACATCCGATAGAAATATATCTTTTGGGACTTCTCTACAACCAGGGTCAGGAATTTTACAGGATTGGCATATAGAATAAAATAATTTAGTTGGAAGGGACCTTGGAGGTCTTCTAGTCCAGCTTGCTGGCTGAGGAATTCTGGGAGTTGAAGTCCACAAGTCTTAAAGTTGCCAAGGTTGGAGAGCCCTGTTCTAGTCCAACTCCCTGCTCAGGCAGGAAGCCCTGTACCATTTCAGACAAATGCTTGTCTGAATATAGAATACTAAATATAGAACCCTAAATTTCTGTGCTGCCCAGATAGCACAGCCAGTGGAGCGGAAGTTGTAATTCAGCAATCCAGAGAGGAATATAGACTTTCCATGCCTGAAGTAATACTAAGGGGTGTATTTTAATAGTACACGGCCAAATATGGAGAAGGGAGGGATCTTTTTTATTCTCATGATTCAAGAGTTCTCCCCCCTTCCTTTTGCATTTTATAAAATTTGTTAACCTAGACAAAACTTAATTCAATTTTTAGAAGGCATTCACTAAATATTCCCAAATCAGAAGACACGGGATTGGGATCCCAGTGATTCCAATGAGGTTTATTCTATCATAGCCCTATGCCAACTGGCTTGGTGAGTCCTATTAAACCGTATTGTCCCATTTATTTCCAAGTGAAAGAAATGGAAGAGTAACAACCAATTTCCTTTAGACAATGTTCCTGGTTAGTTTCAAGGAGCCTCCTCCCAAATCTTGTAGGGATGTCAATCACTTGTCCTTCATGGTTTTGTTTCCCCTCTTTTATATACAGGTGCAGAATCATTTTTGCCCTTCTTCATTCCGTCTCTTCCCCAGCTTCATTTCTTCTGGCACTGCCCTCTTTGAAAGCAGTGCCCCTGGGAATAAGCACAGGCAACTCCAAATTTAAGGCTTTTTTATATAAAAAAAATCATCTTTTATTGGAAAATTATCTTGATCAAGATTTTCATGAACCCATGCAGACATACACACACAAACATACTTTGCGACAGGCAGTTTCTAAAAGTATTCTCCCTTTTCAGGACAACACATTTTGGTTGTTCCTACTTGGGCCTCCCTCTTCTGCTTTGGAAGAGTCCGAATGGACCCCAGCTGATGAAGGGCTATCAGGATATAACCATCAAAGCATCTGTTTCATGGGTGGGAGTGAAGGGAAAGGCCAATGAAGTAGGTTTAGCAAACAAGCTCACATCAGGGGTTGGGAAATCATATTTATTTAAAATATATCTATATTTGCACTGAAATTTAAAAAAAAATGAGAAAAAGATAGCCTGCGTTTGTTTAAACATCAGAGTTTTGCAGGTTATAAATAATTTAATCCCTATCGTTCATAGAGAGAGGTATGTGCAACAAGAACCCAGCGTTCAGTGTTTTTGAAAATCTGGGCATTTTTCCTGTTCATTGCAAAAGTGATATGCCAACAAAGCATTCTTAGACAAAACCCTGATTCCATTAATTCAGTGTCTAAAGTCATGGTGCTCATCCAGTTACACCTCTGCCTAGAGCTTGCTGTAAATCAGTTTGAGATGGCAATACTAGAGCAGAGTTTACTCCAGAATACATGTGACGAAATTCAGTAGACTGACATCCATAAAAACCTTTCCAGCCCTCTCTAGGCAAACCTCTCTATATTCTTCCCCCCTGACCTCACATTAGTCACATTTAAAGAGCTAGTGCTTATATTCAAGGGAAAGGAACTTGCTAGTGCCTGGGATTCTTGGAGAAGTTATCCCAGTTGGTTGCATTTGTAGTAGCACTATGCAGAACTCTGGAAGGCTAATAGATGGCAGCAAAGACTGCATCTACTTGGCTGCCATCTAGTGGCAACCCTAGGCAGTCTGAACTGGCACTGCCTGCTGTAGATTACATGCCAATCTTGGAAAAGACAGCAACCACGGCTACCTCTCTTTTTAGGCTGAAGTCTGGCCAGGGGCCATTACACCTGTTGGCTCCAAGATGGCCAACTCCATTCCTTGGCTGTGTGTGTCTCTGTGTGTGCCATACTGCTCACTGCTCTAACACTTGTTTTTTTTCTGCAAGCTACAACAGGAGTTTCCTTGCTGGAAGGACACTGCCTGGCATGACCTTTGATGATCTCCCAGTTGCCAGATATAAGGACTGTTCAAGTCGACTGGCTCGCTTCCCTTACATAGGCATGTTTCAGAGTGACCTGACTTTTTCAGAGCGTTCTCACTTTCTCCCAGCTATGCTGCAATTGGGCTCTTCTCTCCCCAAACCATCTAAGGAGCTGAAACATGCTTATGACCCTAAGCAATGCATGTCCAGATGCTAATCTTGGTCTAAAGCTGCTCTGGGAGTTTAGGTAAGCTTTGTGTTCCCTGAGGTTTGCTCCAAGCTAAAGGGTGTGTCAGATTCAAGTTATCCAAGACTGGAAACCTGGTACGTTCCAGATACTTGGATTTTAAATCCCATGTTGTGCCCCAGACATGACTCACGGGAATGGCAGAAATAATTCGGGTAGTTTATACCTGACTTAATGCAATCGAGGCTTTTGTGGTTTCAGTTTTTCACTGGCCAAAATATCTTCTTCACTTTTGATAGCATCCCTACCCGTCGATCAGGATCACCCTTAATAAACATTAGCATCCTTATCTAGGTTGGCTCCAATGCTACGAACAGGTATATGGGAGCAGCCCAAATTGATTCGATCGGACTTACTTCAGGATATGCTTTATTTACAACCATGGAGAAAAGGGGGTCCCATCCTCCGATGCTCCTCTCCAGATTCACTTTAAGAAAGGGGGGGCACCTGCAACCTGATGGATGCCCCCACCAAGAATCATCGGCAGGAAACTGTTTCCCTTCAGCCAATCAGAAAGAAGCTCTTTTGTCCACCTTAAGAGTTCAACCTTTAAAGAAAAAAAAATCTGAACAGCTTTTTGGTTTTGGTCTGGAGGGGAAAAACGGCGGTTTTAAGGCACAGTCTTTCGAATGAGTCTGGATTTTCCCCCGCTTTTTAAAGTGCGTCGAGGGACACTTCGCGTCTGACCTCACGTTACCCCAGCCTTTCACGGGGGTTCTTAGCCCGGTTCCATCGTTACACCGATAGAGTCTCTGATGTATGATAAGGCCTGTAGGTGTTGGGATGAGCGGCCGCCACCTGCTGCAATGAGCTGGGCAGCCGCAGGGGGCAGTAGAGCGGAGAAACGCTCAGCGTGTGCAGCTGCGCCGAAGAGAACCGGGCGGAGGAGAAGGACGAGGGTCTCGCATGGAAAGGCTGGTCGGGGTCGCGGCCGCTCAACGCCTTTCCCTTGGAGGCCTCCAGCAGCAGAGGATCCGGGAGGCCGTAGTGGTAAACGGCCGAGCCCGCCGCCAATGGGAAAGTAGGGACGACGCCGTAAGAGACGGCCGGATGAGCGAGGAGTCGCGAATAGCCCGCGGGGGCGGCCCACGCCACCGCCCGGTCTCCCACCGGCCTCGCGGGGAGCCGCGGCTGCTCTTCGGAAGGCTGGAACGGCCTGCTCAGGAGGCTCTCGATGGCGAAGGGGCTGGAGAATTTCGCGGCCGAGGCGCCACCCCCGACGGCCCCCGTTGCGGCCGCTCCCCCCGAGGGGCTTTTCCGATCGGCACTCGGGGAAGCCGGCGCCGGGGACGGCTGAGCCGAAGGGGAGCCGCCGGCGGCGGTGGCGGCCGAAGCGAGCCCCGGCCGGCTGAGCCGCTTCCTCCTCCTGCGGAAGACGCCGTCGGCGAACGTGTACTCGGAGTTGGGGTTGAGCATCCAGTAGTTGTCCTTGCCCCACGGCCGGGCCGGGTCTCGCAGCACCTTGACGAAACAGTCGTTGAGCGACAGGTTGTGGCGCACCGAGTTGCGCCAGCCCGTGTAGGCGCCGCGAAAGAAAGGGAAGCGGCCCATCAGGTACTCGTTGATCTCGGCCAGGGTCAGGCGGCCTCCGGCCGAATCCCGGATGGCCATGGCGATCAGAGCGATGTAAGAGTAGGGAGGCTTCGGCCGGCGCGTGTAAGGTTTTCCCGACAGCCCCGGCGCCGCTTTACACTCCACTCCCGGCGAAGGCTCGGCGCCACTGGCCGGACTGAGCGCCGCGCAATCCCCGTCGGAGCCCAGCTCGCTCTCGGCTGCCCGCGGGGAAGCTTCGCTGCCGCCTTCCTGGTCGCTGCCGCTGGGGCCGCTGAGCTTGTCCTCGTATCGCGGAGCAAAGATCTCCAGTTTCATGGTTGCGGGGGCCTCCCCCAGCTCGGTTATCCTCGCCCCCCCCCTTTCCCACTCCACCACCTGCCTCGCCTTCGTGGGGAGCCGGCTTGGTGGTTCTGGCGACTTCAAAAGTTGATCACAAGTTGGGGTGCATGCCTCTACCCGGACAAAGTCTCGGAATGGGAGTGGGGCGGGGAGAAGAAGTACAGGATCAGGTCGTCTCCGCTTGGGGATCCCTGGAAAGGTAAGACGTGTTTCCAAAACCCCGGCAGGTGGTCTTTCTTTTTTTCCCCTCTCTTGTCTCCTCCCTCTGCAAATTCTCCCGAAAGGAATCCGAACTCAGCTCATTCCAGCCAAGGCCAAAGTTTTGGAGAAAAGTTTGCTGTCCCGGATGCTTTAAAAATCTATTATTTCGGGCGAGGGGGGGCGGGATGGGGGGAATAATGCGTCTCAGGTGCGGTGCTGTTTTCCCATCAGCCAGGTGACAGTCGCTTTCTTAGAAAGCAAACTCAACGCGCATCGCTCCCTCCTGGCAGTTCGGACGGACTTTGATTTCTTCTTCCACCATCGGGGCAGGGTTTCCAAATGCGAAGCCCTATTTTCCCCCCCCCAACTCCCTAGAGAGGCGTCTGACCCAGGGCGGGCTGGGATGCTTTGCCGTCCTTCTCTTCCCCCTTCCTCGTTGGGCTGCTTCTGGCGGTTCAAGCGGAGAGCAGCAACAGGTGGCTGAGAAGTTGGAAGTGACTTCAAATGGTTTCCCTCCGCCAAGCAATTGAGTTGTTGGGTGGTGGTGATTTCCTCCTCCCCGAAGAAGCGCAAATCCTTCCCGACTGGGATGAAAAAGCCCCCAGCGATGACCGCGCGATAAAACCGGGAGTCCGTTTCCCTCCTCCGATGGCGTTCCCGGCTCCCGAAGGACTCTCTTCCTCAGCCCCACGCGGGCGAGCCGTCTGCTGGCGGGCGCAACACTCGAGCTGCCGCCGCTGTCATTACTGGTATATATTGTCATTATCTCTCTCCGGGACTTGTCGGGCCAGCCCATTCCAACGCTGGGCAAGAGCGGGGAGGAGGAGCTTCCACCACACCTCCTCCCTCCCCCGAGAAGCTCCTGGGTGGGTCGGCCAAGGTGGGCACCGATCGCGCCGCCAGCCAGCCAGCCAGGCTCTCGCTGGCAAGCAATTGGTGCCTCTTCTGGACAAGCCCCGCCTCCTCCCTGAGGGTTCCGTCCAATGAAACCGCCGCCACGGGTCAGCTCCTCCCGCTCCGCTCCTTCCTCTCGCGGAGCGGGAGCCTCGTCTCAAGGTGCGAAGGGCTGAGGTGCTTTTTACAGGTGGCGGCGTCCGACCTGCGGTCTCCCTGGTCGCCTTCCTCGGGAATCTCATCGGCCTTGGCGCTTCGCAGAGTTTGGCGGCTCGATCGGTGCGCCAGGCTTTCCTTTTCCCTGCTGCTGATTACAACAGAACTCAGAAGAACAGAGTGGGAAGGGATCTTGTAGGTCATCTAGTCCAACCCCAAGCAGGAGATCCTGCACCATTTCTGACAGAGGGCAGTCCAGTCTCTTCTTTGAAAGCTTCCAGTGATGAAGCTCCCACAACGTCTGAAGGCAAGCTGTTCCGCTGGTTGATTGTTACAGTGAGCGACGCTTAGCTTGGGGGAGGTTTAAAAAAATCCCAAACCGGCGACCCGCGAAGGAGCCTTGAGCCTCAACCTAACCTATTTCGGGGAGAGAAGACACCGGGGAAGAAATGGGGGGGGGGGTGCTGTTTTTGAGCTAAAAATAAAATTTAAAAACCCAATAACTACTTTACTTGCAATAGATGTGTGTATACTTGTAGAGTCTGGTGATGTGTGTATACTTGTAGAGTCTGGTGACTTAGACCTGGGAAATGGTGCCAGCCTGCCGCTGAAAACTTCTGGGTAATTCTTTTAAGTCGTTCAGACCTAAGAAAGGAGAGCCATTTAAAAAATAAAATAAAAACAATTTTATTTACAGAATTAAAAACATACAAATTCAAAAATACAGAAACAATAATCTGTGAATAACAAATAATTCTTTACATTTGTTATTGAATTTGGTAAGTCCTGATAATCAATAATGACTCCGATCACATCTTCATTATCACATCCTAAAGACTAACTAACTCACAATATACTCTGTTTATTTTCAGGTTGGTTTATAATTCCTCTTCAGTTACTAATATATTCATATTATTTAACTAGTCAATAAAGAATATAATAAGTTAATAATAATAGTTGCAGCAAAAAAAGGTTTAAAACCTTTAATTGTTTTGGTATGGACAGCTGGATATAAATTGTTTCTTGGGCTCATTTATGTGTTTTCCCTTTTGTTATCTGCCCAATTATACCATTTATCCCATATCCGGTAGTAATCTGTATCCTCCTTCCCACTGATTTTAAGTGTAAGTCTCTCCAATTGGGCACACTCATAAGTTTTCTGAATAGCAATGTGTATCGGTGGTACATTTGGGTTCTTCCAATATTGTGCTAATGAAATACGTGCCACAGTTAATAAATGGATGGTCAGATATCCCACTTTAGAGGGGTAATCCCCTTTGATCATTCCCAGCAAAAACAATTCCAATTTCCACTCCTGCCCACACTTTATGATTTCTTCTATCCACGCTTTTATTTTTAGCCAATATTTTTTTTATCTCAGGACAGGTCCACCATAAATGAAAGTATGTACCAAATTTCCCTTTACATTTCCAACAGGAAGGATTTGCTGTCGGAAATATTTTGGCCAATCTAGAGGGTGAGGAGAGTCATTTTTAAGATGGTTCAGTAGAAGGTATTGCTGACCAATACCTTCCCCAGGAAGATTTTAACAGAATAACATAGTTGGAAAGGATCTTGGAGGTCTTCTAGTCCAACCCCCCTGCTTAGACAGGAAACCCTATACCTATATTCACCACTATCGCCAGTATTGCAAACCTATACCGTTTCGGAGAAATGGTTTGTCCAGTCTCTCTGTTTGGCATCAGCACAGCATTTTTGATACCCCCTCAAAATCTCTCTGTTTGACTCCGGCGTTTTCAGCTGGCTTATTTTAAATTTGGCTAATGTATGGTATTTCCTGCCTTTTATTGTTGCAGTGGTCAGGAGTTTGTTTACCATTCTGATATACCACGAAGGCCATGGTGAAAGAAGTAAAACAAAAATGAAGTTGTAAAGCACATAATATTCCCAGCCAAATTGTAAAATCTTCAACTTCAGCTACTGAATTTCCAATAGTTGGGATGTTCTAGAAAAGAGTAGCCTATGCTGTGTGAATGTGCCTATTTTCTATATATACCAAAGTGATTATGAAAGACACACATTTGACTGAGTTATCTAGAGAGCTCTTTTTAAAAAAAATTACATTGCCAGGATGTAAGCAAAAACTGCTTGAACTCAGAATTACTGCTCCACCACTTTGCCCTGGGAAGAAATTGCAAAATGTTATCAGGTAGATTAAAAGAAGAATGGGTGCTAAGATTCATTTTGTTCACACTTTATTTTCTAAAGATGTCCAAAGTAGTTTTGGAATATATATATTTCTGAAGCTGCAGAGGTGAAATTATATAATAGTAACCACATGTAGCATGATCTGAAATGCTTGACTTTCATTTTCACTTTTGTTGCTTGTCAAAATTTATATTGGGACTATTGAACAGTCGAACAGTTTGACTTTAAAAATAAATATTGATCTAATAATTAAACTGTCTTATTATTAACAAACCTATTTCTGTTTTTTTACTGATTTTCAGTGGGACTGACATGTTGAGTGGCTTATACCCAGTATTTCAAAACTGAATTTTATGGAATATTTCAAGTAAGGCATGTGCCAGAGCAAAGTGAAACCTTTGTAAATCCTAACTGTTTACATGGAAAAGATGTAAACCCACGATTATCTCTTTCATTAATCAGTGACTTTCACAAATAATCATACTGAAAAAAGTTGATAGGATCATATTTAAGTTTGCAGTGTCTAATTAAACTGAAGATATTATGATATTTCTTAAGGTGCCGTGGAGTATTTTACCTCACCAAAGATTGCTATCTGTGATTTGATGATTTATAATTTCAAAATGTTGATAGTAGCTAAGTTAAAGAAACTGAGTATGTACATCCACCCACATATATACACACATACATACATATTCTCTCTCCCTCGTCCATCCCCCCCACTTATCTGATACCAGTTAAACAAGTTTTGTGGCTGAAGTGCAAGTTCTTTAACGCTATCCTGCTAAATTTAGTTTACTTTATTGTCATTGCACCTCGTACAACGAAATCAAACACCATCTTCAGTGCACATCATGACCATGACCATGACAATAAACACACATCCTTCACCCTTCACACATTGAACCAGAAACCCCCGACACCACACCAACATTGCACTATACAGTAGAATTCAGAAGAGCTACTGCCCTGGGATACAAGCTGTTTTTCAGCCTATTTGTCCTTGTTTTTATTATTCTGTACCATCTGCCAGATGGTAATAGTTCAAAAAAAAAGGTTCCCAGGATGAGATGGATCTTTGAGAACGTTTTGAACTTTCTTAAGGCAGCGGGAGCTATAAATCTCTTCCAAAGAGGGGAGAGGGCAACCAATGATCTTCTGGGCAATGACATTAATCCTTTGGAGTGCTTTCCTATCTGCCACTGTGCAATTGGCAAACCATACAGAGGTGCAGTGTGTTAAAATGCTCTTTATGGTGCAGCGGTAGAAAGTCACCAGCAACTTTTCATTCAGTTATTGTTTTCTGAGAAGTCTTAGGTAGTATAATCTCTGCTGGGCCCTTTTGACCAGGGCTGCAATGTGGGCACCCCAGGTCAGGTCCTCTTTTAGGGTAACACCCAGAAACTTAAAACTGGCCATGTGCTCCACTTGGTCTCCATTAATAAGCAAGGGCTGGATGTCTGATCTGTTCCTTCTATAATCCACTATAAGCTCCTTGGTCTTATTGGTGTTGAGGACCAAGTTATTGTCTCCACACCACGAAAGCAACTAGTCCACCTCATCTCAGTAGGCAGACTCATTCCCCCCTGGAGATAAGTCCCACCACTGTTGTATCATCTGCAAATTTAGCAATAGTATTAACAGCGTGAGTGGGAATGCAGTTATGCACATAAAGAGTATAGAGTAAGGGACTCAACCCCCCCCCCCCCGCTGTTCTAGATGAGTCAGAGCAGTGTGAAGAGTGATGGCTAGAGTCCTCTGTAGATCTAAATGTTCTAGATGTAGATGTAGATCTAGATGTAAATGTAAATACATTTGAAAGTAATTTTTTTTCTAATTGTGCTTTCAAATCTTCCCCCTCTGCTCATTGTATGCATGGTTTGAATTTTAAAGAAGCTTCCCCCCCCCCCAGTTCTCAAAATAAAGTATCAGTATAGGAATGAATAAGTATGTTGCTTATATGAATCACAACATTTACTCAGGACAACCATAAATTGTGACCTAATGTAATATCAATGCAATGTAATTAATTATATACACATTGCCCTATAGTCAATGCATCACGGATTTCATTTATCTTCATCTGGGAATATTTATACATACATACACCCCCCCACAAGGATTTGTTGCCAATTTTAACAATCTTGAGTTAACACTTTATGAGTGATATATTGGATAAAGGATTAAAAGTAGGAAGACCCAGGTTCTATTCCTCTGTCAGGTATAGAAGCCAGATGGGTGATTTTGTGCCTACCATTTTCTCTCATCCTTAGATTGGAACAAACTGAAGCAGCATAGTAGATAGAGTCCTTCAACACATTTCTTATATCTACTATGAGATAACTATGGAGAGCCTGATGCTCTCTGAGCTTTGTTGCTTGCAGATGTTTTGCAAGGAAATGTCTGTAAATGTACGTAAACAACCAAGCTCAGATTCAACCCTGAGCTACCTATATCCTCTTCAATTGGTACTTGTGAATTAAGCATGATTTTGGAAGAGCTGTTTTCACCTGAAGCTAATCCATTGTTTTTCACAGGGGTAATTATATCAGTCTGTTGCAACAAACTTTGGTAAGCTAATGACCACTTCATCAGATATACTTTATAAGATATTATCTGAGATTGACAAATAATGTGTGGGTGTCCTCCAAGGTAATCGTAGAAGACAGCATGTTCTATGTAGTGTAGTGTATGTAGTTATTTGTTCAAACAATTATATAGATTATACTGATATTTTCTAACTCATGTAGAAATCTACATGACACAATCTGTAATATTAGTATTTATTTTAATAGATGTAAAGCTCAAAACAGATGTTCTTTTTAACAGTAGCACTGCTTTTAAAAAAAATTCTGCTAGAAGCCATTCAAAGTTTGAACAGAAGGGAATGAACCAATCCCTTCCTTTCTTCCTTTCCTGATCACCAAACTTTATTCAAAATGCTTTCTAAAATAATATTTCAATTTCTCTAAGATTGGTATATCTGGTTGTATTAAGAAAATATCTCTGATGAACCCACAATATTAGATATGTTTGGAAGTTTCATTTTGAGATAACATTGCAACCATTTCAGTTTATTTCCACTTTATCGTATAAAACCGTTAAATAAGAAAACATTTGACAAAGAAAATGAGAAATAGCTCTCCATAGATTGGTTCAAACACCATTGACCATAGTAGATGTTACTTTTAGAAATATATGCATATGGCTTCTTCTCACATTTATATAAGTACTGGGAAATTAAGACACACATTACTGTATATTAAGGAAACAATTACACAAAATCTTCCTATAACATTGCATGTTAACTTCACTTATTTTGAAGTTGTTAAAATATGAATGATATATTTGATGAACATCTAATACCAGATGAATTAAACTATCTTTGAATTAAACTATCAATGGCTGCTAAACAGCTGGTGTCTGTGGAAGCATCTGCCCGCATATATAGTTCTTCCTACTCATGGGTTTGGTGCTTTTCTGTTAAAAGTACATATTTTTAAAATAACCGAATACTTTCTTTGTCTATCCAATCCCTGGAACATTTGCATGAATAAAAATCTGATATCCTTCACAAAAACAGGAAAAATAGAAAAGGCAGTAGCAAAACTACAGTCTTGTTTAGTATGTCCAATGTTGAAAGATTCCAGTTTTGGGCCAAGAAACCCACAAAAGTGAAGCAGTTTCTGTTTGTCCATTGACAGTAAGGAAGCTACATGTGTTATTCACCATTTAAACTCTATGAGAAGTCAGTCTTTCATGTGTTTGGATCTGAAATACCATGTCTTATGCATCTCTCTTCAAAAGTAACTCCTGTTCTCTGGGGTGGAAGTGATGAATGTATATATGATTTTTGTCTTAATTAAGGACAGAGCAACCACTTTTTTCAGGGATCTGAATGAATGGGAACTGAATTAAGCTTAGATTAAAACCATCCCCCCCCCACCCTGAATTCAAAATGAAGTCTCACTTCTCCTGGTTCAGTTGAGCATCTTCTGCCTCATCAAGTAAGTGTTGGTAGGTCACTGTGTCATAGCTATGTCTACTTGAGTCCATCTTTCCTCTACACAAGAATGGACTGGAATGGATGCTTAAATTTAGATTTACAAGTAGGATGTTTAATATCATGACTTGCTGATCTCTCTGCTTTGCATTTATAGTACTTTTGCAGAAATTATTCTTTCATAATCTTTACTCTGGAACTTAGCAGCCAGCAACCGCTACTGCAGGCAAATTAGGTGAGTGTGTGTGAGAGAGAGAGAGGGAGAGGGGGGGAGGAAGGGAGGGAGGGAGAGAGAGAGAGAGAGAGAGAGAGAGAGATCCAGTGTTCAAATTCTGAGCTTCTTTCTGTCATAACTGTCTAATACACTGCAGTAGTAATGAAACCAACAAGCTTGTCTATTGCTTGATTATGTTAATTCCAGAAGCAATGGTATTGCAACATATGTTGGACACATATGTCCTAATGCAGCAATTCTGAACATTTTCTTCTGTTCAGATCATCATATTTTCATTGAAGATTATCATATTACCCAGTGGCTAGGAATGTGGCAGTTCCAGCTACTGTTGTATAATATTTTCTTTAATTTCTGCCACATGATTCCCATGAGACTTAAATAAAAAAATACATGAGATTGACTGAAAATCCCTGAAATAATCAAATCTCACAAGTTTTTAATTGTTTAATATTGCCCCTTAATGCTTGTGATATTTTTATCAAGAAGGTCATGATCTCATGAGATATTTTTATTTTAGGGCCCAGATTAGGGACATCTAAAAAAATTGGTGACCAACCAGTGGTCTTAAGCTCCTGCAAGTTGAAATCTATTGTCCTAAATCAAGAGGTAGAAAATTTGGGATCCTTGTTAGATTACCACCATCTCTGACCCTTGGACCCATTAAATGGAGCTAATGGAATTGGTATCCAAAAATATTTTTAGAAAGTTTTTACTTCTATTCTTGAACAATTTTTTTGTGGCATTTAACTGAGATAGATTTGGAAGATTGTGGATGTCTCTAAAGAAACTTTAAGCCCGACTTCATCCTTGGAGCAAATGATATCTGACACTTTGCAAACAGCTATGGAAAAGGGCATTCTGCTTTCAAGAAGGGATTGAAAGGAAGGAGATGCTTTATCCATTGCCTGGAGCATTTTCCTTCCAAGCTTTTATCTCACAAGTTCCTTGACTGACGATTGGATGAAAACATAACTTTAGAATGCTAGGGGCAATGAAATATTGGTGGAATCTGACAAGTTTGAAAAGTAATGATTTTCCTGCTCTCATGATCTCTCCTTTAGGTTGGATATCATCTCGGTGGCCTTTGGTCATATGCAACATGTTATTTACCTCTCTGTGACTTGTAGCCTTTCAAGTAACTTTCCCAAACAGAGAGCTGAAACTGTTCCATGAAAATTTGCCCTTAGAAGTGCTTATGTTTGTTTTCAAGTTATGGGGAATGGCTTCCGGTTCCCAATCTTTTACGCTTGAATACTGCAGAATCTGGGTTGAGAAAATTTCCTTCTCCTTCCTGCTTTTGTTAAAAGTGGAGTGGAGAAGCTGGTAGCCCACATTTTGATGTTTATTTTATTACCTTTCCACCATTTGTGTTTAAAATATACACTGTTCTTTTTTGCTTGTTTGTTTGTCTTCTTAGCTTTGTATAAAGGGGCTAATATCAGTGTTATGCTATCGCAAGCATAACATAATTTTCCATAATTTTTCTCTTTATAGGGCCATTTCTATTCCATAATTGCACATTGATAGTTGATCTGCAATAAAGGCAAAGACTCACACAAGTTGAAACACAACTCTTAGTGGCTCTATATTGACCACAGCACTTCTGGGTCTTCACAATCAGAAATCTTTCACTTGCTTCCATGGTCAGAAAATTTACATTTCTGCTTTATCATTTACCTATTGTCCCTCAGGGAGCACCACAGGGGACTTCATTTAAGTAGATCTCTAGCTTCTTCATTTTGCTCAGGGTTCAAGAAATATTTTCAAATCTATCTTTGTAACCATAAGGGCTAGAAACTTTCCTTCTGCAATGGAAGAGTGCTCAGAAAGTCTCAGACATTTTGGAATGTGTGCTATATATATATATATATATATATATACTGTCCTGCAATATTAATGGTTTTTATGGTTATGTTAGTTTTTGTTTACTATTGATTATTGTCCTATTTATGGGGTTTGGGTTCTAAATTATACCATGGATATTTTAATTGTACTGTTTATTCTGTGTAGGCCACAGAAGTCTCTTGGATCATGCCAGGATAGAAATATGTTTAATAAATAATCATAAATAAGTTTTTTTGAATGGATAAGGCTAAGTTCTCAGCGATATGCCACATTATAGCATTACTTACATACTTAATGGGCAGTTCACTGAGTATTAGGTACTCTCCAACAATTTGAATTATAGAAGATTTTGGTGAACCGTTCCCATTTTTTTCAATTGTAGTGAAAATGTTTTACAGGGTTCGTTGCTACTCTAGTATCCAGTATCTAGTATTTCTCCTTACTCACCTGGTCTGGGACTAGCAATGGCAGAATTATTACAGCAATTAAGTCTCTGTTTTGTAGATGCAAAGCAGAGGAAAATATTTGAAGTAACTACTTTCCCCCATAATATATAAAAAAATGGCAGCGAGCTTTGTAGATGATCATTCTATGGGTCTTCCTGCTATAGTTTAAATAGACAAATTTAATGCTGTTGCCTCTATGTGGTTTAGTACAATCATCGGAAAAAGCTGAGTTTGTTAAATAAACTTCAGATCAAAAGCACTTTGATGTCTTACTTTATAGTACAAGTATTTTTCTTTTCTTTTTTCAAAGAATGCATTAAAAAAACAACATGCTGACTTGAATAGGCTCAATTCTTTTAAGAAAAATTACCTCACATTTTCCAAAAGTCTTAAGCCAGATATTTTTAATTAATTCATTTCATACCACTAAATCTGCTACTTCTTATCTTTTACAAAAGTAAATAATCATGCACCTTACATAAGTCACACAATTAAAAGGACCATGACAACTAACATAATATAAACATTAATATTATTAAACAACAATAGCACTTATTTATTTAGGCTTATTTGGTGCTCCAATGAAAAACTATTCTGAGCAGTATACAATGCCAGGTCCAGTGTACAGATTGACAAAAATATTGTAACAAAATAGAACAACCACAAAATAATAAATTATAAGCCACAGAGAGTAAAATATATCACCATCCATGCATTCTTCTTCAGGAAATATCAATACTTATGCCAAAAGAGACCCTACTGAAAAAGATCTTAGTGAATTTACAGAATGCTTCCTTCTGATTCTTTGGTTTGTAACAGCTTCTTCAATTCTTATGAGATAAATGTAAGATTATTCTTCCTATCTGTAAGATAATACAGGTAAATCCTTGACTTACAACCACAACTGAGCCCAGAATTTATGTTGCTAAGTGAGAAATTTGTTAAAATGAGTTTTTCCCCATTTTATGACTTTTCTTGCCACATTTGTTAAGTGAATCATATAGTGGTTAAATTAGTTACACGGTTGTTAAGTGAATCTGGCTTCTCCCATTGACTTTGCTTGCCAGAAGCTTGCAAAAGATTATCATATGACCCTGGGACATTTCACCTGTCATACATATGAGTCAGTTGTCAAACACCTGAATGTAAATCATGTGACCGTTGTGATGCTGTAACAGTCATAAGTGTGAAAAATGGTGACAAGTCACTTTTTTCAGTGCCATTGTAACTTCAAATGAACTGTTGTAAGTCAAGGACTATCTTTATAGTATATTGTAATAAGTACAATGGAGATCTGACAGATGAGTGGAATATAATACTTGAGAAGCTACCATTTGTTGAAAAGGTATCAGAAGCAAAAGAAAGGGAGGAAGAACTGGCCTGCCTAGTTTTACCTGACTTTCAGTTTACCGTTTATTTTAATCAGCGTACGGTGTCTACAGGAGTCATGCAATCACTGATATATAACACTAATAAAACTTGGTGTGCGTACCAACGCAAAATTAAATTTAAATAAAATATCAGCAAATAAAAATATATAAAGTATGCAGGTAATGCATGAGATAAAGTATTAACTTACAATAAAATCTTAAGTTATGGCATAATAAGGTGCCATAGACTCGCAATAGGATAGATGTCATAATTCGATATCTAAAGAAACTAACCATTTAACTGCTTTTGGTGTGGCTAAGATGAGATCATGACAATGAGCCCATCATTGCCGTAGATAAGGGGTCTCCAACCTTGCCAAGTTTAAGCCTGGGGGACTTCAACTCTCAGAATTCCCCAGCCTTGATTGCATAAAGCTGTCCTCATTTCATTCTCAGCCCATGAATGAAATAGCCTTAAATCATCACTAAATATATCCGCACACTTTCGACACACTAAATCAGAATTTCCCCTCTTAAGCTGACACTCTTCTATCACACAATGCTTAGTCACCCATTCTCTTGGAGGTAATATTAGATTTTTGGGGTGATTGGGAAGGTTGGAGTGTAAGAGTTCGTTCTTTCCATTAGCAAACTGCATTCTACTTTTCATGCTAGAAATTTCCTTTCTTTTTTCTACCTGCAATTTTAGATCGACTTCTTTCATGTTTTCAATAAAATAGAAAAAAGCAACTCTTTGCTACTTTAGCTGAGGAGAAGGATTGCCTCTTTAGCAGTATTCTGAGATGCATCTTTACATTTTCAATACAGCAGCTGAATTCTTCTTCCTTGCCAGATCCAAAAAGTAATAAGGAGCACTCAGTGGGGTTTTTGTTGCTTGTTTCACTAAAGATCCGTCACTTCTTCTCTGCCTCTCTTCTTCCACAAGCTCCTCCACATTGTTTTAATTTGTCCATTGCCCAAACTGAAAGAAGTTGAATACAGAAGCCTAAAAAAGCTCAGGAAGCAAAATATGAACACAATATATATATTTTTAATTTGTCTTGGAGTGTCTTTACTGATCAACGCTTTCCTTGCTGGCTGATAATATGCTGGAAGAGCCTGGTAAGCAAAGACCTTCTTTATATGAAAGTAATTGAATAAATACTACTTTAATTAATAGTACTACAGATAATAATAATAATATCTCTTCAAAGGAACAGTACCTCAACATGCTGCAAAGGCCCATGTGATGCTTGTGTGCTGAACCGGTGCCACCCTAACAGCTTTTCACTGAAGAGTCGGACTAAATGTGTTTCTATTCATTATTATGGTAAGAATGCACAATTCGAATCTCATGCTGAATCAACTGTCATCCAGACTTTAACAAAAGTCATAGCTCCTTCTGAGCAGTCACTGAGAAAGCTGATAGGCTACTGGAAGGCAATTGAAAGCTAAGAATTTGGTGAAAAGAATAAAACTTCTCAATTACAGAATGTTTTTACCAATTGGAACCATTAAAATTCTACACTGCATGGAAATGGACCTGCTGACTTTAGAATTTAAGGATAGAGAGGAATCTGTGTATTATTCAGTCTGGGACGCCTGGTATATATAGTTTGACAATAGAAAAAATAATACTGTGACTAATTGAAAACTATGAAGCTATATGTACTGAATGTAGAATTAATAGAAAATGTATTATGTAACAAGTGATATCAGTAAGAAGTAAGGAATAGAGAATTAACAGAAAAATTAATTTATAATAATCGTAATGCAATACAAAATTAAGTAGAGAAATATGGTTAAGAAATGTTAATGATGTCTTCAACCTTGTTGCAATTATGCTTTTTTTAATTGTTGGAAAAACTGAAAAAAGTTTATAATTTAAAAAAATGTGGATTTCAAAAGTGAATGTATCAGCTTTAGAAAGAGAAATATTTGGGTTTAAAAAATAACAGTAAAGATTTATAGACCAAAGATGTGTCATTTGGAAACATAAGTTCTTTATCAATGCTGAATTGGAAACAATTGAAAACATGAAACACAACATTCAAGTTTATTCAGAATTACCAATAACAACAACAATAATTTGTGATAATTTTTTAAATGTTTAGTTGACTGAGTTTCATGTTTAATGAATAAAAGTATAATAACAATAACAACAATAAAAATAAAAATGATCGAGTTGCTAAATTAATCCTGTGTCATTATGTAAAAAATACGAGTTGCCTGTATCCGAAAAGTCATGGGAACTTAAAGTGGAAAAGGAGAAGGAGAAGATCTTGTGGGACTTTGGAATACAGACGGATTGTCATTTGAAACACAACATGCCAGATATCACAGCTGTGATACAATTTATTGATATCGCTGTACCAGGAAAAGCATACAATTTATTGATATCGCTGTACCAGGAACCGCCAGAGTCGAAGAAAAAGAACTGGAAAAAAATTACGAAAGATCATTGAAACTACATGATCATGGATGAAACATGTAACAGTGATACCCATTGTCATTGGGGCGCTTGGTACCATGTCCAAGAATTTTACAAAATACATCAAGAAATTGCAGCTTCCTGCAATACACCAGCAGAACTGCAAAAAACTGGGCTACTCGGAACATTGTACATTTTAAGAAGATATTTGGTTGATACTTAGGATGCTGGCAGCAACCAGTATTAGCCATCAGCACCAGTCAATGATATTTGTGATACATTTTAAATGTTCAGTTGATTGAACTTCATGTTTAATGAATAAAAGAGATGATGATGATGGTGATGATGATGATGATGATGATAATGTCAATTTGCAGAGTGAGAAACAAACAGTAGAAGTGAAGAGGCTATTGATGTTAATAAAGAACAAGGAGAAGACACTGAATTTGCTAAAGAACTGCAGGCACTATCAGTTATTTGAAAGGAACGATTTACTCCCTGTAGAACAAAAAGGGTATTGCACAAATTTGAGAGGAACAAAGGAGGAGAGCGCTTGAGCTGGTTTTAAGAATTTGAAAAAAAAGTACAAATGTGTTTCTGGCTTGGATATACTATAAAAAGGCATTTGATTCTGTTCATATTTCTGGATTGAAAAATGTTTTGAAATTTTTTGAATCAGCAGAAACATTCAGTACTTTATAAATATTTCAATGATGTTTTGGTGAATAAAACTGATGGCCAATGGGGAACACTTAGGAAAAGTCAAAATCAAACATGGGATTTTCCAAAGTAACCCATTTTTACTCTTTATGTTATCATCTGGCCCCACTGGCAACAATTCTGAACAAGACAAACTGTGGATATACTGTAAATTGGCCAAAAAAAAAAAGGAACAAAATTTTCACATATACTTTATATTGATAATTTAAATTATTTGGAAACATGAAGGCTGAACTAGATTCCTTATAAAAAAGCACAAAATAATTCAGTAAAGATATTGGGATCTAATTTGGCATAGACAAACCATTGACAACCATAATTGTAAAGGCAGGCAAAATTGTTGAAGATGATGGAATACAGTTTAACCATGCAGATTTGATAATATTTATATTTATTTATATTTATATTATATTTATAAAATTTTTATACCGCCCTTCTCCCTAGGGACTCAGGGCGGTGTACAGCCAATCTAAAACCCCGACAATAATACAAAAGTTAAAAAAGATTAAATTGGATATTTGGCCGAATAAAAGCCCACCCCACCCCCTTAAAACCCCCAAATTAAAATTACTAAAAAAGCAAAAAGCAAATGGAGACAAATTAAAACCCTCTCTCAGCCCAGGCCGGCCTGCTCAAAAAGCCAGGTCTTCAGCGCGCGCCTGAAGGACCTCAGGTCCATGCCGGTACGCAGTTCCGGTGGCAGAGTATTCCAGAGGGCAGGGGCCGCCACAGAGAAGGCCCTACCCCTTGGGACCGCCAGGCGACACATGGCAGCCGACGGAACCCGGAGGAGGCCCTCCCTGTGTGCACGCACTGGCCTGCTGGAGATCACCGGTAGGATGCGGTCCTGTAGGTAAAAAGATAAAAGCAGTAACATCAGAAGGCTACAAATGCTTGGGATTTTTGGAAGCTTCCAACTTATAACAGAATCAAACCAAAGAAAATAATCCTACCAAATTTATCAAATAAGTTCATTTTAAAAAAAATCAAAACTAAAATGGTGGAAATATCAATAAACCAATAATTAATATCTGGTCAGTCCTTGTTATTTGGTATTCAGCAGGACTAGATGGAACTTGGTAACTTGCATCACAAGACAAGAAAACTAACAATAATGCACATGTTTAGCACCCAAAAACTGATATTAATTAGCTGTATTTGCCAAAAGTAAAGGAGGGTAAAGGGCTCCTACAGATGAAAGAAATTGTGCAGGAAGAAAAGCATGTCCTGAATGATTAAATTTAGAAAAACAAGAATTCTTGTTGAAGGAAGTCAAAGAAAGCTCTTGAAAACAACAAAGATTAAGGTTGTATATATACAAAAGAAACAATTGAAAAGCAGTTTGTTAATTGAAATAATAAGTCAACACATGGTCAATACTTGAAGGTTATAGAAGGAAAAGCTGATAAAAAATCCCATACGGTGGTAAGATCAGGTTTAACAAAAGAAACTGAAAGCTTTATTTTAGCAGTCAAGAACAAGCTTTGCCAACTAATTGCATGATTCATGATCCAGATTCAAACCTGGAACAAACAACAGCAAATATTGCCTTCGTAGTGAAAAAGATGAAAGAATCGATTATGTATTCAGTGGCTGCAGCAAAATTTCATAAATTGTCTACAAGAAGTGTCATGACCGAGTGGCCAAAAATTAGTCATTTTTACACAATCCTTTTTACTCAGCACTGCATATTAGAGTAAACAAAGTGAATAGAAAGACAAGTGTATACATTCCATAATAGATAAAAATAAAAACATCCCTGTTGGATTGCAGCATATGAAAAAGTAACACCACACATCAACTACTAGAGATGTTTTTTGTATAAAAATTACATTCAGCATGAGCAGCCAAATGTTGAGCAATACAGCGATGTTTATGAATGGTGAAACATCCCAGTGTGACCTAATACGCTATTAAACTGACCAAACTATGCTAGCTGCTTAGTGGGTCAGCTTTGAAATGGAGTGAAATGCAGTGAAAGAAGGCAGACATGGAAGAAAGAAAGGAAAAATGAAAATGTACCAATGTACCAATGTAGAGGAATATAATTTTTATTAATAAGAACCCATGGCCTTTGGGCTACCTGTGCCTTACCAGAATCCCAAGATCATGTCATCCAAAGTTACTGGCAAAAATGGATCAGAGCCAGAAGTTATAGGAAATAAACTGTCTCAAATGAAGTTTTAAAACCATCTTGGGCTTTAAAAGCAGCCTGAACTTGTGCCATAGAAATTCAACCGGTTAATCACAATTGGGGCCAGGAGAAGGGAGGTTACGGAATTAAAATGGGGATTTCTGGAAATGTCCTGCTCCCATTTCCATTTTTAACATCCCTTCAAAAGTTTTTTAAAAATCTACCCTTTCCCAGTGATATCATCACATCATTAGAAAGCTCTTGCTGCTCTCTAGCAGGTTAAAGGAGCTAGAGATTTCCTTGATCAAAAACGCATTTCCATCTCTGCATTACAGCAGCACTAATACAATTAATCTTACCTCCTTAATTATGCATTATATCTCCAGGAAGTCCAATGAACTGAATGCAAATAAAAAACATATGCTTCTATTCTGCTATTGTAATTAATTTTTAAAATAACAAACTTGGTTCCTATTTGTGTAACAGTCGACCTGATAAGGAAGAAAAAAACGGCTGTAATAATGAATAATTTTAAATCAACACTTCAAAGACTGACCTTGTTATTTTTATTGTTTAAAGATGTGGAGTGACATACTATTATGCTTGACCCAGTGATCTGCCAATGACTGCAGTGAATTGCAGTGTATTTGAAGGAACAATTGTGAAATCACGTTTGGCAAGATGCACATATTTTGCTAAATTATGTTACCTCAAGATTTCTGATTGGGATAGCAATAGAGAGAAGTTATATCTGAGAATGGCTCTGGTCTTGAAATAGTCATTTCAAAACAGAGCTCCACTGAGCTATAAGATTTTGTTCATGCAAATGCCAAAAGGAATAGCGACATGAAGCATTCTACATTCTTGAAGCCTTTTCGGGCTTAAAATAATCAGAAACATGGTGCCATATTGGCTTCCTTCATACCACTTAAAAGAGGAGTTGGGAGACTTCTACTGTTGTAGAATAATACATCTTTTCTTTCTGAGACTTTAGAAGGCCTGGACATTTGTGGCTGCATTCATACAACACTACATCAACATTTGGGTTTATCACGCCTACAAATCATAAAAGCAAACCAGGTTCAGCGTTGTAGGTCTTGCTTTAGCAATTCTGGGTGTGTTTCTCCTGCTTTCCAAAGCCGCTTACACCTCAAAGAGTTGGTTTGTCTTACACCTCCAAGGATTGGTTAAAGTAAACCAGAAACCATAGATGAGCTGCATATCTCAATATGCCCAGTACAATCAGCAATGCACCAAACTATTATTATCACACTATTAAAAGGATACCCCCACTCCCACCCAGTTATGGCTTAGTGTAATAAATGAATCCAGGTCAAAGATGCTGAACAACAGCTAGAGGTAGTTATAGTACATACCCCTCTCCCTCAATCCTTTGCAACTGGAATTTGGAAACATACCATCCAGGGATGGGATTCTATCGGTTTGGACTGGTTCGAGTGAACTGGGTGTTAAATTTGCATCTTGTTTGCCAAACCGGTATTTGAACCAACTGACTGGCCCCGCCCCGCCCACCCTTCCCCTCCCTTCCCAGGAGTCTCCACACGACCCATTTTCAATGCAGGTAAGTGCACGGTCCATGCGGAGGCTCTGGGAGGGGGGGAAATGGGCCCTCTGGAAGTCTGGAAATGGGCTCCAGAGTCTGGGGGAGGCCATGTTTGCTTTCCCAGGCCCTTAGGAAGATGAAAAATGTCCAAAGCACAAGTACCAGAAGTCATGAAATGGGCCTGTTACTGGCTTCCAGAGGGCCTCCAGAGACCAGTGGAGGCTGTTTTCGCCCTCTCAGAGGCCCGAAGGAAGCCTCTAGATCCTTGGGAAGGCAAAAAACCGGCCCTCTTGGAAGTTTCAGTAGGCCACACCCATCATGGCCACGCCCACCAGCAACTGGGCAGTGAACCAGTTGCTGGGATTTTTGAATCCTACCCCTGATTCCCTCCCTAACTCAGAAGCATCTTCAATTGTAATATAGTCCTTGTTGTACCTTGTTGACCTTCATGAATGTTTCTAATCCCTTTTGAAGCCTTCTAAAGTAGCGGTAACCAGCACATTTTGTGTCATTGTAATGAATTCCACAGGTTAATGATGTGCAGAATGAAAAAAAGTATTTTCTTTTATCTGTTCTAAATCTCAATCTGGATCCTTGCTTTTGAGCGAGTGAGAAAGAAATCCCCCCTGTCATACCAAGCATGGAACTGTCCTTCCCCACCCCCCACCCCAACCCAAACAGGTTCAAGCATTCTGGCATTTGCTTGTAAAGAAGATATTTAAGTTCCGAAACATTTTGGTTATTATTATTATTATTATTATTATTATTATTATTATTATTATTATTATTATTATTATTATTATTATTTGCACTTTTCCCCATTCTCCAATGCCTCCTTTCAAGTCTGGGGAACAGAACTGACTTTTGAATTTGCATAACAAACATGCCTTCAATCAAATGATGGATCCGATAAAGATGCTAACTGCCTTTGTGATGTATAAAAGGCATTATATGATGTTGGTATTTTTCATTTCCACTCCTTTTCTTAATAATGCCTAACATGGAATTTGCCTTTTTACGATTGCTGCACACCAAGTTAACCTCCTCATTAAACTGTCAACTATGACCAAGAGTTCCTGCCACCCCCCTTGGTTAGTTTCAGGCAGCTGAGGCACCATTAGTATGTGTGTATGTATGGGTGTGGGTGAGTGTGAAACAAAGTGGTGTTGCAATGCATCAATGTATATCACTCTACATTTATTTAGATTGAATTGCATTTGCCATTTTGTTGACTGTTTGCTCACTTTGAAGGGAATCTTCTGGAGAGCTTCACATTTGGTTCTTACTATGCAGAATAGTTTATTATTAGTTCCAAACATGGTCAGGTCACTGGCCATTAGTTCCAAACATGGTTGGTCCTTCTCCAAGGCTGCTTTCAATTTCCTACTTTGACATTGCAGCTAATCAGCATTACCTGGGGCCTGTAATGGCAAATATAAAATTGAGATTTGGTTTTTAGTCAAATCAGTTTTCCACGGAGGACATATGTACCCATTTCACCTGTGCTCCAAACAGATAAATGTTACCCAATTTTGATTATTTTAGGATTCTGGGCTATGTAAAGCTAAGTCAATGATTATAGAAACTTGGACAGGATTTTATTTTTCTTTTCTATCCTCTCTTCTCCTAACCTACCCATCTTTTTTCTTTTCTTTCAAATGGCTATGCACTATCAACTCAATATAAGGCCATGAATTGTTTTTATTAATAATAGAATTCCCGCTTGACTTTTATGTAATGAGGGTGCTCCCACAAGTAGCTTATAATCTATTTACTGATAGCTGTATTCTTAGCAACTTAAACAGTATTTGTATTCGTTGCGTAAACAGGTGAATGGGTGGAGATCTAACATCAGTGAGTCACTGCTGGAGCAAAGAGAAATACAAAATTAGAATTTTCAGAGATTTGAGTTGTTAGGCTTGTTTGTGGATTTTCAGAGAAGGAAGTAACCATTTCTTTGCGTTGGTTATTTTTTTTTCGTTGGGTTATTTTGCAATTCAAGTTTGATTCAAGAGAACAACAAGAAACTGCATTTAACAAATGTGCCATATAATTTCTGGGTTTCCTGAAGTCCAACATTTTAGAGGTAGAATGGGGGGAGGGTAAACATATATAAGTTGTATCAGAGTTTGCTCCTGACTTGATAGTATATCTTTTTTCTCCAGAAAAATCAACCTCACATTTAGTAGTTTGTTAATATAGAACAGGGGCCCCCAAACTTGGCAACTTTAAGACTTGTGGACTTTGACTCCCACAATTCTCCTTTCTGGGAGTTGAAGTCCACAAGTCTTAAAGTTGCCAAGTTTGGAGACCTCTGATATAGAAGCTTCATAGACTTGTGTTGTCCAGGTTGCTTTACTGTAGACAATAAGTCATGTAACATGTGCCTACTACAGAACAAAGAATTCTATTTGTCTATCTGCCTCCCTGTTCCAAATCTAAATTATGGACCTTTTCCTCCCACTCTTTTAAATAAACAAAATGATGGCAATTTTCTTTTTGGCCTTGACAGTTGGGAAAATTGGCTTAATGGTTACCTAACAGTCCTTTCTGGCCTATAATCATTGATTCCGGATTCATAAGCTCAAATCCTTAAAAGGCTAAAATGCGACAATATAGAAATGCATGTAAAAAGAGATGGCTGTTATTATCAGACAGATATATGTGGTTGTGAAAAATACTGTACAACTATGTCACTTTCATGGAGTATGTGAGCAGTATTGGGCAGAGCATGGTCTTAAGAAGGAAAAAAGAAAAATAGAAAAGTTTAGCAGAAATCAGAGAGTAAATTACTATTTACAGTTTTGAATCTGTTTGCTGACAATGATTCTGTAATGCAAGGCTCTTCAAACTTGGCAAGTTTTAAACTTGTGGACTTCAACTCCCAGAATTCCTGAGCTAACATGACTGGAGGAGGAATTCTGGGAGTTGAAGTCCACAAGTCTTAAACTGTCAAGTTTGAAGATCCCTGCTGTAATGTATCTGTCTGTCTGTCTATCAACTATCTATCAGAATACAACAATTATTTAACTTCAAATTGCCCTTTATGTATTACACTAGCTAAACATCTGTTGCATCTGTCAAGTAGAAAAGTGGTAAAGGTGAATATGTACAGTAGTAATGCCTTGTGCCACACCTAAAGAGGAGGCTAGAGAATATACCTAAATTAAGGCATGTCTTAGTTTACAGTGAGGCAGCCCAATTTAAACCTACATATTTTTTTTCTGTGTCTTGTTCCTTCACCTAATTCCTAGATCTTTCCATCACATCTTCCTAGAAACTCAGCCCTTCATCCCAATTTTTTATTGCACTTATGACATGTTGGCTTTGACATAAATGATACATTGCTTAATGAGTTAGTGCTAGAGACAAACAGGTTGTTGTTGTAAAATTACAAAAGGTACATAATAAATATGGTAGACTTCCTTGTATTACTAAATTTTGGAATAGGCCCATAAAGCACCTGTACTTAAATGGATGGGTTATGGAATCTATAGAAATGGGATGCCAGGATTATAGACTATACCAGTCCAAATATTACCTATTTGATTAATCCATAATGTCCTATGGCATTCTGAAGCCAGTTGCTGGGGAGGCAATAGGGAGAGAAAATACCATCTTCAGTGAAGCATAATTGTTCCTAGACAGCTCCCATCTTTGTTAAATAAGAACAATTCGATCCAAGTTAAGTCATGTTCCCATGATACCGCGTTACAGTGGTGATATTCTACCGGTTTGGCCCGGTTCTGCGGAGCCGGTAGTAGCGATGAGCAGTGGAGACTGAACTGGTTCTCTCCGCCACTTTGCTGTTGGGCCTGCCCGCCTGCCTGGGCTTCCATACTCCCCTTTATCTTCTGAATTTGAAATACAGCTACTTTGCGTGGCACAGAAGAGTGCTGCGCGGCAGCTGCTGAAGTGACTTGGATCGTGCAGACTTGCAGAAGGTGAGTTAGAACGTCTCTGCACCTGCGCAAAGTGCACATTTGGCACATGCATGCATGCAAAGTGTGTGCATATGTACAAAGTGCACCCACCAAGCCACACCACCTAACCGGTGGTAAAAATATTTGAATCTCACCACTGCTGCACTACTACTAATCCATTAACTGTTGGGTTTGCTTTCTCTATTTTTTTATTACCTGTAAGGATCTTCATGTACATTTGGCTTTTTAAAGATATTAAAAGCTAAGGAATGGTTTGCTAAATGAGAGAGGTTGTATTACAACATAGTTTATATAAACCTTTGTAGGTTTCAAGCACGGAATCCTGAATGGAAGCATTAACATAATAACTAATTGATCCTTTCCATGTCAAATGACTAATAATGGTATGGATTAAAAGCATTTGGAAATATTAGTCTGAATGTAAAATAGCAATAAAGCTGACATTTTAGAACAGATTCTCTTAGAATTTTTCCCTAACTTGGTGAAAACTTAATGTTCTGGACTACCTATCATCCATAACCAGCTTCTACTTAATGTTCTGGACTAGGATACCTATCATCCACAACGAGCATGATGACCCACTGGAGATAATGGGAATTAAAGTCAAATTCACTCGGGAGGCATTAATTTGTGAATGCTATATTATATATGCTCAATATTTTGAGTAGTTCCATAATGACAGAATGACAGTACACAGTGTCTTCATACCTACTTTGCATCTGACTCAAGCTTGAGGTTGTCAGGCACTGAGAACATTCTTCAAGGGCTTTCCATGAACCTCAAAGAACATTGCAGCTTGCATGAGCCAGGAAAAAGGTATGTGTGCTACCAGTTGCCTCACTGAATTAATGGTGATGGTTTTGGTTTCCACTGAACAGGTATTAAAACACTGGAACTTGACTGAACTAGTCAGGAATGGGGATTCCAAATGTAATGACAGATAGATGCAACATGCTGTGGTTGGCTTCTTCACTTTTTTACATTGGGAATAAGACCTGGCATGGAAATTTGGAAAACCTGTCTCTTCATGTTTACTAGAACTACCATTACAGTTTGTCTAAAGTGAAATAAGGAGGGATATTTGGGTGGAGTTCAGATGTTCCCTGATAGACCAAAATAGAAAGAAATTAAAAGAACACAATTTTAAGCAGAAAGGATCATTTGCATATTACAAAATTGCTTAGAGGAGCGTTAGTTTACTCTTTCTATATATCACTAGTAAGTTTATAAAGCTCCACTATGGTGATACTCTGATTGATCTTGGAGAGCAACTGGAAGAGATTTTCCTCCCACCATAGCCCTGGGTATGCTCCCCATTTTTTTCCTAAATGGTATTTTCTGTTCCTTGCCTGTTTTCAAGCTGACAGCTTCTCTGCAGAGCTGTTGTGGTGGGAGACAAAAATTATTGTACTGATAATCATGAATTGACACTCTGCTAATACAACAGAGCCAATTATGGTATATAACATATAACAATATTACTTCTGATAGACATACAGTAGTCAGTTGACCCTGAAGACTGTGATATGCATGTACATATACAATATATATACGGTTGGAAATCTCCCTCTTTTTCACTACTGCTTTCTTGTTAAGTCACCTATTCCCTTCTGGGAACTGACTGGGTATTTTCCTGCAACTAGCACAGAGGTGGTATTCAGCAGGTTCTGACTAGTTCTAGAGAATTGGTAGTGGAAATTTTGAGTAGTTCGGAGAACCGGCAAATACCACCTCTGACTGGAGATTTTACAATATCCTTCCCCTGCCACATCCACCAAGCCATGCCCACAGAACCGGTACTGAAAAATTTGAATCCCACCACTGAAGTAGTATAGTGAACTGAGAATTCAATGAAGAGAAAAGTAAAGTCCTACACTTAGGCAAGAAAAACCAAAAGTATACATAAATACTGGGTGAAACCAGGCTCAATAGTAGTAACTGTGAGAGGGATTTTGGAGTCCAAAATCAAAATTGGATAACCAGCTAAATATGAGCCAGCAGTGTGCAGCAGCAGCCAAAAAAGCCAATGCAATCCTAAGTTACATTAACAGAGGGACACAATCGAGATCAAGTGAGGTACTAATACCACTCTATAAAGCCTTAGTAAGACCACACCTAGAGTACTGGATCCAGTTTTGGTCACCACATTATAAAAAAGATGTTGAGACTCTAGAAAAAGTACAGGGAAGAGCAACCAGGATGATTAGGGGACTGGAGACTAAGAACGGTTACAGGAACTGGGCTTGGCTAGTCTAGTGAAGGGAAGGACCAGGGGAGACATGATAGCAGTTTTCCAATATTTGAGGGGCTGCCACAGAGAGGAAGGAGTCAACCTTTTTTCTAAAGCACCCAAAGGCCAGATAAGGAATAATGGATGAAACTGAACAAGAAGAGATTTAACCTGGAAATAAGGAGAAACTTTCTGACAGTGAGAACAATCAACCAATGGAACAGCTTGCCCTCAGAATTTATGGGAGCGCCATCACTTGAGACTTTCAAAAAGAGATTGGACTGCTATCTGTCAGAAATGGTGTAGGATCTCCTTCTTGGGCAGGGGGTTGGACTAGATGACCTATGAGGTCCCTCTCAACTCTGATAATCTGTTATCTCTGATAATCTGATCTGTTTTCAGAGGCTGGATTTGGCACCAGCACTGCTATAATAAAAGAAACTTGTGAAATTGTTGGGGCCTGCCCTGTATGAGATGAGGAGCAGAGCTTTAGGGCAGACTACAAACTCAACACTGACTCTGGCATGTGCCATGTTTAGGTGTCATTAAAAAATATACTATGTTCCATGTGAGGGATAAAGGATAAGAACAGGTTGATAAGGACTTGATTAAAAGTTGCCAGGAGTTTATGGCTTTTTAAAAAAAATATTTTTATTGAAAAAAAAACTCTTGAATGTTGTGGACTTTCTTTGACATACATATCAGTCTTTACATTTTATACTAGAAAAAAACATTAAGCAATATAAGCATTTATATACATGTATACATACATACATATTTACATTTAGTCTTCGTGTCATTTTATATCTTATTCGTTGTACTGCATTTCAATTACATCTTAAATTCTAATTTATATTTTATAGACTTCCTTTTGTATCCCTCCATACATAGAAATTTTTCCAACTTTATAATATTCTGATATGTCTCATTCTTTCAATTCTAATGTCAAACTGTCTAGTTCAGCGCATTGAACAATCTTATCTATTATTCCTTTGTCATTTAGAATTTCTTTTGACTTCCAAGTTTGGGCAAGCAATAGTCTTGCTGCTGTAATTACATAACTAGGTAAATATCTGCTTTACTAAAATTCTCTTTTGTTATTCCTAATAGGAACATCTCTGGCATAAAGTTAATTTTTAAACCCAACATTTTTTCTAGCCATGTTCGAATTTTGTGCCAAAAGGAGTTTACGACTTTGATTGAAGACACTTTCACAACTTACTGGACATGGGGCAAAACCGTTTCACTGCCTGCAGATAGCAGTGAAAATGCAAGCAAAATATTTTGGTTTTCTTCAGAATAAACCATCCTTTCTTCTAGCTTGAGTGAGTTTTCCAATCTCTTTCCCTAATAAGTTTGAGCATAATAGCGAAAATGGAAGCAGCGTAAGTCTTGTTTCGTAAGTGTAAATCTGTGGCGTTATCAAATTTTGCAATGATTCACAGACTTTTTGCTTTTAAGACAAGGTGAGGCACTGTAGACAACATAGGCACCCAACACCCAAGCCTCTCTTCTGTAAATTCTGCCTCCAGCTTCTAGGAATAGGATGACAACAGTGGGAAATTCAATAAGCAGCCTATTGCCCAATCTACTTCTTATTCAAGCTGTGTGCTAAGATGTGGCACCCTAGTTTCAATACAAAGTGTACACTACTATTACTGTTAATCTTCTCATCACTCCTTATCACCCATCCCCTCCCACTTGTGATTATAGGACTGTAACTTTGTTGCTTGTATCCTCATGATTTATACTGACTGTTTACTAGTATGATTTGATTGTTGATCGTACCCTATGACTATCATTAAGTGTTGTACATTATGATTCTTGATTCTTAACAAATGTACCTTTTCTTTATGTATACTGAGAATATTTACACCAAGACTAATTCCTTGTGTGTCCAATCACACTTGGCCAATAAAGTATTCTATTCTATTCTATTCTATTCTATTCTATTCTATTCTATTCTATTCTATTCTATTCTATTCTATTCTATTCTATTCTATTCTATTCTATTCTATTCTACTCTACGATTCCTGCTAATGAGTGATAGAGAAACCTACAGTATGCAGAATGTTAGTATTATCTGAAAGGCAGATAGAGCAAAACAACATGAGCTGTTTTTCTACATTTATGGACATCATCTAGCAATGGCTTCTTAAATGCCCCCAACCCACCCTTTACATTTAACCTATTTCCTGTATTTTAAACAGTTATGTTTTAGTCGCCATCTTATATCAAAATCTGGATGGCTTGCAATCAAAAATTAAAACAAGAGTAAAAAATGTACTAAAACTATGACAATCAAACATATAAAAACAAAAACTGGGCACCAAGTCAAGCTTCCACCTCATGCTGTCACCTCGTCTTATCCCAGTGCCTGAGGGAAGAATCAGGCCTTCAGTACTCTATAGAGCCTGTTGAACTTCAGGACGAAAGCATATTTGATAAATTCTGCCACAGAAAAAGCATAGCTACCATAGGATGGCAATGTTTAAAGGAAAGGACTAGAGGAGCCCCCCTCCCCCCAATGTAATCTGGCAGGATGAGTCAATGTCCTTAGGGAAATGTGGAGGTTCAGACAACCTTCCCCGTGCCAGATGTGGTGATGAATTGCACCTAGAAAGAAACTGGAAGCCAGTGCAGATTGCAAGAGAGGTGTTACATGGGAAAACTTGGGGGCACCCATCACAGGGCACGCTGTTGTGTTCTGTTCGGTTGAAGTTTCTGGATGGTGTTTAAGACAGTCCCAGGTAATAATCCAACAGGAGATGACCAAGGCATAAATGACTGTGAGCAAGGCCTCCTAGTCCAGAAAAGGAGAAATTGGCAGACTAGGTGAACTTGTACAAAGCCCCTACTCTTCAAGCAAGAGCTTTGGGCCTTGAGGGATGTCCCCCTCTCCCTTAAGTGGCCCTCAAAACTTTCGAAGACGTTCCGCTATGAGGGATCCTGGGATCCGGAGCGATGGTGGGGCCCTGGAAGCCGGAGGAATGGGAGGAAACGCGGGAAACCCGGGATTGGTAATTTTTTAACGGGGTTTTTTAATGGGCTAAAAGGATCCAGGGTGGGCAGGGGAGACAGCCCACATGGAGTTGGGGGCAGCCGGCCTGGCCCGCGCGCCTGGGGGGTCTCGGGGGTTTCCGTGTCGGGGTGGCAGACCAGGGGTGGGCAGCCGGGGGCTAACTTTATCAGCACGGTGACTGGGAGAGGCAGATATGCTGGGGGTAGAGGGCCGTATCCGGTAAGGGGATCGCGCTCCCGATGTTTGCAAGCGGTAGCGCGCTCCGACCCTCCGTACCCATCCTGCAGCCCTGGTTGTCCGGATTCTCGGGCCCTGAATACCCGGCTGTTGTTGTGCAATGCCAGGTCCGTGGTTAACAAGGCTCCCCTGATCCATGATTTGGTTCAGGAGGAGGCCGCGGACCTGGTAGGTATTACCGAAACCTGGTTGGGCCCAGAGGGCGGTGTCCCTCTGGTTGAGATGTGCCCACCAGGTTTCCTTGCATTTCACCAGCCTAGGGTTCAGGGAAGGGGTGGAGGGGTGGCGGTGCTTATAAAGGAAGCCCTTTATCCTAGGGAGGCCACTGTCCCTCAGACGGCTGGCTGTGAATCTCTATTTGTGAAGTGGGGGCAAGGGGTTCAGATGGGTCTTTTGATGGCGTACCTGGCTCCCTGCCACGTCTCATCGGCCCTGCCCGGACTCCTCGAGGTGATAGCCGGGCTGGCGGTTGAGACCCCCAGGCTTCTGGTCATGGGGGATTTCAACCTGCCATCGTCCGGTGAAACCTCGGGGTTGGTTCGGGAGTTCTTGGCTTCCATGACGGCCATGGACCTGACTCAGTTAGTTTCTGCCCCCACTCACATTGGAGGACACATGCTGGACCTGATTTTTGTCTCTGGGCAGTGGTTGAATGACTGTAATTTTGGGGAGTTAGTTATTACACCCTTGTCATGGACAGATCATTCCCTCCTTAGGTTGGACTTCTGTTCCGCCACCCCCCACCGTAGGGAGGCGGAAACACTTAGATTGTTCCGCCCCAGGCGCCTGATGGACCCGGAGTGGTTCCAGAGGGAGCTTGGGCCGTTTCCTGAGTCTCTGGCTCACAGCTCGTCTGGAGACCTGGTGGCGACCTGGGATGGGTTGGCCGCCGGGGCTCTAGATCGAGTTGTGCCCCTGCGACCTCTGACCCGGCACAGATCCCATGTGGCTCCGTGGTATACGGAGGAGCTACGGGAGATGAAGTGCCGGAAAAGACATCTAGAGGGCATTTGGAGGGCGAGCCGTTCTGAGTCTGACCGAACACAGGTGAGATCTCATATTAAGACTTACCTTGTGGCGATAGGGGCGGCGAAATCTTCGTATTTCTCCGCCCTTATTGCATCAGCAGAAAATCGGCCTGCCGCCCTGTTTAGAGTGACCCGCTCTCTGCTTGAACCGAGAGCGCGGGATGACCTCTTGCAGGGTAGGGCGGAGGAGTTTTCCCGATTTCTGCATGATAAAATCGCTCAGATTCGGGAGGGGCTCGACTCCAATTGGATGGTCCCGGGGGAGGTGTCCGGGGCAGGTCTTGTGAGTGTTATCTGGGGGGAGTTCGACCCTGTGACCGCCGAGGGTGTGGACAGGTTGCTGGGGGGTCTGAATGCCACCACCTGTTTATTGGACCCGTGTCCTTCCTGGCTGGTTTCGGCCGCCAGGGAGACGACACGAGGCTGGCTCCAGGGGATTGTCAATGCTTCTTTGAGAGAGGGGGTGCTCCCTACCGCCCTGAAGGCGGCGGTGGTGCGCCCCCTCCTTAAGAAGCCTTCCCTGGACCCAGCTATTTTAAACAACTATCATCCAGTCTCCAACCTTCCCTTCGTGGCGAAGGTTGTTGAGAGTGTGGTGGCACGTCAGCTTCCCCAGTATCTGGAGGAAGCTACTTACCTCGATCCGTTCCAATCGGGCTTCAGGCCTGGACATAGCACTGAGACGGCATTGGTCGCGTTGGTTGATGATCTCTGGAGGGCTCGTGACAGAGGGTTTTCCTCTGTCCTGGTCCTATTAGACCTCTCGGCGGCTTTCGATACTATCGACCATAGTATCCTGTTGCGACGGTTGGAGGGGTTGGGGATTGGTGGAACCGTCCTTCGATGGTTCTCCTCCTTCCTCTCCGACCATTCGCAATTCGTGTTGGCGGGGGGGGAGAGGTCCACCTCTAGGCCCCTGGTTTGTGGGGTGCCTCAGGGGTCGGTCCTCTCTCCCCTCTTGTTCAACATTTACATGAAGCCGCTGGGTGAGATCATCCGTGGTCTTGGAGTGAGGTGTCATCTGTATGCAGATGACACCCAGTTGTACATCTCCACTCCGGACCACCCCAATGATGCTGTGGGGGCTATGTCTAGGTGCCTGGAGGCCGTGCGGGACTGGATGGGCGGGAACAGGCTTCGGCTCAACCCATCCAAGACCGAGTGGCTGTGGTTTCCGGCGCCCCGATATAGCCAGCTGACACCTTCGCTGGCTATTGGGGGGGAAGTTCTGCCCCCCACAGAGAGGGCTCGCAACCTGGGAGTCCTCCTGGATGTACGGCTGTCGCTTGACCATCACATCGCGGCCGTCTCCAGGGGGGCGTTTCATCAGATCCGTCGGATCTACCGGTTGCGGCCCTTCCTGGATCAGGACGCCTTGCGCACGGTCACTCAGGCCCTTGTCACCTCTCGCCTGGACTATTGTAATGCCCTCTACATGGGGCTCCCTGCGGGGAGCATCCGGAGACTCCAGCTGGTGCAAAATGCAGCCGCGCGGGTGATTATGGGGGCGTCACGTAGCGCCCATGTGACGCCTCTCCTGCGCGAGCTGCATTGGTTGCCCGTGGCTCTCCGGGTTCACTTTAAGGTTCTAGTTTTGACCTTTAGGGCGACCCATGGCATGGGACCAGGTTACCTCCAGGACCGCATTCTGCCAGTGATCTCCAACAGGCCGGTGCGTTCCCATAGAGAGGGTCTGCTCCGGGTGCCGTTGGCCGCTGTGTGTCGTCTGGCGGCGCCGAGGAGCAGGACCTTCTCTGTGGGTGCCCCCGCCCTCTGGAATACTCTGCCACCGGAGCTCCGTACCGGCACGGACCTGGGGGCCTTCAGGCGCGCGTTGAAGACCTGGCTCTTTGAGCAGGCCGGCCTGGGCTGAGATGGTTTTAATTTGGTCTCCATCTTATTCAATTTTAAATTGGGGTTTTAAGGGTGGGGGTGGGGTTTTTAGTTTATAAATCAGCCGATATTAATTTAATATTTTTTAACTTTTGTATTTTGTGGGGTTTTAGATGGGCTGTACACCGCCCTGAGTCCCTCGGGAGAAGGGCGGTATATAAATTAAATTAAATAAATAAATAAATAAAATAAGAGTTTGTGAGTTCAGAAGGACCCCCCAGTTGCACATCAGCTCAATCTGTCCAAAGTCAACAATGAAATATCATCTGGATCCAGAGGGCCAAAAACCCAGAGCCACTCCATCTTGCCAGGGTTGAGTTGACACTGGTCCTCCCCATTCAGACCTTTACAGATTACAGACACTCAGCCAATTGTCCTGCATGTGTGTGTGTGTGTGTGTGTGTGTGTGTGTTTTCTCATTTTACTAGGTCAGATTTTGTAGACCTAAAGTCTAAGTAGAGTAGAGGTCCTGATGGCTGCTAAAAAAGGCTATGCTCATTAGTATCACAGGTGGTATTCAGCCAGTTTGGACTGGTTCTGGTGGACTGGTAGCTAAATTTTTTATTGGTTTGGAGAACCGGCAAATACCACCTCTGGCTGGCCCCACCTACCCGCCCCTGCTCTTACCTCTCCTATATTCTGCTGTTTATTAGCACAGCTGATTCACGCGGAAAGTGGATTGCTGCGCTTCAGCTGAGCTAAAAAACAGCACAGCTCACTAGCATTGATGCAGAGGGTGGTCTCTGAGCCCCGCTCATGTGCGCCCAAAGCAAGCTCTCTGAACCAATAGGAAATTTGTTTGAAACCCACCACTGATTAGTATCCACATGAACTCTGAATAGGGAAGAAAATTCTGTTAATGTGACAATCCATCAGGTCCTTGGTCTGTACACTGTATGTACATACCTTAAAAAAAAAAAAACCTTCCAGAAGACAAGTTTCACAACTCCCTGTTCATTCCTGGTATTTTAAATATTTTGTTTGTTTAATTTTTGGTAGATTCTCTGGGAGAGGCTATTTTTTTCCTCACAGAAACTACAGCAAACTTTTTCTATGGTCAGTCACAGGTTGGCAGCTTTTGATCTAATCTCAGTTCATAATGCCATTGTGAATAGAAATTAACACTACCCCTGTTGTTATTATGAAATTAACACTATCCTATTAATACTTGACATGCTCTCTATCTATTCAAGTTGAAGGTTTTTTTAGGTTTTTAATTGTCTCTTTTGACTGGTGTGTAAATGTGGTTTATCTCTATGTGCTTATTGATGGCTGATTTGGCAGAGTGCTAAGCAGTGGTAGGATTCAGCCTGTTCACACTGGTTCAGGAAAACCAGTTGTTAAATTACGCCCCCCCCCACGGCTATCAAAGTGGATCCTGGGTGCTGTGCGACTAGCGTGAGGGAAGGAGAAGGCCACTTTCCCTCTTTCTTTTCCCTGCTCCTCCTCCTCCCCTCGTTCCAGCTGCTCCATTTCCCATTTCTCCATCACAGCACAGCGCCCAGGATTCACTCTGATAGTGGGAAAGTTTGGGGGGGGTGGTAATTTAACAATTGGTTCACTCAGGGTCAGGTTGGCTGACACGGGAGGCTCGTCCCACAAATGGCGGGTGGAGCTTTAGGATGGAGATGGACCATGTCTCCCACAACAGCAAACCCAACCCTGGGCGAACCAGTTATTAAATTATTTGAATCCCACCACTGGTGCTAAGTTCCAGGAATTCCCTTGGCTTCTTGTATTTAGCTTGATCTGAGATGCTCATAGTTTCCCAGTTGTAACAAATAAGTCTGTTCATGTTTTGTGACATTGACATTTTATTCATATCTTCCGGCTACTAGTTGGCATTCACGGATGCACTTTGCTAGTGTTCTGCCTGTTTGTCCTATATATTGGCTGTTCAGACCTTACGTGGTATGCTGTAGATGACTCCTTTTCTTTTTGGGCTACTTGGTCTTTTGATTTATTTAAGATATTTCAGAGGGCTTTGCATCAATTGGTTTATGTCTAGCAAATCTGAACGAGCATGTAATATAAAGAATGGGAAATATGATCCATTTTTATCCTGTCACATGGCATGTGACAGGATAAAAATGGATCATATTTCCCATTCTTTATATTACATGCTCGTTCAGATTTGCTTTTCTGACTCAGCAGTTTCACCGGATTAGTGATTGTCACTTGATGACTAAATTAGAAAATTATGTAAGAACTGAAATATTTTTTTAAAAGGGAGCACAGTTCACGTGATCTTAACTATTCGACTTCTACTGCTTCATTTCTTAGAAATTATGAGCTTTTAACACAAAAGAAGATAAATGAGAATTTGCAGACTTTAAGTGGTATCAGTATCATTATTCCCAGCATAAATCTTTTTTTTTTTTTAAACTATTCTAACAAAAGTGTTAAAATATTTTTTACTGGTTTTTAGAGCACTGGATTGGATCCAGACATATAGGCTATTTTTACAAATTAAGAAGAATGAGAAAAATCAACTTGTTTCAATGATTTGAAATTTTTAGATAAATATTTTAGGTAAAGAAAAAGTATGTTGTTATATATACCCAGAAAAATACAGTAATTTCCTACCATCAAAACTGACAGGGTGACCTACTTTGGATAAAAGCTTTCCTTTAAATTACTTTAGGTAATATTACTTGTATAAGAAGTTTAGATAATGAATTGTGCAAACCTGATCCTCTATCTTACTGACCTATCTTTGGTACGAAAAAGATACAAGATTAAAGAGTTTGTTGCATCACAGAAATGCGGATTTGAACATCTCTGTGATGCAAATGGATTAGTTTTGTACACTGTGTTGCTTTTCTTCAGTAGCCTTCTCTTATTTTAATTTAAACCATATCATTGAATATTCAGATTGATATCACAAAATGTAACTAATTAATACCTTAATGGCAGTGGTGGGATTCAATTTTTTTTTTTACTACTGGTTCTGTGGGCGTGGCTTGGTGGGTGTGGCAGGGGGAGGATACTGTAAAATCTCCAGTCTGAGGTGGTATTTGCCGGTTCTCTGAACTACTCAAAATTTCCACTACCGGTTCTCCAGAACTGGTCAGAACCTGCTGAACACCACCTCTGCTTATGGGGATTAATATATCTAGGGCACAATGAAAAACTCTGTAATAGAGGGTTCATAATCAAGTTAAAGGACTTTAACTTAAAGGAATTGCAATCCTTTGAAATCAAAATAGTTATTCTGGTTGCAAGGATCTTTAATAATTGCCACCCTGGGACACCAGAGGTGGTATTCAGCAGGTTCTGACCATTTCTGGAGAACTGGTAGCGGAAATTTTGAGTAGTTTGGAGAACCAGCAAAAACCACCTCTGACTGGAAATTTTACAGTATCCTTCCCCTGCCAGGCCCACCAAGCCATGCCCACAGAACAGGTAGTAAAAAAATTTGAATCCCACCACTGATATGTACTACTTACCAATGAAAATACCTTATCATTTCATTCAGCTATATGATTCTGACAAGCATAGGAGCTTTTATTTAGAAAGGAATCAATCACTTTAATTAACATGGTAGTCAGCAAGCTGAAAAACTGCAAAATCCTTGTGAACAAGGATTAAGAGAAGACCAGGACGTTCTTCTATGCTACACAAGATATCCCAAACTCTGACTCACTCACTCACTAAGCTTTTGCCTACAAGAATTTGTCCTAAAATTAAATTTCCTATGAGATCTCAAGTACTTTTTTTGGTGTTGTTGCAAAAACCACTGCTTTGATAAGTGTCTGATTTTGTAATTTTTTAAAAAAAATCAATTTGTGGATTTTGCATCTATTTTCCAGGGAATTGCAGACAGTCCTTGAATTATGATCGCAACTGAGCCCAAAATGTATGCTGCTAAGCTAGAGCTGTTAAGTGAATTTTGCCCCATTTTACGACCTTTCTTGCCATAGTTGTTCAGTGAATCATTGCAGTTGTTAAGTTAGTAACATAGCCGTTAAGTGAATCTGGCTTCTCCATCAACATTGCTTGTCACAAAAGGGGATCAGGTGACCGCGGGACACGGCAACCGTCATAAATATGAACCAGTTGCCAAGTGTCCGAATTTTGATCACATGACCATGGGGATGCTGCAGTGGTCATATGTGTGAAAATTGGTGATAAGTCATTTTTTTTTAGTGCAGCTGTAAATTCAACTGTTGTAGGTTGAGGATTACCTGTATTTACATTTCCCTATGCAAGTTTTATAGCCACATACCTAATGGGAACATTTATTTTAGCTCCCTCTGCTGAATCTTTATAACTAGTTTATAAACTATAACTAGTTTATTTACAACTCCAATTGAGACATGGGAAAGATACAAAAGAGTGGGGAATTAGCAGGTGCAAAACAAAATTAGATTAAGTACTATTGAGAAATTGATAAAAAAAATTATAAAGTTCTATTTGAATGTAAATTAGAGGAAGAAAAAGTAAAAGAAACGATGGTGACACAGATGAAGAATTTTGGATATAGTACAAATTTAGATGATTGGCAAATCTTATGGGAATGAAACAAAAAAAATGACTTTGGCCACACCGTTTAAAGAAAATTTGTATAAATTGTTTTATAGATGGCATATGCCACCATCAAAATTGGCAAAAATATGTATCCAAATCTTTCCCCTACATGTTGGAAGTGCAATAAGGAAAATGGAACGTATTATCATTTATGGTGGAATTGTAAAGAAGCCCAAACGTTTTGGCAGAAAATTCAGAAATGGTTAAAAGGGAAGTGTAAGATTAAAATAGAATACAGACCTGAAATTTTCTTGTTAGGAATTAACGTGGGAAAATACAACAAAGGTATTATATACCTAATAATTCATGTAATTATTGCTGCAAGAATAATTGGCCTATGCACAACAGTGGAAATGTAAAGAAACTCCAAATGAAATGGAAATAATTAGGAAAATTTGGATGTGCGCAGAAATGGACAAATTAACAAAAGAATTAAAAAATAAGGGTGGATTGGATCATTACAAAGTATGGGATAAGTTTTATTGTTGATTAGAAAAGAGGAAGGATCAAGATAATAAGAAATGATTATACATACATACATACATACATATATTTGTATGTATATGTATATATATATATATATATATGTTTTCGTAGATTTTCATGGGTACAGGTATGCAGGTCTTGGTGTGTTCGGGTCTTTTCCTGTGTAAGATTGAGACTATCTTGGCAATGTTTCAACAAGATCTCACTCGCCATCTTCAGGCTGGTGCTTTTGGCTTTGTGCTTGTGCGAGCAAAGCGTGATCTGAGCTACTGTCTCCCTATATGTACTGGTGGGGAGGTTGGCTTTGTTGTCGTTTCTTGATTAGTTGATGGAGTTGATATTTGCAGATTGGCTAGCTTTTTCTTAAGAACATGTGTGGCTGAAGTAGTGGCTGTGTGTCTATCACACAGCCCATTACCCAGGTCATTACTACCCAGGAGATTACAGCACAAGACCCAGGATGTCAAAACAATAGAACTCAGAAAGTCATCACACAGCCCATTACCCAAGTCGTTACAACACAGGAGGCTGATAGGCACACATTCCCTTAAGGGAATAAATCATGGTAAATGTAGTTAAGGTATCCTGGGAAATGTAGTTCATGTCATATGGCCACATCCTGATTGGTCACTAAATTGACCTTGTTGGGTTGGGGGAAGCTCCCTCACTCTTGCCTGAATCCTTTACCATGCAGTCACTTCAATCATCATGGGGATGAGACTTTATTATGTTTCTACACCACAATTCAGATCTGTGGACTCAGAGCTGTTAGTCCTCCCAATGAAAAAAGATACAACAGCAACTACATATCGTCCACAGGTCCTACGCCCACTGCAAGGGGAAAACCCTTCATGGTTGTCCATAAAACCGAGATCGACTCCTCACCCATAAAGAGTTCGGCTGCTAACTCATCACATACAACCCACTTTAGATCTCCAACGACAAAGAGAAGCCAGTTTTGTCCTTTGCACTACACTCAACACTCGCTGAACAAGTGCTAGGGATTTGCAGTAAAATCCCTGACCCAATGGCAAGAATTGATGAAGGCATTCCAATTCTGACACAAGTGTTGCAAATCCAAACATCCATCCAAATACTGCACAGCCAAAGTACAATGTCATATCTGCAAAAGTGACATGCACTCTACCGCGCTGCATCTAGATGCCGATCCACCAATTCAGACATCTTGTAGCCCTCCTTTGAACAAGGAGCCTCAACGTGCTACAGAATCACACCCAGAGCCAATGGTGAGTGTCAATTGCATAGCGGTATACAATGGCACACCAGTCCCTTGCGTGTGTCGTCAGACCTGCTTAGCTGAAGTCTACCCCGATGGACTCCCCGAAGAAGCAGTGAAGATGTATGTAATACTGGATCCTCAGAGCAATCGCTCACTAGCCAGGTCTGCATTCTTTGATGTTCAGAAGGAAGAAGGGCACTTCACGATATCAACATGCACTGCACCAAGACGCATGGCAGGGAGGGAAGCTACTGGATTCTGTATAAAGTCATTAGATGGAAGTTCCCAGTTCCTACTGCCGCTTGTGTTGGAATGGAATGGGATACCAGATGACCGCAGCCACATTGCAACATCAGAGGTAGCTAGCAACATACCTCACCTGAAGCATATGCCTCATCTATTTCCTGCTCTAGATCCTGAAGCCAAGATTTTGCTCTTGCTGGGATTCAATGCCCCTGATGCCTTAGCACACGCTAAAGTAGTCAGAGGCCCAAGATACTCACCCTTTGCCTTCAAGACAGACCTGGGCTGGGGAATCTCAGGAATTGTTGGTGTCAATCAGATGCAGGCCCCAACCCAGGCAGATGCCTTAGCACCATCCATTCTGACAGCCTTCCAACGCCCTCTAGCAACATCGAAAACAAGAATGCCGTTCCATCCTAAAAAGCCACTGGCGACCAGTAGACTTTCGCTAGGACATCCTAAACAGCCGCCAGCAACCACCAGACTCCCACTAAGATGCTCTACACAGGCATATGCCTCTGCAACACCCTTTCCAACAACTTCCTGATGCCGTTTGACACCATGGAAGCAAGAATACCGGTCCAACCCTAAAAGGCCGCCAGAAATGACCACCAGACTTTCACCATTGGCACCAAGAGTACCTGTCAACCCTAAAAGGCTGCCAGAAGTGACCACCAGACTTGCACCAAGAAGCTCTACACCTGACAGGTCACTGACCTAGTGTTGCTGCAGAGACAGCCTAAACTTGAAAATTGAACCTCAAGCTTTGCATGCTTTGCTTTGTTTGATGCTTTATTGCTATTTACTGTTTCTTTTAGTTATATAGCTAACTGTTTATTTTATATAGTTATCTGCTATTCAGTTAGTATTATATTCTTTACTGTTTATCTTAGTTATCCAGTTACTTTATTTAGTGGAATTTACAATTCCAGGCGGGGAGTATGCTGTCCAGACAGTTTAGAGTTAATGGGATTTGGGATAGTTAGTTAGGAATTGAGAGCTGTCCCCTTAAGGGAATGCATCATGGTAAATGTAGTTAAGGTATCCTGGGAAATATAGTACATGTCATGTGGTCACATCTATAACCCTGATTGGTCACTGAATTGACCCTTGTTGGGTTGGGGGAGGCTCCCTCACTCTTGCCTGAGTCCATTGCCATGCAGCTGCTTCAGTCACCATGGGGATGAGAGTTTATTATCTTTCTATACCATAATGCAGATATGCAAAGGACTGGACATTAAGGAGAATCTCGTCATAACTGTGAGTTGATAGGATGCCTGATGAACCAATAAAAAAGACTTTGTATGGATGCTTTGTGGAGTTACTCTGTCTGCTTTATGCCATCCAGACATTAATAAGCAGAACACTATGTATATAGAATGTAAATATGTACTATTTTTATATATGACTTAGTAATGTAAGACAACTATGTGGGTTAAGAGGATTGCATCATGTTCATTGTTTTTAATGTTCTTTTCTTCTTTTTTGTGTTTGTCTAAATAAAAACTTTAAAAAAACCACAACTAGTTTATAATGTGGTAATACAATTCTTTCTATCTTTGGAATGATCTCTCAAGTTGTCCCAAGCCTTAATCAAGTTGTTGCAAGTAGATATGGATTATCTTTAATTTGTTTTAGGCAGGGTTGAAGTTTGCTGTGATGTATACAATAGACTAGCATTTCTCAACTTTTTTCATTATTGCCCCCTTAAGGAATCTTTTTTGACACCCCTCTCCTTCCCCCATCACTATATTTTTCCTAGTCATGAAACTACATATTGAGAAGGTATCCAGATTGTCAGAGACTACTATAATGTTTCTTCTATTCATCTAGGTAATTCTCTCTTTAAAATCATATTTTATAGACAAAAGTTGTATAGCTCCATTATAGCAATAATAATAGCACTTTGATGTCTCAAAAGTGCTTTTCCAAAGAGCAACTGGGCTGTTTTTTCCTTGTCCTCATTTTACTGACTCTGGAAGGATGGAAAGCTGAGTCAACTTTGAACCAGCCAGGATCGAACTTTTGGCGGTGGGCAGAGTCAATCTGCAATATAGCATTCTAACCACTATGCCACCACAGCTTTTATTCAGTAGTAGTTACAAATAATCAAAACAGTATAAAATATTCCTTAATGGGTTTTGAGTCAACCTGCTTCTGTCTGTGTAGGAAACACACATCTTTATTATTATTATTATTATTATTATTATTATTATTATTATTATTATTATTATTATTATTATTATTATTATTATTATTATTGTATTATTTATTAGATTTTTAATCCTGTCTTTTTTACTTTATAAGTAACTCAAGGAAACAAACATGTAATCTTTTGTCCCTCCTCCTTATTTTCTCCTATAACAGCCATCCTGTGAGGTGGATTAGGCTGAGAGAGAGTGACTGGCACAAAATCACTCAGCTGGCTTTCATGTGTAAGGTGGGACTAGAACACACAGTTTCCTAGTTTCTAGGCCAGTATCTTAACCACTACACCAAACAGGCTCTTGCTATTAGCTGTCATGGAACATTTTGTAATATTAACAGTATTATGAGTGGGAGGAAAAAACAGCAATATCCACTTTTCCTTTCCATCATGGATAGTTTCATGTCTACCATGTTGTCCCTTGGAGGTCTTAAAAAAAAAACCCTTCCAAATTCTGTAATTTTTGCCTCAGTTTCCTGTGTAGCTAGTTAGTTTTGAACAGATTTTCATCTTACCTTTATTATATCGGAATTAACAGAGCAGTCATACTCTAAGAGAAGCTTCTGCCATCACACTTAGAAATGAATATTATTGCAACAGACTAAAATAATTACCTCCTCGGAATTTTTCCTGGAATTTGGAAATTAGTTTAAATAAGGAGGGGAAAAAAAGGATAAAGTTATCTGTGTTTTCAATCTGCTGATGAACTAGATGTATGGAACTTCTAAATTCTCATGGGCAGAAGAAAAAGGGCTAACGAGCCCATTAATTCCAGATTCAATGTACTGAGGCCATGGGACCATTCAGAATAATTTTTCTTTATGAGCTCACAGCCTAATAGTAGCAATTATAAAACACAGGAGTGGGAAGAACATCAATGAAACTTATTTGCTCTTTAACCAAGCGCACCTCAGAAAGGAAATTGTTGCGAGCTCGGAGGACCCAATAAACAGATTCAATATTGAATTTCAATAATCCAGCATCATATTTTGTCTCCTTTATTGCACCTTAATTTGTCTTGTGGATCCCCAGGGCCAGACTTCATGGAGCCAATTATTTGTAACTGTCCCCGTGTCAACAAGCAGCAGTGATCAGCCTAATCTGCCTATTAGTGACAACTGGTTTTGTTTAATAATGCTTTAACTGGTGTAGTAAATGTCCTCTCGGTGTTGAAAGCCTTGTTCAAACATTAGCTAATTAATCATCACAGAATTTGCCTCAAGTATTATTGCTCTTTGCCTTGGAGATGGTAAACAAGTGTGAGTAGATTGGTCCCAATAAGGGGGGGAATGGAAATGGGGATGTTTGCATTGTAGCCAGATTATATCTTCTCATTGCAGAAATTCAAAGGGCCACAATGACACTACAAGGATGTATTTAATCCTTCTATTTGCATCACGTTAGACCTGTACAATCACTTTGTACTTCCAAAAGGATCAGACTTGCTTACATTGCATTTCTCTCTTATTGTTAGTTTTCTCCCAGAGGACTAACATCTAATATGACTATGTTGCAATGATAAATTATGCAAACAACTTACTCTATCTTTTCCCAACCCAGCGCCATCCAGACATACCGATCTACAGCTCCTATCCCTTCCAACCAACATGGATGATGGAAAGTCCAACATCCCTGGATGAAACTATGACAATTAAAGCCCCACAAATGCCTTTGATTCACGGAATCCTTTCATAAAGTGCCATCAAATTATAATTCGTAATGAACAGAACATGAGAGATAAAGACTGCTCCATTCCTGGTAAATGCTACTTATCCAACATATCTGAGTAAGCAAATTATGACGTCTGTAGCTAAAAATTGTTCCAGACAAAAATGTGCTTTTTTGGGAATAGTCTTTCCCCTCATCCCCTGTCCCTGTCAGCCCTTCAAGGTAACCCAGACAGGAAGCATAAACCATGAGTAGTATCATTATCTTTACTGTGAGGTTACAGTAACAGAATCTTGCAAGTCTGAGAGCATTTCTGCCCTCCTTTAGTTTTCCTTTGGAAAAAAAAACAGGGAGACTCCTGTCTGAGGAGCTTCTCATGCCCCTTTTCCTTCTATGGGTTGATATATCTTTTGTATGATGGTTGTCTAAGTTGCGTCTCCGCCTCCTGTCTCCCAAGGTCATTTTCACATGTAGTTACAACCCCAGTAAAAACAAACCCTTTCTTGGTGGCATTTAGGAAGGAACTCACACTGGTTCTCTTTCTCTGGACTTTTGAACTTCAAACGAAAAAGGGGTTTGCTGCTATTACATTTTCTAAGCTGGATGAATCGATCCATTCCAGTCTTCACTGCAAGCGCAGATTGTGGAAGTTGTCTGTTTTAATTGGCTGTGCACCGCCCCGAGTCCCTAGGGAGAGGGGGCGGTATACAAATTTGAGTAATAAATAATAGAATAAATAATTATTGCAAACTGCTCAGAGGTGCTTGAATGGGGTAGCATGACAAAACTTGACTACTCCTGGTGGAGGTGCTATATACTCTGCCTCTTTCACTGGAAATTGTTCCTGTCTTGAGGATTGTGGAGTCTTTCTGCTCTTTCTTATTTTTAGGATGACCACCAGTGATAGAAGTAATTCGAAAGGTCCATCTATTTGAAGATAATCCAGTTCAAATCTGCTGGAAAGTTAAAGAACTCTAAGGGGTGGGAGAGAGAAGGAGTAGCAAGTTTCAAATTCCTGGCTTGCAGATTCAGAAGGCCACTGACTTTCCCACCACACTGAGATATATCCTATTTCTTGTTAAAGGGAATTTCTGAATTTACATCAAAGTGTATGAAGTAGCAGGTGGAAATCCAACCCAAATCTCTTTTATACTGTACTGATGTGCAAACTGTTAATATGTTTTAGCCTTCTCCAGTCTGGCACCATCTATTTATGTCAGCTCAGCGATCATTGTTCAGCACTTCTGGAGATTGAGGAATGTTGGTCTACCTTTTGCCCTTCAGCTAACTTGTTTTGTCAGTATGTGTTGTATCCTACGGAACTCTATAGTTTCCATCTTCCAGATGAATATTCCACGGTGTATCTCCCTCCTTTTCTCTGTCTCTTTCTTTGCTTCCTATATAGAAACAGTGAGCAAGTGTTTGGAATTTTGCATCGTATAAATAACTCAAACCCTGCAACCTGTTTTTGCGCAACATTTTCCTAACCCCCCAAATATGGGCATCTATAATTAGAGAGGGAAGACAAATGAGGAACCTGTGTGATGACACCATTACACAATTTACATAAAGAGTTAATGGCAGTCATGGGAGGCAATGGTATGGAAACAACACTATTAGATTGGCCTGATTATATTTTGCTGCAGATAATGCTTTGTGGTGGCATTCAAGATGTGCTGGATTTTAGCTCCCATCATGAAGGGCGTGTTTAGCTCTGCTGATGTAGAGGACAGCATATTAAAGAAAGTGGGATCGTACTCTTTGCGAATTCTGCTGCTGCGTCAGTCTCCTCTATTTTCACAGGCTTTAGAAAATATATATGCAGTAGGAGTTGTTAAATTGTTTATTAGGTTACTCTGTTTATTGGCAGGTTTATGAAAGCAATTATTCCTCCAGAGCCATTACTTCTTTATTTTTCAAACACGCACATTCCCATTTACATTATGTGACTAGACAATGACTAAGGAGCAAATTATATAAAGATGATTGTGTGTGGTGAAATTTGAAATGACTCATATATATCAGCATGTTTGAATAGTAGTTGTGGTCTGAAGTGTCTGGGTGAAAGCCATACATTGTTAAATCTGAGCAAGAAGAGGACCTGCCATTGCAATTCGAGGCACAAACCTAGCACCACACTGTACTGAGGTGGAAATAAAGTGGGGATGACATGAGGCAGCTTTGGCCAGAATAGCCATATTGCAGTAGAAATTCTAATTGAAGGGTTATGCCAAAACCACAGCTTAATTGTGTTTTTTCTCTCTTAACAATTCCAGCATGAAGGTAGAACGTTCTACCTATTTCATGGTGAATTTAGGCCTTACACTCTTTGGCAAAGAGCTTTCTAGAGTTGATAAACTGATGAAATGTATTGTTACGATGTTTATTCAGAAACACATCTGAACTGTGGGCAGAAGTTACACCACATTTCAGCAAAGAGGCATGGGCATTTGCAGAGGAGGATGAGAAGACCAGTAGGAAAAAGAAATAACTGCCGGCTGTGGTGTTTTGTTTTGTTTTTTATATCTGCTGAAACTTTCCTACAAATGCTACTCCCTTGTTTGTCTTAGAGATGGACTTACTTCTAGTTCTAAAAGCCTAGCTGATGAAAAGCAGATAATATCTGATGCACTCCGTCTGCATAATATACGTACCGTGTGTATAATATATGTATGTGCGATAGCACAGTGATGTGTGTGCACATGCATGGCATTTACCGGAGCGTTAAAGATTTATTTATCAGATGATGAATGTGGGTAGTCTTATTGTTCCCTCCAGCAACCGTTTCATATTTCCAGGTGTTTTTCTTTTCGCAGTTGCAGGTAGGTGGGGAGATTGAGCGTGCTGTATTTTTCCCCTGTGCCTATTTTTAGAGCGGCAGGTGAGAGAGAATTCTGAGTAAAATATAGACGAAGACCACAGGTTAAGCACCTCAATCTTTGGATCAAATTCACAAATAAATAACAGTCTGCATTGCAAAACAACAATCATAAAAACATTTAAGGCGTGGATGTTTTGATATTAGCCTTCCTCTAAGCTTTCCTCATGGCTAATTTTCCCCAATGTTGGCATGTTCCCTGGTTCCATATTCTTCTGATGAAGTAAGCAGGGGAAGATCATTTCAACATTTATGTACTTTAGTTCTGCTTCTTCCACCGTGCCAAAAAGATTTTTTTTTTCTTTTCAGAAACAGCCTCATCCATCATGTCAGCGTCAGGACATTTCACAACATTTCTGTGGCATTTGGTTTTGTTTTGTTTTTTCTAGAGGGAGAATTTTTTTCACCATATCATTTCTCTCCAGCAAGCAGTTCAGTTTTTCATTTCTCTAAGTAGCACTAATTCCCAAAGATAGTGTGTTGGTGTGGAACACGGAGGAAGAACTTTTATTTACTTATTTAATTTATATCCTGCCTTTATTATTTTTACAAACAACTCAAGGTGGAGGACATATGTAACACTCCTTCCTCTTCCTATTTCCCAGACCACAATAACCTTGTGAAGTGGCTGGACTGAGAGAGAGAGTGACTGGCCCAAGAGTCATCCAGCTGGCTTTTGTGCCACTTCTTAAAAAAAGCAGTTCACCTTAACTGCTTGAAATACTATTGATCAGAGTTTTTTATTATATTGGCTGTTCATAAACCAAGAGTAAACACTTATTGTCAGTACAAGATTAAATTATACTGGCACTGATTTTCCACTGGAAAAGAGAATTCTTATATAAAATTATGAATTTACCGAGCGTGTGGTATAAAATTTTTTCATATAATGATATATTTCAAAATTTTAGTTTAGGTTGAAGTATTAAATTATATTGTTCTTCCCACAATCCTATCAATAAACTTGTGGATCATGAAACAGTAGTGGGAGAAGCTCATTAAAAATGGGCTTGTGCCTGGGTCATTTGACACATCCATGATAATGACACTAATGATCAACATGGGAAAATCTTTTGTTGAATTCGTGCCATCTTAAAATGATGAGATTTCACATAGTATTCCTATGAAGGACAGATTTTTTAAAAATATTAGCTGTTCTAACTTATGTCAAAGTTTTTGCAAATAAGAAATATCCTCTTTAGCAACACTTCTCTTTGGCTATGAAAACACTACAGATTTAGAATTATCCAAAATATCAATATTGACAGTAATTCAGTAGTTTTAGATACTGCTAATGCACAATTGCCATTTTATGGCTTTGGACAAAGCAAATTTATCTTTCAGTGACTTAAAATGGTTTAAAAATTTGAATGGTAAATGTAATTTAAAACGTTAATACTTCTTTTAAAGCAGCCAAGGAAAAAACTTCAATTTTGTAATAATTGTGGAACAAGTAAATGGAAATAAAGTCTAACCACAATACAAACATCAGAATTTGCTATGGTATGCACAAAGTGTTTTTATTTCTGTTTATCTTCATGAAATTTTGGTGGTGGTGGTGGTGATATAGCCCTATATTAGCTGGAGGCTATTGAAGACTGATTGCAGTCTAGAGTGATGTTAATGGTTTAGCAACATGTAGAAGGGAATATTAAATTTCTACCCCCATCAGAGAATTCTCTTGGAAAATCTTCTCCAAATGAAAATGTGGCTATAAAATAACTTACATTGGAATAACATTCTTTGGCTCAGTATTTGTAAACAGCAATGGATCATGCCCAGTATTTCCTAGCCGAACCACAGAAAACTACAATGATCTAATACATATCGATTTTACAGAAGACATTGTTGAAAAAGCACTACACAATCTAAAACCATCTCTATCTATAGGACCGGATGGAATATGTGCCTACTTCTTAAAAAAGCTATCCACTGCTATAACTGAACCTCTAAGCATAATCTTTGAAAAATCTTTCAGGACCAGCTCCTTGCCAAAACTATGGCCACAAGCCACGGTCATCCCCATCTTCAAAAAGGGAGACCCCAGCCTAGTTGAAAATTACAGACCAATCTCTTTATGCTGCATCACCTGTAAAGTCATGGAATCAATTGTTAACCAGTCCATTATCCTCCACTTAGAGACAAACAGCCTACTCTCTAATAAACAATTTGGTTTCAGAAAAAAACTATCCTGTAATCTGCAACTCTTACACTGTAAAAACATATGGACTACACAACTCGATCAGGGCAAAGCAATAGACACAATCTACATAGCCTTCTGTAAAGCCTTTGATTCAGTGGTACACAACAAACTACTCCTAAATCTAAAATCTTATGGTATCTCTGGACACCTACATAACTGGATAGAAGCATCCCTGTCAAACAGACAACAAATGGTCAAAATTGGTAGTGTCCTATCAAATTCTGTACCTGTCAATAGTGGTGACCCCCAAGGCAGTGTTCTAGGACCAACTCTCTTCATACTCTACATAAATGACCTCTGTGATCATATTAAAAGCAACTGTGTTCTCTTCGCTGATGATGTAAAGCTGTTCAATACCACAGACAATATTGCTACCCTTCAAAAAGATCTTGACTATGTATCAGAATGGTCAAACAAATGGCAACTTAAAATCTCAACAAATAAATGCTCTGTTCTACATATTGGCAAAAAAAAAATCAGAAAGTAAAATACAAGTTGAATAGTCAAGACCTTGTTGATGATGCAAACTCTATCAAGGATCTTGGAGTACTCATCTCTAATGATCTAAATGGTAGAGCCCACTGTAACTACATAGCCAAAAAGGCATTAAGAGTTGTTAACCTAATCCTACATAGCTTTTTCTCTGGTAATATCACACTACTAACTAGAGCATATAAAACATTTGCTAGACCAATACTCGAATACAGTTCATTAGTCTGGAACCCACATTACGTATCTGATATTAGCACAGTTGAGAAAGTCCAGAAATATTTCACAAGAAGATTCCACTCCTTTACTCATTATAGAATACCTTATACCACCAGACTTGAAATTCTAGACCTAGAAAACCTTGAATTACGCCGTCTTTGGTCTGATCTAAGTGTTGAAAGAAATATCCTTCTGGGTTCAGTTCCAAGTGGGGAAAAAGACACTGGAAACATGGAGGCTGCTTGGAAGGTTTAATGGTTACAGGGCCACATGGCCTGGTGGTCCAGAGAAGAATGATCATATGCTTCAAGGTGAGAAGAGAAGGGGAAGAAAGAGGTGAGGTGCTGAGAGTGCCTGGGTTTTGTACCCTGTGTTGGGATTTGAATTGGAGCTTGTATTCTAATTGGTTGTCAGACTCCCAGAGGCAACTCTGTAGGCTGTCCTGAGTTCCAGGCTTGGTCTAGCCTTGCTGGGTGATTATGCCCTTAAAAGGGCTTTTGGTAATTGCTATAGCTTTTACCTGGAGTTCCTTCTTATGTATTCTGGCCCAGGCCTTAATGGCCCACCCATTAACAAAGGTGGGGGTGAGTTTCTGCTTTTTGAGTGAGTTTCTGCTTCTTGAGTGACTACTCTTTTTAGGAGAAATATTCTGCTTTTTTAATATTTCCTAGGCTATTTCAATTTTTCTAGGAGAGGGGTGGATGCTAACTTCCTACATAAGTATGGTATATAAAACCATACATTGCAATGACTTACCTGTCAATGAATACTTTAGCTTCAATCATAACAACACAAGAGCACAGATTGCAGGAAATACGACTTCAGCAAGAGAGTGGTCAATGTCTGGAATACTCTACCTGACTGTGGTTTCTTCCCCAAACCCCAAAAACTTTAACTTTAGACTGTCTACTATTGACCTCACCTCTTTCTTAAGAGATCTGTAGGGGGATGCATAAGCGCACCAACATGCCTACCATCCCTGTCCTATTGTTTCTTTTATTTTTCTTATATGTACCCATTCCATGTATTCATAACTATGTATATACTTATACCTATTATCTTGTAAGCGATTGACAAATCAAATAAATAAAATAAAAATAAATATCAGAGGTGCTATTTCAAGTCATATAGGGCCAGCTCAAATCCCTAATTTCTACCAACTACTGAACATGAAAGAAAAACATCTCAAACCTTACTTAGATGATGTGGTCTTTGATCTTGGGCAGGACCAAGTTTTTTTATAAAGTAATTAGAATTACTTCTTGTGATTGTGATCAAGAAAAAGTCAACCAGATTTAAGAAAACTCCTTATGAAGTCAAATTGCTCTTTGAAAGCAACTCTTTCAATTTTAAAACTACAATAGGCAAGCTGTTCATTTTTTTAATGGAGCCTGTCATTCTCATTCACATATTTGGCAACTAATTTCAATATTTAAATTTCAATATTTCTAGGTGAGATTAAATGCTTCATTAGTGGGACACTTTACCCAATGGCCCCACTATTAATGGTAGTAGTCATGAAGAATTTGTCTACTAATTTTTCCTTAGCAATGAAGGCTAGTATTCTTGTATCTGTATTTTGAGGGGAAGACTGAGACATTGTGGCTTGCACTAATCCACCTGTGAGTTCAGGGCTACAATGGAATTTTAAGCAGGATTTCTCTGCTCATGTACTTTTCAAAATACAAAAGTCTGCATGAATAGGAAAAGTAGCTAAGGCTATTTTCTTACATTACTGAGTGAGAGTGAAACTCTCCAGCAGCTATTAACAGTCAGATTCTAAGCCCAAAGGCAAAACACCTTATTGTATATTTACGTACAATCTTCTCCCCCTCCAGCTCTTTTGTTTTTGATACACAAGTTAAAGATAGAGCTTAGAGTCTGGATCAAGAAGGAAGCCAAGGATAATCAATTTTAATAGTGCTTAAAAAAAAAACAAGGTGTGAATCAGCTTAGCAATAAAATTTAATAACTTGGAAAATTATTACGTTGACTTTGTATACATTAAAGGATTTCTACTGAATGCAACAGTAGTACCTAAATATAATATATCTACTTTAATATTAGCAAAAAACGATGGCTAAAATAATACTTAGGCAAAAAAAGGAGAAACTTTTTAAAAATGTTTTTCTTAAAAGATATAACAATAGGGGATTTTTTTTTTTAAAAAAGGACTTAGGTGGTTTCCAAAACACAGGACTTTCCTCTCTTTGTTATGCAATAGTAGAAATCATTGAAAACTTGATAGGACCAAAATTCTTCTGTCTCCCATGACAGCAGGCAATGGTGCTTTTTCAAGAGGCAACTGGTCTTTCTGGTTTTTCTTTAAAGACATTCTCTTTTCCTCCAAGAAGCTTCTTCATCTTTGAGTGGGGATCCTGTGAATTGTTCATGTGATGGGTGGTATTGCCAACTAGAGGAGCTAATAAGGTGGTTAGATGCTTCTTGGATGAAAGCGAAATGTCTTCAAAGAAAAAAAACAGAAAGTTCAGTTGCCTTTTGAAAAAGCCCCTTTGGGACAACCATAGTCTGGATGCCTGAACATCTCCACAGACAGCAGGCAATTATGTTGAACGGTAGCTCAATATGCTGGTTTTATATAACGCATTTAATGATTCCATAATAAAATAAGAAAGGGGAAGACAGATGCTGTAGTTCTGTGATTAGGGAAGTGGGTTCTATGTAGAGGAAATCCTTGACACATAACTGTTCACTCAATGATGGTTTCTCAAGTTACAATGTTCTCAGAAAAAGGGACTGGCAACCTGTCCTCAAGATTACAACCGTTGCACTGGCCCTGAGATCCTGTGATTGCAATGCTTGGCAACTGGCTTGCCTTTATAACAGAAGTCTCCAAACTTGGCAACTTTAAGACTTGTGGACTTGTGGACAGCATAGTTGGCTGAGGAATTCTAGGAGTTGAAGTCCACAAATCTTAAAGCTGCCAAGTTTGGGGATTCCTGCTTTATAACAATTGCAGAGTCTTGCAGTCATGTCATTGCAATATGGGACCTTCTCAGCCAGCTTCCAACAAGCCAAGTCAAGTGAGGAAGTCACTTTCACTTAGCGGCCTTATGATTCATGTAGTGACAATGGTGATTCACTTTATGACCAGGATAAAAATGGTTGTAAAATTGGTCCTGGTTACATTAATTGCTTAAGCACTGCAGCGGAAATTCTGGTCCTCACTGTCATTACTTAGTCAACACCTATCTGTAATGGGTTTTACAGCAGTCCTTAATTTCCAGTGGAAAATCTAGATCATTTGATACATTTGATACTGAGGGTCTCTCAACATCTGGACTGGCCTTTTTCCCCTTCTCTTCTCACCTTGAAGCATGTGATCATTCTTCTCTGGAGCTTCAGGCCATGTGGCCTGTACACCATTAAACCTTCCAAGCAGCCTCCATGTTTCCAGTGTCTTTTTCCCCACTTGGAAGTGAACCCAGAAGGATATTTCTTTCAACAATACAATTAGAAGATCTTTGGAAACCACATGGTTCTTTTTGATAATCAAGTCGCTATTTGGGGATTCGGCATCTCAATAGACCTTTTAGTTGACCAGGATTCTAATCATTTTGCCTTCTAGCTACAAATAGGTATATTTAAGTACATTATTTCCTTCTCCCCCTGCCCCGCTTCAAGTCAATGTTGTCTCTTCCCAACTGTGTGGACAAGCCCTGAAGGGGTTGTTTTTTTTTGTAAGATTTCAAAAGTGGTTTGCCATTGCTGGCTTCCTAGGGCTAAGAGAGAGAGATTGGCACAAAGTCACCCAGTTGGCTTCATGCCTGAAGTGAGACCACAACACATAGTCTCTTGTTTCTAGCCAGGTACTTTAATCACTACACTAAACCGGCTCACTATTATCTCTTGTTATTCCTACGACTAGATTTCTTACCATGTCATTATTACTAGATTTTAATCTTGGCTTTTATGTATGTATGTATGTATGTATGTATGTATGTATGTATGTATATATGTATTTTGATCAATTCAAAGTAAAGATATACTATATGCAATGCATCAATGAGTGAAGTGGTTCCTATGTAAAACCACAACTGTGCATATTACTTCAATTTTCCTTCACTTTGCAGAGCTGTGAAGATCATATAAATGCAAGAATTGCTTTTAAAGTTACTTTTTCATCCCTGTCATCACAGCAAATGATCACTAAATGAGGCAAGCCCTAAATGAGGGCTACCTGCAGAGATGAGAAATATTTAAAATACGCACACAAAGTGTGCGTAAGGCAAGGCATTTATGAAATCAATCATGAAATCTTTAAAAAAAAGAAAAGCAAACCTCTGTCCTGTCCCAGGCCACACACACACACACACACACACACACACACACACAAAAGGAGATGCTTTTGTTTTTGTTCTCTTTCCTAAACAAGGCTTGCAAACACATGCCCTTGGAGTAGAGAGACAAGTCCCAAAAAACTTGGCAAGGTCATGCAGGAGAGTAGTCAGGCTGACTCCAAGGGTCAGAGCTTGTAGTAGATCCATCAACTGGTTTAGGTTCAAAGTCAGGCCTGTGAGGTTCATGAGTCAAGGCTTAGAGAGTGGGAGTTAATGGATGGTTGTCATCAATGTAGAGCTCGTACTTGCTGCTGCATTTTAATAGAAGCAGCCCCGTTGCAGTTCATCTAGGGAGGTGAGACTCCTGCGCGAGCAGCGTTGCAGTTCCCTTTGTCTGCGCTCTTTATAGGCTCTTCCAAGCTCTTGTGCTGGGAGAGGGCAATAATTATGTACCCTCATTTTCAGAGAACGACAGCAGCTGTCTCTACTGGGTGCCCCACTTCCTCGATCTGCTGAGATGGCAGTCTCCCTGGTGGCGTTGGCACTCACGGAGTAGATTCCACAGCTGGCTGCTAGTTGTTGGACTCCTTCTCTGACTCTGAATCTGAGCCCATTGTTAACAGCTCCCAGATGTGCTGATAACTTGCACCAGGAAAAAAAATGTGTAAATAAATGATTTTAAGTTCTTTACAAGCAGTACAAATTCGATTGTTCTACAAGGTGTAGGTTTCTTTGTTTTTTGGTGGAGGTTTTTTTTTTTTGCCACTAACATTTTTATTGAGTTATAAAGTCGTGTAAAATACAAAGTGAATGGAAAAACAATGTGGAGGGAAAGGGGAAGGAGAGGTGAGGAAAGGCAAGAAAGAAAAGAAAGAAAAAGAAGCATTGACTTCCGAGTCTCTGTTACAATAAAAAAAGGCATTAACATCAAATCACAACTTGTTGCTTTTTCATAATAATATGAACAAGCCATTTCTATAAAGATCTATCAGTCTAATCTGTAAAACCCAAAGTTAGAGCTATATTCTTTTCCACATCAAGCATGAAGTTCAGAAGCGGTCTCCATGTGGAAACAAAAGTTCTTTTCTTTAATCAAAGTGGACAATTTTGCCATTTTGGCCAACCCGATCAACCATTCTACAACCATTCTTCCATGGTAGGAATCGAAGTGTCCTTCCATTTTTGTGCTATATGATATAGGTTTGTTGAGCTGGTTTGTTAAGTTAGAATTCACCAATACATTTGGTATTACTTAATTCAGTTATAACTGAGGCAGGGCTTGTTCTGAGGGACCATTAAGAAGATACTTTCTTTTTGATACAATCAGATATCATCAGTAATTTGCATTTGGGACATGCTTTTTATCTAAAGTTAGGTGCTGCACAGAAATGTGATCTAGTATTTCTTTTGTTGATCCTGGCATTAAGTCAAGCATACTCCTCCTTGTGCAAGGTAGTAGGTTAGATGGATAATCTGTATATATATTTATATATTTTTATAATTTATAGTTCTATTTTCAACACAGACACTGAATTAGGTCAGTGACACAGTGGTTAGAATGCAGTGCTGCAGGCTACTTCTGCTGACTGCCAGCTGACTGCAATTTAGCAGATCGAATCTCACCAGGCTCAAGATCAACTCAGCCTTCCATCCTTCCAAGGTGGATAAAAATGAGGACCCAGATTGTTGGGGGCCAATATGTTGACTCTGTAAACCACTTAGAGAAGACGTGAAAACACTTTGAAGCAGGGGTGGGATTCTACCTGTTCTGACCACTTCTGTAGAACCAGTTGTTCTGAAAAGCAGCAAACAGAGGGCATACATAGAACCGGTTCTATGTCTGCTGCTGTTTTGGCCTATATGCCCGCCCAGGCTCTTACCTGACCTTTATTTCCTGTGTTTTCAACCACAGCTGCTTTGCGCGACACAGCTGCGGTTGAAAAAGCAGGGAAAAAAAGGCTTTTTCAACCACTGCGCCCCCACGTGCAGCGCTGCTCAGCTGTCTAGGCAGCTAGATGACAACAATATACACGCACACAAAGCAGCATCAGGCATGCACGTGCAAAAATGTAAAATCACAGAACTGGTAGTCACACCAGTCGGATCCCACCCCTGCTGTGAAGTGGTATATAAGTCTAAGTGCTATTACTATTTTGAGGTGAGTGTCTAGTATTGTAAACTTTTAGGACCAATATTAATTGGATTTATGCATAACTGGCTTCCTAATGCCATAAAAATCCCAAACACTGTTATCTTAAAGTTAATAGAACATTATATTTTAAGATAATAGAATATTATCTCTATATAATATGTTATCTATAGAATCTTATCCATACTAATATAATAGAACGTTACCTTAAGAATAACAAATGATAAACTTGTAGAAGTGAAAGGGACACGAAGACCATCTTGTTGAACTCTCCGCAGTGTGCAGAAAAATCAATTCAACCATTCATGAGATGAGTGGTAGCTGCCAGACCTCTTCTTTAAGAGTAGAAGAGCCGTAGTTACTGCTTGACAGGTAGGTGGCAACCATATCCTGGAGCCTTTGGTCCAGTTTCGATTGATGTGCTTGTTGTAGTCCTACCGGAAACAGGCCTTCCTTACTTCAATAACTTTCCTTGCCGTAATGAACCACTTATTTATTTATTTAGAAGACATATATGAGAGACACAACTCTGGGTAGTTCACAGCAGTAGTTCTAAAACCAAAACCCACAAGAACAGTACAAGAAAAAAGGAAAATCCTCATCAGCGTCTATTTGGAGGACTGCAAGGCATTCTACGAGGGGTATCTTCAGGGGTGGGATTCTACCACTTTGCACCTATTCACTAGAACCGGTTGTTAACATTCTAAGCAGTTCAGAGAACTGGTTGTTAGAAGAAATTACTGGCCTAATCCTGTAAGGAAGGCAGGAAGGAAACATTCTGGTGTTGCTTACAGAAACTGCCTCTCCATTAACCCTTATTACATTCTTGGCAGGACTAGACTTCCTGTCTCAGGAACTTCTCTGGCGTTTTTTCCCCCTCCTTTGCTGGTATTTTGCTTGTGTGGAGTGACCACTCAAAGTTATAATGGCACTGAAAAAAGTGACTTATGACCATTTTTCACACTTACGACTGTTGCAGCATCCCCACAGTCATGAGAGGCCAGGCGAGGAGATGCGTGCCTCGAAGTGAGTGATATTGAGTTGGTCACACCCAGCCAATAACATGACCACCAAGCCATGTTCACTCAGTCACATGACCACCAAGCCACGACCACCAACTAAGCTACGCCCACAGAACCACAGAAATTGCTAAAAAAATTTGAATCCCACCCCTGGGTATCTTTGAAGACCATTGGAAACTGCAGTTCATAAAATGCACTGACCTGGAGATGCTACAGTCATATCTGTAAGGCAAAGTAAAAGTAAAGTAAAGGTGCTTCGCCTTCATTATGCTATCTAGCCTCATCTAGAATGACAGAAGACTTATCAAATCCTGGCCCTGACAGAAATCTGTTAGCATTAAAATTATGCCAAATCAACTTTATTATGCTACACTGAGAAGCACAATATATAAGATAGGGATCTATTATAGTGATGAAATTAAGTAGCTAGAGCAAGGGAAGGATCCTGGGAATTTTAATTTAACAGCATGTAGAAAAAAAATTGTTGAGGATTTAGCAAATTCCCTATCTGTGATTTAAAGTGTTCCTCAGTGGACCTTGAAGTAATCTAGTCTGATGTGTCTTTGTCTGCAACCTGTTTACTAAGCATAAAAATGCTATAATGCAAAAAAAAATGTTTTTATCAAGTACTGATGGCTTTTAAGTAGCTGCTGCATAAACAATTAAGTCTTAGGCTTGCCACTTTGCAGAAGCCATTAGATAATCTTGAGGTTTCCCCAAAAGTATGGGCCATGGGGACAAATGAGGGGCCTACTTGTTATGATGATGTTACTGATTTTCCGTGCTTTAATTTTATATTAATCGTGAGCAACTCAGAGTCTATGAAAATGGAGCAACATATTAGGCAGACAAACAAACGAGCAAGCAAGCAAGCAAATAAATATTTTTTAAATTAAGCCCAAGGCAAAAGAGTATGTACTACAGTGTCTCACCAGACTGGGCAATTAGACAGCTTTAAGCATAACAAAACAAGATGAATACAAACCTATATAATTAAGCAGTTATTACATTATGGTCTTGATTGTAAGTTTTTTATTATAGGGTTGAAACTTTCTGACTCACATGGTTGCTGTTCTATAAAGGATTCAGTATGAACAGCATATTGTTGGAATTATACAACTCCCGCACCCCAAAGAACTAATATTCAAATTATATATGAATTACAAGGGAGGAGAACCCTTCTGGCAACTCTTCTCTTTCCTTATATCTTTTTCTAGCTGGAATATACCATGTAGTTCTGGAATGTTTTGCGATTAGGCCGTTGAAATAATAAACATCTCACCTACTTTTCTAGTAGGTGTGTTGGAGTGATTGTGGTGGGGCCAGGAGACTAGCTGGCAACAGCTGGTGATTAAACATGAATCACCATCCAAGAACTGCTCTTCTAACAGGTAGATAAACGTTCTAAAGGAATCAATTACCCTATTGCAACAAAGAAGAAACAACAAAATGGTTTCTGAGAAGCCCATTTCAGAACAATGGTAGCAGAAGCTGGAAGGAAACTCTGACAAGGAGTTGTCAGACAACTGGATGCTTTTTCCAGACTTCCAGTGTGCAAGCATATTTTACTTGCAACATATTTTGATAAACTGGTTCCTTTTTCTGAGCAGCACAGTGTAAGGTATGGAGTGTAAGGTATGGATGGAGAACCTGTATTCCATCCAGAAGTTGATGAAACTCAACTACCAGTAGCTTCAACCAAGAAAGGACACAGCATATTGTAATCAAGCGAGCTCTACTAAGTCCTTAAACATGACATCAGAAGAATAGAAATAGTTTGTATACTCTGTTTAATCTTCTTTTTTCAGTATTGTAATGTAGGCTGCCCTCTTCCAGTATGTAAGACACTGTTGCTCTTTGGCACAGCTTGGTTAGATGCTTAATTGATTCTTCTTCTGTTGCTTGCCATATTTCAGTGGGCATTCTATCAATTTCTGTAATTTGATAAGGCTCAAAGTGCTAATCTATTTTCATCTTCTAGTTCTAGAGGTTCCTAGGTTCTAGAGGGAATATCTTTTAAGGTATTATGGGACTTGATGTCTCTACCATACAGTATTTCAGTTTAGTTCTTCCATCTTTGTTTAATCTCTTTTGAATTGGTTACTTTGGAATCCTTTAACATAACAATTTGAGGTTGGAACCTTCTGTGTGGAAGAGATTTTTTTTAAAAAAACTTTCCTGGTTTTTGCATGTCTCTTTCCCTCCTCAGTGTCCTTATAGGTGTCATTATATTGCTTCTTGTCTCTTCTCACATTTCTTTGAAACTCCTTGTTAAATTCCTTTTTGAGGTTTTTTTTCTTCTTCCTTGACTTTGACTACATTTTTCTTGGCATTTTCCATGACTTGTTCTGAATACATAGACAAACTTTCAAGCTTTCCCTCTTTTTGCAGGCTGGTTGGCTGGCTGGCCAGGCCTACCTACCTACCTACCTACCTACCTACCTACCTCTACCTACCTACCCGTCCATCCATCCATCCATCCATCCATCTATCTTTCCCTTCCCTTCCCTTCTCTCTCTTTTAAAGGTGTATTTCTTTTCCTTAGTTGTATATAAGCTGCGTTTCCCTCAGTAGGATCTTATTTGCAATAGAAATAAATTAATAAAATCACACCGTAAGCATCAAATGCAAATTAAACTTCTTCCTTTTTCATTTAGGTTATAAAGTATGTCTTGGTCTTATGTACGTAGAAAGGGAACAAAATAAATTCATAGGGCAGATGGTCTGACGATAATTTCATTTTGTTCATTTTGATAGGATAAATAGACGTGCATTTTTTTCATGATACCTAGAGGTGAAATAGTTTGGTTTTATTCAGAAGGAAAATCATTATGTCAACCCCAACCAATTTCTTATTCCTATGTGTCTTATATAGCTTTTTGGATTAGGCTGTGTCCACTGACAGATAATTTTATGTAGCTTTGGGGTAGATTCAATGGCTTACTTTTCTTATAATGTTTTGATCAGCTAATTTTCTCTTCTTTCTAGCTTTCTGCATTGCAAGAAAATTAGAAGCCAATGGCTTTTTTTCTCAGGGATCTGTTCTTCTGTTGGCTAATGGGAGAAGGTAAGGGAAGAAAAATATCTCTTTCAGAAGCTTATGTTAGATCTAGATTATGAATAATTTTCTATCTATGTATCAAAACAGACTGGTATTTGGGGTGAGTGAAAGAAGGAAAAATAACCTTGAAGCATTACACAATTTAATAAGAAATGAGTTATGATGGAAGAGAAGTATGATTTAATTCTTGAGCAAGAACAAGAAAGGCTCATATATTTTCTTTTCTTACAATATGTTATGGTCCTCCATAAAGCTTTGAGGAAAAATAACATTATTTGTTTGTTTCTTTTACATACTGTAGCTGTAAAATGGGATAGTCCTTTTGCTTAATGTTTTATTTAATTGATGCTCAATTTCAAGTAAACAGTTGCTTCTTCAATTCTCTTCTTTGCTTCACATCACATAAGTAAATGAGCACATATATGTGGAGGAACATAACATCAGAATGATACTATTAATGCTAATGTATTCTATTTTTATTTTTTATATAGTGTATTATATTGTAAGCTGCCTAGAGTTATTTAAAAGCAACATGGCTGGATATAATAAATTTAATGAATATATGAATGAATGATGAATGAATGAATGAATGAATGAATGAATGAATGAACGAATGTAAGTTTTAAAGTGTAATTATGTTAAAGTGACAGTTGTCAAAATTAAGGACAATAATACAATAATTAATCTACATTTTTATAAAATGTAATGTCCGGCTTTAAATGGCAAGGCTTAAAACTGTAACTGTGTTAGCAACTCTATAGCCCTGTTAATCTGAAACATTTTCAAAAATGCATGAATCCTTTTGACTTGGATTGTAATGATTACCTTTCCTGAATCTATTGGTAACTCTAATAGACTCCAACCATTTGCACATACATGGTTACTTTCTACTGCTCTTGCTGCTGATATATCCTTAGCTGTACTTGATGACTAATCCAAATAGATTTTTGGATACAGTGCAAATTTCTGGTCATCATCTATTAAATCCTCTATTCACTATTTTAGAATTTTAAATTCCTGCTTTTGTTATTTTTATTAATAACTCAAAGCCGTGAAAATCTTCCTATTTCTCCCCACAATCATTATCCTGCAAGTGAGTTCGGCTGAGGTAGAGTTGACTAACCCCCAAGTCACCCAGCTGGCTTTGATTCATTCTTATTTATAAAACCATCATTCTAAATAAGGTCTTCTTGTCTTATACATTCCATCTCGGAAAGTATGTTTCAAATTTTCTCTTCCTGAAGGTCTGGGGTAGAGGTGATATTCAACAGGTTCTGACCAGTTCTGGAGAACTGGTAGTGGAAATTTTGAGTAGTTTGGAGAACCGGCAAATGCCATCTCTGACTGGCCATGCCCCCATCTATTCTCTGCCTGCCATTGAATCCCAGCTGATCGGCTGGTCTCCTTTTGTTGCCCTGCACAGGAGAACAGAGCTGGAAAGCAGGTTAGTAGGATGGGGAGGGAATGGGATTTTGCAGTAACCTTTCCCCAGGAGTGGGAAGGGAATGGAGATTTTGCAGTATCGTTCCCCTGCCATGCCCACCAAACCATGCCCTCCAAGCTACGTCATGTCCACAGAACCAATAGTAAAAAAATTTGAATCCCACCACTGGTCTGGAGGGCAGGTGAACAGAGATGGGCTTATTCCAGCCCTATGAAATTAGAAATGCCCCATTCCTTTTACCTGTATAAAAGAGATGTGGAATAACCCGTTCCACCAAGACCTTTAAGACCAGATTGGTGTTTTTGATGGCTCCTGTATATGAGATCTGATTATTGTGTTCTATGAGATTTGATTTTACTATTTTTCATTTTTATGATCTGTTTTATAATGGCCTTATTGTCTGAGAATTGATTGATAAGGCATATAATGTTGTAAAATGAATAAATAAATCCAAGTCAAACAATTAGCCATCAGCATTTAATACATTAGAATCAAATTTTCACTAGTAGGTGATCATTCAGGAAAGATCTTATTGAAATAAATAATAAATGTTGCTCACATTTAACAAAATCTATTTTTCATTGTAGGATGTTTAAAGCGTTTTTGTTTCTGAGTTCATTTTTCTGCCAGTGCAATTTCCCACACTTTAATATATCATTGATCTGATCACTGTTGTGCTTTCATTTATTGGTGTTTCACAGTGACAAGTCTGGTTGCTAACAGAAATCAAAGCATTTTTTTTTGAAAATGCAGAACTATTTTACATTTAAGGTGTATATCACTTTTTGTATTGCTACGTTGTTTTCTTCTGCCGTCTTTCTTTTTCAAAAGACATCATCATAACTACTACTGAACTACTAATGGGCAAAGCAAATTGGCAGTAGATAAGAATGGAATTCAAGGTGCCTGGACTTAGATATCTTGTGGTCACTATGGAACTCAAGACTAATGATGTATCTGACCTCTTCTCTTGGGCTCTGCCTGGTCATCTCCTACATCAGTCTGTTTTAACTTTTCCTATAGGACTCACGCATTTTCTTTCTTCGGTCATTCTATTTTCACTCTTGTTTCTTTTACTTGTTTCTTTTTCTTCATGTCTATTATTTCCCAAAATCCAATCTTTTTTTTAATGTTTATTAGACAAACACAAAAAAAGAAAAGAAAAAAAAACAATGAACATGGTGTATAGTGGTCTTACATTGCAAAGTCACATATAAAATTAGTACATATTTACATTCTATATACATAGTATATATATACATATACTATTATATGTATATACATATAATCATTTCTTATTATCCTGATCCTACTTCTTTTCTAAGCAAAATCCCAAAATCCATTCTTAACACTACCAAAAAATAAATAAATGGACAGATCCATATTCAGAATCTGTCAGCATATGCATATGTGTTTTCTCTTTCCTAGTACATTCTTTTCATGCCAAGTAACAATTAAGTAATTAATCATTTTCAATGTTTTAAATTAACTTAGTAATTTGAGAGACTTCTAATGACTTCTGAATAGCTTACAATTAAAAAATAAAGACTACCACTAAATCAGAGGTGGTATTCAGCAGGTTTTGACCAGTTCTGGAGAACCAGTAGTGGAAATTTTGAGTATTCCAGAGAACCGGCAAATACCACCTCTGACTGGAGATTTTACAGAATCCTTCCCCTGCTACACCCACCAAGCCATGCCCACAGAACCGGTAGTAAAAAAATCTGAATCCTACCACTGCAATAAAATAATTCCTGAGCTATGGTGGTCACCAGATGGTCCTATAGGTAACAACCTTTGCTGACCATCTCAGCTTTGGCTAAACAAATTTTACAAATGATGATTTTTAGTAAAGTACAGAAGATATACTCTAGATTACCATGATTAAGTTACAAGTTTTACAACAACATACAGCATTCCATGCTGACAGTAAGGACACTATCAGTCAATTTTGTTATATTATGACTACCAAGCCACTATACAACCAAAGTACAGTGTTATCCCAAGTATGACCATGCTATTGTATGGAAATTAAGATCTCTAATCTAGAGAGTATTTTGGAAGCCGACACAATGTTGCATCCATCCCACTAAGTAGGTGCTATAATCAGTGCATTGATACACCCTCAGATTGAGAGCTATGCTCTCAGCAGTCCTTGAGTATTGAATATTTGTCCTGAAATGAATACAAACTCCAGCTCCTTTGTAGTGCAATGGTGGTTTATTCATTAGCTCAGCAAACAACAAATACTCTTCTCTGACAAGAAAGGCTAAAAGTCAGGCAAGGTTAGAGTTGGGTTTGAGTTTGCTCTCTTTCCTTTTTTTACCATTATCATGAGATACACCCCACCACACCCAGGCCTATATGCTATTCTAATTCTGGCTACGCCTAACCCATTATCCCTAAATGCTATTAACTCTATAACATGTCTACATCCCTATCCTATTCTGACCCTCACTAACTGATCCCCATCTGGTGCCACTTTCACATTGTTTTAACCTAAGTCTTAATTACCACCTATATGTGCCCCAATCCCTTTAACAATATGCACCTCATCAATACATGAAAAGAGCCATTTCCAGCAGCCCCGCAGTAACAGTGCATTCTATCTCGAAGGATCACTCTGCAGACGCACTGTGGTGAGAAAACAGAAAGGGAATCCTATGCACAATTGATCATTGCCTGGGTCAACAAGGACCATGTCATATTTAGAGTTCCTGGGCAACTCTCAACAACTGGGCAATGGGATTCAGGAACTATGGCTAAGCAACCAAAGACTAGCCCAGTCAAATTACTAGAAGAACAACATTCAGATACAACAAACAATGCACAGATAAGACAAATGTATTCTATGTCTGAAATTCACAATGTTATGGCCTGTTATAATAAATTGGGACAAAGTGGGAATGCTTAAAGCTAATGTTTGAGCATCAGAAAATTTATCTAGCCTCAAATATTATTGAAAAAACAATTAGAAAAGCAAAGGAAATTCATTATTCAGGATTCAGAACTAAAAGAGATTTAGAAAATTGAGAAAATGGAAAAAACTTAAAAAATAATAATAGAATACCTGAGGAAACCAACTTGACTAATTAGCTTGCCTACAATCTAGCACCAGTAGTTATAGAAGATTTGGATGCTGAAATTAGAAAACCAAAACCAAAATCATATTCAACCCCAAAGTGAGTGATCAGACTGGAGGCCAAAATATAGAAATTAAAATCACAGGCAAGTAATTTAAAGAATATGAAAGAGCAAACACTGAAGAATGTAATGCTCAAGACAAGCCTAATTAAAAAATATTGGCTTGGCACCAGAAAAACTGAAGAAGCTTTGGAAATCATAAAGCAACAAATAACAGCAATGTCTGGGAAAATGGAATGCTATGAGGCACAAATCATCCAATTTAAACAAAACCAGCTATTTCAATTAGATCAGGAGCAATTCTACCAGAGTATAAATGCCAATAGAAATTCTGAAAATGGGAAACCAAACAAAAAGGATAGAATCTCAAAATAACTATAATAAAAATGTTTGAATTTTTGCTGGATAAAAGAATTTGAAAATAAATTTAGTAAAAATCAAATGGAAAAACTAATAATTTATTTATTAAATTTATATGCTGCCCATCTCTCTATCCAAAAAGAATAATAATAACAGCAGTAATAGTTAAAAATGGAGTGAAAAAGATTAAAAACTGAATATCTCCTGAAAATGATCAATTGCAAGGCATTTTGACTCAAATATCTGACTGTTTTAAATCCATTTATAGCAAAATAGCTTAATGAAGTATTAAATAAATGATATTTTATTAGCAACTGATTAGTAAGTGCCAAAATTTATCTGATTCAAAAAGACTCAATGAATAGCATAACATCAAGAAACTACAGGCCAATAACATAACTGCTTACAATATTTATATTACTTATGAGTGTAATAACAGGCAACATCCAGGATTATTTAGAAGAAAATAGCATCTTTCCAGTAGAATAGAAAGGAAAGGAAGAGTACAAAAGATCAATTTCTGATTGATAAAAGAGCTTTGGAAAATTGTAAAAGTAAAAAATTTTTTTACATATGGTCTGGATGGTTTATAAAAAGGAATTTGATTCATTACCACATAATTGGATCATCAAATGTTTGGAAACAATTGATGTCAGTAAAACATTAAAATGTTTATAGAAAAAATAATGAAATGGAAGACAGAAATGATAGCTGGAAATTAAAAATATAGGTTTGTCAACATTAGGAGAGGCATCTTCCAAAGTGACTCTTTATCATCCTTATAATTTGTCATTGCTATGATCACACTTTCAATGATTTTGAAGAAAACAAATCTTAACTACCAAACAGCAAAAAAAAAAATGCTAATTAAAATCTTATATTGGTTTTATGTGGATGATTTGAAGCTTTATGGAAAATCAGTTATGGAAACCGACTGAATCATTGACAAATACCATAAAAAAAATTTTTTAGCACAGATAGAGCAATGATATTTGATTTAGAGAAAAGTGCTACAGTAGCGATAAATTAGGCTAGAATCACAAACATTAATAAAATTGAAGTGATGAATGGAACCATCAAAATGAAGTTTATGGACATTTTATGTTTGAATAATATCAAGCATGATGGTTAAAATATAATTAGTAAAGAATATCTCTAAAGAATAGAAAAATGCTAAAGACAAAATTGAACAATGGAAACATCTTAAAAGCTATCAATAATGACCATATCTGAGATATAATACACCACTGGGATTATTAACTGGACGCAAGTTGAATTGGACAGAAAATAAAACAGCTACTGACTATTCACTACCCATTACATTCCCTTAATGATATTGATAGATAATACCTGCTTGTAGAAATGGAGGCAAAAATTAGGTTCAGCTCAAACAGATTGTCAAAGAAGAAAAGAATGCATTGGTTGAATAAAAGACACACAAGGACAAGCATTGATCTAAGTTAAAAATTGGAACTTACAGGACACAAAACATAAATATCAAAATAATGTAATAAAAACAAGGAAAAGATTGGTTGCTTGCTTACAGGCAAATGATATTTCTTGCCAATATACCAATGTGTCATTGTTGCTACTTTATCATGCCGTTGTTTATAGTCGGTTTGGGTGATCTTCTTCCATAGCAGCTAATTATTGTAGATTGGCCACTGTTTCTTCAGCTTCTGTGCTGAGATGGCATTTGCTGTCTTCTTGGTTCTGGTTTTTGTATGCATTTGTTCTCAAGGTGCAGCCAGAATTAGTCCCTCTCTCTTTCCTGCTCTTGGTCATTGCCAAGTCTTCAAAAATGAAGATGCTTAAATGCTTTGGGACAGTTTACATCCTGTAAGAATTTCTTTAATATTAACGAACAACAACATCTACATATCCAAGGTCCTGGGGAACCTATCCTGAAAGGTAGGATAAAATACCAAATCTAGTCTAAACATCTGGCTGATCATGTGACAAACCATAATAATGCAAATGAAATAATTTTTCTTAAGATAAATGATAAAAGATTGCATGATAGTTCCATCATTGTATGTTATTCAGATTTTTATTCTCATATCTATTTTACTAATATCAATTGTACTTTTCCAATCTCAAAATTATAAGCTGTATTATCATAACAAATACCATCTGTGAATTTTTACAGTCACAACTGCTCAGATATTATTTTTGTGCCAAGCTTGATTTTCCTAGATCTTCTTTATTGAAACAGCATATTGTTAAAGATCAAAGCAAACATTACAACAAAAGCTATATAATGAAGAGGAACAACTTACACAAAAGCTTGAATAAATTCTATGCAGTGAAAAGTAGTAAGAATTCTTAAAGATCATAGGAAGATAATGTTTCAGTATTGTTGCTTCTTTGAAACTTAAGACTCACAAAAAATGCATATTTTTTTCATGTTCTCTAACAATCCCACACTGTCTCCATCCATTTTTAAGAACTCAAAAGAAGCTCAGATAACAAATAATATTTTAATCTATTTTGTTTAGGGTCTGAACCAGTGCTATCAAATAAAATCTTTCAGTTTTAAAACATATTTGAGTATGTCTACATTTCAAAATCCAGGAGGAAAAATTGACATTATGGGAAGGAAAAAGGACTGTTAGTTATTAGTTATCTGTTGTATAACTAATCCTTTTGCACAGTGGGTTTGAGATTCATGGAATCTTGCATTTGAAACTCTTATGTCTAGTATTCTATTTTCTGTGCATATTCTATACTTACCTGAATATAATTTTGTTTGAAATTTTGTTTGAAATCTGTAGAAGTTATTTCTTTAAAATCACATTCAGAATCAAGGCAGAATAGAGGGTCAAAGCAACATTCTGTATTTTTTTTTTTTGCACAAGTCTTCTATTAGTAAGCTATCATCCATGATGTTCTGTTTCTAAGAATACAGATGTTCTCCCTTTCTCTTATATCTAAATAAAATAAAAGCCAAGAAATGAAAATGATGCTAACAGGAAATATACAATAACACCAATGTACCAACTTAAATATGTATGTTAAGATTTATAGTTCAGAATGTAGTTGAATGCTCCTCTATTGTAGCTTAATATTGTTTTAATCTGATCATGACTCTTCATTAAATATTGTTAGTTGTCTAATAGATAGAGGCTCATATCACTGTACTCAGTGCTGGCTGCTCCAAATGTCAAATTTTTTTTTCTTAAAATTGTTCCTAAGAAATGAAAAGTTAGAACGCTCACTGTTCCAACATAAATCATATATCAGATAAAAACTGAATGCACTAATTATCACATTAAACAAGAGGAAAACCTTCTATGCACAAAATCCACCCATGCTTTTTACAATTTTGTAAACAACAAACTAAAAGACTCAAAGTCCATCCCACCCCTGAAAGGACATAATGGCAAAGACTGCAACAACAACACCATCAAAGCCAATCTCTTTAAAACATTCTTTGGCTCAGTATTTGTAAACAGCAATGGATCAAGCCCAGTATTTCCTAGTCGAACCACAGACAACTACAATGATCTAATACATATTGATTTTACAGAAGACATTGTTGAAAAAGCACTATGCAATCTAAAACCATCTCTATCTATTGGACCGGCTGGAATATGTGCCTACTTCTTAAAAAAGCTATCAACTGCTACAGACGAACCTCTAAGCATAATCTTTGAAAAATCTTTCAGGACCAGCTCCTTTCCAAAACTATGGTCACAAGCCACGGTCATCCCCATCTTCAAAAAGGGAGACCCCAGCCTAGTTGAAAATTACAGACCAATCTCTTTATGCTGCATCACCTGTAAAGTCATGGAATCAATTGTTAACCAGTCCATTATCCTCCACTTAGAGACAAACAGCCTACTCTCTAATAAACAATTTGGTTTCAGAAAAAAACTATCCTGTAATCTGCAACTCTTACACTGTAAAAACATATGGACTACACAACTTGATCAGGGCAAAGCAATAGATGCAATCTATATAGACTTCTGTAAAGCCTTTGATTCAGTGTACACAACAAACTACTTCTAAAACTAAAATCTTACAGTATCTCTGAACACTTACATAACTGGATAGAAGCATCCCTGTCAAACAGACAACAAATGGTCAAAATTGGTAGTGTCCTATCAAATTCTGTACCTGTCAATAGTGGTGACCCCCAAGGCAGTGTTCTAGGACCAATTCTCTTCATACTCTACATAAATGACCTCTGTGATCATATTAAGAGCAACTGCGTTCTCTTTGCTGATGATATAAAGCTATTCAACACCACAGAAAATACTACTACCCTCCAAAAAGACCTTGACTATGTATCAGAATGGTCAATCAAATGGCAACTTCAAATCTCAACAAATAAATGCTCTGTTTTACATATTGGCAAAAAAAAAATCAGAAAGTAAAATACAAGCTGAATAGTCAAGACCTTGTTGATGATCCAAACTCTGTCAAGGATCTTGGAGTACTCATCTCTAATGATCTAAATGCTAGAGCCCACTGTAACTACATAGCCAAAAAGGTATTAAGAGTTGTTAACCTAATCCTACGTAGCTTTTTCTCTGGTAATATCACACTACTAACTAGAGCATATAAAACATTTGCTAGACTTATACTTGAATACAGCTCATCAGTCTGGAACCTATATCACGTATCTGATATTAACAGAGTTGAGAAAGTCCAGAAATATTTCACAAGAAGAGTTGTCCGCTCCTCTACTCATTGCAGAATACCTTATGCCACCAGATTTGAAATTCTAGACCTAGAAAATCTAGAACTACGCCGCCTTCGGTCCAATCTAAGTAGAGTACATAGAAATATATATTGCAATGTCCTACCTGTAAATGAATACTTCAGCTTTAACCATAACAATACAAGAGCACACAATAGATACAAACTCAAGGTTAACTGCACCAAACTTGATTGCAGAAAATATGACTTCAGCAACAGAGTGGTCAATATTTGGAATACTCTACCTGACTCTGTGGTTTCTTCCCCAAACCCCCAAAACTATAACCTTAGACTGTCTACTATTGACCTCATCCCTTTCCTAAGAGGCCTCTAGGGAGCGTGCATAAGTGCACCAATTGTGCCTACCATCCCTGTCCTATTTTTGTTCTTTTTATTTTTTTATACGTATCCATACTGTTTCCTAGTATGATTTGGTTGTTGATTGTACCCCATGACTATCATTAAGTGTTGTACATTATGATTCTTGATTCTTAACAAATGTACCTTTTCTTTATGTATACTGAGAGTATTTACAGCAAGACAAATTCCTTGTGCATCCAATCACACTTGGCCAATAAAGCTATTCTATTCTATTCTATTCTATTCTATTCTATTCTATTCTATTCTATTCTATTCTATTCTATTCTATTCTATTCTATTCTATTCTATCTCATGTATTCATAACTATGTTTATACTTATACCTGTTATCTTGTAAGCGATTGACAAATAAATAAATAAATATTTTTAAAATTAATTCATATATCCAACTTGATTTCACATTACCCCATTCCTTGCTAATAAATCTCAGGTAAAGGTGCCAAAAACTTTGTGGAAATGCCTTACATGAGCTGTTATTGAGTGATACAAACATTTATCATTGGGTCTGTGCAATCAGCAATTAGTATATGCATATTTAGATTGGTCTTCTGTACGAAGGGATGAATTTTATGTTAATTGGTAACACGATAAGATTTTAAAATATTATTTTTTGCATATGCAGTTATTTTGCTATTCCAAACTACAACAAGGCATTTCCATAGTGGTTGTTTTCCAGACTGTAAAGGCAGCAATTCTCAAGAATTTCCTTAATCCCAAAATGCGTGTTAGAGAAGATTGGTTTAAGTCGCTGAGGACTTTGAGTTCATTGATTGCAGCCAAAGATAAAATAGTCTGTAACATCCAAGTATACAAGCTGTTCTTTGCTTATTAAAACATTAAAAAAAAAAAAAGAGCTCAGCAACACTTTGAGTTCCTTATGATCATGTCATTTTTGTCCCCGCCTTTGATGGCAGGGCCTTCACATACAGTGCTCTTGCCATCTGGAGCCCTTTTGTTCAGGACTTTGAGACAGAAGAATGCATTTCCATAGAAAAATAACATTTGGTAGGGAATTGGCGACAATAAGTTCATTGTTGCCAGAATACATGTTCATGGCGTAGGTGGTTCGAATACATGTTCATGTTGTGGGTGGTTTTCCCTGAAGTATAGCAATTTTGAAAGTGGCCTTTTCCTATCTTAGTTCCAAGACATATTGTTAATAACATCCTAGGTGCAGCCTGACAATTAATAACAAATGCAAGTATTTATTTATTTATTCAGTTTATATAGTGTCCATCTCACAGGGATGGACAGCTATCTAAACCGTTACATCTCACAGATTGTTCTGACCCAAACCCTTTTCCAATAAGACAAGCAATAATCACAGGGAACGGAAACCTTTTAATGAGTCTTACAAATCCCCAGTTAAAAGGCTGCTGCAAACTAATTAACTTTGATAAGCACAAACCTTGCCAAAACTGTACAAGACTGCCAAAAATCACAGACAAGAAATATTTCACAACACAAGAGTCTTCAAATACCAAATTAAGATATTTTACTGTCCACGAGGCTGAGTTTCAAAACGTCTTTGCTTCCTGCAAAGAACGTTCGCTTCACAGCTGGCTTTTATCTTCTTGAAGGAGGGGCCATTACCTTGCAGCCTTACTCCCGAATCACCCATGCTGTTGCAGCTGCTCTTTCCTGTGAGCAATCCTGTGCACACAGGCACTTGGCACAGGTTGCCAGCCCGCACAATCTCTAAAGGCAGCAGTCCACTCCCTAATGGTCCTGGCTCTTCATCTGAGTCCTCGCTCTCCTCAGCCATCCGCACCTGCTGCCAGCTAACCACAACGTTGACTCTGGGTGGCTTACCAAGTTAAAAACACAAACACAAAATAACCACCCTCAAAACCCCCCACAAAAACATAAAAATATCACCAACAATAAAATTTATTAAAAACATAAAAACCTAGTCACCTGGAGATCGCAGTCAGTTTCACTAGCAATTCAGCTACTTAGGGGGTGAGAGGAAGAGATGCTGTCTAGGAATCAATCAGACAAAGGAAGTCTCAATGGATTAACAACCAGAGGAAAGGATTGAGAAAGGATCCACCCTAAATGTATGAAGCAGTTAAAAGTGGCAGCTGGAAGTTTGTACCTTTAGGCTTCCAATATTCTGTTAATGTGATTTTATAATAAAGTAGATTTAGCTCAACAAGTCATGCTTCCTGTCTGGTTTCTCCAAGAGGGATGACATCAGCCACTTTCCATACCAACACTACTCGATTTCCAAGCCAGATGGCAAAGTCATCCCTTCAGGCCCTTCTGAAAGGCCAAAAACCTTGAGGCCAGTTGGACTTCAGGGAGGGTGTGGCTCCAGAAGATTGATACCACAGCAGAAGTCCCAACTCACCAAACCCTCCAAAGGGATTGCTGTAGTCCTCCAACACACAACTTCCAAATGGCAGGTCTTCCCTTTCAAAGTGCATCAAGGTACACCAAAGCACCAGGATATGGCCATCATTCGATAACCTACCACGGCTGTCATTATCACAGCAATGAACATTGCTGTCAGTGTTGCCAAACAGAAAATTCAGACATTTGGCCAATGTCCTAGCCAGACATTCCTGTCACCACCTGAACATCCAATGCTGCCATCAAATGCCATGTTCTCTCTGCTGCATCCAGATGAACCACTGGCTACACAGTCCCCCAAAATGCCTGAGTACAAGCAATAAAGAAGCAGCACATTACCAGGGAAGCCTCAATTTGCTTCCTACTCTTGATGACAATCCTCAGGGAACAAGGCCATATATGGTTCTCTCCTTCTGTGCCAATGAAACGCAAGCCATGCCAGTCCAGTTAAATCCACTTGCGGTGGTCCAGTTTTCTCCATCAACCCAACCCAAAGAAAATGAAGTAGGCTCCAACACTGGCAACATTACATCACTTCCACTCTGATGTTCTCCAACATATGGAATCAGACTCCAAGCATGAGCTGTACTAAAGACCAACCACTGTTATCATCACCATTCTGAAAAAACATGATTTGTAGGAGAGAAGAGAGTCAAGAAACAAAAGCGAAAGAAATCTTCAAAATAGGAAACCCGTTAACGCTTATCAAGGATCATAGGAAGTTGTCTTATGTAACTCAGACCATCTGTCCGTTTGATATTGGGTAGATCATATATTCTCAACAAATTGGCCTCCAAAAGTATTGAGATATCAATTTCCACAATTCCAAATTATATATATGATGAAAAAATATTGCCCAAAAATATTTTAAATATGTCCGATTTATTAATGCCCAGCATGGAACCTCTTAGAAGCACTGGTTGGCTAATGCCAGAGACAGAATATTCATTCATACATTATATGAATATCGGCTTTTTACTATAATTCTTCATCTTTTGACAGAATGGCCTCCTTTGAACATTTCACTTTTCTTGGGCATCTCTTGGCATCATGCAAAGCTAAGCATAGCTGTGATGTCCAACAAATATTTCCTCATCTTTCCAAAGAAAAGCCATAGATTTTCTCCATCACAAATATCATGGACAACCAAGAAAGCAATGAGATCATCAAACAAATCAACTCGGAATTGTCACTCAAGAGGGCCCAAAATGACATGCTCAAATTTTCCTACTTCGGATTCATTATGCAAAACCTCCAGAGAAGGCTCTGATTCTTGGAAAGATGGAAGAAAAAAGAATAAGAAGAAGACCAGCAGCAAGGCAGATGGTGATGGGTGCACTGTTGGGAGTCCTCAAGAACTAAATTAGGAATGGATCATCATAGAGACATCTATATTATGATCAATAAGAGTCAAAATATTACAGGCACATAGTATCGTTTATTCTATTTGATCTTCATGTTCTAAATGAAGAAATTTGGACTTGTCTTTATTAAATTTCATTTGTTACATGGAATAATATGACCAGTGATCCAGTGATCTAGTTCTGAAAGACCAATGATTCAGTTTGCATATTCAAGCAGGTGATTGACTTAAGATATAATGAAGATATTTGGACTGAGTTAAAAGACTGAACCTAGAATATATAGAAAGAAATCAAGGCATAAATTGAATATACGTATCTTTAAAGAAGTAGTTGTGTAAAGTTATCTATTTTTTTTCACGACAAGTACATCTTTAAACTATTATTTTATTAGGGCCCATCAAAAATTATTTTCATAAAAAGGCTCTTCTAGAGTCCCTATCTTTTCATAGGCCTCTGTAGCAAGCCATGTTGACATGACATTGATGTTGATATGATTGTGCGAATGACTTCTCAAGGAAGTATATAACTCATGTCATGATAACATGTTGCACATGTGATTTGGCTACTTGCCACCCTGTGGATTCTCATGTGTTGTAGTATCATCAAGACCTATTTTATATTCATACAAACACACAAACACACATGCACACACTGGTGTTTTTGTTACTATCTCTGTGTGCAATTCTTCATTACATAGCTCTTGATTAAAATCATTCTGATGCATACAGATCTGGAGCAATATTGCTTCTCTTCTGTAGCATTACACAGCTCATCAAGGTCTAAATAGTTAGATAATGCAGATGCGTAATCACCTCCAAAAGTATCAATATTTGCATAATAATTCCTGGAATTTCTGGGTAATAGAGTAATTAAATCTGTAATGCTTCAGGCTTTGAAATAAATGACATAACACAAATACTCTGCTCAGTTTATCTACTTTACTTAGCAATGGTTGGAAAAACACCAATAATCTTTGTTCTTGTTATATCAACAAATTAAAGATCATCCAATTTCAATATATATTGAATAAGTTAAAATATTATGAGACAAAAATAAATCCTTAATACATGAGATCTTGCTGAATCATGAGGAAGGTGTTGGGGAAGCAAACAGTAGGAAACTTTGACAGAGGCAATATACAGTATATAATCAAATAGGCTATTGCTGGTCTAGATATTATCTACCATCCCTAATTTATAATTTGCCTTCTCTAGAAAATCTTGATCAGATGGGCTTGCAAAAAATAACTTACATTTGCCATTAGAAGCATTAATTAACTGTTTCTTATCTACTTCCCTATGACTAATGTTATTATAGTTTACATTATGACATTTATATTATAGAAGAGCTCTGTTTTTTGTCTTTGACCCTGGCTTCTTCCTTTGTAACATTGTACAATAACAAGTATAGATACCTTATTTACCAGGTTCATTTTTAGACCAACAAAGCACCAGAGGTTCCCTGTTTATAAAGCCTGGTCCATTTCTTTTTATCTCCTGATTTTATTAAGAAAACATACAGCTGCTAACATAGACCTCCTAATTTTCAAAACAAGCACAGGAATATTCCTGCTGAGTGTAGATAAGCATTATACGCCTCTTCATCCTTCTGTTCCTTTGAAGTCTTTCTAGGTCTCATAATGGAACAGTGAAATATACATCAGGTGATTGGAGATGGAATCTGATATCCCTGACTATGATGTGGTGCCAACAGCAGAACAAAAGTGATTTAAAGAAATTAACCATTTAGCTTTTTATCACTCCTCTACAACAGCTTTTGCTGCGTGTAGTGGCTACCAGGGCTAACCAGGAGCGAGGCCATCATTTTCAGTACTGATTTTCAGTCATTTCTCCTTTTGGATGGATTCTTTGACAATTAAACACTAGCCATCATGAAGTCCCAAAACAGAAGCAATTCAACTTTGTAGGCTATGCTATAACTAACTATAACATACGTGGCTTTGGCTCCTCAATTCTGCATTAGTCTGAATCAGTGTTTAGCAATGGTGAATGAAGTGAATGAAGTGCTCTACAAACCCCAGATTCCCTAGCCATTATTCCCTACTGCTGGCTGAGGAGTTCTGGGAGTTGAAGTTTAGATATCTTAAAGTGGCCAAGGTTGATAAATACTGCTCTGGAGAGCAATTAGGCTACAGTCAAATAAATCCTAACTGCCTATTAAGTGGGCATGGGATGGTATTAGTGAACAAAGGAAAACCTAAAAACATTGTTTAACAGTTGGCCACCTACATCAGAGGAATATACGGCAATTCTTTTGCTGATCAAAAGATGCAGAAAGTATAGCAATGATATGGTGATCTCACAGAAGGAGAAACAGTTATCAATGTCTATCTTCTCTCTTTTTGAGGGATGGTAGAGTTTAATAAAGTGATGTGTCATGATTGTCTCTCCTCCCCACCCACCCCCAAATGCTCTGGTGTGTAAATCTGTATATAAATCTGTGTTTCTGTTCTATTCTTAGCCAAAGAAGTTCATTGAAGGACTTTGGGTTATTCACTCTTAAGGTAAAGGTAAAGGTTCCTCTCGCACATATGTGCTAGTTGTTTCCAGCTCTAGGAGGCGGTGCTCATCTCTGTTACAAAGCCAAAGAGCCGAAGATGTCTCCATGGTCATGTGACCCACATGACTAAATGCTGAAGGCGCACGGAACACTGTTACCTTCCCACCCAAAGTGGTGCCTATTTTTCTACTTGCATATTTACATGCTTTCGAACTGCTAGGTTGGCAGAAGCTGGGACAAGTAACAGGAATTCACTCCATTACTGCGGCGCTAGGGATTCAAACCGCTGAACTGCTGACCTTTCTGATTGATAAGCTCAATGTCTTAGCCACTTCCCTCTTAGCTATGAACTATCTCACTTATTATTGTTGTTGTTGTTAATCATCATGACACAGTCAGCCAAATGTTCAGACTGGGTTTGGCATTTTTGTCTAGGTATCGAGTCCTTACCAAAGACCTGGGATAGGCAAATCTGGATGTTTGATGGTGTTACAGATATAGTCGCAGGATGGAAGCTGTTCCAAGTAAAACTATCTTCTATAGTTGACTGAAGGCCTATGGTGTTCAAGTGGTGCTCCAGTTGTTTTGATATTGCATCCAAGGCACCTATTACTAATAGTAATAGCCTATTACTATTGGTACTACCTTTGCTTGTTGTTGTTGTTATTATTGTTATTATAAACTTTTATTCATTAAACATGAAACCCAGTCAACTGAACATTTAAAAATGTATCACAAATATAATTGACTGGCTGTGATGGTTGATACGGGTTGCTGCCAGCATCCTAAGTATCAACCAAGTATCTTCTTAAAATGTATGTTGTTCCGAGTAGCACAGTGTTTTGCAGCTCTGCTGGCACTACAGCAGGAAGCTGCAACTTATCATCATCATCATCATCATCATCATCATCATCATCATCATCATCATCATCAAAACAGGAAGACAAGATGTTTTGTATGCTGACTTGGGCTTCTGAATGGAAGGTGGGTATACATTTAACAAATAAATAATATTTTAGGCATTAGTGTCTCTAACCAAGTCGATGATAGAAATGGAAGATATAGTCACATACTACACATTATATTTGCTACTTTTATTCTTTTTCCACTTTTTATAATGTATCAGAAAGATCAAGATATGGTACAATTTAAGTAGAGGGGTTTTGGTCATGCCAAAGGATAATATTTTCCTATAAAATAGCTACATTTAGTGAGAAACAGTTTTCCCTCCCGTGCAATTAAAAAAAAAGTCTTTGTGGATCATTTCTAATGCAAGAAAGAAAAATAGTGCTCCATTTGATTTATTCTACCCAAAGAAAAGTACTCTGCATGCTGTAAAAGTGTTGAGGTCAAGCTGATGAATTGAAAAGAAAGGACAACAGCTCGACGGATATGCAGGTGCTTTGCGATACACCTACATTTAAAATTATAAACATAACACTGTACATTTTAATTTGTTGTAAAAGGCATTTATAATTATTGTAACAATTTAGCTGCTATATATGTTATTGCTGAACAGCAGTTCATCAAGCAAACATTTATACAAGTTATAACACCAAGTCCTTAATAATTATATTCCCATATAATTTATCTGACTGCGGGTTCTTTGCTCTTTGGGCCTGCAATTTGCCACCTTGGAAATCAGATCCACTGAAATTAAGAAAATATTTCAAAATAAATGTGGTTAGAGTAGCAGTTCTAACCTATCATTTTAGAACCAGCAATAACAGATGGTGCTTAATTGCTTGATATGTCAGAGTGAAAATGGTTACAAACTGTTCAACCCCGAACAAAATTTGGGTGCTCCCCTACTGCTCCACCCATACCCCACTTTTACTTCATTATCTCCCTTCCAACCACAATGATACCAGTGCATCTACTCCTCCCGAGTCTTGTTACTACAGGAGATAACTGTTTGCTCTCCCATCAACCAGGGCCCCTCTGAAAAAGGCTGCTTTATCTTCCCTTTCACTGTTGCTGGAGTTGTGCATCTTTTTAAATGGAAAGATCTCTCCAAAGGTAAGTGTCAGGCAGCTGAACCGATCAGATGCTACCTTGGGAGATGTGCAGTAAAGGAAGGCACCAGAGAAAAACTGGAGGGCCTAATACTGCGCTATGGCTCATTGGTTAAAGACACTGGATGAGCTCCCAGCTCCTGCCAATGTAGCAGTTCGAAAGCATGCAAGTGTGAGTAGAAAACTAGGTACCACTTTGGTGGGAAGATAACAGCATTCCATACGCCTCAGGATATAGGCATGGCTAAGTAACGGAGATGAGCTCTACCCTGTTGAGTGAAAGGGGAAACCTTTACCTTTAGTACTGCTGTGGTATCTTTCATGGTTGCATAGCCACAGAGTCTCCACTCTCAGGTATTCAAATCTAAGGCCAATCAAATCACCCCTCTCACTCCCCACCTATTATGAGTATTTTCTGGAACCCAGCTCTTCAGGGATAAAGCTTTGGATTCCTTAGAAAATCGTGTTATGACATAATTGATGTAAGCTGTTCTGAATTTCCTTAGAGGATGGTTAAGATTAAATGACTGAATGAATCTGTGTGAGGAAGCTTGGGGAAATCTAGGCCTATATCTTGGATCTAGGTGTATCCAAATTAGCTCACTAAGCTGACACAAGAATATTGCATTCTAATGGTAAGACCCAATGTGCTTAATATTTGGAATGGGCGAGTACAGTAGCTTAAATAGTGTGTCATAGGCAATTGTCCAACTATGTGGAATTTCCTAAGATTCTATATAGGTTTCACCCACCGAGAAATATATAAACTATTGTTGAATCTTGTTAATTAGTGTTTTAATTAACAGGCTCTGGGAAACAGCCGAATTATTACCTGCCCTGATTTTGCAATGGCAAAAGAAAGAGCTGCTGGCATATTAATACCCTGACTTTCTTTGCTCCTCTCCATGTTCTGTAGCTGATCATTTATGTCAGGGAAGTCAATAAGATTAAGCTTGGTAAAGGTGACACCAGGACGAAGCAATGCTACCATTACAATAATAGACATTACAAGTAGGAAAGAGAGAAAGGCTCTATGTTCCATATGTATTGGTGTATACAGTCTATTAATATTATTTCAATGGTTTTAACAACATGGATACAAGTTTTAAAAATGTGGATGCAGTCAACGAAAATCCCAAAGTAGCTTGCCTCAAATTGCAGAAAAATTCTATAGACCAGTATAATTTGTCAGCACAGAATTAAAATAATTGAATACTACTAGGACTTTTACTCAAGGGTAGGCTTCAAAAATATCAGCAACCAGTTCTCTGCTTGGTTGCTGGGTGGGCATGGCCATGGTGGGCTGGCTTAGTCAGCCTCCTGCACTGGGGGGGGGGAATGTTTTTGCCCATCTCAGGGCAAAAATGGCTTCTCCTGGGCTCCAGAGGCCCCATTTCCGGCCTTCCAGAACTTCTAGAAGCCCCACTTTTCACCCTCCCTGAGCCTCCGTATGGGCCCTGTACTTACCTGGAATCGAAAAACAGGCCACATGGGGACTCCTGGGAAGGGAGGGGAGGGGTGGGTGGGGCCAACCCAGGGTGGGATTTGCCAGTTCACCAAACTGTGCAGAATCTTAGCTAAAGGATAGCCCGAACCAGTGTTAACCCACAGCAGCCCACCCTTGCTTTTACTGGAGGCAAAAAGGACATACCAGCTCTGTCCTCCACCCTCCTGACGTAGGCTGTAGAGTTTATAATTATATAATCTGAAAAAGTTCCTTTAGGGGCAGCTTTCCTATCAAGGAAAAGATAGTATTGCCCCTAATCAAAATCTGCCTACAATGGTATAGGTGGTCCTTGGCCTATAATTGTAATAAAACCTGCCCGTTGTGGACAAAAGTGGTGATGGCAATTTAGTAAGATAGCTTCACTTAAGGACCCCATGCTTTGTTCTCTCTCATGTGCCCATTAAATGAATGTATAAGTCATTAAGCAGAGCATGGAGTGGTATCATGGATGAGGGGACACCTTCCACCAGCTGAGTCCATAAAGAAGGCAGACAAACAGCCAAAAAAAAAAAAACTTTGCAAAACCCAAAACAGCCCAGCAGGGGGGAAAGAGCCCAGCTAGAATAGGGCCCATTGCCATGTTCCAATACTGGAAAGGCTTCAAAAACATTTTGAAACATGAAAGAAAAAATTGCTGATCGGGGCAAAGGTGTAACCCAAAGCGAGGCTTCATTCTTTAGTAACACACCAACAGGAAGATGGATCACGGAGCTTCCTCACATGACCGTGTCCCAGGTTCAGCTGGAATTCAACCTTGGACATGATTTCTGCCCTGAGTCTGTTGACCTCTATGTTCATTATTTGATGGTTAGCCAGTTGGTGTCCCTAAACCGTGAGCTTCTTGCCTGATTTAGCCATTGGAAGACGACAGATACAACATCAGTTTCTGTTTTGTTCATGGTTTTCTTTTCTTTTTCTGAGAAAGTTACCTGGATGTCCTATTCTAGAGTATCTCTGAAACAGTTTTACCATCTGACTTAACTTTATCTCAAAACATCAACATTTGAATTGACCCCCCCCCACCCCCCCCAAAAGCAATAGTTTTTTGGAAGAATTCTGTAAGTTTTTAAAATCTTGTTATTCTATTTTCTAAAGGAAACAGGGTTCTTCCATTTCATTGTAACTCCCTCTTCCAGAATCTTGCTAAATTTTACTTCTCCTGTTCTTATTAAGTGATAATGATATCAGTATCTAGCTAAGCAACTGGATAAGAAGACCCTTTCATGTATTTCATATTGCATTACTTCCAACGAGGTCATATCAGGACTTGATGGATGTCCTTTAATCATATTGCATTATTTTTTGGTGGGAAGATACTTCTATCCATATTGTGACTTAGCTTGTTGATCAATGGCATCTAACTCAGGTCAACTCAACGGTCTTAGATTGTTGACCAATGCCTTATTTATTGACTAGTGATTCATGTTTCTCTTAACTGACCAATGTAATTTAATTTAGGTCAACTCAGTTGCCTCAGTTTGTTGACTAATAGTTTACTTTGTTGACCAATGCCTCTAATTTAAGTCAATTGAGCTGTCCCGAATTGAAATAATTTATTGGTTTGTTTTATCACTTCTCTTTATAGCCTCTCTCCCTCAACCAAATGTAAAACCATATACACTCATCCATACAGGCATATTCACAAAGAATATGCAAGTCGTGATTAAATCAAATAAAAGGGCAATAATCTGGCTGAATTTGAATCTGCTTTCTCTTTCATGGAAAGCGTATCTGCCAAATTGTACATAGGGAGCAGAGAGAAAGGAGCAATCTGGTGTAAATATACACATTTCTTATACATATTCATTCTGTCAGTGACAATTACCTATTTAGGAATTCTCATTGCTCACCACTTATCTAGGTGCTATTTACAAACATTGCTTCCTGCGAATGGACAAGTACCAAATGATAATCTATGCACAGAAACTCTCTTCATATACTGAAGATAAACACAGGAATATTTATCAAGCTAGGTTCATTGACCAGAGCATTCATACCTTTAGATGATGCAAATCTACACCAATCTACAGGAAATACATCTTTCTTTGTATTACATTTTTTAAATAAATACCAGGCAATGAAATACACATTACTCCATGTGTCCAGCTGTCAGAACTTCACTGTGTGCATAGCAATAAATCTCATTAGAAAGGCTAACATGCAATCAAGGGCTTAGTAGCAGAAGATTCAAGGACAAAGTTCAGATAGATAAATTGTATTCATTGCAGTTACAAAAGAAGCTTTTAAATAACAAAGATCAGCTACGGCACAATTCAGGAATTTAGCCACATTTACATGCTGGCTCTAGGTGGTTGGGACTGTGCCTTTATAAGGCACTACCAAAATGTTGTGTCTATTTCAAATGGAATGGTCAATATTAATTCTATATTTAATATTGAAATATTTGTAGTTATGTTTGTTAGATAGACAGATGTATATATGCCCATGTATGTATGCTAATTCGTGACCGTGTAGTTTCTCTGTAGATCTTTTCTTTGTTCTTTTATGTCTCATTGAATGGTTATGATGCTATTATGGAAGTGATCCATATTTTTAGATTAATATCCACTTTGAGATGAATCGGTAGAATATTGCCACACCACTAGACATTGATCTAATAAAAATGCACCAATGTGGTTGAATTTGAATCTGCTTTCTTTTTATTATATCATTCTTTATTCTCTTTCTCTTATTCTATGTTCTATGTGATCTTTGGGACTAATTGTATCTAATATTGCATCAAGTTTGTTTGGGTAAAATAAAAGTCACTTTCTTCTCCTACCACTTTTATATGTAAAAGTAATAAAGTAAAGAATAACAAAACAAACAAACAAACAAACACAACTGTGGAAGTTGTGGCTCTTCCCATTTCTGGGAATGCTTGCATCATCCCAGTTTCTGCCACCTGAACTCTGCATCCTGAATAATTTCATAGGCAGCCCTTTCAACAAACCTGATCTTAATCCTTCTTGTCAGATTTTGTTACACAATCCTGGAAAAGAAATCTCCCAGGATTGATTTCCCCTCCTTATATAAGCAGCATTTATCAGTAAAATCAGTTTTAATTCTTCTAGTCAGTTTCTGAATTAAAAAAAATAAAATATTGCGCTATTTGATTTTCTCATCCTGCATCAGAGGCGAGCACAGAATTGTTTCTCTTCCATCTTCTTGCATTCATAACATTAGGGAAGGAGGCCAACACTTTTCTGAGGCCAACCCTTGCTCATGTCATTTGTCTTTGAACCTCAACTACGTTGTGCTACCCTATAATATTCTGCCAACACACACACACACACACACACAAAAACTGATAGAGAAGGAAAATTTCTTTCAATGCATTATGACTCTCTCTTGTCATATGACGAGAAAGAAAAGCAGAGACCTGGTTTTAAACAGTTCTGTGGAGCAACTGATCCATTTATTTCACTGGAGCATCAGATCACAAAGGAATGCATACTTGGAAATACATTTATTCAAAACAGGGAGAATTCCTAATGGTTAGGTTGATGGAGAATGGCACTTACTGTTCTGAGAAAATGATTATTTGTTCCTGGGCATTCTAAAATTGATTTAGAACATATATGGTTAGGAACTAATATCTATATATTCATTTATACTGAATATTCCTAAAGGCAATTAGCATATTCAGTTTTGGGGAAAGGAAACAAAACAAAATTGGAACTTCGAACTCTTGTGCCAAAGGAAAAAATAGGCAAGAAACTCCTCTGTTTCTACACTGATGCACCATTGAAATCTGGAAAAGTTCAACTCCAGAAATTTAAAGTACAAGTTTATCACTGTAGAATAAGCAGAACAGCCCAGATCTTATCTTTGTTTTGCTCCTGTAAAACCTTTATAAGTTTGCCAAAAAGTTCATTTCTTTCAGGACAGTATAGCCATTTTTCATGTTTTATGGAGAACAATCAATTACAGTTGGGGGATTTTTAAACCAGCTGGATGGAATTTTCACTGAGTAGATTCAAGCATTGGAAATCTGGTGAAAAAGCTGGTGGTTGGCACATTATTTGAAGCAACAAACTCAACAAGATTAATTTCAGAAATAGTTCCTGAGAATGGTTAGATTCCAACAAAAGATAATATATGTGACTCAGGGTAGAACTGTGGAGTTCTTGGTACTCTTTGCACTTGGTTATTTACCTGCAAACATTTCATTACCCATCTTGGTAATATCATGAGTGCTAGTGGGTGTGAGGTTTGGTCCTTGTTTATGTACAATAGCTTGCCCTGCCATTGTTGATGGGAATGTGGTTTTCTCCTTGACAGTTCCTTGACCAGGGTATTATTTCCTGCTTCGTTAGACTGTACTAGACTCTGAAGTTATTAATAACCAGTTTTTTTTATAGGCCATGTTATAGTTTAGAAGTATAAGAAAATAATACAATATGAAGCTGATAAATTCTTGAGTCAAATGGATATTCAACTTTTATCATCAGATAATATTGATATTCTGAAAGCTCTCTACTCTTTCAGGAGTTGCTTGATTGTTGTAAAATGGTAAGATTCTTGATTCTGGTGGATTTTCAGAGGAATAGTGCAAAGCATTTGCAAATTTGCTGGCCTCCCTGTTTTTAGATGCATACAATGAACCCTTTAAAGCTGATAATTTATTTCTATAGTTGTATATGGCATATAAGAGTTAGTTTTAAAACACAGTAATGATTTTAAATTCTGTAATAGCTATAGGCCTATTTCATTAATTAATGTGGATATTGAGGTTATCGATCCTTTATTGACTAGATAGTTGCAGAAGCTTTATTATACATAATACACCTTCCCAATCAAGATACATGAAAAATCAACAAACATCAGACAATTCACATTTATTAATTGGTATGCTGGATTTGGCTAAAGACTATGCTGTATTAGTATTTTTAAATCCAGAAAAAAAAATTGGTTTGGATTAAATTTTATAAGCAAATAATGATTAACTAAACTTGTCTGAGGGTTTTTGTTCATTGGATTGGGATTATTTACATACAAGAGTTAGTTTTAAAATACAATAATGATAGTAAATTCTGAAATAGCTATAAGTCTATTTCATTAATCAATAATATTGAGATTATGTGAACCCTTTATTGGCTAGGTGGCTGCAGAAAGCTTTATTACATATGATACGTGTGTGTGTATGTGTGTGTGTGTTACCTAACACATGTTTAGGTTATAACAAACTGAATTATTTCAAACTACTTTGAATTGCAATGTAGTACTAACAGAAGTGCCCACTTTCACCCTTGCTATCTAATTTGATCTCTAAACCTTTAGGCTACTATTGTAAGGTAGATTTTACTCATTATGGCTATTGCTTTGGCGGGATGCAAGTACAAACTATTTTTATATGCCAATGATACTTCAGCAGTTTTAAATAAGTACTGTACTTACCTGCTTAATTTTATGCAAGTAGTACAGTATTTCAAAAAGTATTCTTTTTATAAGATTAACTGTGATAAACTTTGCTTATTTCCCTTAGGCTCTAATATATCAACAAAATTACGTAAAGAGTTGGGTTTTATTATTTCACTGACTGTATGAAATATTGGGACTTTACATTTCCCCAAATATTTCTAAACATGTGGAAATAAATATGTAAATAGATAGAGTAAAATTCCATTAAGTGTGTGGGATAGATTTAATGTTATTAAAATGAATCATGTCCCTCATTTGATTTTTACCTTAGAGGTATACTAGTGTTAATACTAAATAAACATTTTCTCCAGACTGATAGGCATTCAGGAAATTTATCTGGGATATTACCCTACCAAGGCTTTAATTAGCTAAATTGAGATTATCGTTTGAGAAGGGTGGCTTTAATTTATTTAATTTGCAAAAATGCCATCAGGCTTATATTTTACTAGCCATAAGTATGTGGAATGAAAATATAGTGGGACACTATCCCTTATAGGCTATGTTGGGAAGTTAATATTTGTGCTCATAGCAAGTTCTTGGAGTAACACAGAATAGAAGAGATGTTTTATTTCTAGAAGTGCAAGCTGTGAGAAAGCTTTTAGGGAAGAGATTAGATTTTGATAATGAGTTCCACAAATACTTAATTTTTTGGGTAAGATTCTACTTTAAAAATAGATGCTAGAATGTTTCATTAGAAAATATGGTTGGAAGTCAGGATAGTGACTTTAATTCAATTATTCATCATATTAAGAAGTTTTTTCTGATTTCAGATTGAATTTGTTCAATTTGAAGCAATATTTTACAACAAAAGAAATATTTTAACAACTTAGTTTGGGTCAGATGCTTTTGCCACTGAGATGTTTTGCTATTTAATGGAAACCATGCAAGGGTGGGATTCAAATTTTTTAACAACCGGTTCTGTGGGTGTGGCTAAGTTGGTGGGTGTGGCTTGGTGGTCATGTTATTGGCTGGGCATGGCCAACTCAATATCACTCACATCAAGGCATGCATCTCCTCGCCTGGCCTCTCATGACTGTGGGGATGCTGCAACAGTCGTAAGTGTGAAAAACGGTCATAAGTCACTTTTTTCAGTGCCATTTTAATTTTGAACGGTCACTCCACACAAGCAAAGTACCAGCTAAGGAGGGGGAAAAAATTCCAGAGAAGTTCCTGAGACAGGAAGTCCAGTCCTACCAAGAACGTAATAAGTGTTAACGGAAAGGCAGTTTCTGGAAGCAACACCAAAATGTTTCCTTCTTGCCTTCCTTACAGGATTAGGCCAGTAATTTCTTCTAACAACCGGTTCTCCGAACTGCTTAGAATGTTAACAACCGGTTCTAGCGAATAGGTGCGAACCTGTAGAATCCCTGAATCCATGACAGAAGTTACAACATTGTTTTATCAAGAGTTCAAGAATATTCCTAAAGTGAGATATATCAAACATAGATCAGAGAAATGAAATTTCTGGTGATGTTCCATCAATGGCTTCATGTTGTTAAAATTGTTGAAATGCTCTGAGAGATTTGGGGTTAAAGCTGATTCATCATTGTATTTAAAGTATATTAGATTTCCCCAAAGAATGTTCTGGAAAAGATGTGCCTCATAACTTTAATATAAAAAATAGAAGATTCATTGACTTAAATAATATAATCTTAAGAATTCTTGACATTTTGCTGAAACAGTATTTTAATAAATATTTATAGATTCATTGGGAAATCTTTAAAAGCTAAAGATGTTGATATGATGTTGAATTATATGGCCAAAGCTCTAGAAACTAAAAGTCTACAAAATATTAGGATTGTTTGGGATTAGGATTTGACAGTTCGATTCTCACTGGCTCAAGGTTGACTCAGCCTGTCCTCCTTCTGAGGTCAGTAAAATGAAGACCCAGATTGTTGGGGGCATTAGGCTGACTCTGTAAACTGCTTAGAAAGGGCTATAAAAGTACTGTGAAGTCTAAGTTCTATTGGTGTCTGTCTGTCTGTCTGTCTGTCTGTCTATCTATCTATCTATCTATCTATCTATCTATCTATCTATCTATCTATCTATCTATCTATCTATCTAACTATCATTTATCTCTATTGCTATTGTGCCATTTGTGGGGAGTAGCTAAAAGTATAATACTGAGAAAATGTAAAAATCGCATTATTGTATTGTAGATATTAAAGACATGTATATAAAATATAAAAACATGTATATATAAAGACATACCTAATTTAGATATGTATAAGTTATCCATCTTGGAAAAGGCAGTATCTTCTGTTAACCAAACCATGAAGTAATATGTTATTTTGCACAGATTTCATGATATTTTGTAATCATATTTTGCATTTGACTATAATATAACATTATATAGGTGTTTTTTTACTAAGCCAGTATCTATCTGTAAGTTTACAGTACAGTATAAAGAAAATTTGTTTCTTCTTTTCTTCCCTTCCCTTTATTGTTTTTTTAATTGTTTTTATTTTGTTTTGTTTTGTTATTGTTGTGCATCTTTGCATTTTGTTTACATTCTGTGCTCTTTTAAAATAAAGTAAAATAGTTTCAAAAATTAAATGGATACAAAGGAAGAGGCTTTGCTACTGCGTCCATTCTTAAATCTGTATACATCTATTAGCTCCTTCTTCCTTCCTCTCCCACCCACCATCATCCACATTTGGAATATGGCCCTGACATTTATGTGTGAGGAATGTGATATCTGGGAGAAAACCAAACTATAATTCTAATATCTTTGCTATTTGTAATTGCCCCACATGGAAGCAAGGCAAAAACATATGTACATATCAGCTGGAAGTTGCAATAAACCAACAATATAAACATATGCTTCAGGGATGATCTGATATAGATGTAAAATTGTAGGAAAAAAATGAAATAAACTTTGATGGCATTAAGCTGAAACAAAGCTGATATTGATTACTTATTTTAGTGAAAGCTGGCTATAAAATATTGTAAGTCAATTACACTAATTCAGTTAAGTTAGAAGTCAGCTCCACTGGGTTCAACAGAATTTGTTTCCAGCAAGTGCAGCGTAAGTTTGGCTTGTAGCCGGAAAAACTCTAATTCATCTTATTCTTGTTATGCAAGGGCGGTCCTCAACATGTTTAGATTAACATATATTAATAGGTTTGCTGAGAGACAGGTAAAGAACATTCTGATATATACAAATTATCGTCATTATGTTATCTTTGGATCATCTGTTCTTGCTCTCCACGTGCATGGTGGAGTTAAAATTATTTTTCTAAGACAAAGAATTCTATTCGAACAATTTTCTGTCCTCAGAGACTTCATAATTGTAGAGAAAGCCACAGAAGATGAAATAAAGCAACAGAAAAGAAGAAAGGTTGCAGCGACAGACAGATTATTGTTTGTTTTGTATATATTTCAACAATGGGCTAAATTATTTTATAATAGTTTGACCGCATCAATTATTAGCTGTTACAGGTAAGTGTTTTTATTATATTAATTTAGGAAATGAAGTTATGTGTTCTAATATTTCAAATTTCATGACTGGGTGTAGATAATCCTAAAAGTTCTAAGGCATTAATATGTAGCTCAATTTTTGTGAAATAAGGCATCAGAAACCAAGGTCTAGATTAAAATTTGTCTTTGGAAAGACAATAGGAATGAAGTGTGTTCCTATGCAACGTCTTTTTTTATATTGTGAGCCATCCCAAGTCAGCATGGAGTTAGGCAGCATCAAAATCTAATCAAATGAAAATCAGATGAAGTCAATAATTATAACATAGGCTAGATGTTTAAATAGCAGAGAGTTGACCATGCTTATTCATATCTCCTAACAGTCTAATATGCATATTTCCTCCCCCCAATCCGCATCTTTAATTTCTAAATGAAATACAGGCACTAATGAAAGCTGAATTTCACATTCTGACTCAAAATCCAGTCTCAACATTAACATATATTGATAATGCTGCTATCACACCTGTATCCAGGCGACAAAATCTCCATGTACTAACACTGTTCTGCCAAACCATAATGTTGGAAGTTATCTTTGTAAGATGCTTGGATTTACCAGGTGGAATAATAGTCATTCTAACATCTGGAAAATAATAACCACCAAACTGAATACAGAAATCTTCAGGCATTCATTTTCAGTTGTCTGCCTCATGGAAACTCCAATCTTAAGCCTTAAACTGCCAACAGAAAAGCTTCCAACTCAATAATCAGACATGCAAGCTATAAGAGGAATAATTATGTGCCTGCAGCAATCCAATTATTCAAAACTGAAGTAGTAAGATTTTTCAGCACTATATGCATATGAATATGCCTGTTCCTAGAAAAGGCTCAGTCTAAATTCTTGAGAATTATGCTCTGAATTCCTTTTTCAGTTGCAAATGCACTTCTCTACTTAGAGCTTAAATGTATCTACCACTGAGGCCCATTGAAGGCTGTGCCATTTAAAATATGGGCTTAAGCAAGTATTGGTCAGTGAGTTTTGGACCTAGTTTTCATTGATAAACAAATATAATTCCTCATAGAAGAATCAAATTATATCTGATCTGGTTCTCTGTAGGCTCACTCTGCAATCTTTATATATGCTGGACTATGTACAAGCAGAGGATTCTAGATCTTGATATACAAAGAGAGAGATTTAACACCTCGCACTTTTACCACAATAAGCTCATGTAGCCACTTTTCACTAACCCAAGTGATTTTATGCAATCACATTAGAATAGCACTTTCCCTGGGAACTAAGATGCTATCTTCTGATAGGGAGATTTAATACCATGCTCAACAAGGATGTTTAGACATATGGATATATATTTCTGAAATGCTCTTATCTATCATCCTTGGGGAATGGTGCTAATATTCCCTCTAACCAGAAATGTTTTTCAACTGGTTCTTACCCAATGAAAATCTCCCAAAAGTGATCACTTTCTAGGCCAGAGCAACAGTTGTTAAAATTGGTAAAATGAAACATAGAACATAGAAGCTAGCTATGCTTAGCTTCTGCTGGGAACAGGACTTTGTGCTGAATGCTTTGTATTTTAGTCCATGACTTGTACACAAATTAAGAAATTAAAAATAAGAGCAATGAAAGAACTATGAGGTTAGCATAGTTACAAAACTGATTGACAGGAAAGATGCACACAATCCCTGCTGGATTTGACAAGTATAACTCCTTAGGAGTCCCTCTGAAACATTTGTGAAAAAAAATTAATATCTGGGCAAAGAGCTACACTTCCTTCTAACACTGGGCTCCTGGACAAATTTGATTAATGAAACCCTTGAGTGCTTTCTGTGTGAAATATAACTCTGTCGCAAGTGATTTTTCTTAAAGAACTTTGGCATCTTCTGTTAAGAAAGCAAATGTATCAGTTTGTAATGAGAAAAGGCTCCTTAACTGAAAACAGGCAGCTTGATTCTTTAAAAGGAAAGACTTGGCTTTTTAAAAACCTCTCACTGTTTATAAAGTGCCAAGATGAACACACTGAAAATGGAAAGAAAGCTGCTTGTTGGGAGACAATTACTTATGCCCCGGAATGGCAGCATTAGAATTTTATAACTGCACTGCTCCTCTAAAATTTAGTGAGGAGTATGTATATTTTTGGAGCCTAAAACATTCCTATTCCACTAATTCTTGTCTTGGGCTATGTTACATGTTACAGAGGTGGTATTCAGCAGCTTCTGACCAGTTCTGGAAACCGGTAGCAGAAATTTTGAGTAGCTTGGAGAACCGGCAAATCCCATCTCTGACTGGAGATTTTACAGTCTCCTTCCCCTGACACGCCCACCAAGCCACGCCCACAGAACCGGTAGTAAAAAAAAATTGAATCTCACCACTGGCTATGTACAACTTTGGAAGGACTGAACGGAGTTCATTAAAGTCTTATCCCAGAAAGCATTTGGCAGCATCCCAGAGATATCCATGAGCATGACCCTAGTCTCTATCAAGAGAAATATTAAATCCTATACATATCTGCTAGGAAGTGAATTTATCTTTGCTTATGTGAAGTGAGATCAGTTTATTTCAATAAAGTGATTAAGGCTATGGAGGCAACATATTATTTCTTATATTTAGAGTTTCTGCACCCTATGGAGACTTTCTTTGCTAAAAAAAAAAAAAAAGCCATTTGACTCATTTGAATAAATTCGCAGTACTGGCTAAAGCCCAAGGTGACAGCAGTTATATGACCTTCATCTTCTTCCAATTATGATTTGGAAGACCCTGGCAGTACCTCCTCCAATGTACTTGCCAGAGCCTTTGGGTGAGAAATTACACCTACAATACTTTTTATTTAACCTTTATAACAGAACCTCTGTGTGATAAATATCAAAAGAAGTCAATCAGAGAGAACTTTAAGAAGATTTTGCTTTCTCCTAAACACATCTATAAACTGTAGCTTCTTAGTCTCAGATGTTAATTTTATGGAATAAATTAGAGTCATTTAAAAATTCCCAGAGCATAAAAGGAAATTTTGCTGAGTGGTACAGACATTGCTAAGTAGTATAGACAGAATTGTAAACTGTCCTTTGGAAAAGGAAATGGGCACAGTTTAAGGCAGTGACATTTCCTGGGTTATGGTGATGACTGTAACACAACAAAAGAAAGTTCAAGTAATAAAAGGCTTTGTGAAACACTTATTTTTTATAACAGCACTGTTTCTGCAATGGCAAAATTTCCTCTTGCTTATTTTCAAGACCATTGGAATAAAGCTTAGTGAAATCCACACTTCCATTGTGAATTTTCAGATAAGGACAAGAAAGAAGTGATAGGCAGAAACTGAAAAATACATTACTACAACCAGTCATCGTATTAGATTTTAGACTATAACACAGTCACTAAATAAAACTCCCTTTTCTTGCCTCCTTGGGTAAATTAGTATACTTCCACTGCAGCTCAACTTATAATTGCTTTCACCTTCTGATTTTTTCATATTATCTTTCCTTTGTTATTTGATGAGTTTCTTACCTAACTACCTACCTGTCTTATATATTTATGCTGGTGATGCCTGGAAGTGCTGGCATAGGTATATAGTTATGTACCAACTGAATATGTTTGCTTATACAAAGAACAGATGTTCACTCTGGAATTTCTCTGCTCCAAATACAATATGGATGACTAAGAGTAAGAGTTGCCTGTTCTTTTTGGATCGCCTTATATGCAAACCAGTTAGTAGTAGCTGACAGGACACACCCAAGTCCTACATAAACATAATCTGTCTTGTTTGTGCAAGACTTGAGTGACAGCGGTTTTCTTTGCTGCTTCTATAAGAGCTGAACACCACGTTGTTCCTCTGAATGAAGCCTGTTTCTTATCTAAGAAATCTGTCTTTCATCCAGTCATTTTTCAACGAAACGTTCTGAACGATTCTTAGATTACATATCTGACATAAAATCTTTTCTAAGATGACAATTTTATACATATTTGCTAGTGAGTAATTCCCATTGAAACTAAGTTTTTTGCTATTGCCAGGAAAGCATAAATAACATTAAACTGTAAAAACTATCTATGGCCATGTAAAAATATTCTGGATATCTCTGAGTCTTGGATATACCCAAACCCATCATGACATATCCTTTCATGACAAACAATATTTTCCAATGCATAAAAAGATTAAGAAATGGTAACCGAAAAAAAAATTAAAGGCAAGAGATAAGAAAGAGAATGCAGCTAATTCTTATTTATATTAATATCATTGTCTATCTCCCTGTGTAGCTGTTCAACCTTGCAAACCATCCTTACTTTTTCTGTGTCTATACACTGCTTTATTCTACTATTTGTTCTACTTTTATTCTACTATTTCTATATTTATCTTAATATATCTAATGTGCATTTTCATATCAGAAAAGGAACAGAAACTCATCTGTTATATCCCACCATTTTCATTTTCTTTCAAGAAATATTCATTCCTCACAACAAACCATAGATTATTTAACAACTATCTATCCACATTTAATATGATTTAAAAATTCTCCACACATTTTCTTTAAGTAAACAATCTACTGAGATACACAAAATCATATATTTGCTTTAGAATATAACCTGCAATCAATCATTGCCTGTTAAAGCTCAACTATCTTGGGCTCATGTATTAATTTTCATACCTATACTATTTGCTCATTAAACAGCCTGTCAAACATTTTTTGCAAATTATATAGATAATCAGCCAATAACACATCATAATCATCTCACAAAAATGCACATACATTCATATGCCAGCAAACATATAAAGTATATGATGCTGAAAGTTTTCCTTATAGATTTATTTATACATTTCATAAACGTCTTAAATAACTATGCAGACAATCTTTGATTCTATATTTGTTCAAAATATGTCCAATTCAAATCTGTCAAACATTTTCTCTAAATCAACAGATGAACAATAAAGGTTTCTTCCCCATTCATATATTTCTGAATTTGTCTAAAAGCAAAACTGTGATTTGCACACCTCTGTCTAGCACAAAACTAAACTGATGCTAAATTTTACTTGTTGTCACTTCTTGTACCGTTTCAATTAGAATTCTGCCCAATGCCTTTCTAGGCAGACTCAACGAATTAATCCACTCTATAGTAAATTTATAAGCAAATCACATTTTTATTTTAGTATTTCTCCAGTTACACCTTGAAAGAAAGCATGTTTTTATGAAACAATCACCATTTTATTGAACTTGAAGTCCAGTTACTTTTTCTGTTCTGACAGTCCTTTGTCAGAGGCCAAGTCAGGCAACCGACAACACAAGGTTTTCTGAAACTCCATCATTGTAGAGTATAACAATATGATCTGGAAAGCTTGCCAGGATGTCCTCCTGACACTACTTTTACTATACAGAAGATGTCGTTATTTTAATCTATTTCTCATGTTTCCACCTTTCCCAGGACTCAGATGTCATTTACTTCCTTTTATTAATTAATGGTTGTCGCATTACTTCACCAATATTATCTCTCCTTTCCCTTTACAAGAACTTTATCATCTCATTCCCACCACCCATTCATTTTATATAATACCGGTAGAATAGTTCCCCTCAACTCCTTCCAAATTAGATTCATTCAGAATTTTTCTCACATTCCATTACCACCCCGGCCTTCTTCCATTTTCTTATTACTCTGTCCTCTTGTTTTTGTGTAGATTGAATTACCAAGCAAGAGAGATACAATGCAAGTTTAGATAGTCAGAAGACTCCATCTCTCTTAAGCCCCAATAATCATGTCTAATACTCAAGAAGTTTAGAAATTGTAATCCAAAATATAGTTGTTTATCTATCATAATGGGTACCGGCTACTTCCATAATAAGGACAAGTTCTTCAGGAGTCTCAATAAGCCTGAAGGTGTGTAATTACTTCCTGAAGGGCGTGTTGTACTCCTATAAGATCCAAAGTCATGTGAGTAGTGACAGTGTACATAAATCTTGCCAGGATAGTTACATGGTTGTCAAAGTAAATTCCCTGTGTTTAATGGGGCTTACCCTTAAGTAACTGTTGAAGATTTGTCTCTCAAAAGCTACATATCTATTCATCATCAGCCTCTTTTTTTAGAAATAAGCTTCACTGATTGCAATGAAACTACTTCTAAGGAATTGCCAGAACTTCCACTTAGACTAACATCAAATGTGCTAAAAAATATTTTAAATATCTTTTGCTAAACTAGATAAATAGAGGAAGAACTCTTTGTATCAGATCAAGAATGCATTATTTCTTTTGAGCTCTCAGTTTTTGATTTGGATGCTAGCTTTGAACTCCCAAAAGTTGTGACTGCAGCCAGTACTAAAAAGAATTCAATTTCTTTTGGTTTTGCATACAACTGACATTCAACATTGTTACCGTTGTGGAAATAATCTGGATGCTTTCCTCCACAGTAAAGGTTTTTACTCCACAGTAAAAACCCATCTAGATGTTTTCCAGATCTTCTTCTAAATTCTTTTTTCCACCATGCTATGATATCTCCTCCATCATATATTTACTATGTAAATATAAATATATAAATTTCCCCTTTGGTTACATTCAAGATTATACTCTAAGAACAACTTTATAGGGTTTGGGGGTTACACCCAGATTCCAAAAAGTTTAAAGTGTGTATCTCTATAATAAAACAACCCACCACCTCTAGTCAACTTCTATACTCATAGTTTGGACCATGGAAGCTGCTACACAAATTGAACCCTGTAGGAGAATTTTGCTAAGGCTTCAAAATAACTGCAAACCCACAGCCAAGAAATGCTGTGAAGTTGCTTTAGTTGTGTAGCCAGCCAAGGGTGTTGTCTCATAGAAGGAAGCAAAGGTTTGCAAGCATTGTTATCAAGTTGGTCCCAAACATTGTCTTCCTGTATACCTTACTAGGAATAAACAGTGGTTGATTGTGGAAAAAGAACAATCTTGCCTTGATCACACATAGGTACCTACAATTTGCTTCTTTTTTGGAGAATCGCACAAAGATAGCTTGTTACTCTCACATGGTGTTTCTTATCACATATTCTCCTCCCTGCCAGTACGTTGTTTTATGCACCTTATCTGTTTGCATAGCTTTGATTGTTCTAGTCCAAATGCTCTTTAAGATGTGTTTATTTACATTCCCTAATGTCTACTGATTTTGGATTCCTGCAATCCTCAATGCAAGCTTAGAGGAACTCTTAAGGCTTGCAAAATCTTTCTGGAATCCTTCAGGAGAAAAAAAAAATCCCTAATATTACAAAAAGATTTTAACACAGATTTTAACACAGAAGATTTAGGGAGCTTGTTGGGAGTAAAAGCAGACGATTGGAGTTAGGAAAGGAAAATCAGGACACAAATGTCAAAGGAATGGAATAATTGAAACAGAAACAGAATAATGGAGTTGGAAGATATCTTGGAGATCTTCTAGTGCAAACTCCTGCACAAACAGGAGACCCGGCCTATACCATTCCAGGCAAAAATGCGGCTAGGTGTTCTCCACCAGTGGTGGATTAAGGCTCACTGGTGCCCTAAGCATTGACAAATCTTGGTACCACCCCCCTTTGTATATACTGTACAAACGAAGCCATATTCTCAACTTTGTAGTGCCCCCTTTGGTCCTGGTGCCCTAAGCATGTGCTTAGTCTGCCTTATGGTTAATATACCACTGTTCTTCACGGTGCCAAGCCCACTTATAATTGTTTATTCTATTATCATTAATATATTACCATAGCTTGGAATTCCCCCAAGTAATGTTGTAGATCCATTTTATCCAGACCATGTCTGTGACCTGGAGGAACAAGAGAGGTTTTCAGGTTGGGATGGATGGAAGGTGGAGCAGGAGGGGGACAGGTAGAATATGAATCCATTAAATTCTGCAACGTGTTGCAGGGTAAATGCGTGGGCCTAAAAATGCAGAGCTTTTGACAGGTAAATACTCGAATCCCGGATGCAAGCCGAAACAGGTTTTTACCTGCCTTTCAGCCAGAGTTACTTCTCAAGTACTCAACACCCACCTAAGAAAGCATTGCATTTACCTATGCCTATTGCAGTCAAATCTGCACAAATACAGAGAATACGTGTGTGTGTTTGTGAGTGTGTCTGCAAGAAAATAATTGAGAGAGGACTGGCAGTAGGACAATCCACTTTTGATTGCTTATGAGTTCTCACACATACATGTGTATGTGTGCCAATGACTGGCATTGTAAACTAATTTGGGGTTGTAAAAAAAATAAGACATCCTTCATCATCTTGACATTTGCTTTCAACATAGTTTAGACATTTCTTGGCGCCACCCTTTTTCATTGCAGGTTTTGAAAGAGTATTACCTATACCAGTTCCATAGTTTGCTATAATTCCGGGATACTACCAGCAGAAGCACACCAGATGAACAAACATTTTAAGACAAGTTCTTCCAACAGGGATTCTGTCTACAGTGCAACAAAATCAACATGCACATTTGATTTAGCATGTTTAATTTTGTCAGAATTGGAGAAATAGCTTTTTTTAATAGCACATCCCCACATTTCAGGTATTTGTCTCATACTTCATTGTCATCATTACAAGCATTAGTTTTGTCTAGCAGACTATCAAGTGATAACTGATTATAAGCAAATTAAGACTATGAATGCCTCAGACTAATTGTAATATTGAGGTTAGAAGAAATAGCAGCATTTGTAGAGAAGTTGACTTAATCTACATCTCTGTTTTTTGGTTTTAGTGGGAAGTGAACGACCCTTTATTAAAATGTAATTTCGACTTTCTACTTCCGCCTCTGCCCTCCAAATCATTCTGTCAAATGGAAAATATTCTTTTTTGATTCGAAGTCTGAAATAATCTTCATATTGTTTTCCAGCTTCTGTATCTGTTGATTTGCAGATAATAAATTTCTTCTTTCCACTCTACCCAGTTTGTTGAAGAAGTCAAGTGCAAAGATTTTATTGTGAGTTGTAATGTAGGAAAGCATTCCTGGAAGTTTGTTTCCATACTTTCATTTAGACCAAGCTTTCTTTCACACATCTCTACGTTTAGAGATAGCCTTTATATACAGTGGGATCCTTCCTTTGGAATTCCTCACTTAAGGAATCTTGAGAAAACCCTTCATTCTTGGATTTTAGAAGGTTGCTTACATTTCCTATAATGCAAATTTGTACATGTACATACAGAGTGAGGCCCATCTAACATCAATGGAATTTACTGTATCGTATGTCCTTAAACAAGAAAGTATAGAATTATGATTATTTCAGTTTCTCTGAAAACAAGATAATTGAGTTGTTATCCAAACTTTCAGGTCTAATAATATAGTATTGTTATTTTAAGAAAGTGGAGGGGGGAGTAGTGGAATGTTCTTAGGGAGCATGTTTTGAAAAAAAGAAATTCAAGAAATGAATTCACATGCAGACTAGTTGCATGTGCATCATACGATTAACTGAGTCACAGGGGTAATTGTGTCAGGAGAACTCTTTAAATTACTGTATGCAAACAAGTCACTAACAACCTATAAGGGTCTAGATTTAATCTCAAATCAACCTGATTTGGTGTGGGGCTAAGTTGATTCTCTCAACATCATGCCATGAAAATTAATTTGACCTCCTTATTTCTGATATTCAACTGATGACCCATCTTTGTCTCTTAGAAGTTTTTCACATACCTATCCCACAACCACACAAAACCCCCAAACTGTTTGTAGTGATGCTACTTCCAGTTGCCCCAAACTCCAATCCAAAGAGGTGAAACAAAAATTAAAAATAGGCATATAAATTGAATTATCCCCACCAAAAAATATGACTAAGCTGAAATTAAAAATAAAATGTCATCACTTATGTTTAGATGGTGATAACATTATTGGCAATGGGCATGTGGTTTGCACAAGTGTGTTATAAATGCAAAAAGGTCCAAAGAACTGCAGCACAGAATAGGCCTTGCCAATAAAGTTACCAAGGCCTATTCTGTGCTACAGTTCCTTGGGCCTTTTTGCATTTATACTGTAACACACTTGTGCAAACTACATGTCCATGCCCTTTTAATGTTCGGAGTCCTAAATCATCCATGAATTTCATTAACAAGCGCAGCAATATTATTTATTAGAAAAGAATGCAAGGATGTAACCAGGAATAAAAATCGGCCAAAGAGAGGGAACTCTAGCTGTCAGTGGCTGAAAATAGTTCTGGTGCCCATTAAGTGCCAGGACATAGAAGTGATGATATGCTGTCAATTTCAGATCTGTCAAGAGCAAGCAATGGGAAAAGAAAAAACAAAACCCCAAGGCTTTGCATTACTGTCTGCACAATCCCTTAAGGGCAATAGCTATCTAAAAGGAGCTTGCAGAGGTGAAGTGTCCATCATCTAGTTCAGTGCCAGCATGCTTTGTCTCTTCACAAAGTCCAAAAATATTAATCATCCTGGTCTTTGTATCCTGGCCTGATGGTATTTCTTCAATGCTCCTTCAAAATTCCTCTCATGGATTTAATTGGGGGGTGGGAGAACAACTTCCAGAAAAGTAGACTTAGAAGCTAGGGTCAGACTCAGAACCAGGGATGGGATTCTACCAGTTCGCACCTATTCACTAGAACCAGTTGTTAACATTCTAAGCAGTTTGGAGAACCGGTTGTTAGAAGAAATTACTGGCCTAATCCTGTAATGAAGACAGGAAGGAAATATTCTGGTGTTGCTTACAGAAACTGCCTCTCCACTAACCCTTATTACATTCTTGGCAGGACTAGAGTTCCTGTCTCTGGAACTTCTCTGGAGGTTTTTTCTTTCCTTTGCTGGTACTTTGCTTGTGTGGAGTGACCATTCAAAGTTACAATGGCACTGAAAAAAGTGACTTATGACCATTTTTCACAATTACGACTGTTGCAGTATCCCCACAGTCATGAGAGGCCAGGCGAGGAGATGCGTGCCTCGATGTGAGTGATATTGAGTTGGCCACACCCAGCCAATAATATGACCACCAAGCCATGCCCACCACCTAAGCCACGCCCACAGAACCGGTTGTTAAAAAATTTGAATCCCACCCCTGCTCAGAACATAAGGCAACCCAACACGTACAAAAAGAATGTCTCATTATTGTACCTACACCTAGGTGAAAAACCAGTCTGCAGAACTGATGTCTCTATAATTGTTGACATGGTGGAACCACCTGATTTGGGTTTTGTCTGGTGTTTTTTCTAGTTCATTATAAAAAAAGGTAAATATTGTCACTGGGCTTTTAAAGAGTAGAACTACCCTAAAATGTGTCACGGGTTTTTTGTTTCATTATCTTTACACCTTCCTGGTTTGGTTTGAGTTTTTTTTTTCTTAAATGCCATCCAGCTTGTTTGCTTATAAAATCTCTCCCTGGGTCACATTCGTGCAGACTAAAACTTAAAAAAAGAAAAAAGAAAAGAAAAACCTTCAGCAGAAATCCCCTGAGGTGAAATACATCTTGATAGCATCACAATTACTACATAACCTGCTCTGAGATATTTTTAAACACTGGCAGCTGCAATTGTGAGAGAAGAAAACTGTGGAAAAAATGAAACAGAGACAACAGGGAAGGACAGAGCCGTCTGTCTCTGGGTGGAGTTGGGCTTTGTGTATGTACAGTCATAAATTCAAGCCATTCCATTTTTATAAATTAAACCATAACAAGATTCATATTCAGACTATCAATAGTTTCTCCTAGAACAGCTTCTTTCATATGCTTCCTCAAAATATACAATTTTTTTGCTGAGTTCAGCACCAAAATCCAGAAAAGTTCATAAATGAATTGCTTTCAATCCTAGAACCCACCTGCAGTGTGTAAATTAAACCAGTTCATTTCAAACACAAATTGAATAGCATTCTCCTTCATTCCTATGTATCAAACCTCCAGATTTAGATTTTTAATGTCTGTTTCCATATGCAAGATTAGTTCTTTGGCTCAACTTAAAATCGGCAGTAATTCTGAATGAATTTGGGACTTGTTCTGATAGACACCAAACTTCAGGGAGGATTGTCTTGATCAAAAAAAAAAAAAAATTCAGCAGAGGAGGGGTGAGATCTGTCATCTCTTTATTTAGATCTGATGTACTGTATGTTCTTTTCTCTATGGACAACTGCAGGAGGGAAATAAGAAAAAAGTCAAGATATAAACTTGACCACATGATCAAATCATGGCTGCCATCTTGATTTTCTGAGCCCTTCTGTGAACACCCATGGGCTCCCCATCTCCTTGCTCCAAATCTGGTTTGAGTTTATATTTATATTAGTTTTATATTTTAAATTGTATTTCGGCCTCTGATGAAATTGTTTTAATTTGTTTTTAATTGTATATATTGTTTGTTTTTAGTTGGCTGTGCACCGCCCCGAGTCCCTTTTTTGGGAGAGGGGGCGGTATAGAAATTTAATAAATAATAATAATAATAATAATAAATAATAATATTTGAAACACCAAGGAAATAACTGTTTTAAAAAGACCCACTTTCCTCCAAAAGTGTGCATATGTTTTGAAAAGCTGTGAGGCATTTATCATATTTCATTCTGAATTTGGTGGGAAGGAAATATGTACCTTATCACAGGAACAAGGATTTTTCTGCATTTTGCTTCCAAAAACTGGAAGAGTATGGCAAAGATATATGATCGTAAAAAGAGATGGAGTTGAAATATTCAGAATTATTTTTATTTCAGAGTCAGAAGAGTTTAAAGGCAAGAATATAGATATGTTGGGAGGGGGAGAGAGGAAGCAAATGCTATTTCTCAGTGCTCTGGGACTGAAAAAGAGAACTGTATTAGATGGGAGCTACCCTTTAATTCTGCCTTACTTCTTCCAGTTTGCCACCTCTATCACCTACTTATTTTTTTTACACAATCACAATGAGGTACAAGTGGCAAATAAATGTTGCCATTTAAGATGTCTTTGTACATGGAAAAAGTTCATTAATAATGAGCCACAGACATTAACACTTTCTGTAAGGCTGGTATTTGTGTATAAATGACTTTTAGTTTCTAGTTATATGTTTTTGTTTGGGATGAATTTTGTTCTGTGCCCATTATGGTTAGCTAGATTTTGAAGTATTGTTTGGAGATGATACACATCCAAGAAAAAAAAAACCTGCTGTATGTTTTTAAATCTCTTCTGCAACTGTGTCTTTATCATACTGTTTACTTATTTTTCAGTGTGTGTGTATGTGTGTGCATGTGTGTGTTATTATCTGGCATGTACAGAATATGGCAAGTAGTGATAGAGCTAATCATGTCACCTCTCATCAGATGGCTTAGGTGTGGCTGACTTCTTTAATTAATTCAGCTATATAAACAGAAATGGCTGATGAACAGATTTGCAAAGAAAATAAACCACAGGAGCTATGTTGAAATACTTCTAAACACTTGACCTCAGCTCTCTCAAACCCAAGAAATCCAGAGCTAAGCTTGTAATTCTATCTGAGTCACCTTTACTTCGAGATGTACACATTGGTTAATAAGGATAAGGCACTCCCTTGTTTAAAAGTCTGAGGCAGGGCCCAGCCAAATGTATATGGAATCCAAAATATTCTGAGATGTAATCTCCGTTTTTCATTAGTGACGAGAAAGGGAGGGGGGAGAGAGAGAGAGAGTTTAGTTTAGTTTACTTTATTGTCATTGCACCTCATAAAAAGAAATCAAACACCATCTTCAGTGCACATCATGACCATGACCATGAAAATAAACACAAACACACATCCTTCACCCTTCACACATTGAACTGAAAATCCCCAACACCACACCAACACTGCACTATACAGCAGAATGCAAAAAAGCTACTGCCCTGGGATACAAGCTGTTTTTCAGCCTATTTGTCCTTGTTTTTATTATCCTGTACCGTCTGCCAGATGGTAATAGTTCAAAAATAGGGTTCCCAGGATGAGATGGATCTTTGAGAATGTTTTGAACTTTCTTAAGGCAGTGGGAGCTATAAAGCTCTTCCAAAGAGGGGAGAGGGCAACCAATGATCTTCTGGGCAATGACATTAACCCTCTGGAGTGCTTTCCTATCTGCCACTGTGCAATTGGCAAACCATACAGAGGTGCAGTATGTTAAAATGCTCTCTATGGTGCAGCGGTAGAAGGTCACCAGCAGTTTTTCATTCAGTTGTTGTTTTCTGAGAAGTCTCAGGTAGACAGAGAGAGAGAGAGAGATCATTAGTACATCTAGTGGAAAATGTGAGTAAAGAGTTAACTTGACATTCCCTAATGAGAAACAAGGCAACTGTAAAACTAAGAGAACTTGAGGTGAGTGTTGTAAGAATATAGACAGATTGTTGTTACTTTTACAGAGAATCTTAAAAGAAAACAGAAACTCTGCTAACTCTGCAACAAGACAAATGTTCATTCTGTAATTATGGATGGAGAAGTTTTGTTAAGATATTTTTTAGAGTTGTAACTCATCATGTAGAATGTAATACGTTAAAGTTATGTAGAGTTTTCCTTGTTCCTGACCAATTTGCCCTCTGAGTCATGGTTTACGATACTAACTGCTACCAGAAAAAGAGCAGACAAAAAATTGTGGCAACTTCAATATAAGAACAATCATGAATATAAATCCATGTTGTGATATTGACAATGGAAGTAACAAAATCCTAAGAATATTTATCTATCTCCAAAGTAAACTTGAAATGAATTGCAATTTCTAATCAGATAACTCTTCATTATACTGTATATATACAGGGAGTGTGTAATTCTACCTGCATGTAGAATTACTAGACCTAACTCTTTTTCATCCATCTGCAAAGAAATTATGAATAGCCTTAAAGGTCCCTAAATTCCATAATGGGCTGGATTAGAGCAGCAAAATAGAACTGGATCTATAAGATATGGTGATGACACTGGTTGTATTAAATCAAGCTTTGGGTCTGGAACTGGGATTGTGTTGGGAAATGTCCTATGTACTTGTTCTGAAAAGTTGGTTTTGGCATGCTCTCAGTTCCTGACATTTCCTTGGACCGAGATAACATGAAAAGGAATGTATTTGCATAATTACATTTGTGTCCATTGTGAGCCAGTTGGATTTGATAACAATGCTCCCTCAAATGCAAACCATTGTAATGTTTCCTAAGCAGAGTGCCTGGAATTTCACAGTGAAGCAAAATTCAAAAATTTGACAAAGTTCCTCTGCATAATAGCGACTACTTGAAGAGCTGATACGATGACCAATTGCTTTTCAGGGTCATTCAAGATATTAGCTTTGAGCTTTCTAACCCTAAATGTCTTAAGACCTGAACATATGAGGAAATTCTTCAATCCCTATCAATCTGCTCAGAAGTTAAGAGAGCAGGAATTGCTTCTGTTTGCAGAGGTCTGTTTGGAGGGCATAAGAGTCATTATTCCTACACTAGAACATGGTCTGTTCGGAGTTATAAGTAATTTCTACTTTCTGTGAAGTCAGAAAATTAGTCTTTTGAAAGAAATATAAATATTTCTAATACGATTATTGCCCTTGTATGCTTTGCTATCATTGGATGTATTTTCAATTGTGTTTCAGTTGATTTGCATATTTTTCAACAGGTGTTAATAACATGTAAATATTCAATTAATAATTGATTTCCCTAATCTGAGTTTTTAAATCTGATAACCGCAATAGCCTGCGTGTACACTGCACTAGCTTCTGAACTATTGATGTATAGGACTGCTCGTTTCTCCTGTATGACACCAAAAGAGATTTGGAAGAGTTTTCTTCTCCTTTAATTGGGCTTATATTCAAATATGGATGCTTTGAAATGTTCCGCTTGAGAGTAATTGCATTACCTTCCTGAAATGTATATTTTTGTTTTTACCAAATATTGGCCAAAATTAATGATTTCATGAACAATCATTCAATTTCTTCAATTCAAAAAAGCCAGGACCTTTAAGGGAATTCTTACTATGACTGATTTCTCAGAACTTATCCAAGACCTGGTTAGAACAGGTGCTTTAGCACAGTGTTTTTCAACCTTGGTGGTTTGAAGATGTGTGGACTTCAACTCCCAGAATTCCTCAGCCAGCTCTGCTGGCTGAGGAATTCTGGGAGTTGAAGTCCACACATCTTCAAACCACCAAGGTTGAAAAACACTGCTTTAGCAGATAAGAACCTGCCCAGATCAGCTGTAATAAACAGATACCAATCTCTGTGTGCTTGACTGACAAGTCCCAAGTTCCTGCTTAGTTCACCATGTCCTTGGCTTCTGTGGCCTGGAGGATGAAGAAATCAACTTTGAGACCCAACCCAAACAATGAAGTAGAAATCCCTGGTTCTGAACATTTTTGTTTGTTTAAAGTTCTTTTCCAGTTCTTCCAAGCATGTTCTAGGTTTAATAAAGACTAAGTACCACATGGTTTCAACATAGGAACTTTGGCACTTGGCCCCTACAGTTTTACTCATTCTGCCAATAGAACCAGAAGTGAGAACCATTAGGCCTGCCTCTCTGAAGTGCCATCCATAAACTGATTAAAATGAGGCATTATTGCTTGTCATCTGACGTTAGTAAGCAAAACATTGATAGAGGAGCTTGTAAGGCAAATACTGTCCTTTCATCTGCATCTTTTTAGTTCAATGTGCAGAATTCTCAGTTGGTTTCAAAGAACATTAAGTATTATATTAACCAACTTTTCTAATTAAATTTCCTGGGAAGTTGCTCAATGTTTTTATTTTCTTCTATTGACTCATATTGCTTTTATTTATTTATTTTTTTGAAAAAAAAATCCAAACCATTTTTCTATTGAATGAGAATTTTTATACTTAAATCTTCCCTGTCAACATTCTGGAAAAGATCTTGATGACATCTTTTACATCCCTGACACATTTACAACATATTAGAGTAACTTCTTTAATGGCAGAAAGAAAAATAACAGTGTTTAGAAAGCTGAATGTTTCCTATGTTATACTTATTAAGAAAATGAGATGTCCAAGCAAATAAGTCTTAAACTAAGCAGACTATCCTGACATACAACCCTAAAATATAACAGATGGAGACATTTTTATTATATATTTAATGTGCCAAATGTTTAATTGCTAGTTGGTTTTGTAAGATTTTTTTCTTCAGCCAAGGACTATGTTTGTTTGCTTTTAGTATGACAACTAGTCTAAGAATGCACGGGTGGTTAACCAAAGGGGTGTGGGTAGTCCTGAAACATGCCTAACTACTTAAAGACGATTGTTGAAAACTTTAAATAACTGTACTTGCCCATATCGCTAGTGAGCCAAAACAATAAGTAAAGGCAACTCTGCTTCTGTTCTCATTTTTTAAATGGCGTGTGTGAGTGAGATTAACATTTACTTAAGACATTTTGACAGCAGTCAAGATTTCCTCAAGAAAGAACTTAGGATTCAGTTTTACACGTTTTAGGAGAGAGACATGTGGCATATATATATATGCAGGTCTTGGCATGTTCGAGTCTTTTCCCGTGTAAGATTGAGAGTATCTTGGCGATGTTTCGACGAGGTCCCACTCACCATCTTCAGGCTGGTGCTTTCGGCTTCATGCTTGTGTGAACAAAGCGTGATCGGAGCGGCCGTCTCTCTATAAATACTGGTGGGGAGGTTGGCTGTTTGTCATTTCTTGATTGGTTGATGGAATTGATGTTTTGCAGATTGGCTGGCTTTTTTGTAAGAACATGTGTGGCTGAGGTATTGGCTGTGTGTCTATCAGCCTCCTGTGTTGTAATGACCTGGGTCATGGGCTGTGTGATGACCTTCTGAGTTCTATTGTTGTGACATCCTGGGTCTTGTGCTGAAATCTCCTGGGTCGTTGGCTGTGTTGTAACATCCTGAGGTTTTATGGTGTAACCTCCTGAGTTTTGTGATGTGATATCCTGAGTGGGTGGCTGTGATGTGACGTTCCAGGTTTTGGTTTGGCTCCGAGTTTGAGGCCTGGCTATGTGTTCATGCTGTGTGTCAGTTTGCTTGGTTTGGGGGTCGGGGTGTGTGGTGATGCAGCCGTGGTCTGGTTTCTGGATGGTGGTTGCCTTTCATCTATGGGGTGGGTTTGGGTTTGAGTCTGGTGAGGGAGATTGGTGGTGGTGTCATGTGTTGTTTTGGGTCCGGTGTTGGTTTTCATGGCTGGGACTCATTTGTTGATAAGGGCTAGTTTCCAAATGTCTGGTAGGCAGGAGGCATCGTCCCATTTATTCATGTTATGGGGTTTTTCTCTATTTCGATAGCTTCCCTGATTATTCTCTTGTTGAAATGTTCAGTATTGGAGATTAATTTGGTTCCCTCAAAATTAATTTCATGTCCTGCGGCTTTAAGGTGCTGGAAAAGGGAGGAAGTATTTTCTTCTTTTCTGACTGTGTTCTTGTGTTCTGCGATGCGTGCATTTATTCTCCTGTTGGTTTGTCCAATGTATGTGGCTGGGCAATTGTTGCATGGTATTTCATAAACTCCTTGGTTATCAAGCTGGATCTTGTCTTTGGGGTTTCTCAGGATGTTGGCTATTTTTTGGTCAGTGCCAAAGGCTGTCCTGATATTGTACCTGTGGAGAATTTTGTTGATTTTATCTGTGGTGCCTTTGATGTAGGGGAGGAGGGTGATGCCGTTGTCCTGTTCTGTGTCTCGGTTTCTGGGGGGTATCTCCTTTAGGATTAGGTTGGTAATTGCGTTTCTTTGGAATCCGTTGGAAATTAATACGTTAGGGAGGATATGTAATTCTGTTCTCAGGTGGTCTTTGTCAGCTAGGCGTTTGGTTCTGGAGATAAAGGTCTTGGCTATAGAGTTTATCTATGCAGGGTGGTGATGGGATTGTGCATTTAAGTAGCAGTTGGTGTGTGTTTTCTTCCGGTGGATGGTGTATCCCAAAAAATAGCCAACATCCTAAGAAATCCCAAAGACAAGTTCCAGTTAGAAAACCAAGGAGTTTATGAAATACCATGCAACAATTGCCCAGCCACATACATTGGACAAACCAACAGGAGAATAAATGCACGCATTGCAGAACACAAGAACGCTGTGGAGTCCCACCATTCTGATCATCTTCAGAAGGACAATCTGTAGAAAGCACTTTCCCCCAAATTTGGAGATAATAAAGATTCTACAGATTCCCTCTATTGATTCATTCAAGTATTATCTATCAAATTTAGGTATCGCCCATCTCACTTTCAGGGTGATTCTGGATGGGTTACAGCTAAAATATGTATCATATTTATAAATGTATCATATTTATATAGCCACATATCTCATACAAACTTTATTCGGTTTAGCAAATTTATATAATCGAAAAGTTATGAGACCAGGGTATTTAAATGTGACTACTCTTCTTTTGTTATATTGCCTTGTAAAGGTTTTGTAAAACTCAAAAATCTGCATATTATGCTATGTATATGGACTGGCCTTTATGAAAACATTGATTTAATCAAGATAGGGGCATCCTTGGTTTTTTTTTTTTCCCCCACTGGTACTGTGGTTGCAAACATTTTATGTTGTGTGCTGTTTTAACTGGTAGCATTTTAAAATGTGCTTTTATAAAACATGAACCTACCATGAGGAAGAAATATCTTGAGAAAGACCTAAAACAACACACACAGGAGCATAAATAGATCTGCAGCAAAGATGCCGAGCAGAATCCAGTTTCTTCAATTTTGTTCCCGTCTCTTTGTGACTTCTTTTTGTGCCCTACAACATAAAAATAAAAATGCAGTAAGTTTTCTGTTACTTCAAAATAAAGAATGTTTGGAGCTGCTTGAATTACATATGATCCAAGCCATTACAAAGTGTAATCTTGTTAACAAAGCACATGGCTACATCCAGAAATGTGAAAAATATTTGAACTTGGGAATACAGCCTTGTCTGTCCAACAACCTTTTTCTGTTCAAATGAATATTACATCCTGCATGCATTATGCACTCAGAATATTTTTATGGACCTCTGTTCACTAGGTTAATGCATTAATTTATATAATGTGTATTGATTTTTCAAGGTAAAGTTATTGGGTCTGTTTGACCCTATCCTTGACTCATATTGAGTGGCTTGAATAAATGTAAGCATTCGGAAATGTCGAAGGATTTGACATTATTTAATAAAAAGAAAAACATGGTTTTTTTTTCTTTAAAAAAATCATTTAAATATCCACTGCAACAGTAATGTTTAGTTTCTATTTCAATTAAAGGGGTGAATAGGACACAGCAGAAAAAGTTCAAAATTAAATTTATTTTTACATGAAAGGGTATTAGGGAGAATTTATCATGTTTTGTTTTGCATAATGGGCAAGCTTTATCAGATCACAACTTTCAAATAGAAAGGTATGAGAACTACGCAGTCGCTTTTGTAAAGTGAAGCTTTAAGCATTGAATTTGTGTGGAGGAGGAAAACAAATAAGGCAGATAGGAACTCCCAGGCAGGGGCTGAACTCACATTGAATAAATTACTTTCCCTTTTCCCTTCTGTTCAGAGAAAATAAAAAAAATAAAAACAAAAGAAGTGCAAAACCAAACATTTCCTTTGTGTGGGAGAGGTGATGCTTTAGGACTGTCTTTTTAAAAAGAAGCCTAGGAATACAAGGCAATGCAGAGTCCCTCAAGTAATATTTCCTGCCAACGAAAATGATGCACGGAAATCCATTTTTATAATTGTAGACCCCAACATTAGGGGAAATATACAAAGATTTCTTGAAACTTTTCTGGATCAGGAGAAAATAGGAGATTGTCCATATGTGTGCAGGACAGCTGAGCTTCATGACGAGACTTCAGACAACCATTTTATGAGGGTTTAGGTGCTCAAAGATAACAGGATCAGCCACCTCGCTTGCAACCACAGCAGAACCTTTTAAAGGACACTGCTCACAAACCGTTCTTTCTAAACCCTTTCAAAAATTGCCTATTAACCTTCTTAAATCATATTGTCAGTTAACCATCATAATGATTAGTTTTAAAGGTGAGTTTTGTCTTCAACTCTGAACAAAAGAAAAACAATATTATAAGTTTAAAGAATTTGATCAGCAAAAAGTTAAATACGATTTTGATCTCAAAAAGTTATAAACAGATTTAAGGGTTTAGAAACATTTGGAAAATTGACTTGTATTAGAAAATCTTGGAATTAACAATAAAAATAGATAGCTTCTATAGATTGATTTTGGCTCCCCAGCTATTGCAAGTCATAACAGCACACACACACACACACACACACAAAGGAAATAAGAGGGAATTAAAGTTTCTAAGCAGAAACTTTAGATTCCTGATCTCAATTAATATTAGGACTTAGAAAAAGATACAAAACATTATAATATCAGAAATATTAAAAAAAGAACTTTGAAGAATGGAACCAAAAATTAGCAACCACAATATCAACACTTTAATGATGTTTGCTTCTATGGATAAACTATATCTAAAGTATGTTAATGAAGGAATGACAGATGTGGAATAAATTTTATTTGACAAGACACAAAGAAATTGGAAATGAAGAGAATATTTGGGAAAGGATGTACAAAATAAACTCCCTGAAGTTTTAAAAATTAAAAGGGAAATACAAATGATAAACCAAGAAAATAGCTTAAAAAATGTTTTCTTATTGTACCTACAAAAGAGACTTGTTAAAACTGGAAAAAATCTATGCAGTGGGATAAAGAAGATCTGAAGAGAAACTAAATCCTACAATAACATTTAATTGAATTAAAGATTAAGAAGTTAAAAGTTAAAGATGTTAGAAGTAAAATAAAGGAATATAAAGTTGATTTATCTGATTAAAATTAAAACAAGACATTTGGTTGCAAAGTTCTGGCAACTCTTTATGGATTTTTTGCTGACACCAGGATTGAACATTGTGTTTTATTGGATATACTTACTGTATAAAGCTTGGAGTATGGGATAAAGAGATGTCTGTTTGTAACCTTATAGAAGGTGACAACTTGGGAAATTTGTTTATATTTGTTGTGATGAAGGTTGGAAGTATGTTTATTTTTTCCTCCTTTTTATAGTCTTTCTTTTCTTTTTCCTACATTTTTTCTATTCTCTTTCTCTTAGATCAGTTTGCATAGGTAATCTTCAACTTATTACAGTTTGTTTAATGTTTGTTTGAAATTACAATGGCACTGAAAAAGTGACTTATGACTATTTTTACACTTACCACCTTTGCAGTTTCCCAATGGTCGTGCAATCAAAATTCAGACGCTTGGCAACAGACTCAAATTTATGGCGGTTGCAGTGTCCCAGGGGTCATGTGATCCCCTTTTACAACCTTCTGACAATAAAGTCAATAAAGAAGCCAGATTCACTTCACAATCCTGTTACTTAAACTCTGTAGGGATTCACTTAACAACTGTGGCACGGAAAATCGTAAAATGGACCAAAATTCACTCAACAATGTCTCACTTAGCAACAGAAATTTTGGACTCAATTGTGGTTGTAAGTCGAGGACTACCTGAACTAGTTTTTACTGCTGCAATCAATTTTTTAAAAAATAATTATATAGTAAGAATATGCATGTAAATCATTTTTTAAGATTACTATCTATCAATCAATCAATCAATCAATCAATCTTTCTATCTTATATCTATCTTCTTCATCATCATCATCATCTATAAAAGGAAATAAAATAAAGTGCACGATGAAATAAAAATATGGCAACATTATACAATTAAAGAAGCCCAGAACATTCAGTATTATGTTTAAATATTAGGTTACAAACAGTATTATTTAGCTGATACTGATTTTGAAGGCTGTGGTAAAAGCCCAAATAAATACAAGTTTATGGGGAAGTATTATCAAGCAAAAAATAGTGTATTAGACTTAAGCTTAGTCATGTACAATTAGGAGAACTAATCTATTGTTAATTTATTCCACTGTTTTAAAGGGGCCTAAACAGGGGTGGGATTCTACCAGTTCACACCTATTCGCTAGAACCGGTTGTTAACATTTTAAGCAGTTTGGAGAACTGGTTGTTAGAAGAAATTACTGGCCTAATCCTGTAAGGAAGGCAGGAAGCAAACATTCTGGTGTTGCTTACAGAAGCTGCCTGTCATTAACACTTATTACATTCTTGGCAGGACTAGACTGCCTGTCTCAGGAACTTCTCTGGAGTTTTTTTCCCCTCCTTTGCTGGCACTTTGCTTTTGTGGAGTGACCATTCAAAGTTACAATGGCACTGAAAAAAGTATGACCATTTTTCACACTTACAACTGTTGCAGCATCCCCACAGTCATGAGAGGCCAGGCGAGGAGATGCATGCCTCAATGTGAGTGATATTGAGTTGGCCATACCCAGCCAATAATATGACCACCAAGCCATGCCCATCAATTAAGCCATGCCCACAGAATCGGTTGTTAAAAAATTTGAATCCCAGCCGTGGGCCTAACCAAATTTAGATTCAATAAATCTACTGAAACCTAAGTAAGCTTGAGAGAAAAAATAGACTCCATATACCTAGGGAATGTTATCTACATTAAAAGGTATGATTTAACTGCAGAGAAAATGATTTTGCTTTGGAAAATCTCTAAGAAGATAGGACAGATCAAGTATTCAAACTTTTCGACAATGTTCAGCCCAGTCTACCAAGAGAATTTTCCTTTTCACCATATATGTTGTTTCCCTTCTTCTGTTGATGTTCTTATCATTATTTCAAAATGTGATCAATCTGAAACACTTGAAAGGAATGGTACCCAAATGGATTTATATCCAACTATATGCAATGGCAGCCTTGGTGACCTTTCTAATTTGGTTGTTAAATACCATTGGCAGAAATGAAAATGAATCATGTCAGAGGGCATGGTGAAGGTGGTTGAGTTTGGCTTTCATTCCTCGAAATCAGATTACAACTTCCTTCTTTACAGAGTTCAAAACTTGTTTTTCCTGGTAGAATTAACTTCAAGGTTGCAATTAACTAGATTTGAGATTACTGCTCTGCTGATTACATTCTGTAAGGAAACAAGAGAAACATGTCTTGTCACCATAATTGTCTTGATTTTAAACTTGGTATTCTTTCATTTTTCAATTAGTAGTCAAGGCAAACAGAAAACCTGACTATGTCAAGTCATGTAAACTCATAAATAAAAGAGGTATTAAAGCACAAATAGGGGTAGGTGGGGATTCCTTTTATAAATATTCAATAACAAAACAAACAATAACCACTAAGGATCTTTTGCCTTGTCAAATCAAAGAAAAAAAAACATACATTTTAGCATCCCTCAAAACAAATCTGTATCATTTCTGAGGTATTTATTACGCATTAAAACCTTTTTTGAAGGATTCAAAAATATAGATTTCAATGGTTAAATTTTTAGAAGATGATGATAATTTTTTTTAAAAAAAGAATTCTTACCTGGTACATATATACTAGAATTTGAAGGCATAGAAAACAACATTGAGATTAGTAAAATAGGAATACAAAAGACAAATCAAGAAAAGGTTTTGAACATAGAATAGCTGTGACAGGAAACTTTTTGGGGATGTGTTTTCATGGTATTTACAAAGTAGACTGGTGAAAGTTTTCAAGTCTCCTTTTGAATGCCAAACATTGATGGAAGATCAAATCTTGCTATGCTATTGGAATGATTTAAAGATCAATGTTGTGAAGAAATAATTCACAAGTGTGACATTGATGTTTCCCATAACCAGGCCTCACTGAGAGGGGTCTAGATAACCTATTTCCTCCAGGACACCCTGAAGCTGCCAAGAAACCACCTTCTCCGCCAGCTTCCTTAAAAAGCCAAGGTGAGAGACTGGACAGAAAGTGTCATCAGACAGGTGGGGTTTTTTTTAAGGAGAGAGAAAACGAAGATCTCCTTAAAAGATCCCAGAAGGAAGAATTTATTACTGCCTGAATCTACCTGGTTATCACCATCCTGGAGACAGGGATCTATCTGACAGGTGATTGTGCTGACAGCATCGAAAACTCTGTCCACTTCATCAGTGCAATAGGACCAAACTAATTCCAGAAAACCAGGTAGGATCTTTCCCCAGGCATTGCACATGGACGTGCATCATGCACGGCTTCCAACTAGGAATGAATCTGAGTAACTTTGTCCATCAGGTGTTCAGCAAATTCCTCTGCACATCCTGAAGATGATCACCCAAACTTTCTTGTCCCAGGAGGGACCAGGTGATCCTGAACAGGGCCTCTAGAGGCAACACTCTGTGGGTGGAGAAATAATGGTGTTTCTCTTCTCTTACCTCCATTGGGTAGGCCTTAACAGCAGCTCTGGTCAGATTCATCCATCATTTATTTATTTATTTATTTATTTATTATTTATTTTATTTTAAGTACTTATATACCGCCCTTCTCCCGAAGGACTCAGGGCGGTGCATTTGAAAGAGTTTGAAAACAACTGACAAATCATTTACAAAAAATATAATTGTCTAACCTGCTGCAATTCCATGCAGCAACACATATTTCTCTTGCTGCCCTCATATGCCAGTCTTTTATATATATATAAAACACAATAGTACCCACTAATGCAATTGTCAAATTTCTCCATATTTTGTCTTCCGAAAAAATGGATTTTCTCTTATGTGTCCTGAAAGCCTTTCTTGTATAATACTTTTTTTTTTACAATGGCACATTGTAAAAAATGTGATCATTAGTAGTCAAGGCAAACAGAAAACCTGACTATGTCAAGTCATGTAAACTCATAAATAAAAGAGGTATTAAAGCACAAATAGGGGTAGGTGGGGATTCCTTTTATAAATATTCAATAACAAAACAAACAATAACCACTAAGGATCTTTTGCCTTGTCAAATCAAAGAAAAAAAAACATACATTTTAGCATCCCTCAAAACAAATCTGTGATCATCACTTTGATCTTTTAATCATAGCATCCTTCAACTTCATCTTCAGTTATAATCCAGGCATTAAATAATTTTCTAATAATTGGCTGGACCATGAGTTCAGAGATGAAATGCTTGCTTGATCTGACAAATCAACAGTTTTACTCCCAAAGCTGGATTTCAATTATTCTTTAAATTTCATAAAACCATGAAAATTGTGCTCAGAAGAACAAAACTAAAAAGCAAATAGGACCTGCCTAACAACATATAAGTAGAAGGTCAAAATAATGCCGCCCCCCCAAAAAATTGTCTTGTAATGATCTCTAAACATATCCTGAAATGTAAGACTTTATTGGGGATGATAGTGACTTGTCATAGTCAATTAGGCTGTCTATATTGAGTTGATTGCAATTACTCTCTGGTGTGATAGTTGTGTTCCCTTGTTTTCCCTACATTCATTTTTCCTTCAGTACACCTTTTTTTAACATACAGAGATTGAACTTTATTGGTTTAAAAGGAGATTTTCCCATCTTCTGGATATGCAAAACTGCATGGCTGCACAGCTACCCCTTGTGTTTCAGAACTGCAATAATTGTATATTGTTTAGCTTTTAGCAAGACCATACAAAGAACAAATTTTCCTAGAATTGGAAAAGTAAAAAATTCTTGGTAGACCTCTCTGCTAGCGAGGAAGTTCAATTTGCATCTCACTTTGGAACTAATGGAAGAAGAGTTTATCAATGAGATTTTAAAATTTCCCTTCCTTCCAGTTTATAAGAAGGAAGGAAGGAAGGAAGGAAGGAAGGAAGGAAGGAAAGAAGGAAGGAAGGAAGGAAGGAAGGAAGGAAGGAAGTTCTCCAAAAAACACATTCAAGGCAGCCCATTTATTTGTCTAATTCCAGCTACTGCATGAAGGTAAAATTCAAAATCCATGTTAGTGACCACTAGAATTGAGATGAAATAGCTGCCTTATACAGTATAACTTTAAGATAAACTCACCTGTGATAAATCACAGTGTACCTTGATAGCTTCTCCAAATTGAAAATCAACTTGTTACTATCAGCTTTGGAAGAAAAGGAAAAAAGGAGCCCACAATTTTCAACATGGTTTTTCTCTATTTAAAAGACATCCCTATTTACTATAGTTAGAGTGGGAGTTGTTAAATTGTCAAGTTAGCATATTAAGCTTAAGCATAGGTACTAGGAGAGATGAACGAAGTAGAAATTGTCTTTTAACACAATTTTTGTTGAACATATTTCTAGTTGAGACATTATTCCATAAAAATAAGTCTCATGTTTGCCAATAATAAATACTCAGTTTATTGAGGGACATGATAGATGTTACATCACTTGAGCTTAGTAATTTCTCATTTATTCTTTTTGAAATTACAAGATAATTACATGATTTGTTTAATAATTATTATGGAGAACTGGTAGCGGAAATTTTGAGTAGTTTGAAGAACCGGCAAATACCACCTCTGACTGGAGATTTTACAGTATCCTTCCCCTGCCACGCCCATCAAGCCACACCCTCAGAACCAGTAGTAAAAAAAATTGAATCCCGCCACTGATTGAGCCCCAAATTTTGATTGTTAAGTGAGACATTTGTTAAGTGAGTTTTGCCCCATTTTACTATCCTTCTTGCCGCAGTTGTTAAGTGAATCACTGCAGTTAATAAGTTAGTAACCTGGTTGTTAAATGAATCTGGCTTCCTCATTGAGTTTGCTTGTCAGAAGGTCGCAAGAGGGGATCACGTAACAAAGGTCATAAATATGAACCAGTTACCAAGCAACTGAATTATAATCACATGATCATGGGGAAAAGGTCATAAGTCACATTTTTTAGTACTCTTATAACTTTGAACGTCTCTAAATAAATGGTTGTAAGTCAAGAACTGCCTGTATTAATATGATTATTATAATTTGATTATTATTCTTAATCTTCCAAATTTGGATTTATTGATTGAGGCATTAGTCCTTTTGAGGAATTATCAAATACAAATGGAATTTGGAAGAATCTATTAATTCCAAAAGCTGCTTTGAAGTTGTTGGCCATGCTGTAGGGGGAACAAGTGTCTTGCATAATCTCTGACAATGAATTAGCCTCCAGTGTTAGTCAAAGAAGGTGAACATTAATTCAGGAAGTTCCTGCCCAGGTGCAGAGAGGTCTATTATAGGGATAATGACAATTTATTTAGCGGGCGGAATTTTGGAGAGAATTGATTGTGGAATATTAAAAATGTGCCATTTTCATATTTAGGGGTGGACTTCCCTAATGAGACTGGATATAAAACCATGCTGGGTTTTTTTAGTGATTTATTTTTAAGTGTTTCTCAATATTGGCAATGTAATCTTGGAGAGCTCTCCATAGTAGGAAATGTGTGGGAAAAAATTGGGGGTTCTGGAGGTGTGTAAGTGCAACATGGCAAATTCGAATGAAGATTCTTCTCAGTCTTCATTGAGTTTTCAGCGTATAAACTGAAGCTTGCTTGAGTAGCAATGCTTCCTCCACTGTTTTCAGGTCTGTGGTTTGGAGATGGTTTCAGATGTCCAGAAAATGATTCCCTAGTTTTGCCAGGATTTCAACAATCATGTCCCATTTTTAAAAGCCAAGAATTAAGGCAATGCTGATTTGAAATATATATTGTGGGAAGGCATGAAACTTGACTTTTTAGCCAAGTTTTTGATTTATTTTTTGCAAATCAAATCAGGTAATATTTGTACCTTTCCAAGAAGATTCAACTGCTTTCTCTATTGCTAAATTATAATCTGGAATTATTTTAATCAAATATTGAATCTTAATAAATTTCAAATATGGCCAAGAAAGTAATGATCTTGGCATAAAGTAAGCGTTTGCGTGAGAAATTGGTTTAGAATCAATGCAAATCCTAAATTTGGAAAAAATTAAATGTTAACTCAATTCAGTTCCTTGTTGATAGAAATCCTGGATTAGCACATTAGCTATTTAAAATACAGCATATTTTGATTTCAAACCAGTATTGTTTATTTTACCTTGAAATAATATATTAGTTATAACACAACTGTGAACTTTGGGTTGCAATTTAACGATCTCCTGTAAATGCATCATACAGTTTGTTGAAAGATGTAATTGAAACTACTCTTGTGTGCTATAGTTAATGCAAGAGGTCATGGTGAATAAGCTCTGATCATTTATATATTGCTGCATTGAATTGCTTTTAAAAGACCCCATTGTTTCTCATACAGTTAATTGCTATCATTTGAAGATGGTATCCTTCTCCATAATGTTGTAAGTTATTCTCCTCATAAAAAGAGTTTTCAGTAGCTGAACTGTAATAACATATAAATCATAAGCCTAATAAGTAAATTAAACCATTCAGCTTTTTTCTAGGTCAACTTTCTCATCAGTGTCAAACTACCTCCTGGTATCTCTATAATATTTCAGTGTTCTCTATGAAGAATTTCACAAGAAAGATACCAATTCCGAGAGATTCCAACTTTTGCTATAGATGTGGTTGTGTTTTCTCTGAAAGACCAAAGGTGTTTTGTTCTGGGATTCATGGCTTCTGTTTTAAGAGCAGGTAGAAACCATGGCTTGGAAGTCCAACTATGGTTGGTGCACCAGTTTTGATCCTTCCTGGAAGAGGAGGCACTCTGGCTACTCACATTTTTGCCGTCTTTTCTCAGACCTTCAAGGTAGATCAAGAAACAAAAGCAGCAGCAATTACAGGAATGTTTCTGACTTTAGTAGGGTAGAATAACAAAATCTGAGTTTCTTTATTTTGAATTATATGGCCATCCTTCTTGCCAAAATGACTCTGGGCAGCAAACAAAGTTTAAATATAAAAGCAACAATATAAATAATTGCAAAGACCACCCAACATACAAGCCATAAAAGTGAAACTGAAAATAAAAACCCATGGAATAATGTCAAATCGTTTAGGCTTCATTGACACCCATGCCTATTCAAACAGCCAAACCTTATTATATTCAAATTTGCCATGCCAATTAACAAAACCTGTTACATATTCGTGGCTCTTTCCATTCAGATCAAATTGTAATCTCCTCATAAATCTAATTTAGTGAAAATGTGTGCCTTCTGAATGTGATTTAGGAGGTCCAAAATAAGAGTAGTTATTCATAATGGTTACAGAACTCAGAAATCAGTAATCTTGCATAATTCTAAAGAATTATATTTCCTTTTTATAACAACATTGGCACAGATATGGGAGATTAAGAAGACCATATAGTATAAATCAATTGTTCATATTGTTGCCTGAAAAATATTTTAAAGATTTCTGGCAATGCAAAATATTACAATATAGCAGTCCTTGTTTAGCAACTGGCTCATCTAGCAACCATTTACAATTACAACGGTAATGAAAAAGTAACTTCATGACCAATCCATACATTACAGGTCTGTAAAGCAAAGGAAAGCTGAACTAAGATTGTAAGGAAAACATTCATAGTTTTCCCTAGTGAAGTCTTTGCTTAAGACAGAGTGGCCAGTCTCAGTTGTATTTACTAAATGAGAACTCAACGGAATGATCCTAATACAGAATGGAAGGAGAAAAGAGAAAGAGCTTGGCACCTTCAAATGTTGCAGTTGGCACCTTTGAGAAAGAAAAGAAATTGTCCCTTGCTGCCAGCCTATGCCTAATATTAAGATGGCAAGTAAGGAAGCTGTGATGTGGATATCAAGAATTCTTTAGGATCAGTTCAACTGCAGAGGAGTTGTACTTTGGAAAATGGGATTGGAATAACAGAGTTGGGAGGATCCTTGGAGGATTTCTAGTCCAACCCCCTGCTCAAGCAGGAAACCCTATACCAGGGGAGGGATACGATAGGGTTAACTACCAGTTCGGGATTTACGAGGTTCGGTGATTTATGATGTGGCTTCCTGCACGCTGCAAGCGGTCACCTGTAAATCGCCATCAGCACGCTGCGTGCAGAAAAGCAGCTTTTGAAACAGCCCTCTTTTCCTGCTTTTTAAACTGCAGCTGTGCCTCATTCAGCAGCTGAAGTTGAAAAATCAGGAAATAAAGATCAGGTGGATGGGTGGGCAAAAACATCAGCAGACAAAGAACCGGTTCTGTGTCTGCTGCTCTTCAGAGCCATCGGTTCTACAGAGGTGGACAGAACTGGTAGAAACCCACCCCTGCCCTATACCATTCCAGACAAATGGTTGTCCAGTCTCTTCTTAAAAACTTCCAGTGTTGGAGCACCCACTACTTCTGGAGGTAAGTTGTTCTTAATGATTAATTGTTCTAACTGTCAGGAAATTTCTCCTTAGTTCTAAGTTGCTTCTCTCCTTGATTAGTTTCAATCCATTGTTCTTGCTCTGCCTTCAGGTGCTTTGGAGAATAAGTTGTCACCCTTTTCTTTGTGGCAGCCCCTTAGCTATTGGAAGGCTGCTATCATGTCATCCCTAGTCTTTTTTTAAATTAAACTAGACATACCCAATTCCTGCAACTACTCTTTGTATGTTTTAGCCTCCAATCCACTAATTTAGTTGCTCTTCTCTGCATTCTTTCTAAAATCTTAACATTTTTATATTGTGGCTACCAAAACTGGATGCAATATTCCAAGTCTTATCAAGGTATTATAAAGTGGTATTAACGCTTCATATGATCTTGATTCTAAGCCCTCTGTTAAAGCATTGTACAAAATAACAAACCTCCGAAGAACATCAATATTTCTTTTTTTGCTGGGTTTTTTTTCTGGGGGAGGGGGCTGGTACCAAAGTCCCTCCTAGATATGTGTCCTTTGAAAAGCAGTTTCATTGGCCAAAGTGTCCCTGTTATTTGATTTAAATGTTAATTGATTAAACTATCAGATAAATGATTAGAAGTTCTAAAAGAAAACTAAACCAAAGAAAGGCAAGTTTCCGATCTTGGATAAATAATATTAGTAATTGGATAAATACTATTATCCACATGCACATTTACATTGGGTGTTTAGCTAGATATTTGTATAATTACTAAACTACCATGTGACTTTCCCCCATTATCTGCTGACCTCTCCCAGTTCCCATACCCACTATGAAAATTTCTCATGAAAAGATTCATGTACAGAAACTTCTTTTCTCTCTCTTGAATCCCTGCCAGGTTGTTACCTCACCACATGATATGGTTTTCCTGATTGGTGCATTTTGATTGCTACTGAATAAAATATTCAGAAATTCTTTATGAGTGAGAATAATGTGAAGGTGCTCCTATCTATGGGAGATATTCTGACATTAATTTCTTTCCTCAAACAGTTGTGAGCACACTCATTTAAAAGTAAGACCCTTGAACATGGAATGGTTGCAGTTTGTTTCCTGATACTCTATGTATTGGTGTAAATATGTCATTTGTTTTTCCTTCATTTTACTTCTTTTCCTCCTGAGTTTAAAATAGCTGTTCCCTTGAAATGCAGTTCTTATTTATTGATTCACTTATTTTGTTCCAACATTTGTAACCAGACTGCTTCAGAGTCCGTTGAAAATTCTTAAGCTGCTCTTTTGTAACAATGTTTTCTCAGGTCAGTTTACAACATTCTCCATCCCCTTCGTATTACTCATTGTAAAGATTCTGGTAAACCTGACAGGTAAGCTATTGTCTAAATTCTGATTCAAATCTGCAGGCTGCAGTATTAAGAAAGTAAACCATATTGACATTCCATGATAGAGCTTGGAGAAAAGGAACCCACACTCAAAGAACAAAAGAATAGTGAGGGGAAGGTTAAGAATGTTAAATCTAAAAGTTTAGTTTAATTATAGTGTGAATTATTGACTGTAGCTTATTTGACAACTGTTCCTTAGCTGACCTTCTGAAAGAGTCATTTCTTAATCGACAGTGGAATTGTGAACTTAATGGCATTTTTATCAGTGCTCAGTCACACCTAAATTAATTGTGTTTTAACAAAACCCAAAGAATTCTCTTTCAAAACCCCACCCTTTTCCATCCCAATTTCAGTTTGCTCACATTAATATACCCAATTGTTTAAGTCACGCAATATATCAGAAATGAGAATATTTTTATCAAGGATTTGGCTACAATACATGATGCCCAGGTTCCATGGATTAAAGTGTTTGTCATGCTTCCAAAGATGCCTCTGCTGTATTTGGATTACAAAAGGAATTTATACCCATACTGAAGAAACTAATGGAACAGTTTAACCTTGACACTACACTGCATGTAGCACCCATCCTAATATTAAATACATATAGTTTCAGGAAGTGATATTTATAGCTATGAAACTAGAACATTGCATATTTATTAGTTTAAGAACTTACTGCAAGAAAAAAGTATATATCGGTCTTGTGTCTTACCACAATGTGCACTGGTTGAGATAGGAGCTTCCCCAGAAGCCCCTCTATACCAGGGCTATCAAACTCACAGTCCACAGGCTGGATGCGTCATGTGCTGGCCACGCCCACGTCTGGTTTAGCGAAGGGGAAAAAGTTGCGATATGTCACATGATGACGCCATGATGACGTGCGTTTGACACCCCTGCTCTATACTGTAGACATGAAATTTTGTAGTTCATTTTAGGAATTTTACTTCCATTCTAAATTTAATATGACATTCTCTTTTAGATAATGATTTATCATGACCTTTAAAATGCTAATAAAGCTTAAATCAAATATACTTCTATGTCTATTTTGATCTCTCTTTTTTTTGCATTTTATGTATCAAACTGGGCTCATGGTCTCTTAGAACTTAGCTCTTAGTCTGCTGCTGAGAAAGATGGTAAGGCCATCAAATTGTCCGAAAGTGTACAACCATACTTTACAATCTAATCGAAACAAGGCAACTTGCAATATTTAATTAATTAGGAGGAGAAAGAGAAAAAAGATTACAAAACATTAACAACGTGTTGTTCATCAATAGGAATTTCTCTTGTCCCCAAATTTCTATTTGTGGGTTGTTTTTATTTTTTTTTTAAAGGAGAGGATTGTAAATCTTTGGTTATAATATACAATTTTTTATTTTCAATATTATTATTGTCCTAATGTTGATTTGTGTGCAATTTGTGTGTGTTTCACCTTACTATTCTTAATATTTGTTCTCAAGCACTTTCTATTAGATAATGGAAACAACTTTTCCCAAAATATACATGATGTAACATTTTGAAATCTAACTCAGATGTATTTGCTTTTTTAAGAAAGGAATGCCTAACTCCAAAGCACACATTTATAACGTTGCAGTCCCAGCATTTCTCCATAATTGGGCTGGACTGCAAAAATCCAGCTGACCAAGTGATGGTAGGAAAGAGATGCAAAAAACTTTGTTTCTCTCCAGCAGTTGACCATATTCGCGAGGACTTGAAAAACAGTCTCAGCTTTGGAATGAATATTATAACCATTTTAAGCCTCAGTAGCAATCTGTGGTAAAACACTAAATGTAATCAGTCTCATTCATTGCCTGTTTGGCCAACAGAAAGTGGTTATCCTGTTTTACTTCTGACAGATTTATCCAAGTAACAAATAAATATATGGTTAGGAGAAGAAAAATTATTTGAAATGTGGCTAGAGAGGAAATGGGATTGGGGGAAGGATATTCTTCTTTAATGTGATGACTATTCCACTTGTGTTCCTTTGTACAGGCAGAATTGGTAGGAATGTTGTGGCAACGGCTATTCATTGAAGGCAATGAAGTCAACTTTAATTGACCAAATCTATGTTGGTTCATTCAGGTGTGGCTGATAATCAATACTAAGAGGCAACTCTTTCTTAGAATGAAAGGTGCAACAAAGCCTTTGTGCAGGTGATGGCTGTCTTGATGGGCAGGTGTTTTCATGTAGTCTCTGATAAGTGTAAGCTTCCTGGCTTCTACAGGAAGTTTACATAAGCCTTGCACAAACAAAAATTCTTTTTCATTTGTCCTTACCTGTCAGCAGAAAATGCACCCTAGTAAGAAAAGAGCCAAAGGGGCTGAAGAAGTGGGTGCCCTATTGTAGACAAATCTAATCTCAAAATACCATTCCCCCCCCCTCCTATTTTGGTTTCTCTTGTTGAAAATGTTGATTTGCCAATATTACATTTGCTTCCAGGATTCAATTATCATATGGACTTCTTTAAAGCTATGTCACAAAGAATGCCGAGTTGGTTGAGGGATTTTCAGTGAGCTTTTTTTTTTTTTGTATATGAGTTATAATAAGCATATGTTAGGACGTTAGTCTTGGTTTTCTTCTGTTTCAACATCAAAAGGATGTTGATAATGATCTTTTGAATTGTTGAGACAGAGCAATTTTTCAAAGAAGGTGTCCAAGAATGGAATAAAACCTGGTCTCCTGGCCAGAAATGTTTCCAAGAACCACTAAAAGAGGATTCTGGCCAGTGGTGGGATTCAAATTTTTTTTTACTACCGGTTCTGTGGGCGTGGCTTGATGGGAATGGCAGGGGAAGGATACTGTAAAATCTCCAGTCAGGGGTGGTATTTGTCGCTTCTCCGAACTACTCAAAATTTCCACTATCGTTCTCCAAAACTGGTCAGAACCTGCTGAATGCCACCTCTGATTCTGGCCTGGGATTGTGTGGTTGCCACTCCCTCAAACATACAATGATAACTTAAAGTTTTATCAGTGGCTATTGCAAAAATAACTTTCCCTTCTCTAGAGAGAAATTGGCTTTCAAAGGAGCCAGAAGTTTGTAGGTGTTTCATTACTGGAGGTTTTTAAGAAGAGACTGGACAGTCACTTGTCTGAAATGGCGTAGGGCAGGGTTGTCAAACTCTAGGCCTACAGGCCAGATGTATCACTCCCGATTTAATAAAGGGGAAAAAAGGTCCTGATAAGTCACGTGACACTGTCGTGACAACGTGAGTTTGACACCCATGGTATAGGGTCTCCTGCTTCAGCAGAAGGTTAGACTAGAAGCAGGGGTGGGCTTCTACCGGTTCTGTCCACCTCTATAGAACCGGTAGCTCTGAAGAGCAGCAGACATAGAACCGGTTCTATGTCTGCTGATGTTTTTGCCCACCCACCCACCTGGGCTCTTACCTGATCTTTATTTCCTGATTTTTCAACTTCAGCTGCCGTGCGAGGCACACCTGCAGTTAAAAAAGCAGGAAAAAATGGCTTTTTCAAAGGCCACTTCTCTGCACGCAGCGTGCTGATGACGATTTACAGGTGCGCGCCGTCAGGGAAGCACATCATAAATCACCGAACCTCATAAATCAACCGAACTGGTAGTTAACCCTGTCAGATCCCACTCCTGACTAGAAGACCTCCAAGGTTCCTTCCAGCTCTAGTCTGATTAGATTAGAAAAACACTGCAAGTTTAATCCTGTACATACTACCTCGAATTCCAGTTAAAAGCTGAAACCCCACTGAATGGGCTTTCAGCAAACATCAAAACTCTAGGCTTGGAATAGGCATTTTTTTTCACTTGTATTTTGTTTTTGTTTTTGCATGGGGAGAAGGGAGGAGAGAATCAGGACCAAAATGGATAGGGCGGTTCTGGAGAGTGGAAAACCTATGATAGGAGTAAGGCCAGGAAATTCCTGGGTTTTATTCACTTCTGCTTAGGGGAATTATTCCAATCACATGAGATATGGTTCTAATATCTCAGTTACCAAACTTCATCAAACTCACCACTCTAAATTATATTGGTGTTCAGTATAAGTTTTTTGAAGTACAGGGAAGACAAACAGAAGAAATTGTGACTAGGATTAGAGATATCTGAACAGGCAAACGAGGACATGGACAATTGGAAAAGAAACCTTAGAAGGGGGAAAAGATTGTTTATTGTTAAACTTTCTTGGCATTTGCAACAAAACTTAAAAGTCAAAAGCTGCAAAATAAAATCCCCAGGCCTACCTGTGTATTAATATTTCTTTCAGCTTCAGAAACTCTGGTTTTTCAATCACAACGTTTTTCTGATAAATCTTAATTTTCAAGAACATATACTAGTGATAACATAGAATGGATAACATGTTTTTCAAATTTCACTATAGAAATATATGACAGGTCATTTGATCTACAGGCTAAAGTGATCATAGATTCGAAAGGGCTGGATTGAAGCCAATTGCTGAAATCAGAAAATAAATTAAATAACATAAATCTAGGTTGCTGAGCCTGCAGATAGATGAAAAGAAAGAAGCAAACAATCTATAAGCTCACAATGTATAGTTTGAATGAATACTGTTGTGAAAATTGCCCATTTTCCTTTAGAAAAAGGTATTCAAAAGGTCAGGGCATAATGGATTTTAAAACTACGCTGCCAAATCAAGGACATGAGGACAAAAAAGAGGGCATGTCCTCCTTTTGCCAGATGTCTGGTAATTCTAGTTGTGATTCACCATAATTGCTGGTTGCTTCAGATAAGGAGATGATCAAATGGCATGAAGTAATACAGTCAAAAGTTGTGGCTTAACAAGTGTAGATTGTGCCTGGAAATCACATTTTAATAATCGACGTTCTCAGGATATTTATTCCTTTTTGGTATTTCCTAGAATCAAGCTGCATCCAATGCTTCGCTAATTGCCATTTCCTAATTTTAGGAATGAAATGGTTGTAAAGTAAATGGTTTCAACCATTAATATGAATAATCAATCATATTAGCCATGGAGATTAGATTAAAAGGCCTAGAGTGACTTGCAGAATAAAAATCAGGCATGAATTGAATGAACAAGGGATTGATATAGTTTGGTATACACAATTGCAAATACAGTCTAGATATGAAAAAGATGCTAAACTATATGGTTTTTATATAGAATTGACAGAATTGGATAATAACAGGAACAGAAGAGAGGTTGATAAAAAAAACTAACTACTTATTGGGTATCAAATTAGAAGAAGAACAAGTGATGAGAATTTTTTGCATGGGCAAAACTTTTTGACTATACAATAGAGTTAAAAAAATGGCAGCATCTGTGGGATAGAAACTACAAACTAACAATGTCAACAGCATATAAAGAAAACTTTATATATATAAAGTATAAGATGGTATTCAGCTTTGTTTGGGTATTTTCCCATGTCATTATAGTTGTGCTTTTAAAATTGTAGCGACGTTCCAGCAGAATATTCTGCCAAAACGTCGCTACAACTTTAAAAGCACAACTATAATGACATGGGAAAATACCCGAACAAAGCTGAATACCATACATATAAATACCCGCGAAAGCTTAAGAAAACAAAGTATAAGATGTTTTATAGATAGCATTTTGCACCAGCAAGATGGGCAAGAATGTTTAAAGACAAATCAGCTAAATGTTGGAAATGCCACCAGACACCTGGGTCATATTACCATATGTGGTGGAAATGTATAGAAGTTAAAAAATATTGGACAAAAATACATACATGGTTGGAGAAGAAGATACAACAACATATTGATTTGAAGCCCGAAATAGTTTTGCTGGGGATTTTACCAGAAACTTATAGTAAATAAAAAAATATATTTGATTATCCATGTATTAGTTGCAGCTAGAATTGTATTTGCACAGACTTGGAAGAGTGAAGAGATTCCTACGGATGAAAACATGATTAGGAAAATATTAGAATGTGCAGAAATGAATAGGTTAACACTTGCAATTAAAGAGAAGGAACAAATTGAATATTATATGGGAACTATTCTGCATAAATATTCTATTCTAAATAAATACGAAAGTCAGAAATAAAAGTAGAATAGCGAAATATAGAAAACATATTAATAGAATTAAATAAGTTAAGATGAGGATTGTTACAGTATTAGATATATTATGTATATCAGCATTAAGAATAGACAAATAATGAACATGGCTATAAATTTTAATTGTTACTGCACAAGACATTTGTACCCAGATGATACACTGTTTAATGGAAGATAGATTGTTTGTATTAAAATAAAATAAATTTTAAAAAAAGAATAAAAATCAGACACAGGAGGAGTTTGGAGATTTTTCTTTGATTACAGTTATATCAAGTCCATTTCAGGATTTAAAGTTTTGGTTTTATATGTGTTTTCTGCTCCAGGAAATTATTCTTCTGATGTTTTGATGCCCATGCAAAGCTCACTTGAGAGAGGGCAGAGTTCATTTCACCTCAGTAGGTGAGACTCAGGGAAAGAATTGCTGGAAAAGAGTTAAAAATTCTCTCTGTGTAGTATAAAAACAATGACTATTATCAGGATTAGTGAAGGAATTTGTCATTCAGAACTATGTTGAAGGGGAGGGACTTCACTAGCAAATGCTCCATTCTAGTTCAATTACATCCCCGACAGCCAGTCAACATGGTGATTTGTCAAAAGTATAATTAAAATGTTCATTTGACTTCCCCCCCAGCATGCTCAGAAAATAATACCATAGATTTGGAGATGATACATTGACAGGAGAGAGGGAACAATTTGAAGGCAATTGATGGAAGAAGAATTGGGAAGCTATATAATCCGGTTACACATGACTCTTTAAGAAAACTGTGGAATTGACATTGAAGTCCAGTTCTCTCAGCACATTGGATTTTTTTTAATGATGACCTATCATCATCATCATTTTATGAAAATACTGGCATGCTGTATGTTACTTCTGTGGTAAGGGAAAGTATTAGGCATACAATTGTTGCCCTTTATAATTTATTCAGTTTCAAAAGTTAAAAAAAAGGATAACTGGGAATGACTGAGGTAACAGTAGGGGCAGAATTGACATCAATGGTTTCATCCAATTCTATGAATTCTACTTTTTTTTTAACAGAACACATGATTCTGCATAAATATGCCTAAGTTCTTATAACTAAGGTCACTGAAGAATCTAGAGTACATTTAAATTTCAGTATGATAATATAAAAGGCAGAAAGAGTGGCACAAATTTGTTTTGGTTGATAGATTGATTTCTACTGTCCTCTCCAAGAAATAGGAGCCCTTAAAAGATCTGAGATGGCCATCAGAACAATGTTTCTATGGCCACAGTCCTAATCATACATACCTGAAGACACTAAGGATTTTGCTCCAGTCTGAAACTAGTCTGGATCTTTTCTCTCCCTTGGTCTGAAAGTTGAGGGGTGTGTATTTGTGTTTCTGGCTCATGCTGGTTTATCTAAAACTGAATCAAAACAGGTGGGTTTTTTTCTGCTTGTTGGCAGCCTGTTTTCCAATTAGTGGGAATGTTTGCCTCACCCTACCTCCCAGCTTCTGGACTAAATTAATCTTTCCTTCCACACCTAGAAAGTTAGTACTCCACTCATGATACCTGCTGTTTATAAACAATCCTACCACAACCTCCACCCATATCCAATAAACTCAATTATGGTTGCCTCCTACTAGGAATATTGCCTCCTCACAAAAGATGCTGACATACCATGAATGTGCTATTACAGCTCATTAGATAAGAGTAAAGGTGGCTTGTGTCTTCATATCAACCAGTGAGGTTTTTCAGAAAGAAACACACAGCATGTACTTAAAAACATGGGGTAGAACAGAAAACAAGAACAATCGATTGAATTCTGCTTTCATTGCAGGGTATGGTTGTTTTGTAGTTTATGGATCTTTTCAATGGTTTCATAGGCAGGGATGCTTTGATAGATATTAAGCACAAATCCGTTTCTTTTGCAGTGTTACATTTCTGTGTCAAATGATTAATTTGTAGAGCTCAGCAGGTAGGGTAAGATCTTCAAGGTGGCCAAAGCTGATCTTTAACAGGCACATCCAGCCCAATTTCTAAAAGGTGGATTCAGGGGAATACTTTGAATAGTTTACAGAACCCTCCCAATTTACCTTCTCTTTATGCCGTGTACAGCACCCACTCCCACCCACTGGACTAGTTCCTGGGCCAAGTTTTGTATGTGTGTGTGTGTGTGAAATTGGCAATGCTCCACAGCAAACTATTCCTAAGCCTTCATGCGTAATTGTTGCATTAAGCCTGTCATCCAGCTATTTGAACTAACAATTGCAATTGGCTTCTTGGAAACAAATTCATTTTATCTAAATGGCCAGTGGGAACACCCAGTTTATGTTGGATAAATGAGAATGCTTTTTGCATAGAGTTGCAGACTGACAGCAAGCCACAGTAAAGAGCTTTAGCTTAACCTTTGGTTTTCATATTCTAATGCAATTAAAGCTTATGTGTAAACAAACAACTAAATTAAATCAGTAGTCTTCAGTAATGATCATACCTACTGTTTTCTCTCTTCTTCCTCCCTCTTGTGCCACTCCCGGATCGGTTCTGTACTTCTGCTTTTAGCCTGTTTTAAGGGCTGAGTTGGTGTTTTTCTGGCTTAGTAGTGGTTTATTTGAAGCCAGAACAAAGCTGGATCGCTTGTGAATGGCTTATTTTCCAACTGACTTTGCTCATATTTTATTCTTTTAATTTCTAGGCATAAGCTTTCCAGTGCTTAGAATCTGCTGCAACCTAATTCAAGGAATTTTATCAGCAACTTCATCTTAATTCTTGTTTCTCCATTTTACAATCCTTGCAAAAAAAAAAAAAACCCTTTCCAGATCTCAGCATCATAAAGATGGATTGTCAAATAAATGGGCAACTGGCAAAAAAATCTACATTAAAATTATTCCTTTAAATTAAAATTAAGTAATGAAAGAACATTATTATTTAAATATTCTTTTCTATTTTGATAATCACATTTTGATTTTGATCATGATCCCAGGCTGACCACATTGTGTAGTCCTTCTACATTCTATGATTGAAGTGAGTCACGGGGAATTAAAAAAAACCTGGATAATATTTTTTTCTGGGCTGAAGGCCACATTTGGTCTTTCAATGGTACAACAGTAAATTCTGGAGACTCCTAAAGGCCACTCCCAAAATTTAAGTAGCCTCCTGCTACAAAGGTTAAAAGTTACTCTCACTTCCTGTATCTCTGCCTGAAAGGCTTCAATTGCCCCATCAGAATAAATGACAAATAGTCCATAAGTAGTAATAGAACCTATTTTCAGGAGCTCCATCATGAAATGAGTTAAAGTGGCACCCAACTTTGGTTACCCAGAAGCACTAAGAATCCAATAAGAGTGCATATTTTGTGTCTGTCTCTCCTTCCTTTCATCCAATTTGTTTTCAAGATTTCCTTTAAAAATTCTTTAATTTATATGTTTAAAAATATAAAAATTATATTTAACGCTTTACAAATTTTATTAACATGATTGATCACAATTGGAAAATCAGCCAATTGTTCTTATTTGCCTAAAACTTGATAGTATAGGGTTGTTGTTTTTTTTAAAAAAAGTTTAAAAAAAAAAATAAAACCACTCCATACTGATTTGCAGGTCTTCCTTCCAATGGAAATAGAAAGTAAGAACATATTATGATCAATTCACTGAATCAGGACAATCTGTGCTAATTAAATCCAGAATAAATATGAAAAACGAATGCATACTTTCCTTTTGGTTTTCCTAAAAACCAGCAACATAGCAGCCTCTGCCAAGACTGGTCTTTCGTTTGTACTTAGAAATATGCTTTGCTTCCACAGAGGGAGATGTCTTCTGCCTAATCTGACTGCAGTGTTTGTATGTTTTGAATGAGTTTGAATTTTTGAATTTTGAATGTAGCAGCAGCCGCAGCATTCTTTAGTCTCTGGCAGAATTCTATGATATATAGGCTGCTTTTTTAAAAAAATGGAAGATATCAAGGATTGAGCCTGGTACCTTTTGCAACTGAAACTGACTGAACTATTCCTGAGCTTTGTTTTCTTTTCAAAGAAGCAATGCCAGCATTCATCACTGAAAGAAGCAAGGCCTGTGCAAAGTTCTATTCCCAAAGTCCCTTCAAAACCACTAGATTTAAACAGCAAATTAATAGCAAATAATTAAATGCAGAACTCCATGTAAGATTTATATAACAACAAAATAAACTAAGATTAATTATATAATCAGCATGTATTTAAGTCATAAAGTAGTGTTCTCTTGTGGCTTCATAATTACAGGTAGTCCTCAATTTATGACCACAATTGAGCCCAAAATTTCAGTTGTTAAGTGAGACATTGGTTAAGGGGATCACATGACCTTGGGACACAGCAACGGTCATAAGTATGAAGCAGCTGCCAAGCATCTGAATTACATGATCATAGAGATGCTGCAAAGGTCATAACTATGAACAACAGTCATAAGTCATGTTTTTTCAGTGGCATTGTAACGTTAAACGGTTACCAAAAGAACTGTTGTAAATTGAGGCCTACCTTTAAAACCTTATAGGCCTGCATCTACAAAGTGAAACTGTGTATTAGTCAGATCAGTTATGTAGCATTGGTTTAATAGATAGATCTATAGGGATAAATATAGATACCGGTATACAGTATCTGGTAAAAATGTAAAAATATATTTCCATATAGATATATATGAGGGGGAAATGACAAGGTAGCATGACAGCACTTGCCTATAAAATCACCAAGAGTCAGACATGACTGAATGATTAAAACAACATATGGAAAAAATAGTTAAAAAATAATCTTAACAGTTTTAAAAAAATACCCATTAGAAACTTACAGCAATATTCACAGCAGAAGAAAAACCTACAGATGAAAATAAAGTCAATCTTTTAAAAGTATGTTAAAACTAGAATTATTTGCCATGTCAAAAGACTAAGTATATTTCCCAACTTGATTATGTTTCTATTCCTACTCTGATCTCATTGGGATGAGTTGGCTGTTTTTTGAATCTCGACAATTCAGTTTTACGGGAAGCCAAAACAAAGTCATTTGCATCTTTATTGAAAAGCTTCCCATCACATTATTTCATAAATCTTTTGAGAAGTCATTTGAAGTTGGGAAGGGAACCTTCCATTGTTTTTCTCAGTTGCATTTGGAGAACTCTTGTCTCTTGAAAAATAAGGAAATTTAATTGCCCTTGAAAGCTGCCAGCAGAACAGGATGCAAGGAATGTTTTCTTTCTTTTGTAAAAGTCAAATTACTATTTTGGTACATGAGAGACAGAAAGCTGTTTGGGAGGAGACAATCATCCATCTCCACTCTCTGGAATGAGGAGCTCTGACCAATCAGGCCAACCTATTTAACCTACAAGGCCTCCACTGAGGGCCCTCTCCTTCATCAAGAACTTGGTTTTTTTCCTTCAGTAGCCAAGCCAATGGTGAAGAAAAGGCAATGTGACTAGGAGCTGATGCAGCAGGCCAGAGTCTCTTCGCTCATAACTTGTCCTGCTCTTTTGAGGGGAGAAGGTAGGCCAGAGGCAAAACTTTCTTTCAAAGCCCTGTTTGTCCCTGAGGTCAAGGAATTTGCTAAGAGGAGGCAGGAGCTGCTCTGATTCATTCACCATCTCTGCTATATTCCGATAACAGGCAGAAAGGCCTATCCTGTATGATGGACAAGAAATCTCGATCTTGTCAGTTCAATTTAAAACAAGGCCAATCCAAAGTAGTTTATTTGCTGCTGCAGCTGAAATAGCAATGGGTAGGACAAACCCTCCACCATCACTATTATCACAAATAAAGGTAAACGGAGTTCAAAGCAGGACATTAGGCAAAAAAAATCTTGAAAGTATTTTCCCTCATTCACACAAAGCATTCACAATCCATGCAAAACAGCCTTAAAAGATGTCTGTGTCTGTATGCTTAAAAAAACTACCATATTTCACCTATAAATCCTCCTTGAATACTTTGAAGCTTACAGCCAGCGTTGTTTTTTGTAAGAGAGAGCTCAGTCACAAACCTATTTTCCTACAGGGCAAAGAAAAGCTCTAGCTTGCAATAAAATTGCTTAGGATAGTTTTTCTCTCCCACTAGACTTGTCTTTTTTTTTTTTTAAAGTGGTGGTGACATATGAGATAAAATCAGGGCTAGATTCCAAATAGGCTGGTGTGATGGTGCAACAGATAGGAATCCCAAACTTTGGTTGCGGGCAGAGAAATAATATAAACAGCAGCAACATTTACTTGCGTGGGTGGCAATTAATCATACCAGTCAGTTTACCAGTAGAGTCACTTTTTTTCTCCCAACCCAGGTCTTAATCCCCTGGTAACTTTTCTGGTTGTGCTTGCTGCTTGCAACAGTTCTTTCTAGAGAACAAGTAAGGTTCAGTGTTGTCCAAAACAACTCCATTCTTTCTTTCTCCAAAATAAATTGTTAGTGATTGTTCTTGTTCTCCTTCTCTGGGTGTTCTCCACCTATACTCCCTATACATGTGGCAGTTCCTTCACTAAATTCTCTGTTAAGACCAATGACATCTCTGCACTACAGCTTTCAACTGCTTGTGCATTATGTTCTGGTCTCGGATTGTCATTGATCATTAGTTTGTTCATTTGTTGTCTTCTATGCATATAGTAACCCAGCTGGAAATGAAATCCTTTTCCTGATCAAAACTTTCTTCCATTTTGGCCCCAGTGTCTAGACCACAGGTAACACAATTCAACGGGTATATTTCCCCTTGTTTTTTTTCCTCTCCCACCTTGGCAAAAAAGCAAGTACCAATTGCTTTTCTTTCTGTGAACATGGGGTTTGAGGACTAGTAAGGATAACAACAACAGCAAAAAGGATGACAGTATTACAATTGTTCCTTGCCACAAAGGAAAAATTTGATAGAATTCCCTTAAAAGGGAGTGGGGAAGAAAGAACCAGCCAATGTTTCATTATTCAGTTGCTGAACTAAGAAAGCAATTAAATTAACATTTGTGTTTCATTGTTCCATCCTATATGCTCTCTACATGGGGCTCCCCTTGAAGAGCACCCGAGGGCTCCAACTGGTGCAGAATGCAGCCACGCGGGTGGTTTTGGGGGCTTCTCGGAGCTCTCATGTTACGCCACTCTTGCGCGAGCTGCATTGGCTCCCAGTGGTCTTTCGGGTGTGTTTCAAGGTGCTAGTTACCATCTTTAAAGCGCTCCATGGCTTGGGACCTGGGTATTTACGGGACCGCCTACTGCCACCATCGATCTCCCATTGGCCAGTGCACTCCCATAGAATGGGTCTCCTCGGGGTGCCGCCAGGTGGACGGCTGGCAACCCCGAGGGTGCGAGCCTTCTCTTTGAGGGCACACTCCCTCTGGAACGAATTACCCCCAGAGACGAGGATCATCCCTGACCTTTTGACCTTCCGGCACGCATTGAAAACTTATTTATTTCATCAAACCGGTCTGGCCTAGGGTTTTATGGGGTTTTAAATTTGGTTTTAATTGGTTTTAGTCCTTATTTTTAAACCCTTGTCTCGTTTTTATTATTCAGCCACAATATTTAATATTTTAATTGTTTTTAATTATTGTGTTATTATTGTATTTTTTAATGGCTGTACACCACCCTGAGTCCAGTAGGGAGAGGGGGGCAGTATATAAATCTTGTAAATAAATAAATATAAGTGTAACAGTTATACTAGACTATTCTGCTTGAACCAGCAGAGTGGGAAAAACACACTGCACCAGAAAACATGGACAGAAATTACCTTCCAGTAGACAGAGGACAGATTGATATGACATTATCCATTGTCATATCTGGTTAAGCAGAAAGTGTGGATTAGTCACTAGTAATCAGAGCTACATAAACAGAGCATCTCCTTCTAGCCTCCATTTGCAGCTTCAGTGCAGAGTCAGAATTGGGGGAAAATAATGCCTCTGAAAAGAGATTGCCTTTTTTTTCCTGCCAATCTAGTCTTCTGCCTCTAATTCACTTCTTGAAAGTATTTCAGTAGACGAAGCAGACCAGCAACTCCTGAGGAGCCAAAAAACCAGGATGTCCTAACTGAAAAATGAGCACAGTCTTCTCCGAGGCTTGTTCTTCCTCCCCAATATCGCACCATAACAAAGGATAACCGGCTCCAATTAAGTGAACCCCACCAGAAAGAGGCATTTCCCAAAGGCTTCTGGGTACCTTACTGTAGATACAGTGAAAAAGGTCATAGTCAGGTACACTGCCTGGACTGGAGCACACTTGAATCTCCCTTCTCAGTGATCTAAATCTTTTCTCTCTCCTTTCGACTAGTTATTTTCCTAGAATGTTAATCATTGGCCCCATTTCCTTTCCATTTGGAAACAATTGTTACACAAAAGTGTGAGTCTCCCTCTTCACTCTGTGTAAAGCCTACACGGTACAAAACCAGCACGGCTGTAACGATGAATGGGGAAAGCAATTATTGTTCCATGAATGGAAAAAGAGTATAGAGGAAATAGGAGACTGTAGGCACAACCTTGAAGTTACAATTACTTTGATTAAATGTTTGTCCTTGAAAGACATCAGTAAGGAATTGGTTATTGTTGTTTTGTAGGGCTCCCTGTCTGGATAGGAAAACATCCTAGCTTAAATTAAATAAGGAGGTATGCATATTGAAAGTGCTTTCAATGGCCAGCAAGTCCAAAATCATCAAACCACAGTTAGCTGCCTGTTTCATGACACCAAGTGCATTTTATTCCTTTTAATATTCAAGTGACTTTCAGACCCACCACACACAGGAAAGTAGCTTTTACTGTCTTCAATAACAACATGTGCTTCAGATGGAGCCTTTTCCCCTCTTGATTTGGTACTCATTTAATAACAGCCAGCTAGAAAATAGAACCTGGACCTTGGCCTCTTTAATGAGTACATTCAATGAACTTTCATTCCATATGGTGGTCCTTGGCACAGATGATACATTTTATTCCATTAATTTAGCACTCAGGTGTTCAGTGTTACCATAAATAGAAGAAAAGTCCTGGGAATAAGGGCACTTATTGCCTCAACCCCAGTTCCAATGGCTTTACTTTCAGCTTGGGTGTTGAATTACTTATGACAAAATCAACCTTGTCAGAGAAATCAGGAAGTGTTAATGGGACTTGTATTGAGGAAACTGCAGGCCTTAAGTGTTTAAAGATATTCTGGGGAGAATATGTACAATAATAGGGAAATTAAAATGATAAAGATGGAATATGAAGGTGAGCCCTGATAGCTATATTCTCTGTTCAGAAATACTGAAGCCAAGAATGATATGAATGTCTGTCATGATTTGGATCAGAATACCAATGTTGATTAAATACAGGCCTTCTATCTTTCTTGTAACTTGTATCATCTTTCAGACGAATAACCTGAATCTCATTAGGTAAGGTTATCATTCAGAGCTTTCTATCTAATAGAGTTGTTCTTCACTGAATCCCACAAAAACTACAGAGCTGGTTTCAAGAGTTTCTCCTTTTCAATTCTCCTCTATAATTTGAATGCACTTCTGATCTATTTCATGGCACAGTTTGGGAATTTGGATATTTCATAAATGTTTTTACCTGAACAATATCTAAACAAAGGAATGAAGATCCTAGATATGTAAAATACTTTCCTTGTATGATCTACAACTGTTTAAAATTACATATATGCAGGGGTGGGATTCAAATTTTTAATAAATTAAAAATTTATTACGGTTCTGTGGGCATGGTTTAGGTGGTGGGCTTGGCTTGGTGGTCATATGACTGAGTGAACATGGCTTGGTGGTCATGTTATTGGCTGGATGTGGCCAACTCAATATCACTCACATCGAGGCATGCATCTCCTCACCTGGCCTCTCATGACTGTGGGGATGCTGTAATAGTCGTAAGTGTGAAAAATGGTCATAAGTCACTTTTTTCAGTGCCATTGTAACTTTGAGTGGTCACTCCACACAAGCAAAGTACCAGCAAAGCAGGGGAAAAAAACTCCAGAGAAGTTCCTGAGACAGGAAGTCTAGTCCTACCAAGAATGTAATAAGGTTTAACGAGAGGCAGTTTCTGTAAGCAACACCAAAATGTTTCCTTCCTGCCTTCCTTACAGGATTAGGCCAGTAATTTCTTCTAACAACTGGCTCTCCGAATTGCTTAGAATGTTAACAACCGGTTCTAACAAATAGGTGCGAACTAAGTGCATATATGTTCAATGGAATAATGAATTCATGTGGCAGTAAATGAAAATAGCTCTTTTATGAATTAAGAAAATGGACTTGATGACATCTGAAAGATAACATCGGCTTATATATTTTCAGAATGACAATAGGGGAATTCTATATTTCATTTATCATACTGACTTATTTTTTAGTGGAGCAATCATTGCCTTAGGCATTTTTAAATCTCTTGTTCCTAACAATGAGATAATCTATAAATGCCAAGGAAACACAAGGGAGCTGATTTATGTTTTCTTTCTAATTGTCTTCTATGTCTTCTTTTATAATTATGTCATGTTATGAAGAAGCATTGTGATGTTCCTATATATTTAACTCATTATTTAAAATGTTCATATTAAAAGTAAAGCAACACTGTTCAGGTAGATTAGAATATTTTTCTCTGGCAAACTTGTTTTCCCAGGATCATCTTCTTTTTGGAAAGGAGAAGCGATGAAACAAATTACTTATCTGTTTTCATCATTTCCTCCCGTTTTCCAGTAAGATCTGATGTACTGCACCAATCACAGATGTGTTTGGTAACCTTACTGGACCACTTGCATAATTTCCATCTGTAACCTCAGGATAAATATGACTTAATTCATGATACTGTTTGGCAATTTGGTTGTTTCATAAATAATAATGTTTACATAAACCTAGCTTGATTTCCAGTGTAATTACTGCCACAATTCTCTTGAATGTTTTGCTTCTGTTTTTTTTTACGACAATCAGGTTTTTACTATGAAGGTTCAGTCAGGGAATGATCACAGGGGGTATAAATTTCCTAATTTTAAAGCCAGTTTGTTCTCTCCCTGTAGGTTTGGGGTTTTTTATTTATGTAATTAGTTCATGCAGTACTGTAGATTAAATCAGTTGGCTGCTCAGAAAAAGGAGGAGTTTGCTTGAGAAAAAATCTATTGAAACACTGTGAAATAAAAAAGGTAAATTATACAGATTTCTATTAGATTCAGCATTTGTTACTTAGAGCCAAGGCCATGGGAATGTGCTGAAGTGTATCTGCTTTGTGTTAACACAAAACAAGTTTTTACTATAGATCTGGTAATATGCCCACTCTTCTAACAGCAATCAGGGTACTGTAAAAAAATAAACCCTGAGTCTTGGTGAGTTGGGTGGCATGATTGTGAAAAAGCAGAGAAGTGATTTTCTTTCTTTTGGGTTAACCTATATTGAAAAATATAGGTTACATTTTCCACACACACTCAAATACTATTTTCCCCTGCTAGCTAGATACTTTGGAGGTACTTCTTAATACAGGGAGGATGAACCTTCTGGGCTCAGTATGTCAAAAATTTGGGAAAATGCCTACCATAACTGTTGGCATGTTTCCCACTCCCCCCCCGCCCCCAACAAAGGAGAAACAATTGCCTAACTCCCCCTTCCCACTTTCTAGGCCACCATGAAGAGTGGCCCCCAAGGACAGCATGAGGCTGGGCTTGAGACTGAGCCCAGGCCACTGATGCTACTCAAAAAGGCCTCTTCATGCTGTTTTCCAGGCACGATTTCCCCCAATGACCTAGTACTCCCTGGGATTTGCCATGTGGCGCTTACCTTTAGGTGGTGTTCTCTTTCTGTTCATAGACCCTGCGGCCTACCTGGATCACATGAAGCCTTCAAATTTAGAAAATGCTCCTCTTCTACGGCTTCTACGGCCTCCAAAAACAGCACAAAAGCACACCCCATTTTTACATGGCCTCTGAAAAATCACCCCAGAATGAAGTGTGCTAATGAAAAAAGTTGTTGTTGGGTCATTAATGTTAGTATCTTGCCCAAAATGTTGTGGTGTGTCTCCTTTGACATGAGTGTCATAGATTCTCCCTCACTGTCTCAGTCGCTGGCTTTCCTGTAACAAAAATATCAGAGAAACTACTTTGGCCATGTTGATTAGGTAATAAGTTTACATTTTAAAAATGCAGTAAATTGTGTTGTACTTTTGACTGACACAGGTGAGGAGCTAGGCTGGCAGGGTTGTTGTTGTTGTTTTTGCTTCATACGGTTAAATAATCTATATGAATTCAGATATTGTCTGCAATTCTGCCGCAAACATCAATGTCTTGGGTCTGCTGAAGGATCAGAGCACATTCTTCTTTTTTCAAAACAAAACAGATTAAAAAAAACCATTGGCCTTGGTTGGTATCATGTATTAGTTCTGGAATAGTGTACTTGTAACTTAATTTTTAATCAGAGTTGAAGATAGATGTTCTTTTTAAAAAAGAAAAAAAAAGAAAAAAAGCAGTAAGGAACAATTTAAAAAATACTGGTTTTTAAGAGTGATGGGTGAAACTTGTTGCCTAACTACAGATGCTGGAGCACTGAATTGCGAACAGTTTGATATAATTGCTACAACCCATAATCTTTCTTGCCCTGGATTCCCTTTGGGTGAATCATTCTTTAAGTACCATGAGTGAATCATTCTTTGTGCAATCCTGAAATATCTTGCTAGTAATGAATGACTGGGATTTTGTAGGCAAGATTTATGTCCCCATTGCATTCAGCAAGAAAATCTTTCTTCCTCTTTATTCAGGGATTGGAAAGTCACTGGCTCTTTAAACTAATGGAATTTGTGACGGGAGGGGGGGTGCACTGGAAAAGATATTTTTTTAAAAGGAACTACTTTTCAGTTCCAGATCCAATAGAGAATCTAAGCCTTCTAAGCCCTTGATATCCTTTGTGTTGTTTCTGCAGAGAGGTAAAAGGGATCTTAGGGGGAGGGGTTGGACACTGTTAGTGCACCATTTTGCTGCCAAAAATTATACTATAAGATAAGGACTACTTCTATATGAACCAGTGAGAGGAACTACTTTGTAGAGAATCATCTTAATGGCAAGTGGCAGCTTTTCACTGCATACTTTCAGGCCTGGACTGACTATAATGAAAAATATATAATAAGAACCAGTGACAGTAGCATCAACAAGTAAATGCAGAATTCCGTATGAACTGTGATGGAGGTCAGTGAACACGGGTGCACTGAATCACAGCCAGAGTGGCTTGGATCTGCCAGGATGAAGAAGGCAGCAATGGAGGAGTTGCTGCCAAAAGAACTGATATTACAGCCACCAGGAACTGGCTGCCTTAGAGGTCATACAGAGGCAGACCAAACGATCATTTGGAGCTGAGAAGAACAACTAACCAAGCTGAACAGGGCCTTCCAGATGAAAGACAGGGAGGACTGAGGCAAAAGAGGACAGGGAGAAGTTAGAAAACCTCCGGCTGTCCTCTGCATCAACTTAGCTAAATGCTAGAATGTAAATTAGTAGATTGTAAACTATCACAATACAAGTTTCAGAATTAGTAGAAAATAAGCACCCTTTGAAAAACTCCTTTCACTGTTTCTTGAGGCTAGCCTGTGCTGTGATCGATAGATTGGACCTATAAATAAGTAATCAGGCAATGAATCTAGAGAGGAGGAAAGACACAAGGTGGGTCAAGAGATCCAGGACCCAAGATATGGCAAATCAACAAAAGATCAGATCAAAACTGGCTTATGAAGAAGAGTTCTCAGCATTCTTCACATGGCAGAAGAGCCATCAATAAACTACAGTGAGCATCCTAGTGCACCGCTGAGGCACTTCACACAGAAACTGCAGAGTCTGTCCTTAGCACTCCATGCTTTTAACCAATATCTCAGACCTACCAAGTTCAGTTTTCTGCTTCTGAATCTTAATTTAGCCCCTCTTTGTAAACAAGTTGAAGTAAGAATGGCTTCTGCCTACACTTAGACGGATCTATGCATCCATCATAACTATTTGACTATGTGCTTATTGGATTTTAAAAATTGTTTTGGTATTTTCAACTTCATGGTTAACCTTCTGCATAGATTGAGGTAGCGACTATGAACGCTGCAAATAAATAAAATATCCAGACAACTTTCTATACCAGTACTTAAAATGTAGCTTACAGTACTATAGTGAGATCTGTTCTCAATATCTGATCAATTCACATTGAATAGCCCTGAAATACTTGCTGCAAACATATTTATATTATCCTTTTTTGATAATATATTCTTTCACATCAGCTGCCTTGTTTTTCCTGTCTATCAGATAGCATGAGTTGTAACAAACATTTAGAAAATTTTGAGAAAAACAATACTATAACTTATACCAGTGGTTCTCAATCAGTGGCCCATGGACCCGTGGAGGGCAGTGATATCATTACCGAAGGCTTGAAGAAATGTTATATCGTTCACGAAGGCTTGAAGAAATGTTATGATTTGAATCTTGAGTCAAGCCTTTGGGGAATCATGGCCATAGTTCATGGCCATAAAAAGTATTTAAAGGAGGTCCATGGTGAAGAAATGCTTGAAAACCACTGACTTAAAGGAAGTTCCTGCAGGAGCTTCATGAAGTCATGTGGCCAATCAGATGTAAGACCAATATAGGATTGAGGAATCTCAAGACAAATAATGCAGTTCTTTAAAATAATTACTCCCATGGAAGTAAGAAGGTTGGTGAATCATTTTGAGGCAATGTATTGGGAGCGCTGATGCACTGTTACATATTACTTGGCAGAGTCTTTAAAAGTATGTACTAAACATCAAATATAAACATCTTTTAGCCTGGAAGGATAAATTTCAATATGCTGTTCTACAAATATGGTAATAATTATCTTTCTCACTAAAATGAAAGGGAAAAAAGTCCAGTTAATAAAACATACTCAATTTCCCTTTAATCACCTCTCTATCTTCTCCATTAGCTAGCACAACTCCATAAAAGTTGGCCCCAGGTGCTTCAGAAGATGACTTATATTTTTCTGCTTCAACATGCTTGAGGGTAGTCAGAGGTATCTGGGAGTCAGATATTTAACTCAGAGAAGATATAAGGAAGACTGTATCATGACTTGTACTGATGTAAAAATAGTTACTACTATTATCTTCTACACGGAGAAAAGATATATGAAGAAAACATCCAGTCTTGAAAATCAATAGTCAATTAAATTAAACCTTTGAGAATTGATGAATTGAATCCTAGCTATTCAAAAACACATCAATGGTCAGTCCATACATTAATACGTTATCCTTAACAACTTCTGGAAAATGGATGAAGTACCAAATGAGAAAATGCATCCATCCTCACAAAAGGAGGAAAAGGAAAATCCTGGGAATTGCAGGCTAGCTAGTTTGATATAGACATCTGGGAATATGATAGAAGGGATCGTAAACATATACTGCAAAGCATCTTGAAAATAATAAGGTGATTACAAGAAGTCAGTATGGGATTTTAGGATCATATATAAGGTATGTTCAACTAACTTCTCATTTTTTATTGGAAAACCTCTTTAAGTAGACTGTGGGAATGCTGTAAATATAATACCTTTGTTGAAAGAAAGCACCGGCCATGTTTCTTGTCATTCTGAATAACAAGGTATAATAAGTAAACGCTGGGTAACATTTAAGCAGATATAATGCTGTCAAATATCATTTTGACAATGTGTTCATCAACAATTTCATTGTTGCAATGTAAATTATAAGCCCACTGCAACAGAATTTTATTAACTGAATATCTACTTTATCATATATATTGATAATATCTGTGGAAATGTATGGTAGATTACCAATTCTTTGAAACACAAATGTATTATAACCAGTGGTGGGATTCAAATTTTTTTACTACAGGTTCTATGGGTGTGGCTTGGTGGGCATGGCAGGGGAAGGATAGTGTAAAATCTCCAGTCAGAGGTGGCATTTGCCGGTTCTCTGAACTACTCAAAATTTCCACTACCGGTTCTCCAGAACTGGTAAGAACCTGCTGAATACCACCTCTGATTATAACCATTGATTTATAAAGGGTTTTTTTTTTGTTGATAGTATGGTGATATTATCTATGGGTGTAAAAACTGACTTAGATTTGGAGTAATGGGTAAGCAATTAGGGGGGAAAATCATGGAATGTTTTTTATGATAACTGCAGCGAGATTACCGTATGGTCAAAAATAGAAAAGTTTGATACTACCCAAAATGGAGGCATGATTGCTAAAGATGGTGGAATTTCCTGACATGACTAAATGAACTTCTTTGATTAGAGAAAAAAATAATGTCTCCATTTATGGTTGACTGGAAACCTTTATCAAATTTTTGCCTATATCAGAAAAAAAAAACACTTATGCTTTATGGTCTCAATGATTAGAAAAAAGCTCACTCGTAGAAAAGAATTAGCTTTCTTTTGTAATCATAGAATAAGAAATAACTTTGTATTTATATTTATATTTCTAGAGTCCTTCTCTCTGAGCTTGGTTGTTTTTTCCTGTTAGTTTTGGTGGGGATGATGTTTTCTCCTTAGTAGTTCCTTGAGTGTGCTGTTGTTTATTGCTTGATTTTGTGTGTGTGTGTGTGAGTTTGTAATCCCTTGATTAAGATATTGTTTACTGCTTGATAGTTTGTCTGGTGTTGATAAACTAGCTAAAAAGGAAACAGAAAGACCAGAACACTTCCTCACCTGCACTTAATACCCAAATAAGCAGAGATTAATACCAGGATCAGCACCAGACAAACAATGAAGCAATAAACAACAGCCCAAACAAGGAACTACCAAAGAGAAAACATCATTTCCTACAATAGTGACAGGGCAAGCTACTTTACACAAATAGAGAGCAAATGCCACTCCCTTCAAACACTGAAGATGTTACCTAAACAGGCAATGAAATGTCTGCACAAAAATAGCCAACTCAGAGAACACCAAGGACTGTACGCTACATATATTCTCTTCTATTAATGCTTACATGTGTTGTAAATGAAATTGGAAGTTTCTTTTTTAAAAAAAAAAAACTTCTTTCTGCTCCTTTGCTCTCCCCCTTCTTTCTTTTCTGATTTTTTTTTATTAGTTTGTGTTTTCATGCTCTTTGTAAAACTTCCAGTTAAAAATTAATTTTAAAAAATTAATTAAATTAATTAATTAATTAATTTTAAAAAAATTAAAAATTAATTTAAAAATTTAAAAAAAAATTCAATGGGCTCATACAGAAGGATGCTATCTTTTACTTTTAAAAAAATCAAAATACACCAAACCCTTGAGTTAACGATGTGGTACAATTTAGTTGGATCATTTGAAATGTGAGCACATATGCTGTAAATCAGAAGATAACACTTTGTTGATTTGATATGGCATATTTATGTAGTCATCCTAAAATAGTTGTTCTTTTGGTACATTTAATTTGAAAATTAAACACTGTACCATTTAAAATTAAAATTCAATTTGAAAAAAAAAAGGACAATAGTTCTGAGTTCTGAATTTATTTTCTTTGTGAAAAGTTCATGGTATTCAGGAGATGATCTTTTACATCATTTGAGATTCGCAAGTAGAGTCAGCATGGAGCTACTTTACCTCATATTTACTGGGTGCGTTGGACTAGAACATCCAAGTTCCTATCCATTCTCAGCCATAGAGACTCATTAGGCCAGTTGTGGCCTCTCAGGCCTACTTACTTCAAAGGGATGTTGAATGAGATAAAGTGAAGGAAATCCCAATGTAAGCTGTCTTGAGTTACTGGAAAAAGTGAGGATATCAATAAAACAATCCTCCTCCATGATTGAAGGGCTTCATTCTGAGGACCATGCTTATAGTTCACTTTCTATTTCAACATCCGCTCCCCAAATTCACCTACCTGGAAACTAGGGGCCCACATTCTGGAGTATTATGAGTGCTACCAATTAACAAGACTTATATAACCATTGTATCCTTTTCGAAAAGTACCTTGAATTTTACATGTGAATGTGGCTGTAGTATATGTCTTTTTGTTTATCACACATAAACACTGGATTTTAAAGCAAGGTATCTCTGTTGTGCAACGAGGAAATTTAATAGAATCTGTTCCTTCAGGCTGAGCACCTGAAAAGTGTTTTCTGCTATTTATATCTCAGTGTCTGTTCAACTCTGCAGTGTTTCTTTTAGCATTATGTAACTTTAAGGGAACATTGTGAGTGTTTTCTATACTAAACAAACTGATTAAAGAGATATCTTCTAACTGGAATGCAAACAGGGGTGGGAGTTTTGCAATTTTTCTACAAGCCATTACACGTGCATAGCTTGATAGCCAGAAATCTTTCACACCTAAAGATAACTGGTATATGCATTGAAAAAGTTTATATACAATTTGATCAGTTCTTCTACATAAGGAGGTGTCCCTGTTTGCACTTTTAGAGAAGGAAGGCAGCAAAATTATCTTCAATATACCCATGTTCAATGCAGTATTTTCCTGAATTCCAATTTCTGGAACAATGGGAATGTTTCCTTTTTAAGGTTTGGGTAGGTTTTCCAGAAACCCCCGATTGTTGCAGCAAACAAAATTGAGCCTTGACTAGCTTCTATGTTGGTTCTTTTATTTCTAAGAGTCTGGCCTTTGTTAAATTTTATTCATGGGTAAGATGTGAGAACATGAACCTCCGATTTGGTTTTCTGCCCCCTGCTTTCCTGGTCACAAAGCAGAACAATCTGAAAGGGGACTGCAAATGGTATTCTTCTCAGTATTACTACCAATTTACCTATAAGTTTATCAGTTACTGTAATTGTTGTAAGAATCTTCACCTGAATGCATTTGTGATCATCCTTCAGTATACTGCTAAACTGATATATAATTGATCGGGCCAGTTAGAAAATGTGGAACAAAATCTTACAAATTTAATAGCCTGATTTAAAAGTCTGATTCGCTGCTACCAAAAATACAATACCTGGAGAGTCATCCCGAGAATAAGGTTTGGTAAGTGGGCTTCACTTCCCAGAAGATGGGGAAGCACCTGTAATAATCATCTTAATGCATCATGAACAGTAATGCAAGTAGTGAATTTTAGACTCTGAACCTGGTTGTTAATGTAAGAATCTTAATGAGTGGTATCTTTAGATCAGTGTTTCTCAACCTTGGCAACTTTAAGATGCATGGACTTCAATTCCCAGAATTCTCCAGCTTTAGATTGCTTTAGATCAGGGGTGTCAAGCTGGCAGCCAATGCGTCACATGCAGGCAACTCCCACCCAGCTCCACGAAGGGGAAAACTGTCGCGATACCTCACATGACAGCAACGTGACACCGTGAGTTTGACACCCGTGCTTTCGTTTAGATGATGAACGACATTATTAGCAAACATCAAATGATTTCTAGAGAGGAGATTTTTATAAGGTCATTTTATATTGCTCGTTTTAAACACAACTGAGAATATATCTTGTTCATTATGCCACGCAAATTTTGTTTCAGAATCCTGTCTCGGTAGCACCATCGATTATGAATATACCTAAATGCATGATAAAGCACAACACGAGAATTATACTGCCTGAACTTTTAAGATCAGATAAAGAATTTGGAGGAACTTTAAAGGTTTCGTGCTATTGTGTAACTTAAGAAAATCCCCGATGTAAGCATTTCCCAGCATTTTGGCCAGTGAATGATGGTTGCCTCTGTTTAATTTGCAGTTACGTACATGTTATGTGGAAAAGTCTTCTGGGACTGGCTTTTTTCTTTTAAAATTAAAACCAGACTTCAGAAGATTGGCAGTATTAGATTTTTACCTAACATGGTTTGTTTATATGTCAGTAGGGATTTCTGGTAGTGTTTCATTAAAGAATGATACTTTTTTTAAAGACATTCAAAAGCATGTTCCTTAATGTACCTCACCTACCTCACCTTTCACAACCTGAAGCCTCACCCTTGTCCAAATTGATTCACTCTTGTAGAACTAATAGGTGAGACTTGTTATAAAATATGCTAGATAAGATTACACAGAGCTTTAGCGATGGTGTTGTTACTCTGCCTAATTGAAATGTTGCAAGGAATATTGTAAATGCTTGTGTGGTTTTCTGTTTCACTAGTCTGAACTTTGGAAAGCGATGTGCATCGGTGTGCGTGGAATGCCTACATCTGTACATCATTGGCTCATGCAAACAAACACATCCGTACTGATGAAAAATCTTTTCCTTGCAATTAAGCTCGGGGGAAATTATAAATGGGAAAGCCTCGCTTTCATAAACATACTACAGGGAGGAAGAGCAACATTGCTCTTACTTTAATTTAGGTGTATCATAAGAGAAGGAGGGTCAATGTCATCTCTTTGCATAGTTTTGATCCTCTAGTACAGGGGTCGCCAACCTTTTGGACCTCAGGGACCACCAAACTCATAATTTTAAATCCCAGGGACCACTAACCGGTTCTGTGGGCATGGCTTAATCTGTGGGTGTGGCTTGGTGGTCATGTGACTGGCTGGGCATGGTTTGTATGTAAATATTATAAATATTTATATAAATATTGAATTTTTTATTTAAAAAAGAGCAACTTTTACCCCAAATCAGGCAAAGCAGGCAGGCAGATTGAGTTGCTCACAGAATCACAGATTCGTTCAGAAATCTATCTATCTGCCATTGGCTAGCTCAGTCTGTTAAATAAAATTTGTTTGCAAATTACGCCATGCCCATAGAACCGGTGAGTAGTCCCTGGGATTTAAAATTATGAGTTTGGTGGTCCCTGAGGTCCAAAAGGTTGGCGACCCCTGATTTATTGGGTACCTCATATTGGCACAACTGGTGAAAATCAACTCTGAAAGTTCCCACCATTTTCACCAGATTAAAAAGTAAACATTCCCCCTTCCCTCAAGTCATCAGTCACATTGTCCAATAGAAGTGCTGACTGGTTGCTTGGTTACTCCATTCCTCCTCTCCCCAGCCACCTGTTGGAATATCCTTGGTTCCCACAAGAAAACTTTTTGTTTTGACTACAAACCCCCAGCTATCCATCTCCCTCCCCTCCCTCTTCTTCCTTGTGGCAACCCTGAAGCCTCAAAGATGGCCTCAACCAGGTTTGTTTCAAGGTTGATAGCAAGATGACCTCTGGATGGTTATCCAGAGTTTCTCTTCTTATGATTGTCCTGGTTCTGATTCTAGTAGATTTACCTTCCACTCACACATACAATACCTCTGTTACTTGGCTGGTGATATTAACATGGACTAAATAGTTGATATAAGCTTAGTTGTGATTATCAGAACAATTAATTCTTACAAATATAGCTTTTTATGCATTCCTAATATTAGTACTTAGAAACTTAATTTCACTGGTGATAAATTGTAGAATAGTTTTGACATCTGGCACTAGAGTTCATTGCAGAAACGGAGAACAAGAAATTATTTCTTGTTCTCCGTTTTATTTATTAAATTCTCCGTTTATTTATTAAATTCTAAGTTCTCTGTATCAAAGTGGCAAGAATACCTGTCCAAGTATTTTCATATGACTGAAAAGTAAGCATGTGAATTGTAAAGTGGAGAAAAATATTTACCTTGTTTGAAAAGTTATGCATTTAACCATATTTAAAACCTGTTTTAAAATAATGTTAACTTGTAAACTGTTCTAAACATGTGTATAAATATCTCATATTCAGTTAGTAATAATTATTTACAAAGTATTTGTGAACGTATGCCCAGAGGCTTATATATTAAAGTGAAACTTTTTTTTAAAAAAAAAGGCCAGGACAATATAAAGCCCATCAAAATGTATAAAGAAGTCATTTCTGCTTGAATTAATAAATTATGATAGTTTTAGTTAGACCATAAAAAGGCAAAGAGAAAAATGCAGTCAGATTTTCTTATGTAAGGAATTTTGATTGTGTTACAGCTTCAATTGAAAAATCCATGTATTTCATAGAAGTTAACTTTCTTGTAGGATGGAAGCTGGATTAGAAGCCTGCCAAGAAAACATTCACTTCAGGAAAAGTTCTCATCAATCTGGTGCCCACTAAAAATGAATGAAATTTCCAAGAAGCCATATATCCAACTTCAACAGCAATCAGGAATGAGCCCAATACATCAAGGTACATACGATGGGGAAAACAAACAGAATATGCCCATCCCAAAAAGAACTAGTAGACACTGCAGGTGTTTCTAATACATGTTTCAGTCCATAACCTATCCAATAGACCAGAGTTTCTCAACCTCAACAACTTTAAGATATGTGGACCAACTCTCCAAATTGCCCAGGAAGCATGGTGGTTGGGGAATTCTGGGAATTGAAGTCCACATGTCTTAAAGTCACTGAGGTTGAGAGGCAATGCACTAGTCCATCTGCAATCCAGATTAAGCATAGAAGCAGCAACTAATCTGGGAAGATCAATGCAGAGCTCCCTGTGCTAAGACCGGGATAATGATGGGGATAATACAGTTTTGGATCTATCTGTGTTGATATTGATAGTAGCTCAGACAACGTACACATTCTATGAGTAAGATCTGGCCAATTCATCACAAAAGCTGAACTCTAGAAAAACAGTATGCTAATCACATAAATCTACAGTAGATCAAAAAAAAAAGGGGGGGGGCAGGGTGTAAAAATGCAGAGCAAACATGTGTCTTATAAAATATTTTCCCTTGGAGAACAATTAGCTGTCATGATTACGGTCAATATTTGTGTAATATTTTAGCCAGATCACTCCATTTATTGTTTGCTAAGAGCATGCTTAATAAACCAATAATTCTACATCGTAAAATCCAACGATCTGTGACGACATCCACATTTACACTACTTTTTCATATTTCTGTTATTTTTATTAAGAGATACTGCCAGTTTAAATGCCAATGAGATAACTAACAATATTTGTTAGATAGATTCATAGAAAGTCTATATCAAGGCTAATGGGGAGGGGTGTCACAGCCTGTACTGGGGCATTGGACTTCAGAAGGGAAGGGGGACTAAGCAGAGACTCTCCTCACAGGTCATCTGGTACTCAGTCCACTTCAACAATGCCCCACTGTCTGGCTGCGCTGCCAAACTATACCTGCTCTCTCCCTGTTAGAACTGTCAACTAGGCCAGGAGTCTCCAACCTTGCCAACTTTAAGATTTGTGGACTTCAACTCCCAGGGTTCCTCAGCTGAGGAACTCTGGGAGTTGAAGTCCACAAGTCTTAAAGTTGACAAGGTTGGAGACCCCTGAACTATGCAGCCTCCCACCTCCTGTAAGCACGCCATCACCTGACAATGGAGGAGGTTAAGGAACAGCCAATGACAATGTAGTGGTAGTTGCAACACCTGCTCTCAGCTTTGGCAGCAGTTGCTAAATAAGCAGAGGGATCACGCTGTGTCTGGTGGATTGGGTTGAAATCCTGATTAAGGGAAATCTCTCTCCCTGAATGTTTTGCACAGGATGTGTTTCGGGAGCTAGCTAGGGCTAACTTTATCTGGGCTGCATTCTGGGTTGGCAACAAAAGGATCTAGAAATCTCTCATCAAGAAGTTGGCAGCCCAGATCTATAGGCGACCCTGGGGAAAAAAGATTCCCCAAACCTTCCCTGCAAAAGAGTGGGAGCAAACGGAGAATTTTGTATGTGTGAGATAATGTGGCTTCTATATGTGTGGCTGTGGCTATGTGAAGGTAAAGAAAATAAACACAGAAGCTGTCTAGAATTTCCTTAGAGTTTCCCTCAATGGTGGGATGGGAAATGCTTACTTTTGGTTCTCTGAGGATAAGCCCTCACCTTGCTGCATTTATCTAATCCTCAGGCCAGAGGTGGCAGTCAGCAGGCTCTGACCAGTTCTGGAGAACTGGGAGCGGAAATTTTGATTAGTTCGGAGAACCGGCAAATACCACCTCTCACTGGAGATTTTACAATATCCTTCCCCTGTGACGCCCACAGAACTGGTAGTTAAACAATTTGAATTCCACCACTGCCTCAGGCCACAACAGTGGCCTCCTAATTTCATATTTATTTGATCGGATCTTAAAGTGTTTCCGGTCTTCTTGCTATGTGTCACAATTTCTGGAGCTTCGGTGATGGTGATGTTGCAGTCAAGGATGTTCCCAGCTGCTCTTGGTTTCGGGTGTACAAAATGGTTTCTTTCCCACCTCTCCAGTTACTGACTGCTCTCCTCCATCACCATTTTAATTTTGTGCTATTGGACTGACATGATACTTGGTTTCTGCAAAACAAAGGACGATGCTTTCTGGAGCACAAGTCAGATCTTTGATGGGCTCCTTGTGTTTACCCATTTTCAAAATATGCATTTCAAAATATGCATTCAGTGCTCCTGTGACAGGATACTACACAGAGAGAAATAGAACTGTTGAGAGAAAAAATAGACTAAGCCCTTGAATTGAGGGTCAGTTCCTAAAGAAAGCTTCATTCTGATTTCTGTACGTTGCTAATCACCATTATACCATTTCCATGGCCAACCACTACCTTCTTATCACTATTGTATGTATTAACTTTCTAATATTGGGCAGGGGAGGTGCCTCCTGCATTTCAGTGCTTTCTCTTCAGTTTCCTCTTTCAACACCCAAACAAGATTGCTAGGAAGCTGCCATGAAAACCACTCCCCGCTTCCCCAATTGCATGCAACAGAACCAGTGGAGGACCCTGGTTTTCATAGTGATGTTTCTGTCAAACCGTGTAGTGATCTATCTAAAAACAAATCACCTGGCTGAGCAGGGTTAGATGTATGTACTGTATGTGTGTATGTATGTATGTTTGTACCATGTGTGTGTATGTTCATGTGTGTATCTCAACTTGTTTATTTGTGGAACACATCTCTATGTGTGTTAGAATAATGTTAGACCGATATTTAGAATTAGCTCAGAGGAAAGACTGCTGTCACAGAGCACCACTGCATGGGCAGCCTGTTAACTTGGGCAAGTTGAAGGGTAATTCAGAGTATTTAGTTTGTTTCCAATATGATTGATAAACTATCAGAATATGAATAATGCCTTCTGGTGAAGAGGTACCAGATCTCTGATTTCCCAGGCTGTTAGCAACCAACCCTTCACAAAGTGAAAGAAAGTGACTGGAAGTCATTTTTCCCACACGGTGGGTGGGAATAGGAACACTGCTGATTAGAAGGGGAAGGTGTCACCAATCACTACAATTAACTTGTCCTCCATTAAAACCCATGAGAGCACAATTCACCAATGTCATTTGATGATCAGGTGTTGGGACAGAGCAAATGTTGCTGACGTACTTTTGACCCGCCAAATGGGCTAGAGCAGGGCTGTCAAACTCGCGGCCCATGGGCCTGATGCATCACACCCTGGCCACGCCCATGCCCAGTTTAATGAAGGGAGGAAAAAAGTCCCGATACATCATGTGACAATGCCGTAACAACACGCGTTTTGACACCTCTGGGCTAGAGGATAACTCTGGCTATCTGACTATATTTAGCCCTTAAAACTGAATATAAATGGAAAGAGAACCAAAGGCAATTGCTAGAAATGGCAATCATAGGGAACTTTTTCACATCTAAATTTTCCCAATGGCCTTCCAAGCTTATCAAACCAGCTCTGTTAATTGTCAGCATGCTTTTACTATAGTAACCAAAATATAAATGTTGGAGAATTAAGATGTGGGGCAAATTGTTTCTTAATGATTAGGAGCAGAGGTGGTATTCATCAGGTTCTGACCAGTTCTGGAGAAACAGTAGCAGAAATTTTGAATAGTTCAGGGAACCGGCAACAGAGGTGGTATTCAACCAGTTCTCACTGGTTCTGGAGAACCTATAGCGGTGATTAGGCATGGATTGCGGAACTGTTAGTAACTTCTGGCTGGCCATGCCCTGAACCGGTTCTCTGGGTCGCTGGTTGCTCAATTGCCCCATCCACCTGATGTTTGCTCATGCCGCTCGCCTGTCTGCCCCCAACTGAGCAGCCCTGATCTGCCTGCCCTGCTCACAGGTAAGCCTGTGAGTTGTGCTAGGTCCTCGCCCACTGTGCAGGGCCTTTCCGTGCCTCCCCCCCACCGCCGGGGACCTTTCCGGACGGGAGGAGGCCAAGGTGGGGTGCCGGGTCAGTCCAGAGGATAGGGGGGCAGCGGTGGCGGCAGCGCGGCTATTGGAAGCAGCCCCAGGAGTTCCTGGCCACCCTTTCAGGGCGCGTCCACTGCCCTCCCAGCCCAGCAGAGCAGAGAAAGTGGAGGAAAAGCAAAGGGAAAACCTTTGTTTTCCCCCTCCCTTTCGGGGCACACCCACCTGCCGCCGCCACCGCCCGCCATCGCCCAGGTGCTTTGAAAGGGAGGCGGATGGATGTTCTGGGGCTGTTTCTTTCTTCATTGTCCCCCCACTTGCTGCTCATAAGTTCTTCCCAGAAAAGAGGTGTGTGTGTGTGAGATACAGACAAAGAAGGGAAGGAAGGGAGGGAGGAAGAACAAGAAGGAAAGAGCAAGAAAGGAAGAAAAAGCAAGAAAGAAAGAAGAAGGGAGAGAAAGAAATAAAGAGGGAAAGAGAAAGAGAAAGAAAGAAAAATAGGAAGAAAGAAAGAAAAAAGAGGAAGGGAGGAAGGGCAAGAAGGAAAGAGCAAGCAAGCAAGTAAGAAAGAGCAAGAAAGAAAGGAAGGGAGAGAAAGAGAGAAAGAAAGAAAGAAAGAGGAATGGGGAGAAAGAAAGAGAGAGAGAAAAAAAACAAGAAGGAAGGGGGGAGAAAGAATACTCTGTGGTATTATTTTTAATTGTTCCATTATTTATCATATATTAATATTTTGCACTGTCCCTACACCTAAAGTGATTTTACTGCCTTTCTTTTGCCCAGGTATTTTTCAGGGTTTACATGTCAATAGTCCAGTGCATGTGTGTTTAACAGAATTGAAAGGAACTATGGAGATCTTCTAGTCCAACCCGCTGCTCAGGCAGGAAAACTCTGAGGATGCCAAAATCTGAATAGAGGTCCTGGGAAAGGTGTCAGAATAACATAATAACATTTAGAAAAGGACCTTGGGGGGAACTCTATACCATTTCAGAGAAATGGCTGTCCAGTCTTTTGTTAAAAACTTCCAGTGTTGGAGCACCCGGAACTTCTGGTGGCAAGCAATTCCACTGGTTAATTGTTCTCACTGTCAGGAAGTTTCTCCTAACTTTTAGATTGCTTCTCTCTCTGTTCAGTTTCCATCCTTCTGGTGTTTTGGAAAATACATTGCCCTGCCTCTTTCTGGCAGCCCCCTAAAAGCCTGTTGCCTATCATCCTCTTGGGCAAAGCATGTGAGCCATTTCCTCCTTTCAGTGGTCCATGAAAGTACATCTATAGATAGATAATAAAGTCAAAAAAAGGTGAACAACATTTTTACAGAACTATAGATACATTGAGGCTGGGTGTGACAAGGAATGGCAGGGAGGGGAAGGGCCAGGCGAGGCACCCCTTGACATGAGTGACATTGAGTTGGCCACACCCACTCAGTCACATGACCACCCAGTCACATGACCATCCTAGTCACATGGCCACCAAGCCACACCTGCCCAGTCATGTGACCCTAAGCCATGCCCATCAAATAAGCCATGCCCACAGAACCAGTAGTAAAAAATTTTGAATTCTATCACTGAGCGGCAAATATCACCTCTGACTGGAGATTTTACAGTATCCTTCCCCCGCCACATGCACCAAGCCACGCCTACAGAACCGGTAGTAAAAAATTTGAATCTCACCACTGATTAGGAATAATAAGCAATATAAGATTTTCTATTCTCACAATGTCAGATTTCCTGGTCATTAATTAAAACTACATACAGTGAAGGCTGATTTTTAAAAAAAGCACCTTTTGCATAATGCGTAATTAAACTAAATGATGGCATTTGCTTCCATCAGATATGGAAATGGCTACCAATTTAGAAAGTTTTAAGAGAGGATCAGACTGTCTACCAGTCTTGATGGCTGTATACCTTCTGCAGATACTGTATGTTGCATCTTAAGTTGAAACTCTAGGGAGTAATAATGGAAATGAATTATTATTTACTACTTCATGTATGAGAGCTTTGTGAATACATTGAACTGGCTACCCTATCTCACAATAAGCTGAATTAGAGGGCCCACTGACTGATCAGCTGAGATCCTACATTGATCTGAAAGAAAGGGAGGGAGGGAGGAAATGGCTTTAATAAATTTTTTGAGAGAAAGGCCTGACTGTTCCTTCCACCCTTGCCTTAAAACACCCCAGGTTCATTTGCAAGTATTCCTTTATCACTGTTAATTTGTAATTGCAGGTGTGCCAGAGGCCTTTCACCTAAAGATAAAACCATGCAATTTCTCATGCAAACTATGATTAAAATACTGTATCGCTTTCATTTGCTAAACACATTCAGTGTGTATCTAATCCATGCTCTGATATTTTATAACTAGCTATATCAAAAAGGGGTGTGAAAGATAGGATAGGAAATACAGTGTTACACATTGGCAGAAAACTGAATCAGTTTCATTTCACCAAATGTCAAACATGATAGGCAATTTATATAATAAAAGCTGATTCAGAATTGACTAATAATCTTATTTGAACAGAGAGAGAACTTTCCTGAGTTTTGACACAAAGTTTAGTTTCTCTATACACAGCCTGGTGTCAAATGCCAGCTCTTCAGTACTTTTCAAACAAAGTAAAATGGTCCTTCATCCAAATGTTGGTCATTTCAATTGTATTGTACTTAAAAGAACATCATACTCGTATTATCTTTTCCAGGGAACCCAAGTGGTTTGAAATAATGAGCATCTACTCTATATTACCGCTAATGATGTTACCTAATTTGCAGTGGCGGGATTCAATTTTTTTTACTACTGGTTCTGAGGGTGTGGCTTGGTGGGCGTGGCAGGGGAAGGATACTGTAAAATCTCCAGTCAGAGGTGGTATTTGCCAAATCTCCGAACTACTCAAAATTTCCAGTTCTCCAGAACTGGTCAGAACCTGCTGAATACCACCTCTGCTAATTTGGTAACGAACAACAACTAAACTTACAGAATACCAAGGACTCTATAGTTCATCTCTTCTGTCAGCATCTACATTTAATACATCCAAACCACTCTTCTGCTTCTTATGGATGTTCCATGTAGTCACATCCCCATTAGGATCTAATAGATATGTAAACAGCCACCTACAATTCAAAAGCTCAGGCATTTAAATAAATGTTAAGGTGACACTTGGGTGTCACAGTTCTCTCATACAGTTTTGATGATTGATGTTTCTCTGCCTCCTTTTGCAAGCCACAGACCTATACATAATACAAATTCATTAAAAGTAGAATGTCTTATGCTACTGCTGTCCTCTTGTGGCTTAAAAGAAGAGCCTTTAAAGAAAAGAAAAACTACAGATTATTTTCAGACAACATGCAAAATAAATCAAAATCAAACTTTCACTCCTATAAACCCTACATTTTAACTGCAAAGTAGGCCTTTTCGTGGCAAATCAAATAAAATCTTTCTTGTAGATTTCTGTGGGTTAATAAAAGAGGATACCTGCCTTATGTTTAAACCATGTCTATATCTTAATATCAATATGGGTTTTTTTTGTGATTAACTGATTTTGCATTATGAATATCAGTGTGGTGCCTGGAATTGCCTTGGTATAAAACTCCATAGCAATTCAACAAATGTGAAATCAGAATTTGTAAAAAGAAATTGATTTCTTGTGAAGATAAAAGTTTTCTTTTCTCTTGCAGAACTCGCTTTACATAATTTTCAGAACTGTGTAGATCTATATTCTAAATTAGAAGGGTAGAATGCGTGACTTCCTTCGTAAATCTTCTGTCCCATTTTGGCATTAACTTTCATTTTTTAAAAAAATATCTACACAATCCTGGCTTAGATCCCAGGTCTGGGACCGATGTTTATGATTTGCTTAGGGTCCCTATTTTGTTCTGTTGATTTTATTTTTTATCAGATTATTTTAGTCTGGACTGTCTGTCTGATTCTATGCTTTTAGCTGCCCAGAGTCCACTGAGTGGCCAATAAACAGTGAATAATATTTTGTGCGTTTTCTAATGTTCTTTGAAAATTTGAACATTCTCTACATTTTAAACCTGTCAGCTTTTAGCCGTACATAAAAATTAGATGGGTGCAGAGCAGCTCTTAGCAAAGAACATGACTCCTGAATTATGCATGTGAGTGGCCTCACAAGGAATGAAAGCTAATGACAGAAAGATTATGAAACAAATAGGACTTCATGAAATTACTAACACCAGTTGGTGGTGTTCAATTGAAGATGAGGTAGGGCTGTTGAGAGTTGGCTGCCATCCCTGCTTTCAGTATTATTTGTGGGGAAGGGAGAATTTATTCTCTGACAGGAGTTTAGTAAACCTTCAACTCTGGATATTTCTTGGACTGTTTAATGACACTGAATTCATCTTAGAGAATAATAGCCTTCCACTTTCCCATTTCAACAGATAATATATTTCCTTAACTTTTGGTGGTGGTGGTAGGATGCCTTCATGTCAGTTTTGATTCCTGGTGACTGCCTGGACAAGTTCCTGCAGTTTTCCTGGCAAGATTTCAGAAGTGGTTTGCCACTCCTGCTTCCTAAAGCTGAGAGAAAGGGACTAACTCAAGGCCATCAGTCTGGTTTGGTGCCCAAGGCAGGACTAGAATTCACAGATACCCAGTTTCTGATCGAATGCCTTAATGCCAAACATTCCTAACAACATGAAAAGCAATTGAAGAGGAAAGAGGCCTCACAATGGCTGTTCTTCTACAACCCTGCACCACCACTGGTGCCTCCAGCCCTTCCTATACGCAATGCTTTTCCATTTTAAGAGGATAGACCATGTAACCCTGTAGTTTAAAGCTAGAGGCCAACACTTTCACCAGCCACATATGGCAACTACAGGAACAGATGTTGAATTCTTGCCCCCTTTTAGCAGCTCCTAGCAGAACCTCTGGCAGTCACCATGACTATATTATGGTGCAAAAGAGTCTGAGTTTCATCCAGTGCTGCATCTATGAAAGGTTTTCATTGGCAGAAGATGAACAATGATGGCTTAATTCTGTTGATTAACGCTAAAGAGACTGGGAGGAAGATACTGTTATAGATCTTTACTCTCAAAAGGGCAAATTGCTATAAAAGTGAAATATAGAATGTTTTTATTGATTTGTATGAGCATTTATATCATCCACCCACAAGATTCAAGGATATACGATGAATAAATTATTGTAGCTTTCTGTACTGTGCTAATAACATTCAGTTTCTTTACTGAACCCCCAAAATACAAGTTTTTTTTAAAAAAAAAAGGGAAAAAAAAGACAACCAAGAGAGAAGCACAAACTATGTATTTAGTTTGTAACTTTCTACTCTATAGTTCTTCCAGTCTAGATTTTTTTTAATGTCAAGGAAATATTCTGTATTAGAGCCATACAATTTTTAAATAGAGTAATGGGGGAGAAGAAAGAATAAAAACTGTGCAAGGAAGCGGTGAACATTATAAAAATCTTATATGAATTTAGTTAATGTAGGTTTAGTCATTTTTTTAAAAGCAAAATGCATTACCATCCTCTAGTAATATCGGTTGGAACGTTATAGAATTAGTGGGCTAAATTATATGTATGAGGATAATAAGTTGAAAAAAGTATGGAGAAGAGCATACTACTTATGCCTAACAACAGTGGTGAATTAGTGGGCTCTTTTCATAGCTTAATATATACTTTACATTATAAAATTGTTGAAGGACAAATAATCATACTGTTAGGGCTGATTCAAAAGCTGGTAGAAAATGAAAATGAAATGGAAAGCCAATGTATGAAAAAGCATCAAAAATCTGAAAGCATAAGAGCCCAGACATAGAGATCCTCTTTTCTGGACGGTGTAGAGTGATCGGTCTTGACAGTTCCAGAGAAATTCTATTAACCAAAAGCATTTTCAGAGTAGGAAGAGATTGTTCAGGGCAAACACATTTATTCTACCAAGAAAGAAGCCCTGAATTATAAAGGCATGTCTGCCTCCTTGGGGATAACCGGAGTAGGGAGGGGTCAAAAATTCAAAATGGTAAAAGTATTTTAGTGTTGTTGTTTTTTTAGTATTTAGTATTTATTTGATTTGTCAATCGCTTACAAGATACAAGTATAAGAATAAATATAGTTTTAAGTACATGAGATAGATACTTATAAGAAAAATAAAAAACAATAGGACAGGGATGGTAGGCACAATTGGTGCGCTTACGCACGCCCCCTACAGGCCTCTTAGGAAGGGGGTGAGGTCAATAGTAGACAGTCTAAGGTTAAAAGTTTTTGTGGTTTGGGGAAGAAACCACAGAGTCGGTAGAGTATTCCAGACGTTGACCACTTGTTGCTGAAGTCGTATTTTCTGCAATCAAGTTTGGTGTGGTTAACCTTGAGTTTGTATCTATTGTGTGTTCTTGTATTGTTATGATTAAAGCTGAAATATTCATTTGCAGGTAGGACATTGCAATGTATGATTTTATATACTATATTTAGATCGGACCGGAGGCAATGTAATTCTAGATTTTCTAGGTTTAGAGTTTCAAGTCTGGTAGCATAAGGTATTCTGCAATGAGCAGAGGAGCGGAGAACTTTTCTTGTGAAATTTTTCTAGACTTTTTCAACTGTGTTAATATCAGATACATGATATGGGTTCCAGACTGATGAGCTGCATTCAAGTATAGGTCTAGCAAATGTTTTGTATGCTCTAGTTAGTAGTGTGATATTACCAGAGAAGAAGCTACGTAGGATTAGATTAACAACTCTTAATCCCTTTTTGGCTATGTAGTTACAGTGGGCTCTAGCACTTAGATCATTTGAGATGAGTACTCCAAGGTCCTTGACAAAGTTTGGATCCTCAACAAGGTCTTGACTATTTAGCTTGTATTTTATTTTCTAATTTTTTCTGCCAATATGTAAGACAGAGCATTTATTTGTTGAGATTTGAAGTTGCTATTTGATTGACCATTCTAATACATAGTCAAGGCCTTTTTGGAGGGCAGTCTGTGGTGTTGAATAGCTTTACATCATCAGCGAAGAGAACGCAGTTGCTCTTAATATGATCACAGAGGTCATTTATGTAGAGTATGAAGAGAATTGGTCCTAAAACATTGCCTTGGTGGAAACCACTGTTGACAGGTACAGAATTTGATAGGACGCTCCCAAATTTTGACCATTTGTTGTCTGTTTGACAGGAATGCTTCTATCCAGTTATGTAGGTGTCCAGATTTTAGTGTTACAAGATTTTAGTTTTAGTAGTAGTTTGTCGTGTACTACTGAATCAAAGGCTTTACAGAAGTCTATGTAGATTGCATCTATTGCTTTGCCCTGATCGAGTTTTGTAGTCCATATGTTTTTGCAGTGTAAGAGTTGCAGATTACAGGATAGTTTTTTTCTGAAACCAAATTGTTTATTAGAGAATAGGTTGTTTTTCTGTAAGTGGAGGATAATGGATTGGTTAATAATTGATTCCATGACTTTACAGGTGACGCAGCATAAGGAGTTTGGTCTGTAATTTTCAACTAGGTTGGGGTCTCCCTTTTTGAAGATGGGGATGACCGTGGCTTGTGACCATAGTTTTGGCAAGGAGCTGGTCCTGAAAGATTTTTCAAAGATTATGCTTAGAGGTTCGGCTATGGCAGTGGATTGCTTTTATGCCCACTCAGTTTACACACACATACATACACATACAACTCATCTACAAAAGAGCCAAATCAAGAACAGGGAAGCTTTTCTTTCTCACAAGAACTAGAATCCTTCAAAGTTGCAGGACAGGAGGTAGTCAGATCAAGAGCCAATGTGAGCAGGTTCATTCTTTGCATTCTCGACAACCCTTCTTCCTCTTCACCCCAAATTAGATTAAGCACCTGTTCAATCTTCATTAAAAGATTTTTTTAAAAAAATTAAAATCCTTGACCGTTAGTGTTTAACTATATATATTACAATGGTTTGCTATGGGAGACAAAATAATTTATAAGAATTGTTCTGAAACAAGATTCTCTTAAACATGGAGAATTATATTGGAAATAATGGAGTGGATCATCGCATCTAAGGAGTAATACAAGACTATCAATACATAAGCTGAAAAAACTCCTGTCAAATGATCTGTATATAACAATAGGAATTTTAAAAGAGCCTCTATGGGACTATGGAAGATCATCAATAAAGTATACCACAGGAGTGTGCAAAGCTTCCATCCCCCCCCCATCATTCATTTGCCATAATCAATAATCATCTATCATAGCAATAATACACCTTATATCTCTCTATGCATTAGTACTCCCTATTCTAGCTTATTGCCTTATGCATATATAAAAATAATATCATGTTGCATTTTCTGACATAAAACCTAAAATGTCCTTTTGTCTCTTCTAGACTTTTCATCATTCCAAATATATTGGTAATGCCAGAATTGAGGGGATTCTGAACAAGATGTTTTCTTCCAGCTTTACATAGATGCACATAAAACTGGCTATTCCACATACCCTCTTCCTTCCAATTTTTCCCACTTACACATCTGAGCCCATTGTTAAGAACATAAATTTGCATTCAGTGTATTCATTTCTATGGAGAGCTTCTAAGGGAGAGGGGAGGAATTTAGATCTTGGGAACTAACAGGATCTGGGGCCTAGATTTTATATTGATGATCCACCCTAATATGGCATCATTATGAATATATTCAGATTAAAGTTACTATTGTGATTTTTGAGACGATGTTTATTTGAAGTCATTCATAAAATATAATAGGCCAATTATACACACACACATATTTGTTTTCTTATGTTTTCACGGGCATTTATATGTATGGTATTTAGCTTTGTTTGGGTATTTTCCCACGTCTTTATAGTTGTGCTTTTAAAGTTATAGCGACATTTCAGCAGAATCTGCCAGATGAGATTCTGCCGAAACGTCGCTATAACTTTAAAAGCACAACTATGAAGACAACTATAAAGACTTGGGAAAATTCCCAAACAAAGCTAAATACCATATATATACTGTCATATATATATATATATATATATATATATATATATATATATATATATATATATATATATATATATACTGTTGCAAACTTTTATATTTGTACTGGTGTGTACATATTCCCTATTCAACTTCTTGCCTTTTCACTTTATCTCTATATAATGTTTGAGTAATTTATCAGGCAAGTTTTCCCATAAGTAAATCTCACTTCATCTATATTCTGCCCTTTATAGATGTATCCCAGGGCATATATCAATACAAAATATCCCATAATATATTACAAAAAATAATAAACAAACTGTAAAGAAGAGCATATTTGTATGTTTAGGCTTTAAGGGTTACAGAAAATACTGTATTTATGCCTTCTCCTACTTGCATCTGATCCCTCCAATCTTTTCAAATTCTCAAAAAAAAAAATAAGATTTAGGGATCACCTGACATCAGAACAATAGGAAAAGGCCTTCTAGTAGTTGAGGGACATATTTGTGTATCACTGTGTCACCTAATATCTATATTAAGTGAAGTTCCATCAATCTCAATGGGACTGCCTTCTGTGGAAATGTGCATAAGATGAGGCTACGTTGCACTTGGCTTTTTAAATAAGAAAAAAATAAATAAATAAATTAAATAAGGAAAAACTCAGCCACTTCAGATACGTAGACTTCAACTCCCAGAATTCCTTAGACATAGAATTGAAGGCTCCGCCCATCCACCCACAATATCTTAAAGTTGCCAGGGCTGATAAACACTGCTTGAAATTGCATTTGAGTATAGCAAGACAAGGGATATCATTTTCTGTTCAATTATTTTTGTTGGAGTATTTAGTGCAATATTTCCTGCTTTCTCTATTCCTAAGACCAGCATGGGACTTCCCTTCCTTTGTCCTGTGATTAAAGCCATTCTAAAGATCAGTTATCAGTTCCCAGTTGCCGAAAGTTTTAGCTTCCTCCTCTTCCTTCAGCCTTTCTGTTATCAAACAGCACCAACACATAGCTTTTCTAAGGTATATCACAAATGGGAAATGCATATATTTGGTGTCCATACACAAACAAACAATTGTCAACCATTTTGAAAGAAAGAAAAATAAATGCTTGGTTACCAATGAACCTCTTGATTCTGAGCCTATGATGATGTAGTTGTAACATGACCGACTTAATACAATGAACTCCAATATGATGCTGGGATTTTTAGATATTATTTTTTTAAAAAATAGATGGCTCTATCCAGTCTCTAGTTCTGCTGGAATTGTGGCATTTCTTTTGTCTCCTCATCTCAAGAATTTGGAATTTGGAAAACTGAATCAGCTACCATATGTTGTTGTTTTTTTATCATATGTGCTTGTATTACACCAGTGTTCATAAAATACAGACAGTTTCTGGAACAATAACAAAAGGGACAGGTCTTTTATCCCCTGGATTGTGTAGTATATTGTGGATAAGATAACAAATCCTTGCCCATCTTAACCTTAAGACCTTAAGCAGATGACTTACAAAAGGATTATTTGTTTATAAATTTATATATTGCTTTGGTCCACTGACTCTAAGCAGTTTATAAAACATTCTTCTTCATTCCTCATTAAACCAAAGATATCAGGGCATGGGATGAGAAAAGAAAAATGCTATATAGCCACCTTTTGTTATATTTGGCATAATCATGGTGATTCCATCTTGTCAATTTTATTAGTAAAATGCAGTAATTATTTGTGAATTCCATATCTTTTGTGACTGTTTTCTTTGCCACTCTGAAAGTTGATTTATCCACTATTTTATCTCCTGTCATTATCCTTGCCGCTTACAATAAAATGTTCAAGAATGGGGCATTGGCTAAATTAGGAAAGAACTTTTACTGTTTTTACTTACTGACAAATTCTAAATCTGTGAATCCTAAAAAGCATCAAAGCTTTGTATTGTGGCCTTAAGACATTCGTGACTACTTGAATGTTCTCTGAGCTTGTGCAGTACACCTAGTATAACAATGATATATCACAATATGTCATACTCATTGTTCAGTTTAAAGAACGCACAGTTGCTGAGTCATGTTTAAGGCCACAGTCTGCCAATCACAGCAATGCTACTTTGAGATACATTTCACAGAAGCAGCTCCCCTTTTCTATGGATCCTAGCAAAACACACACTGGTCAGTATGTAATAGTGGATTAACTTTAACTTTAAAATTGGCACAGATCTGATAATACCATTCTTCTTAATTACGGTAGCCCCAAGTGTAAACCCTAGGATCCAATTCATTTTTTTAAAGAATTCTACTTTTTTTGCATAAATCATTAGGAATTGGTCATGTTTTATGAAACATGGGCATGGATTTTATTACAAAACAATTTTACATAATGGGCTTGAATGTACTGTATATATTCCACCTTCTAGAATAGTGTCTATATCTTTTCAGCTTTTGGTGGTCTTTATGATTAGAACTATAGCACACAGGCTATTAAAGCAATATCAATGCAGCGGCAGCTTCCTCAGCCAACTACAATCACGTGCTTATACAATATATAAATCTAACATTACTTGTTACTATGCATTACTGTTAAGTGTCATTAAGAGGAGAATGAATTTTGCTCCAGTGTATTTGTAATTGGTGTGAAGAATATCAGAAGCTAGGAGAGGGGAAGGGAGGGAAGGAAAAAGGAGAGGAGTTTATTAGCTAGATTGCTAGAATGCTAAAGAAAAGACTATTTTATTCCAAAATACACTAATACAGTATACCGTTCACTGATAATGTAATAGGAACTCATGGTACATTTTGTTTATAGTATACATTAGTTTCTTTTATGTATAATAACACCATGAAAAATGTGTTGCTGTTTAATGCTAACACTTTTTAATTTACATTAAATTTTAATTAAATGTAACTTTTTAATAAATTGACATGTTTTAATAATAATAATGTAATAAGCACATGAACATTTTTTTAACAATAGAAGAGGAAATACTGACCCACTACAATCCCTTTTAACTTCAACATTTGACCTCTGTTTAAGTCTTCTTTCTCAGTGAGGCATTATTGAAATCATGTGAATTCCTCCCTTGCTGCTAAATAAGGCATTTTCCTGTCAAATTCCTGCTATATGACTGATAACATGAGATGGATAAAAGATACAATACAAACATTACTAATATTCCCACAGCACAAATCTTTGATTAGAGTTATAGGCTTGGCTATTAACAGTAGCAAACAGTATTTTTTTTCTGCTGAAATTGTTGATCTAAGTGTACAAACTTTACTGCGTATGTGTGACTGAAACAGGTCTTTGATTCACACAGTCTTGCATTATCATTAATCCTATATTAGAATGGGTCTGCAGTTGTTTTCATTGTGACGCTATAAGGGAAACCAGAATGTAAATAGTTCTAAAGAGAGAAAAAAATATTTAAGGTGCTATCTTTTGAGTCCTCAAACTTGGCAACTTTAAGACTTGTGGACTTTAACTCCCAGCTATGCTGGATGGAGAATTCTGGGAGTTGAAGTCCACAAGTCTTAAAGTTGCCAAGTTTGGAGAACCTCTGCTGTACTCCTTTGCCTCACCAAACTCCACAAAAGCTATTTTTGAAAGGAAGTATTGATAGGTTAGATGCATCTTTGCTTGTTTTGAAGTTGTGGGAAAGTTGAGAATCTGTCCAGGAACCTGTTTTTCTGTTTGTGTATCTGTGCACTGAAATGTTTGTTTCCAAAAGCTAACCTGTAACAAAAATTATAAGGATCTTTTCCACGTGGTAGTCAATATAAGTAGCCTTTCTACGTCATAACCCAACACACCCACACAACCCAACCCAACAGACCTGTACCTTCCTCTTCTGCAACTGGCTTATGCTTCTCTTTCTCCAATTGTCTATGAAAAGTGCTAAACCAAGTACCGGAAGCCTATCGTGTTTTAATTATTATGGTTGTTCTTTCTCCCTTGTTTCTTTTTAAAACACAAAGTTGTAAAGGATGATGAGCAGCAAGGCTGTCCCTTGATGCATCTGTGGGAAAGGGAAATGGGGCCTTGAAATCTGATAGAAGGAACAAAAGGCTAAATTTGGAGTGTAATGTTCCTGCTAATGAGAAACAGTCTGTCCTGGATTCCAGAGGTAATTCTGCTAAACCCTAATGAATGAGAACCAAACAGGATCCAATATGGGTCAGTCACTGGAACCAGAGGTTTTGTTTTCAGAGCTTTTGGACTCATGCTCAGCCCATCTTCAGGAAACTAGTCTCTAGCAGTCTAGCAATCAAGTGAAGTTCCCTGAAGATGAGCTCCAGCACAAGTCCAAAAATTCGGAAGACAAAATCTCTTGTCCCTGTGACCGACCGAGATTGGATATTGCAACATTATCGGAAGACACATATATTTGCCTTTATTTGTGAGAGCCAAACAGTTAACTCATAGCAATAGCAGTTACTCTTATATACCACTTTGCAGTGTTTCACAGCCCTTTCTAAATGGTTTACAGAATCAACATATTATCCCAACAATCTGGATCTTCATTTTACCAACTTCGGAAGGATGGAAGGCTGAGTCAACCTTGAGCTGCTCAGAATCGAACTCCCAGAGTGAGCAGTGAGTTAGCCATGCAGAACTGCATTCTAACCACTGTGCCACCATTTTCCTAAGCTCCAAAGAAAGCTACCCAACTTATAGTCGAGCCATAGGAAAAAGATTCTCCCCCTACAGTTATTATTAAGAAGAAATAATTCACTATTGCTTCAGATTATGTCTTCCACACACAGCTTCCATCATAAGAGCAATGATTTAGACTGAACATTAGAAAAGAGGACCTCTCAAAAGATAACAATAGAACAGTTTGTTTTGAAAGTTTAAAACAAGGTATTAATGCAAGATTCTGAGAAGTGTGCTGGTCTAGATATAAGTATTGTATCAGGATATATTGCGCTTATGGCTATGTATTATTTTTAGGAGGAGATGTAGAGAAAAGTAAAGTCCTACACTTAGGCAACAAAAACCAAAAGTACACATATAGACTAGGTGAAACCAGGCTCAATAGCAGTAACTGTGAGAGGAATCTTGGAGTCTTAGTGGACAACCAGCTAAATATGACCCAACAGTGTGCAGCAGCAGCCAAAAAAGTTAATGCAACCCTAAGTTGCATTAATAGAGAGATACAATCGAGATCAAGTGAGGTACTAATACCACTCTATAAAGCCTTAGTAAGACCACACCTAGAGTACTGCATCCAATTTTGGTCATCACATTATAAAAAAGATGTTGAGTCTCTAGAAAAAGTACAGAGAAGAGCAACCAGGATGATTAGGGGATTGGAGACTAAAACATATGAACAACGGTTACAGGAACTGGGCTTGGCTAGTCTAATGAAGAGAAGGACCATGGGAGACATGATAGCAGTCTTCCAATATTTGAGGGGCTGTCACAGAGAGGAAGGGGTCAAGCCAGTGGTGGGATTCAATTTTTTTTACTACCGGTTCTGTGGGCATGGCTTGGTGGGCATGGTGTGGTTTGGTGAGCGTGGCAGGGGAAGGATACTGTAAAATCTCCATTCCCACCCTACTCAGGTGAAGGAAATTGTACATTTTCATCCATCCCACTAACCTGCTTTCCAGCTCTGTTGTCCTGTGCAGGGCAACAAAAGAAGACCCAGCCGATCAGCTGGGACTCGGGAGACAGATAATAGATGGGGTGGGGCCAGTCAGAAGTGGTATTCCAAACTACTCAAAATTTCCTCTACCGGTTCTCCAGAACTGGTCAGAACCTGCTGAATACTATCTCTGGGTCAAGCTATTTTCTAAAGCGCCTGTAGGCCAAACAAGGAGAGATTCAACCTGGAAATAAGGAGAAACTTTCTGACAGTGTGAACAATCAACGAATGGAACAGCTTGCCCTTGGAAGTTGTGGGAGCACCATCACTTGAGACCTTCAAGAAGAAGAAGGAGGAGAAGGAAATGGAAGAAGGATGCTTCAATTTCTGAACATTGTAAATGTTACAGAAGCATATTGACCTTCTAGATGTGAAGTTACCATGGAAACATTTCACAAACTCTTGCTTCCCACCCATCAAGTAAGAGGAAAGAAAGAAAATACATCAAAGAGCAGAAAGTGAAGTCCTGCTTGAATTGCAGTAAGAATTGTGTTTTGTTTGGTTTCTCTCTCTCTCTCTCTTTCTCTCTCTCTCTCTCTTCCACATGGTATGTCCTAAGAATGGCTTCCTAGTGGGCCATTTCCTGTTCTCATTAGGTTCTTTCTCATGAGAATCATTCTTAGGCTATATTCCCTTCGTACTTCCCAACAGATGGTGGCATTCAACAACACTTTGATGACCAGTGAAAGCTGGACTCCAAAAATCAGTTCAAGTGATGGAATGTTGAAAATGTCCACTCACAAAGAACAGATGATGTTCATTTAAAATAACAATAATGAAAATTATCAATAATGTTTGCTGTTTGCTGTAGGACTTCCTTCCTCCCTGAAAACCCAGTAAATCTATATGATATTTTTAAAGACCATCAATATACAGGTAATTCTCGATTTATAACCACAATTGAGCCCAAAGTTTCTGTTACTAAGTGAATTTGTTAAGTGAATGCTGCCCCATTTTATGACCTTTCTTCCACCATTGTTAAGTGAATCACTGCAGTTGTTAAGTTACTACCACGGTTGTTAAGTAAATCTGGCTTCCCCACTGACGTTGCTTGTCAGATGATTACATGATTCCTGGACCCTGCAACCAACATCCAAATTTTGATCACTTTACCATGGGGATACTGCAATGGCTGTAAGTGTAAAAAATGGTCATAAGTCACTTTTTTCAATGCTGTTCTAATTATGAATGGTCACTAAATGAACTGTTGTAAGTCAAGGACTATCTGTATATATAAATGAAAAGCTCTGCATTGAAGAGGTCAAACTTTTTCTGGATATAGAACTTTTCAGTGATGGAGTTATAGAAAGGCACTCGATGTAGGAAAAACAGATGAATGTTTATTTCCAATCTTCAGTAACTGAGTACTTTGGTAAAGCCAATTGTCCTCAACATTGCACAATGTAAAAGGATTGAGTGATGTTGGATAACTAAATCTGAAGGCGATGGCATAGAATTTCTATTAAACAGCATAGTGAAAAACCACATTCGGGTACAAATGGTAAGTCTAACTCTTTCCAACGGTTAACAAGAACGCTCTTCTGGTGATTTTTGTCAAGATTCAGCATGTTTTCAGCAACTTTATCCCATGTTTAATCTGAATTTCCAAAGCTATGCTTTCATCAACAAACTAATACATTCTTGTGACATATTTCTTGCAATACTTCAGTTCTTTTACAGACATTGATGTTCTGAAATATCTCCCCACATTTTTTTGCACTTTGACTTGGGGTTTCGTGTGTACATTGAAACAAAATTCAAATATTTTCTCTTGTTTGAAGTTATTTTTATAATTATCAGGATCAAAACTAGCAAGGAGGCATAGCTGTTATGTCTTGCTGGGATTCCAATTAAAGTCACTTTTTTTGTATTTGCTGCTTGGAAGAGCACCAACATTCTTCTAAGTGCCATTATTGGATCCTTTCCCTCCAAGACACATAGAAATCTCTGAGGAACTGAAGGACCAATATGCTTTCTTTTAGATCTCCTCAAGAAACAGACAAATAGCAGTTCCTTACCCTTCTAAAATATCCATGGCAGATAGCCACTGAATTTCTGTGGATATAAATACTGTATATTTGATCCTTATGAATGAGCTATGAATAAAACTTTCTCGCACCTTCATTTAAATATGGTAGACTGACAATGAGTTCAAATTAAGTTGCTTCAAGATTTGACATGGCCCATTGACTGCTAATTCACCACCTTTATGCAACAACCCATCATGACATTTTGCAACTGTATTCTAAAACAGGTTAATTTGAAAAAAAAAATCTACAAATACCTCCATTTTTTCAGTTAACAAAAATTGGAAATTAGACATCAGACTAATTCGACATTCAAAGCATAAGGGGCATAAGTTATTTGAAAGCATCTTCTTCAAGAAGCTCTGGTTTTGAGTTTCATTCTTTATTTACCAAATTAAATATTTCTCCAAATTCAAAGTTAATGCACATGTCTGTACCAACATAATGAGGTGTATATGTCAAGCCCATTAAGCAAATAAAGTCTTAAAATATATCTTAAAATACCTTTTTTTTTCAAAAGTCTTTCATCAGTTGATTAAATAAACATATATGGGACTATTGTATATATTCTCACTCTAAACTTAAATGGCTCTTGTATGATGGATTTACACAAAGACTGATCATAGCTCAAGGAAGTATATCTGTATTTACACAGGTACTCACATACTTCCTTTGCTTTGGTAGGAGTGTCTTCATATCTCAAAACTATAGTTTGAAGTTCTGTAAATTTTAATTTCCGCTGTTTAACACTTCAACTGCTGAGGTGGATGGATGAGTTTACCTAGTACTAGAATAGGTTGTACAATGATCACGTGTATCTTTCCTTCTCTGGACACAATCAGACTTACCTGTTTGTGTGAAATTAAGGAGAATTTCACAGGAACAACAAAATTAACAGATAACAGATAATCAGAGTTGGAAGGGACTTTGTAGGTCATCTAATCCAACCCCCTGCCCCAAGGGGGAGACCCTACACCATATCTGACAAATGGCAGTCCAATCTCTTCTTGAAAGTCTCAAGTGATGGCGCTCCCACAACTTCTGAGGGCAAGCTGTTCCATTGGTTGATTGTTCTCACTGTCAGAAAGTTTCTCCTTATTTCCAGGTTAAATCTCTCCTTACTCAGTTTCCATCCATTATTCCTTGTCTGGCCTACAGGCGCTTTAGAAAATAGCTTGACCCCTTCTTCCCTATGGCAGCCCCTCAAATATTGGAAGACTGCTATCATGTCTCCCCTGGTCCTTCTCTTTATTAGATTAGCCAAGCCCAGTTCCTGTAACTATTCGTTGTATGTTTTAGCCTCCAGTCCCCTAATCATCCTGGTTGCTCTTCTCTGTACTTTTTCTAGAGTCTCAACATCTTTTTTATAATGTGGTAAACAAAACTAGATGCAGTACTCTAGGTATGGTCTTACTAAGACTTTATAGAGTGGTATTAGTACCTCACTTGATCTTGATTGTATCCCTCTGTTAATGGAACTTAGGATTGCATTAGCTTTTTTGGCTGCTGCTGCGTACTGCTGGCTCATATTTAGCTGGTTGTCCACTAAGACTCCAAGATCCCTCTCACAAATTTAGCCATATAGCTAAAACTGTAGCTATATGGAAAAGATGGAAGAGGTAACAGGTAACTCAAATCCAATCTTGCGTACTCATCACAACAGTTAAGCTGTTTAAATGTGGCAGACCCTCTCTTATTCCTGGGCTTGCTTCTCATAGAAACAGCTCCTTTTCTGCTTCATGGAGGAAAACAAGAGAAGAGAAGAAATGGGTGATCCCCCCAGAAAAACCCATGAAATATCTCTTCTACTTCATGGTCTGTAGCAGACTCCAATTTACATTTTCTGGAGCTGGTATCTATCCCTTATCCTTGACTTATATTCTGGTAATTCTATCCCAGCAGGATCTGTTGGCAGATGTCCCATTCATTATGTCATGATTGTCTTGTTGGCATAAGATCACTGTGTGTGATTTGGGTGGCTATATACACTTCTTTACAAATAATAATAAATAAAATACCATAACCCCACTTTTGCTTCCAAAGGCATTACTACGGAAAAGCTGCTGATTCAGAAATACAGATTTTCAGATCTTTTGACGCCGGGAATAGCATTTGCATCACTTCTGTAAAATCCACTTCTTCTGATCTTGTTCTTCCTTCTTTCATATGGCTTATCAAAGAAAAGGTAATATATTCAGAAACACACAATCACGTATTAATCAGAATTGCTCTTTCCTGTTAAAATGTAAAAAACATAGAAAGAAATAAAAGTAATATAGAAAAATGTGAAAATAAATATTTTAGTGTTCCAGTCATAGTCTAATGAGATTCTGGGACTGAAAATACTGGTTTTATTGTTTTATTATTACTATTAGGCTCATCAAAGAACCATTCAATTAAAGAAATGGGGGGGTTTTTTTGCAGAAAAGGAACTCCATTGTACATCCCAAAGAAAAAAAGAAAAAAACCTTCTCCCCTCTGCCCCCTTAATTCTTTGCTTTGCTTTTCATTGCTGAAGACCTTGTTCAAACCCACCAGGCACATGGAGTCCAAATCTGGTCTATGTCAATGTCATATTTATTTATTTATTATTCCGTTAGGTCAAATTTCTGTGAATTAAAAAAATGATGCAAGAAAAACTGTATTTTTTTCCTGCACTACATTTCCTAATATGTGTTTTGTATGCATGTTTGCACCTGATTTTCCATAATTAGTCATATCACCCACCATGTTCTGTTTTAATGTAACCATTCTTAGTATGATTTTCCCCCAATTTTCCACAAAATTGCCTAAATTGTCAATTATAGGCAATTTTGTACAAAATTTTCCAGTCAAGAATGACAAGCTTCATGTATGATGTCTGTATGACAAAATCCATATTAGTGAATAACTCTTTTTAGCTCTAAAAGAAGCCTCTGGCAAATATGTTAATTCTTAAGCAGTGAATTAGTGTTCTTAAAGTGCCATTTGAAATCCTTAATTCCAACTTCCTAATTCCTCGTATATCATGAAGCTGTCTCATAGTCAAAGAAATACTTAGACTTGTTCACATTACAATTTTGTCACCGTTTACATGCTAACTGAACCAAGAAAGGGTTTTTTCCAAGTAAATTTATTAAAGATTATAATTACAGTGGTAAGACCAGAGGCAGACTTATACAAATGAATTGAGAAGGAACAAAACCTGTTAGCTAAATCGTAACATAAATCCCTCTGAAGTAGGAACAATGACTGCAGGTTTATAGGACAATGTTGATTTAACAATTTCTACCTATTGCTGGTTCTTTCAGGGGTTGAATACTAAACAGTGTTGGGTGTGATTAGTACTCAGACAGGGGACTATCCAATATCCCAGGGTCTCAAATTAAACCAGGAAATTAGAAACATTTTGGAAGAAGAGAGCCACAAACCCTTCTGTAATGTTTGCCAAGAAACATACCTCATGGTATTCCTGTAGTAGAGACATCAAGCTAAACATGTTACCTTTATTGTGATATTTAAACAATTAGGAAATAAAAATCATGTTTAGCTTTCCAACATTCCATTGATAAATTCTGGTTGACAAATGGGTGAGGCATCTACCAATACTTCCTGCGGCCACTTTACCAAATCACTCCATTTTATTTTAACTGTTCTGCCACCATCTTTTCCCTCTATCCAAAGAATAAGACAATTTGATTCCTGAGAGTCCTCTAGAATGTGGATTGCCAGGAATATTGTATGAATCAGGCATGTCCAACCTTAGCAACTTTAAGACGTATAGACTTCAATTCCCCAAATTCCTCAACCAGCCTTGCTGACTGAGGAATTCTGGGATTTGAAGTCAACAAGTCTTAAAATTGCCATGGTTGGACACTCCTACTTTAAATAGAGAAGAGGATACACAGCGTGTTTGCCTATACAATCTGCTCCCAATGACTCGCTGAACAGCTCTCTGTCTGATGGTCAGAATATGTCTTAAAAGGGCTAGAAGATACAATAGGATATTTGATCCATTTCATTTAACTGGATAGATAAGGAAGCTTCTCAAGCTAGCATCTGTGCACACAGGAGTGGACATGAATGTAGGTGCACATTTCCCAATGGATATGTTTTTGTGTGTGTTTCAGGGCATTCCAATTCATTGTCCTTCCATAATGCAGTTCTCAGTGGCCAAAAAAAAAAAGATTCCTGGATTATTGTTAGAAGTACAATATATAGGGACACAAAATGTCATTTTAATTAACAAAAATGCCCTTAAAGGACAAGCCTACACCTTACAGCAATGCGCACTTAGAATGTGTAGTTTTGGTTATACTACACTAATGACACAGGCTTAAACATGCATTTGATCGAACATATTTTTACATGTCTATGGAGATTGTCAGTCATCCAGGTCATAGTTGTCCCAAATGTTCAAGAAAACAACTAGACATTCTGGTTTTTCTGTGAAGACGTTTTGCTTCTCATCCAAGAAGCTTCTTCATCTCTGAATATATTTTTACATGTTACCTTGGACTTATATTGCTGCATGATTTTAGTTAGCTTGATATTAATACACCACAATTTGAGAAATAAAGCCCCTCATTTTTTTTATATACATAGCAGGGTTGGTATCAATTTGGCTGCTTTGAAGCCAGGTGTTTACTCTATGATTTTAACCCATTTACAGTCTCCTTAGCTTTCAACTAAGATTTGACCCAAACTTGTTGAAATCCTTTTCTGGTCTTACCCTCAAGCTCCTTTCTTATCCTCTGAAATAGCTAGCCTTGGCCCAGTACTCTTCAAAGGTATTAGCGACAACTTCTTGAGCTCCAGAACTATGCTGTCTGAGTTGTGATAAGAGTTGGGATCTAATTCATCAGCAGAATATAGCTTAGAAAAAGAAGGCTGCCTAAAGCGTGATGTTATAAAACCTTATAAATCTTGTAAAATTGGATTCATACAATTATTGAATATCTGTATTTATATGTCATATGACTGTAACTTTGTTGCTTGTATCCTTACGATTTATATTGACTGTTTCCTAGTATGATTTTATTGCTTATTTATACCCTATGACTATTATTAAGTGTCGTACCTTATGATTCTTGACTCTTGACGAATGTAGCTTTTCTTTTATGTATACTGAGAATATTAGCACCAAGACAAATTCCTTATGTGTTCAATCACACTTGGCCAATAAAATATTCTATTCTGTTCTATTCTATTCTATTCCATTTCACTGTTCTATTCTATTCTATTCTATTCTATTCTATTCTATTCTATTCTATTCAAAGCTCTCGTGGTTAAGGCACCAGACTAGAAACTAGGACATTCTAAGTTCTAGTCTTGTCTTAGTGATGAAAGCCAGCTCGGTGACTTTGGGCCAGTCACTCTTCATCTTAGGCTCAGGAGAAGACAAACTGGTCAATCAACTCCTGTTGCAATCAATCGATCAGGCACTTATCTGACCCAAAACCAGGGGTGGGATTCTATCGGTTCAGACCGGTTCAGCTGAACCAGTAGTTCCAGTGAGCATTTGGCCCTGCCTTCCCACCCCTACTCTTTCCTGTGCTTTATTTCCTGGTTATTTTTTAGCACAGCTGATTCGTGAGGCAAAGCGGTTTGCCGCAAATCAGCTATTTTACTCACCGGGGATGCAGCAGAAGGTAAGTAATTGAGTTGAAAATAGGCTTTTTGAAATGAAAAGCAGGTGCGCAAAGCATGCATGCATGCAAAGCGCACACTCACCGATCCGGTTGTTACACCAGTTGAATCGCACCACTGCCCAAAACCTGACCCACACTCGCGAAAGAAACGTTAGGGAAGTACTCCTACTGAGGGCAAAGTGAGATTTCATTGATAAAACTTTTTTTTTAAATGTGCTTATTACTCACAGTAGCAGAAACTCACCTGGATTTGTGAAAACCAGCACATGGAATATTCCCAAGAGACTTTAGTAATTTCAGCCATTTATCTATTGTGTCATCAGATTGTATTTTCTTGCTATTACAGATCCCTGTAGAAAGTATTCCTTTCTTTTTTAATCTGCAGGGTTCAAAAAAAAAAAGCTTTATCTGCAATAACTGTTTATATCATATGGTAGTTTATCATTCTAAACACCTGTGTGGAAACTAGTGGTGATAATACTGTATTCTGAATATATCTCACTTTTTGCCATTAGCAAGGTGTGAGCAAGTGAAGGGGTCCCTATCTCCTCGCTCGTATTTGACGAAGATAAGGAATTTATAAGATGGGGTGTGTTCTACTTAGACCTAGTATGTAAATCCAATCTGAAAAGATAAGCACTTGGAAACTGTAAATTAAATATCAAAACAATGTTACAAAACATTCAGTCATAGGTTTTATCAGGCTGCAGAGTCATTTCACATTCAGCTTCTTTTTCTGAAAACAAAATGTGCTATGGACATCGTGCATTACGTGACTAGAGGCAAAAAAGCAATTTGCTTTTACTAGACTTCAAATCTAAAAAGTTTGGAGGCAGTTACTTTAGCACAGAACCTAAACTAAGCGACCAGCAATGCTATTCCAACATATTTTTCTGCAGAAAGTAGCAATAAGTTTCATGGAAATTATTCCCAATCTCTAATGAAAGGGTTGGGCTGGTTTTCATTTGATTAATTTACCATGTGGTTCAAAACCATTAGAAATAATCACCTCCACCTGCTAGAAGAAGGACAGGGCTCAAAATTCCTCGTGGCACTAATGATTGTCCACAGGTTGGCTAGTGTATATTTCTGCAGATTTTGAGAAAGGGTAAAGAAAACTTCAATTTCTTAGCCAATGAGTGGTCCATATGAGAAATGGAGATAAATGCTTTAAATCAGCAGTCGCTAACCGGTGGGCTGCAGCCCACTGGTGGGCCATGAAAAATTTTTGGTGGGCCGCAGAGAAATCTCACCCCAAGAGCACCCCTCCAAAGCAATTAATCCAGGCTGCACAGAAACACAAGCCTGCGCCGCCCACATGGCCCGCGGGAACCCTCCCCGCCCACTCACTCCTTATCAGGCAAACTTGCCTGCTAAATTGCTATTTTTCCTTTTTCTGACCATCATCTGTTCTGCTGTGCTGGGAGATTTAGATTAGCTAGGAAGCAGAAAATGGTTGGATTTCTTGCTTTCTAGCTAGTCTTTAGATCTTCGGCTCTGCTTTTAAGCACAGCCGAACCTCCCTTAGGACTAGTCGAAGGTTTGCTTGCAAGCAAATTCAGTGCAGACTCATGGCAAGCAAATTTGAGAGACTGAACTAGCCGATGGCAGATAGATAGATCACTGAATGATTCTGTGAGCAATTCAATCTGCCTGCTTTGCCTGATTTTGGGTAAACGTTGCTCTTTTTTTAATAAAAAATTCAATATTTACATACATAGTGTGTTGTGAGTTAATTTTGTGAGTTTGCTTGCTAGCAAATTTTATGAGTTTGCTTGTAAGCAAATTTTATGTGACAGACTGAGCTAGCTAATGGCAGATAGATAAATTGCTGAATGAATCTGTGATTCTGTGAGCAACTCAATCTGCCTGCCTGCTTTGTCTAATTTGGGGTAAAAGTTGCTTTTTTTATAAAAAAAATCAACATTTATATAAATATTTATAATATTTACATACAAGCCATGCCCAGCCAGTCACATGACCACCAAGCCACACCCACAAATTAGGCCATGCCCACAGAACCAGTTAGTGGTCCCTGGGATCTAAAATTATGAGTTTGGTGGTCCCTGAGGTCCAAAAGGTTGGCGACCCCTGCTCTAAATACTGTGACTAGTAAAGGGGCAGTATGGTAAATGTATCAATATTCCAGCAAAGGACTCTGACCAAATACAGGAACTCTCTGCGTAATGGATGCTATGCTATGGAACCTTCCCTCTATTGACACAGTGGGTAGACCATAAATCTCACTAGTCAAAGTGTTTTCCTATGTGTGGCACAAATAATGCTATGAAGATATTTAGTTTTCTTAAAAGAAATGAGAAGCAAGTCATGTAGAAGGGAATTTGGAGTCTAGAATTATGTTGTACATCCAGATCAAGTATTAGTATTACCTGGAAGCTTCAACTGAAGAATAGCGGATGGACACTTACGTACATCCTTACAGTGGTGCACATTACAACTCTGTTCTGTGAGCAGCATTGGCTACCACTTTGATTCCAGGTGCTATTTCCGGTTCAGGTTGTGCTCTTTAGAGCCATACATAGCATGGGCCAGGTTAATTGAGGGACCTCTCTTACACCTACCTATCCCATCAAGTCAAGCAGAAGGGGGGGTGCTGCAGGTCCCACCTACTAAGGAATCCCATCTGATGGGACCCTGGCAGCATATCTTTTCCGCTGTGGTCCCCACCCTCTGAAACATTATTCTCACTGAGATGGGATTAGCCCCATCTATGCCTGCCTTTTGGAAAGTCCTCAAAATTTTCATATTTCTGTTAGGGCCAGACAATATTAAAAATAGGGTGGTGAAGTCCCCAATAAAAGTGGTTCTTTTTCTGAAAGAAATGAATTTATTTATTCATTTATTTTGTTTGTCAAACATATACAAGATAACAAGTATAAGTATGAACATAAACATGGACAAAGGAAATAAATACAGATAAATGGGGACAGTAAGACATGAATGGTAGGCACACTGGTGCGCTTATGCATGCCCCCTTTATGGACCTCTTAGGAATGGGGTGAGGTCAATAGTAGACAGTCTAAGGTTAAAGTTTTGAGGGTTTGGGGGAAGAAACCACAGAGTCAGGTAGAGTATTCCAAACATTGACCACTCTGTTGCTGAAATCGTATTTCCTGCAATCGAGTTTGAAGAGGTTTACCTTGAGTTTCTATCGTTTGCCTGTGCATTATTGTGGTTGAAGCTAAAAAAGTTGTTGACAGGCAAGACGTTATAGCAGACAATTTTGTGTACTATGCTTAGATCAGACTGCAGGCAGCACAGTTCCAGATTGTCCAAGCCCAAAATTTCAAGCCTGAAGGCATAAGGAATTCTATTATGAGTAGAGGAATGGAGTACTCTTCCCAAGAAATACCTCTGAACCTGCTCATTTATCTGAGAAAGAAAGCTGACCCACTCAGCATTTCATGCAGCAGGCTGAGTTGCTACAAATTCACATCTTCGTTCCACCAAAGGAGACCATTCAGGATAAAGTGAAGAACTGACAATAAGAGTCTAATAAATTTGGATGGAATGACTTCTCAATGTGATAAATCAGGACTAGAGCAGAACTGAGCACCAATAACAGAAGGCTCAGCATTTTAGCACTAAACAGTTTAATAGCAGCGGGAGAAGACTGGGATAAGCATTTGTTGCAACATTTCCCATAAAGTTTTGTGCATACATCACTGTGTGTTAAGATGCAGATATTTAGGTGTATGGACAGGTAGTGTCATTTCCCAGGAGTGGCAGAAGAAAGTTGTTAATTATTAAACAACACCCAAACACGCACACATGCAAACACACACACACACATGCAAACACCATTTATGAACTGAAGCTGGGATAACCTAAGTCTTGAGTGGAAGGACTGGGAGTCCTATTACCTTCCAATGTTGAAGACTTCACACCATAATGAACTCTAGCTACACTATGAATTCTTTTCCAAGATGGGTGGAATTGCTAAGGGTAGATGAATTGTATATATTTTATGATGTTTATAAAATGATCGAAATATCATCTGTCCTTATTTTTAGACACATAAATCTGCCTTTCCCTATTCTACAGATATGGCAACTGGATTATTTTTGTAACTCTACCATACTTGGTTCTAAAGAAACCCAAATCAGCTTGTCCAATAAATGTTTTGCATGTTTGCAGCTAGACAGACGGTTCTAATATTTTGGGAGTTGAGGAGGACAATGTACATTGGGCAGTTCTTTTCTGAAAGGCTCCCCTTTTCATTGGCATTTCTTGGAATCCTCTTGGTATCCTGCAGGATCACATGGGCATTCCAGGAAGCAGTGGTTTGAGAAAAGTAACTTGTATCATTAAATGTCCATTGATGGAAAGAACGACAACTCTATATTCCATTTAGCTTGGCAGGTAAGGCCACTTTCAATGTGACACAGTATAAATGAAGAAAACATATTGATTCATAGATCCATGTCACAGAATAACAGAATTTGGAAGGGACCTTCTTGGAAGTCTTCTATTCCAATCCCCTGCTCAAGCAGGAAAGCCCATAGCTCATATTAATAGTGATGAGGTATATTGACACAAAGTGTAGGTTGTTGGGTCAGATAGATTATTTAAACACTATTAGTACCAGCACTGGCAAAGAGCACCTTCCAAATGTTCCATAATTCTGAAGACCACATCTGTCGGCTAATTGCCAGCTGTGGAAGGCAGGAAAGCATCATAGCCTTAGAAACTTTTAGCTTCCAGGTAAAAAGGGAGCTATTGAATAATTAGGTCATGGCACAACACTTAAACAGATAGGAATGAGATTATTGCTGGAATAAAAAGATTTGGAGAGGCTTCATACAAAGATTTCACTGTTGCCTCTGGACATTAGAACTGGATTTTGATATTTATGCATTTGAAGCACAAGGTAAATGTCCTGCCTGCCTCTTATTTTTACTAGGGCTGACCTTTCAACAGAACAGGAAATCCCCTTGTGAGTGAATTCCCATAACCAGTCCCCTTGCTGTTTAGTCTACATCAGATCAAGTGGTGGCTTGCTCAGCTTTTTGATTGGCAACTGAAGTCCTATCCAAACAAATGTACAGAGGGTCTTACTAGAAAAGTCCTGCCTCCCCCACTGACGATTTCAACTTTATTTGGACTGAAACCCGATGATAGCGCTGCTAAGACAGGAAGCCCTCTTCCCTAACATATCCTTAACAGGATGACACAGTTTCTCACAGAATTAACAACAGCGGTGGAGAGAAAATCAAGCCTTTGCTTGTCCTGGGATATTTTTAAAAAAATAACTTCAAAGAGGAATACTAAAGTTGGGGGAGGGGTGAAATTATTTTCTTTCAGGTCATCCTTAAGGGTTAGGTAAATAAGAATTATAAAATTTAAATAGCACATGACGTCGGAAAAGAATAGAAGATCGCTGGATGGTAAATGCCAGAGAGGGTTGATTCACATTGATTTTCATGGAGGTACCTAGTGAGTTTGAACTGAATATGAAAGGAGTTTCAGTAAGGAGTGCTTGGAGGAGGCAGGGATTCTGTGATTTTTCCCTCCTAGTTTCTTGTGCTTCATCCCAACCATTTGTTCTGGAGATTCTCCATGACACCATGCAATAATGGCTTAAGATGCTATAAAGGACGTGCCTACCATCCCTGTCCTATTGTCCCCAATTATTAGTTCCTATTTCTTGTATTTAAACATGTTTATTCTTGTTTCTGTTATATTGCAAGCTTTTGACAAATAAATAAAGTAAATAAAATAAATAAATGGGAAAGGAAATCGATCAAAATCATTTATTCTACATCTACTGATCCTTCTTCTGAATTGAAGATTTTCCTGAAACGAGGAGAAATCCTTTCGATCTAACACCAAGTGTTTCCAAGCCATTTTATATTTGGGCTGAATATGCTTTTCGTTTGGAAAGTGTTCTTGAGTGATGGCTCAGATTGTGATGGAGTGGGAGAAGTCAATTCTGCTGCATCCCCAGGCTATTGAGTGGCTGAATAATGAAATTATTCCAGTTCATGGCAAATATTTATTTGGAAGGGTCTGTCAGTAGGGAAGTCCAATGAGGAAAAAGTCAGATGAAAATAGTGTATCACAGACAGACAAAATGTTTTAACCTATGTCTGTAATATAGATATGTAATCTTACCTTTAAATATTTAGTGAATTATATCTCACAGTACACTAGCCTGTTCCAGTCCAGCATATACTTTAAACATAAGTTCTCTCAATATACCTGGAAGCTGTCTGGGAAAAATTAAGGATGTGTCAACTTGACTGTATTCTCCCACAATAATCCTGTGGAATAAGTTGGGCTAAAAAACAATGTCTAGCCCAAAAACATCCTGTGATGATGTTAGAGCTGATGGTTCAATACTTAACCACACAAACTCACAACTCTCAGTAGTCCCAGTTAGTTTGAGTAATAAGAGATGCTGGTTAAGTTATTTTCCAAAGCACCAGAAAGTAAGACAAGAAACAATGGATGGAACCTAATCAAGGAGATTGGAAAACCGGACTTTAAGAGAAACTTCCTAACAGGGAGAAGAATTAACCAGTGGAGCAACTTGCCTTCAGCATTGTGGGTGCTTCATCACTGGAGGTCTTTAAGAAGAGATTGCATAGCCACCTGTCTGAAATGCTGCAGGGTCTCCTGCTTGAGCAAGGAGCTGGACTAGAAGACCTCCAAGGTCCCTTCCGGCTCTATTCTGATTGATTGATTGATATAGTTTAGCAATATATGTAGAACTACAGGTTCTCCACCCAAGATGATTGATAGATAGATGGATGGATGGATGGATGGATGGATGGATGGATGGATGGATGGATATAGATAGCACTCTGACATACTGTCTGGGTATGTGGTATGCAGGTTCCTCAGCTGAGGACAGGAAAACTGTACAGAGGGTGATAAACACAGCTCAAAAGATCATTGGTTGTCTTCTGCCCTCCTTGGAAGACTTAGCCAAGTCCCGCTGCCAAAGCAGAATCAAGGCCATCATAGAAGATCCCTCATACCCTGGCAATTATCTTTTTGATCTGCTGCCATGTGGATGGCGCTTTAGGTCAATAAAATCCCACACCATTAGACTAACAAATAGTTTCTTTCTCTGGGCCATCCGTACTGCAAATAAATATAAGTCACTACCTTATTAAGATGTGAAAAAAGGTGAAACCGCAATACCTCATTCAGGTGTATAATAACATATTATAGTACAATCCATCTCTTGTGTATTACACTTGGCAAGCGTCACAGTCAGTGTTGGAGTATATTTTGCGTATATTCATAGATATTGTACTCTCAGATTGCAAATGGAGATGTGGGTACTCTATTTTTCTTATTTTCTTATTTTCATCTTTAAGTGCTTTAGTTTTATTGTATTGTAAACAATTGCTGGGGTGCATCCATAGTTTCGTTGTACTTGTACAATGACAATAAAGTTCTTCTATTCTATATACAGTAGATAGATATAGATAGGTAGGTAGGTAGGGGGAGGGAGAGAGAGAGAGAGAGAGAGTCCTATATCAACTTTATGTAGATAATCCTCAACTTACAACCATTCATTCAGTGATTATTCAAAATAATGATGGTGCTAAAACAACGGACTTCTAACTGATGTCTGAAGTTATTGGGCTGCTTGTTGACCTGCTTGCTGCACCACAAGGCAGAGTGTAGCGCAGCCAAAAAGGCACTGGTGTGAGGGAGATACAGGGCTGAAGGAGTTAGAGCCAGTCCTTTATCTCATTGAGGCTCAGAGTTGGGAGGGACCAAGCTTGGAATGGTTTGGCTTGGGGTGGTATTCAGTAACAACCACAACAGAGAATGTTTGGCTCTCGATCGTAACTTGTTGCAATCATGTGACAGCTCATTTATGACCATGACTTATGACAGGAATTCGAATTCCCAATTGTGGTCATAAATTTAGCTAGGTATGAGGAGAAAATATTTGAATGTAGAATATACGAATGCAGTTAAGTGCACAGACTCGCTAAGAGAAGCATTTAGTATTGTATATTTTAAAATAATTAAACATTTATTATGGTTGACACAAAGAATGGATTGATTCCATATTTTGTCATCTCTTGAAAAAGACCCACTGAAATGAATGCTAGTCGGGAATAATTTAAATCTCTTTGGCTTCAACTGCTATAAGTCTAAATATGACTAAATCCTATAATACATAATTATGAATATAAGACAAGAGCCTCCTGTTCAACTTGCATATCTAGTTCAAAAGCCCGTTTTCAGAATGTTGCAAGGTTGTCTTGATTGTTTGCTAAAATAAATCCAATTGGAGAATATCGTGCCAGATATTTAAATCTACAGCAACCGATCTACAATATGAAGAATTAAATCCCATAGGCCTCAAGTTGACATCTCATGTTTGAAAATACAATACGATTGGCACACGTTAACTTCTCTACCTTTGTAACGTAATATAGTTATCAACACTGCACTGACTCAGCACTGATTCAGCAATTTGCACTCCTAAACTTAAATATTTGCTTATTGGCAATCTCACAATTGGGTTAAAGATATATGACTGAAAATCAATTATTCCTCTTGTTAGACCCAGTTAGGAAAAAAATGTGGTTAACAGAGACTAGGGGGATAAGAAATTCCACTGGGCTTTCTATAATACATTATCCAAGGAGTTCCTTTTTAAAGGGAGAAAAATTACCTTATTCTTAGTTAATAAAGAGCTTGGCTTTTTCTAAATATCACAAGGGCATCCATATGCTTTTTTTATGTTCTGTTGTAAAGCTATGAGCAATCCAAGTAGGGAAACATAATTTAATTCTATACAAAGTGCTAAAAGAGGATTATGTTTATTATTCTTTATTTTCTCTATTTCAACAAGAGCTAACGGTAAAGCACTTTATAACTCCATTTGTTTGTTTATCATATTGGGAATTACATGATAAAATGAGAACAAGTTGCTAGTTCAACAGAATTACTATAGTAGTAATTCTAAGCACAGTAGGTATAAGTGACTGAATCAGGATGTTGCCAGTTGAAAAGCTTTCTCTCTCATTAATCCTTTTCTACTCCCTGCTTCAGTTTCCCATCCATTGCAATATGCAGAAGTAATAATTTTGATACTTACATGGTTGTTATAACAATTATATTTAAATAATGCAGTGGAGCATCTTGAACTCCTGAATTTGCTAATTATTATGTTGTCAGAATTCATGTCGCACGGAATGAACATAGTTACAGAAAGTTATTCAGTTGTTGGCAGATTTAAAGCATCCACTTATGGTAACACTCATACATATTCCATGATGCATATAATATATTTATCAATCTAATGTCACAGAGGGAGTTTTTAGAAGGGATTGAACTTCTTCTGGATGTGACTGTATTGTCTCTGCCACTGCCACATTTGAAAGAGTTCTGGAACAACGTGCCCTTTAAGCAGTTCTAACCAGTGCTGGAGAACCGGTAGCGGAAATTTTGAGTAGTTCAGAGAACCGGCAAATACCACCTCTGATTAGCTCCCCACCCATCTATTCTCTGCCTCCTGAGTCCCAGCTGATCGGCTAGGTCTTTTTGGTTGCCCTGCACGGGAGAACGGAGCTGGAAAGCAGATTAGTGGGATGGGGGGGAATGTGGATTTTGTAGTAACCTTCCCCCAGGAGTAGGGAGGGAATGGGGATTTTGCAATATCCTTCCCCTGGAGTGGAGTGAGAATGGAGATTTTACAGTATTCTTCCCCTGCCATGCCCACCAAGCTATGCCCACCAAGTCACACCCACCAAGCCACACCAGTGGTGGGATTCAAATTTTTTATTACCGGTTCTGTGGGTGTGGCTTGGTGGGTGTAGCTTGGTGGGCATGGCTTGGTGGGCATGACTATAAAATCTCCATTCCCTTCCACTCTTGGGGGAAGGTTACTGCAAAATCCCATTCTCTCCCCACCCCACTAACCTGCTTTCCAGCTCCGTTCTCCTGTGCAGGGCAACCAAAGAAGACCCAGCTGATCAGCTGGGACATGGGAGGCAGAGAATAGATGGGGGCGTGGCCAGTCAGAAATGGCATTTGCCGGTTCTCCAAACTACTCAAAATTTCCTCTACCGGTTCTCCGGAACTGGTCAGAACCTGCTGAATACCACCTCTGAGCCACGCCCACAGAATCAGTTTTTGAATCCCACTACTGCCTTTAAGTAGGTCAAGTAGTCCTCGACTTACAACTGCAATTGAGCCCAATATGCCTGTTGCTAGACACGATATTTGTTAAGTGAATTTTGCCCCGTTTTAATACCTTTCTTGCCACCGTTGTTAAGTGAATCGCTGCAGTTCTTAAATTAGTAACCCGGTTGTTAAGTAAGTCTAGTTTCCCACTTGATTTTGCTTGTCAGAAGGTCACAAACGGGAGTCACATGAGCCTGACGACCCTGCAACCGTCATAAATATGAGTCAGCTGCCAACTGTCTGAATTCTGACCATGCGATCATAGGGGATGCAACATTGGTCGTACGTGTAAAAAATGGTCATCAGTTACTTTTTTTCAATGACATTGTAACTTTGAACAGTCACTGAATGAACTGTTGTAAGTTGAAGACTACCTGTATTCTGGATGCTCCAGTTCCCTCGCATTGCTATTTGTCACATTTCCACCAGGAGTGGGATGCTACCGGTTCTATTTATTTTTATTTGATTTTATTTTGTTTATCAATTGTTTACAAGATAATAGGCATAAGTAAAAACATAGTTATGAATACATGGATACATATAAGAAAAATAAAAGAAACAATAGGACAGGGACGGTAGGCATGTTGGTGCGCTTATGCACTCCCCCTACAGACCTCTTAGGAAGCTCTGAAGAGCAGCAGACACCGAACCAGTTCGGTGTTTGCTGCTGTTTGGCCCGCCCGCCCACCCAAGCTCTTACCTGACCTTTATTTCCTGCTTTTTCAACCTCAGCTGCTCAGCTGAGGTTGAAAATAGCAGGAAAAAAAGAGGCTTTTCAAACGCTGCTCATCCGTGCGCAGTGATTTTCAGCTCTCCGGTCAGCACAGCTTAAGGTTTTGTTACACGCACGTGCAGCAAAACGTAGGCACCGAACCTGTTGTAACACTGGTTGAATCCCACCCCTGATCTCCACCCAAGTGCCCATTAGTTGTTTGACTGAGCGCTAGAATGATGCCTCCATATTATCCAACCACTCACCCCTGTTGCTGTTGCAGATACAGTAATAGTTTAATTCAGTGCTGGATTCATCAAAAAAAAAAAAAAAACCCACATGCAGCTTGCCTATCCAAGAGTGGGGCTAGCCCATTGCTACTTTTAGGTACATATTTTTCATGAAGCAGTAATGCGGGCATGCTCGGCTAATCACATAGGACCTCTCGAAAAAAGGTCAGTGAGAAATGTAAGGATGACAAAGGCTTGTGTGGCATCTCAGCTTGTCCCTTTTTCTTCAACAAATCCATTTTTTTTTTCAAATTAGGGTATCTAATTAGCTGAACTTGGGTGGGAGGGCAGGAGAATTTGATGACCATAGATAATTAGCAAGAGCAAGAACACTTATACACTGAGTCACAGTGCTTTACAGCCCTCTCTAAGCAGTTGACAGAGTCAGCCTATTGCCCCCAACAATCTGGCGCCTCGTTTTAGCGATCTCGGAAGGATGGAAGGCTGAGTCAACTTTGAGCCTGGTGAGAATCGAACTGCTGGCAATCGGCAGAATTAGCCTGCAATACTGCATTCTAGCCACTGCGCCACCGCAGCTCTCTTGGTTACCGTTTTTGGTTAGTAAAATACCTTTAACCCACTTTGCTCGAGATAATATGACTTGTCACTGTCTCTCTTGACATTTCCAAACCCTCCAGAGAGTGAGGCCTGATGAAGCCAGTTCTGCCCTTTTGCAGTCAGTTGGGTTAATCAATTCACGGAGAAAACCTGGTGTTAACAGATTGTAGAGTTTGCTGCCTGAAATTGCCTTCCTGCTGAAGAATGCCAGGCTGTTTTACCTTTATTAGTTGAACAGATGAGGGAATTTTGGCAGACCTGAACAATATGTTTTGCAGCAGATGTGCATTACAGTGTCCCAGTGCGCTGGTTAAAAATTATGTGTCCAAATGACAGAAGGGGTTGTTTAACATTCTCTCCCTGAGCTGCTTTTCCACTACAGGAGAAAATAAATAAGCAATTGATCTGGTTTCTAATGTATTCCAAATGTGGCAAAACCTGAAATACATTTTCCAAATGTATTAATTCAGCTGCTAGGCGTACACGTGTTTTTTTTTAATCCATGACTTATCCAGGTTCTATGTAGGTACCTTGGTTATGTCAGAAATTTTTCATTCAAATTCCACCATTAATTTGGTGGAATTACAAATTCCATATAATTACATATAATTTTTTTAAAAAAACCTTTTGATTTCTAAGTGTCGGCATCTGGATTCCACGGAAGAAGCTGGTTCACACTTGTTAATAATTCTTCTTCTATGATTTATTGAAACAAAATCATTGGTTTTCATTAATGACAATGTATGGATTTAATGTATGGATGCACTAAGGGACGTGGTGGCTCAGTGGGCTAAGATGCTGAGCTGGTCAATCAGAAAAGTCGGCAGTTCAGCGGTTTGAAACTCTAGCACCGCATAACAGAGTGAGCTCCCGTTACTTGTCCAAGCTTCTGCCAAGCTATCAGTTCGAAAGCATGTAAAAATGCAAGTAGAAAAATAGGAACCACCTCAGTGGGAAGGTAACAGCGTTCCGTGCACCTTCGGTGTTTAGTCATGTGAGCCACATGACTACAGAGACGTCTTCAGACAGCGCTGGCTCTTTGGTTTTGTAACGGAGATGAGCACCGCCCCCTAGAGCTGGAAACAACTAACACGTATGTGCGAGGGAAACCTTTACCTTATGGATTCACTACATTATTCTTGACTATTTTCCATCTTCAATATTAAGCAAAATGAGTAAGCAATCGATTCAAGGCAGTCCTTGACTTACGACCATAACTGAGCCCCAAATTTCTGTTGCTAAGTGAGACATTTTTTAAGTGAGTTTTGCCCCATTTTACAAATTTTCTTGCTACCATTGTTAAGTGAATCCCTGTGGTTGTTACATTAGTAACACAGTTGTTAACTGGCTTCCCCGTTGGCTGTGCTTGTTAGAATGTCACAAAAGGGGATGACATGATCCCCAGGATATTGCAATTGTCATAAATATGAGTCAGCATCTGAATTTTGATCATGGGAGTGGTGCAAAGCTTGTAAGTGTGAAAAATGATCATGTCACTTTGTTGTAAGTTGAGGACTACCTGCACAGATTGAGAGTTATTGAAATTTGTATCGACATTATAAATATGAATTGACACAAGCACTACCACAAATGTGTTGTTGATGCTTATTTTATTTGTTTGTTTTAGATCAGTTTTCACAAAAACTGTGAAATAAAATGGATTATAGTCTCACATTGGAACAAGCATGTCGGAAATAAGCTGATCAGGCTTTGATGATCACAATTGCTTCTAAGAAAAGAAGGTTAAATGTAATTTAGTCTTAGCTTAAACCAAACAATTCTCTCTCTCTCTCTCTCTCACACACACACACACACACACACATACACACACACACACACCATGTCTCCATAATTTTCTACTATCAGGAGACAAGACTGCCATACCTACTGCAGAGGTGAGGAATTTAAAACATGTCTAACTGTATCAAAGGTTCTTCTCCTCAGGTATTAAAAAAACAAATTTTCCAAAGGATTTTCCCCAATACACATTATATTCTGAAACTGAATTGCTGAAGCGTGAATATGGCGCAAGTGAATTTTTTTTGAACCCTTCCAAGCAAGGGTTTTTACAGAGAAATGGAACTGAGGGAGACCTCTTGTTGATGTATGTTATATGGCAAATCAACTGTGTTGCTACAATTTGTGCGGTGTCCCTGACATCCTGGTATTCTAAAGGAACAAAGCTAGGCTTGGATGGAAATCGAATTACAATCAACTGGCTTTAGGTTATACAAGTATATTGTACCTACCACTGATTAACATGTAGCTGGATTCTGCCTGAAAGTTTACTTTGCTGAGAAATTCTAAAGCGTTCCTTAATTGCTTCCCATCCAAATTGCTGTCTGGCAACTTAAAGCAGTTTGTCTGTTCAACAAAACAACTGAAAAAGAAAAAAAAATACACAATTTCCCAAGCAGAGGGATCAATTTCTTAATTTTTTAGCTCCAAAGTAATAATAATTTTAACAAGACTTTCTTTTTGAAGTCTTTAAAAGAGACGTATATTCTTTCTTCCCCACCCCCAAAATGGTATCTCTGTATAAGAATTGACACTAGGAAATGTACAGTCGCAGAGAGATTGTATATATATATAAAATTAGTCACGTGCAGAACTAGTAACAAAAATATAACTTTGGAGCTGAGTGAAATTAGATTGATGACCAATTCTAGGATTAAACTATCCTAAGATACAACTGCTCCATATTCTATCAAGCATTCTAAACCAATTCATCTCATTGTGGAAATACTTTCTTTAAAAACAAGCAGTGACATATTAAAAATCAGCTGGAAAATGCATTTAATTACTTGATTATTTGCATTCTCAGGGAGTTTTGTCCTGAAATATTTCTTCTCCAAACAATTTCCATGCCAGAATTCGAACCAATATTTTTTCACCCAAACAAACAAAAATGTGTTAGAAAAGTAGCAATCGAAATGAGTCTTACAAACCAATTACAACCTCTGGAATGTGCTTTCCTCCAGTGAAATGGATCCCTTGATTTCTAGATTTCCCATTGTCTCTTCCTAAAGTGATCATTTGTTTTGAGGTGCTCTCAACCTTCTCATTTGACATTTCAATAGATGCTTTTAATTTGGGTTACTTCAATTAAAATTTTCAGTAAATGGCACCACCTAAATTTAATATTTACTTAATGCGATCAGAGTTTGAAATATTGAAGGGAATATAGATGTCTGAGATTTTCAACTCATAATTTCATGCTCTAGGCTTTAGCTATGAAGTAGCTAAAGATTTCATAATAAGTCTTTATAACATTAAAATCTCTGACAACTGGATCGTTTCAAATCTTTTTTTAAAAAATTCAGGTTCAGTGTAGACTTTTTAAGAGTACTGTGGGCACCATGGTGCTAGAGGCCAGATCCAGAATACTTGAACAGTATCTGAGTTTTTAAGATTGCTTTATCCTGTTTATATGGGAATATTCAAAAAGTTACTCTCAATTCCAGATGTTTTGTTTATTTTTATTTATTTATTTTTGTTAATTGCTCACAAGATAATAGGTATAAGTAAAAACATAGTTATGAATACATGGATACATATAAGAAAAATAAAAAAAGAAACAATAGGACAGGGACGGTAGGCATGTTGGTGCGCTTATGTACGCCCCCTTGAATTATGAATTATGCACGTTCTTGAAGAATCCATACCAGCTTAATGTTAATTGGTGTTGGGGAACCATATCAGTAGGAAATGGCAACTTGTGAGCCTAGAGGAGCATGAGGCCTCTGAAACCCTTTTTGGTGACCTCCTGAAACTTCATTAATCGCTAAAACCTAATGCACAATTATAACAGTACAGACTAAAATACCATATATGAAAATTCTAGAAAAAGACACATCAGAGCTTAAAAATGAACAATGTTTTCCCCCACCTGCAGTCCCATGTAAATGAGCCCTATCTTTTTGGGGGGCCCTCAATACCTCAAAAATGTTATTTGAGGCCCTTCATCCCAAAAGGTTGCCAACTCCTAAACTGGAGACTAGATTGTGAAATATCTCCCTATGTCCACATGTCTCAAAGAAAGAAATAATTACCAAACTTACCCAAGCAACCTCAGGTCCCCTGTCTATGCCAAAAGCTTGCCAATAGAAGATAATTTACATGGATTTGTAAAGGAGTATAAACAAGGAGTAGATTCTCTTTATCTTGCAGGGTGAAGCATTTCACAAAGTGAGGTTATTTCTGAGGAGATTCATCTCAGGTTCCCACCTTGTTAATCTCAGGTAGTGTGCAAACTAAGCCCTTTTCAGGAAGCACACACGAGGTAGGTAATTATGATTGGGAGAGACAATCCTGCAAATACAGGGATGCCAAGCCATGTTGGACCTTAAAGATTAAAACCAGCATTTTTAATTTGGCCTGGAAATCTATTACTAAATAGTGTGAGACTTCAGCATTAATGTTAATGAATCTACCTTCTGCTGTCAGTAAACAGATTGTTATGTTTTGTACCAACTGCGGTTTCCAAATCATCTTCAAGGATAGCCTCATGTAAAACACATTGCAAGGTGCTTAGGATATGAGTCACTGCTGCAATGACATCCCAATTTGAAAAGACCTGCAATGGATGCACCAGCCAAAGCTGGACAAGGCTGTCCTAACTCAATAACCTTCCCTTCATTCACTTCAGGTTCCAAGGACATCCATCTAACCTCCCAAGATATGGCCTGGATCAACACTGCCTAGGTAGCCTCTAACTCTTAAGCAAATTCAGGCAATTTTTGCTATGAAGAATCTTGCAAAGGCTCTTCTACAACCTTTTCCAAAGGGTGTAACCCTAAATAAGACCGCTAGCCCAGCCTCTTCAGACACAGATGCAATAATTTTAGAGGAATTGGCCTCTGTTTATTATATCTGCTGCTTTTATTCGGTTTGTTGTAATTGACTGGCGTTTAAATTTGTTTAAAGCTGATGTCTGATTTTATTAAAGTTGCCTTGATTTTGAATGTTGTGATTAATACTCTATGCTACCCTAGGAAGACTGAAGTTTTAAAAAAAACAACAGTGAAGGAAGGAAGGCTCCCTAACCAGGAAGTTGTGGTTGGGGACAATCTTATGAAGTTTTTAAAACCGGTAACAAAAAACTGGTGGAGATGTGATAGACAATTATATGCAATTTCCGACCTGATTAGAGAGAAGCCGGTATTCTTAGCAAAACACTGGATCAATGTCTGCCTTAGTATGGAAGTGTTCCATTTTCATGCTGGCTCTGATGAAACCATATATGAACTCCTTGCTGATTTATCATAAATTAAAATCATTCCTTCCAGATCTGGAATGGCCATATTTCTGAACCATGTGCAAGCCACAATATAACGAGGAACATTTGTGTAAAAGCAGCATTTTATGAATTTATCACATTGCTAATGTAAGCCAAGTTCATTTGGTCAGATCCTTTATATATATATTGAAATTGAAATTATTTTTTTAATGTTGTTGTTGGAAGAATTATCTTTCTGGGTTCAGTTCCAAGTGGGGAAAAACACACTGGAAACATGGAGGCTGCTTGGAAAGATCGTTTAATGGGGGACAGGACCACATGACTTGGAGCTCCAAAGTGAAAAGGATGATCACATGCTTCAAGGTGAAGGAAGAAATCAAGAAGAAGAAGGAGGGGTGAAAGTGCCTGGTTTTATACCCTCTGTTGAGACTTGAATTTGAGCTTGTATTCTGATTGGTTGTCAGACTCCCATGGGGCCATGCAGGGACAACTCTGTAGGCTGTCCTGAGTCCCAGGCTTGGTTGAGCCTTGCTGGATGATGATGTAATGAAAGGGCTTTGGGCAATTCCTATTATAGTTTCTACCTGGAGATCTTTGTTATATAAAATAGGCTGGCCCAGGTCTTAATGGCCCACCCATTAACAAAGGTGGGGTGAGCTTCTATTTCTGAGGTGAGTTTCTGCTTCTGAGTTTCAACTCTTTTTAAGGGAAATATTCTGCCTTTTTAATATTTCCTAGGATATTTCAATTTTCTAGGAGAGGGGTGGGTGCTAACTTCCTACAATGTTTAATTATATTGCTTTGGAAATAAATAATTCTGAAAGCATCGTTGAAGGTTAGTATAAGAATCCAACAGACAAAGTCAGATATTCTGGATAGATAGAAAAATAGATAGATAGATAGATAGATAGATAGATAGATAGATAGATAGATAGATAGATCTATCAGAATACCTTACTTTGCCTGTTGAATTCTTATACTAACCTTCAACAATGAATCAACATTTCAGAATGATTTATTTCCAAAGCAATATACTGAAACATCATTAAAAAAATAATTTCAATTTTCAAATGCAGCATAAATGTTATTTCAATCAGGTGTACTCCTGTGTGACTGAAACAATCTTTACCTAGTGATGAAAATTGGAGAGTGCTGACATCAGCGTATCTCTTTGGGGGGGGGATGTTCCCCCCTCATATTCATTCCCTTTGCTTACTATGGAAGCAGGCTACAGGATGGATCAGAGGATTATTTCTAGCCTGAGCAGGTTGGTATGGCACAAGGCATTATTTCAGGTTTTATTGCATCTTTTATAATGAAGTTCTTCACCATCATACCTTTTGTATCAATGTAGAAAAAAGATTGACTGATTGAGCATGTGCAAAAATTTACTCTATGCTCCTTGGCTCTTAACACAGGGCCAATTTTCAGGACACAGTTCATGGGTATTCATGGGGCAGAGCGGGGAAAGACGATAAAATAAATAGCTTTATTACATGTGTGATTTCTTTATGACTTGCATCAGATACTTATATTCCAGCTGTGTTAGACTCTCCCAAGGTATATTGCTGGTGTCCTACTTGGGGAGGTAAGGATGATAATTATTTTATAATGGTGCCCCCAATTTGTGTAGTGAGATAAGTTTCATAATTGGGGCAGCCATCTGTCCAGCAAAAGTGTTGAGGAACAATTTTTCTGGTTGAGAAGCATTGTCATTCTTCTGAAGAACCTATCTTGAGTTCTCTGAATGTATTCTTCTCAGAGGGCTTCAAGAATAAAATTATTTTAAAAAGCTCAGTTACTGAAATAGGCTGAGCAGCCTTGCCTTTGTCAAAACTGGCAAGAAACCCTTACATTATTCTGCTTCCTGCATCTTTTTCTTGACTGCTCCTTCACAAAAGCTTAGAAGACGATATGAAGTATGACAGTTTGTTTAAGTCTTATGATTCAACAAAGTTTTTTACTGAAATGTTCACAAAGGCAAATGGTTCGTGGTATGAAAGTCATTTAATCAAGCCATTTTCCTTCTACCACTGTGCAAAACTAAACTGGTTTTCATTATTAAATGGATGGATATATTTCCTGCAAGATAAAAGGACTTTAAAGTTAATGTCTCAACAGTAAGTATGGTGAAGAGTAACTACTGTATAGTAATTTGGCTTTCTTCTGAAAGAAGCATCATAAAAGGAGACCATGTTCTAGCCCTGTATATATGTCCATATAGTGTGGACATTTGCAAGTAAGACCACTACATTAAGGATGGGAAACCTATGGTACACAGACTGTGGTGAAGGATCCTGGGCACCACAGTTCAACAACGTCTGGAAAACTACATATTCTCCATTCCTTATAGTCTTAGTTTCAGTATGGATCTCTAAAATGGTTTGGTTTGGATTCCAGCATCTACAAAAGACTGTGCATAAAGTGTCTGAATAGATTGTAAAATCCTTCTTCTCTAATCAGATTTTATCTGACTAGATACTGTAAATCTATATTTGTCATTTCATTACTCAAGTCGATATAACCCTATTAGATAATCTCTTTCAGACATGTAATAATGCATGAAAAAGGCTTAGGTCCAAGATTTAACTAGCACTACTCTATAGTGGAGCTATTATAGCCTAGAAAACATGCACTGGGTTTTGAGGAGGTGCTTGGGGTGAACATCTGAGCAGATGTTTCTGTATAACAGACATTTTGGATTTCAATTCTCATAAATTATAGTGCGGCTAACGGCCGCAGAACTGATGGCTCAAAACATCTGGAGTGTATGTTCTTATATAAAAAGGTAAAAAGTGATGCTATACACATTTAGGCAAACAAATACAGTGAATAAAAACACCAACTATTGTTTGTTTTGAGTTTCACACTTTCATTTTACGTGATACATCTTAAGTACACTTTAAGTTTTTCATGGATTTATCTTAAGTACACTTTAAAGACAAGAGAGAAGAATTGGAAAGCAACTTTAAAAGAATCCTTGTATTACCCTATCTCGCCTTCTGACTTTATAATATACAAAATAGAGGAATGCTTGATTATGGGAAATTAATAATCACAAAGTTCAGCAGCTGCCAAATAGGATGCATTTGACCAAAAATAACATCTGGCAAATTTGGCTAAGTTTTCTAGCTACCTCCTCTCACAACTATTTATTTCCTGAGGTTATTTCATATTCTTCTAGTGCAGGGGTGTCAAACTTGATTTCATTGAGGGCCACATCAGGGTTATGTTTGACCTTGGGGGGCTGGGGTGGGGGTGGCCAGGGTGGGGGTGGCCAGCTCGACATCACTCGTCGGGAGTGCCTCTGGTGGCCCATGCGTTCTGCCAGCAAAAACAGGCTCCCGAGCTCCGTTTAAGGCTGCAATTGCCTCCTGCAATCCTCTGCCAGCAAAAATGGAGCTTGGGTGGGCCGCACACAGCCAGGGGTGGGATTCCACCAGTTCGCACCTATTCGCTAGAACCAGTTGTTAACATTCTAAACAGTTCGGAGAACCGGTTGTTAGAAGAAATTACTGGCCTAATCCTGTAAGGAAGGCAGGAAGGAAACATTCTGGTGTTGCTTACAGAAACTGCCTCTCTGTTAACCCTTATTACATTCTTGGCAGGACTAGACTTCCTGTCTCAGGAACCTCTCTGGAGTTCTTTTCCCCTCCTTTACTGGTACTTTGCTTGTGTGGAGTGACCATTCAAAGTTACAACGGCACTGAAAAAAGTGACTTATGACTGTTTTTCACACTTACGTCTATTGCAGCATCCCCACAGTCTTGAGAGGCCAGGCAAGGAGATGCATGACTCGATGTGAGTGATATTGAGTTGGCCATGCCCAGCCAATAACATGACCACCAAGCCACACCCACCATCTAAGCCACGTCCACAGAACCGGTTGTTAAAAATTTTGAATCCCACCCCTGCATGCAGCCCTTCTGAACTCTGTTTTTGGCTGGTCCTTCCAGTCTTGGCGGACTGGATCCGTGGCTCGGGCCTTGAGTGTAATATCCCTGTTCTAGTGTTTCAGTATGATTTTAGGACAGGTTCTTGAGAGCACCATTGTCTTTTCACCCACCACATCCTTCTGTGCTGTGCTTATAATTTTTAAACTGCTGGCCTTTAATGAAGAATCCAACATTTTTACAATACAAAAGTACATTTACAGTATTAAATCAATTGGCCACCGATAGGTCACATTTCGAAAGCAAAATTCCTCTTCATGTGACAATATGATACAAACAGCAAAGGAGGTGAATCAGATGGGCGGAGGGAAGGATTGCATCAGAACTGTAATTTGAAATATAAGAGCATACTGCAGACATTCAAATCAGTACCCAATGCTATGATGTAGCACCAGGAAAAGCCCTTGAACTGATTGCATTGATTTGCTAGAGTGAAGAAACAAATGGCTGAGGCCCATGTTTATTTAAACATATAAACAAGCAAGGTATTAACTGAATCACAAGGAGGAATTCTGTTTTTAAAGATGCAACTCATATCTGGTTCTATCAAAACTAGTCAGACTCTTACTGGCAATTTCTCACGAAGAACCACCCAATTGAAATGAAAGCATTGTTAGTATTCTTAGACATCAGCCCATTTATATTCTAAAAAAATTCAGCCCATTGTAAATGTGGAAATAATTTGTCCTTTCTATTGCATGTAAATTAAAATATTTATAGATTGTATGATTGGTGGAGGTTTATCAAATTCATATTATTCACAGGCACAACTTGATCCTCAAAAGAGTGCGATAAAATTGTGGTACATTTGAAAAGAGAATATTCCTCAATTTATTTCACGAGATTCCCTCTGAAGAATATATTAGTAGACTCAACAACTCTGGACAATTTTCATCCAGCCTCCAAACTTCCTTTTTTTAGGGAAGGTTATTGAGAAGATGATTGGCCTATAGCACCTGGAGAATATCCTAGAGGAAATAGATTTGCAGTTTGACTTTTTGGCTTGGTATTGTCAGCCTTTCTCAAATATGGATACAGCGTTGGTCATATTTGTTGATATCCTCTGGCAGAGGCAGGACAGATATGGTGTAAGCATGCTAGTTTTTCTTGATATTTCAGTGTCTTTTGATACACCAAACTTGGTATCCTTCTGGGGCAGCTCCAAGATCTGGGAGGGGGAAGCAAAGTGTTATGGTGTTTCTCCTTTCTCCATGGTTGATTCTATTCAGTGTTAACAGATCAGGAAAGTTCCATCTTGAGGTACCTCACATACCTCAAGGCTTGATGCTTTCACCTCAAGTTTAACCATCTGCATGAAAGTGTTGGCTGTGGTCATCTGTTAACATGAGCTGAGGTATCATCAGTGTGTCAATGACATTTAACTGAATAGTTTTAGAGGGTGTCAGCCCTACAAGATAGACCTGACAAGAAACGGATACTGTGTAATCCTAAAACTACTTTCCTTGGAACTAATGAACTATTGCACGACTAAATGCGCTTCTTCTCTTCCCTGTTATCCTCAGGTTAAGTGTGGATCGGGTTTGCCTTGTTTTCATAGAGCTCTATTTTGGTATGGGCGTAAAAGAAATTTATCTAGTTGTTGGCTTGGTAACAGATCTTCCCTCTCTCCCTCTCTCTCTGTCTCTCTCTGTGTCTCACTCTTTTGTCTGTCTCTGTCTGTCTGTGTCTCTCTGTCTCTTTCTGTGTGTGTGTGTGTGTCTCTCTCTGTCTCTGTCTCTGTGTCTCTGCTCTCTCTGACTCTGTCTCTCTTCCTGTCTCTGTCTCTGTGTGTGTGTCTGTCTGTCTGTCTGTCTGTGTGTGTGTGTGTGTGTCTTGTCTCTCTCTGTGTATCCATCCATCCATCCATCCATCCATCCATCTATCTGTTATGAGCCAGGATGTGGCACAAAGGCAACACAGTCAAATAAGCAAGAAATGTCCCTTTAATACCTCCAACTTTGCCCCCAATCTCCAGGTTACCTTTGGCTGGAGAAAAAACTCTCCCAAGAACAGTCTTTAAGTGGAGGAAATTCAGTCTGAAAACAAAGTGCATACAAACTAAATAAAAATCCATACAAACCACGCTGCAGTAATTAACTTGATAGAGCAGGAATAGGAATTGCAGACTTGAAAGCCCAGCAAAACACACACAGTTGGGAAAACGCCAGGAACCCAGATAAGCCTCGACAATACCAGATAATTCATGATTTGCTCCCAACAACTTTGCTGTGTGCAGCTTCCCTTTTTAAACACTGTGTTCCCAGCTGAAGCTAATGAAGGGAATCAGGGCCCTTTCCTCCCCTGTAAGCCACAAGCTCCCTTCTCCGTTCCTCCCTGCGTGCCTTAGGATGAAGAGGGGTGGGCCTGGGTCTTCCTCCGAATTCCCTCTCCCTTGCTCTACCTCTCCTCTGCTGTGCTCAGTCGGTCTTTGCCCTTCCCCAGTTTCTCCCACAGCTAACGGAACCACACTCCCATTCCCTGTCAGCTGCTTGGCCTCCCCCTCCAAATCAGATTCTGACAGGGGCATGACTCTCTCTCTCTCTCTCTCTCTCTATGTATGTATGTCTGTGTGTGTGTGTGTGTGTGTGTATTTGTTTCGTGACCTGCTCTCTGCCCCGAGACACTGGCCTGACCTGCCCACAGCCAGCACCACTGCTGTTGCCAGGAGCAAGTGGGGCAGGGTCACATTGTGGCTCTGCATTGTAATGGGCTCCAGGAAGCACTATAAATTTCATTGTGCCGAACAAGGTGCTGTGAGAGTAGCGGGCAGGCCATGGAGGCAACAGCAGTGGTGTTGGCATCAGCATCAGCCAGGTTGGGCCAGTGTCTCGAGGTGGAGAGCAGGTCATGCATCCCCCTGAGCGACCGAGACATGACCAAGGGCCAGAAGAAGTGGCTGCGAGACCCAGCAAGAGATGATGTGCCGGAGAATCAGCCCCAGCTGCTTCTCTCCACAGGAGAGGGATGAAAGGAGGGAGTCACAGCAGAGGGATAAAAGAGCCGCATGCAGCTCTGGAGTTGCTGGTTGCTGACTCCTTGTCTAGTGTCTAGTCCAGTGCACAGGACTGCCCTTGAAGATTATTCAGAAGCTACAGCTGGCTCACAATGCAGCAATGTTATGAGTGGACCTTGGTATATAATATTTCTGTTACATGAACGTCAAACATTACTGATGAACTTTCAGATTCAGTTCAAGAGGCTGGTTACCACTTGTAAAACCATTTATGGCCATCTAAATATATCTGATAGTTTCTGCCCATCCTATACAATTGGATACAACCAGCACACTTTGGGTACCATCCATTGAGTGTCATCTATTGGGACCTAAGGAAAGTACCTTCTCTGTCCTGGCACTTGCCCACTGACCTAGCAATCCTTGAACTGCTTCAACTTTGCAAGCTTATTTAGACAATCTGTAAACACTTGACTTTTTTCTACGGGTGCCAGGATTGGTCAACAGTGTCCATTTGACTGATATTGTTTGTTTCTGCTGTGCTGTGTGTTTTCCGTGTTACATAATACATTTCCTGTTTAACTTGATTGCTTTTGAAAGAGATCGCACCAGTTTCGATTCTATGTTGTTATTTGAGGTGAGTAGCCTTATAAATTGAACGAATAAATAAATATCCCCAGCAGTCAATTCTCCCGTTTGATTAAGCCTCACAACTCCCCCCCCCCCCTTATGAAATAGACGCTCGGAACTGACTACTGATGCCATGCTAAAGATGGAATTATTTAAGCCAACTAGCAAAACAAACTACAAGTATTTAAAAGGTAATTTGAGGAACAGCTTAATTTGCACCGGTTGGTTGTTCTTTTCTGACCTCTAGTGGCCAATTCTAGTAATGTTTCCTCAAAATGAGATTTTAAATTTTCAACTTAATAGTATCTTTTCCTCAGTTGAAAATATATATATATATATGAATGGGTCAGTATTTTTGGCAAGTCCCTAAAATGCTCATGTCTTCAATTCCACAGGCTTTAGCATTTTGCGGTATCGGATTTGAACTATCCACAAAAGGTACTGATGGTAAGCTCTTTCAAAAGTCTTTTTAAAGTTCAGCAGAGTCTTTTTATCTTTTGCATGTGTGTATATATATAGATATAGATAGATATATAGATAGATAGATAGATAGATAGATAGATAGATAGATAGATAGATAGATAGATAGATAGATAGATAGATATAGATATAGATATAGATATAGATATAGATATAGATATTCAGAAGCAAGCCCTAGTCCTATTGTCTTAAATAGGGATTACTCCACATTGCACATTAATTGTATTGCTAAATTAAGCTGATATAGCTTCAATTAAGTCAGCAGTTCTACAAAGCCTAGACTTGTTCATCTCCTTGCAATGTGACTGATTGTTGAGATAACACTTAATTAATTTTACATCCAGACACTACATATTTATTATGAAAAGTAACATACATAACATTTCATATAATGGTATTAGTCACACATCTGTGTGATTTCATTGATTTATGTCTCTCTAAGTCGGTCCTTTGCTGAAAATGTGTGCTGGCTAAAATGCATATAGTCTTTCGCGGTTGCAGGATTTTGGGGGGAGGAAAAGTGAAACCTGTAAGTTATTGGCATATACACATGTGTAGACTTGATTTTGGATAGTCTGTGTAATTCCTATATCTACATTGATGATCAAGGCCCATTGACATTTTAAAAGTCTCTACTTCAGTACAGAGACATCCTTATTCTTCAGCAAAGAACTGTGGACAAACAAATGAACTCAAATACCCTTCCTCTGTCGTTCCACGCAGGAGGGTTGAGTAACTTTTGTACGGTATCCACAAATAGCTGGACCAAGCTTGTAATCTTCAGAAGAGCTAAAAGTAAATGGAAAAAGAAACAGAAGCACCAAGGCAGTAAGGAGGGGGTCATGTTCCTGATTGTTACCATCTGGGCTAAGGTTCCACATAAAACAGGAGTGGGAATTGTGTGTATAAACACAAGTTAATTGGTGAGCAATGCGGAGGAACCTGATCCTGCATTAATGAGGGAGCTGCTGTCAGGCCACCAAGAGACAACTGCTTGGAAGCAGAAGGAAGGGCCAGTCACGCATCTTGTTCAAGTGCCATCACCAGCAAACTGGCCAGGTGTTGCTACAGCCAAGCCCTCCCTCCGATGGCTTCTCAGCTTTCCTTGAAAGGAACAACAAATTAACACGGAGCGAAATATCTGTGAATTGGCAAGTTACTAGGGACCTCCATGGGCAATCTCGAAAACACTTGAAAAAACAAAGAACTGTTTTTGAGTGAAGCCTTGTAAGTGATCTCACTGGCATTGAGGTGAATGAGGAATAAATACAAACACTTGAAGGGATTTGTTTACTGAGCCAAGAGCACTTCTAATAAAGAAACTGTAATATGATTTTTAATGCTAGCTAACTACCTGGATGCTGTTGCCCTTTGATAAATGGAGGCTGCATGGGAGAGAAAAGAATCCAGATTTTTACACACACACACTCACACCCTCCTCCAAAATGCCTCTTATCACTAGGATGTTGAGAGATATGGCTTTTTAGCCACCTGATATCACAGTGCCTCCATAAAAGTACAAATTACAGAACATCAAAATGAATGGAAATACTGACGTTCCGGTGGAATTAAAAAATTAAAGCAAGATCTCTTCGCAAATTGTTAGCGGAGATATGGGTCAAGTACAAAGGATCTCCAGTAACAAAGAAGAGATCCAAATATTTTTAGAATTGTGGTAATTTTGAAAGCCCCTTTTTCATCCTGAAAATAACATATCAGTGAGACACCCCCAGTTTCTGCTCAAATGTACAGTTCATTAACATTCCTGTTAGATTTATGATCAAAGGGATTGAATCGCTTTGATTTTACGTTCTTCTTTCAACATATTCCAAGGCTCTCCAAAAGCCAATGTGTTGTTATTTGTCAACAGACCTTCCTGACCATTTCCCACTAAATACTGAGTGAAAAAGCAGCGTCTCTGTCTCACAGTAAAAAAAAAAAAATTAAAAGGCTTTTGGTAACACAGTTCATGGGAACTGTGAACATTGAACTGTGAACATGAATGCTCAATGTGACCTTAGCAAAATAATAAGCTATGGTTACATTCTTCCTCCCGACTTCCCCCAGTTCCAAAAGATGTCTGAGCCTGAAATCTTCTAGTCGCTATTTGATAGACATGTTTAATTAAATTGTAAGTACCTATTATAGAACTGTGTTGTTCAGGATCATGATCTTTTGGCTCCCTGCCCAGTGGTTTAAGTATTATCTTGCTGAAATGGTTGATCAGTGTGCACATTGCAATAGATATTCGGTGCTTTGTGGAACTAAATCAAAGGTGACGGATTTAGATACTCTGGTGTCATAAAGGTAGTTGAACCTTCTGGAATGAGGTTGTTTCATCCTAAGAAGGAGAGGCATGCATTCTAAACTTGAAGGCAGCCAATTTTTGCTTCACGAAAGTCTCTGGGACTGACACATTGCTTCCAAATGTGTTCTATCCTTCTCAGGAATAGCACTGCTAGAAAATTGGCCTTATACTGACTGTTGAACTAGTGAATGCTGAGGGGGGTGGAAAAGGAGATTGCTCTCTGCAATAGCAAGGGGGTGGTTCTGAGCTCTTGGAGAAAATATGAAAGATAAGGTGAGCAATCACCTTAATCCTACTTAATCAATTTTATTGTGATAGTACCTCACGCACAATAGATTAAAACCAAATTATATTTTATTCCTTGCTCTAAATCAGGGCAAACTCAAAGCCCATGGGCCAGATCCAGCCCATGGGATGTTTAGATCCCATGGGGCTGCCCTGGGAACAGCGATGGATCGGCCCACGGTGCCTCTGCCAGCAAAAATGGAGCTCGTGGAGGGCCTCTCGACAAGTACCCTGACATGAGTGACGTCGAGCTGGCCACGCCCACCATGGCCATGCCCACCCCAGCCTCCTGAGGTCAAATATAACCCTGATGCGGCCCTCAATGAAATCAAGTTTGACACCCCAGCTCTAAATTATCATGGCTACCTCTAAGGTTTTACAGTGTGATCCCCAATCTATAACTCCAAAGCATCTGTGGTACCTAACATTTATTTTTATTTTTTTTAAAAAAAGCAGATCTGTCTGTTGAATAACTTGGTTCAAGCCATTGTCAAATTTTGACTCTGAGAAATGATGGAATGATTCAAATGAGCTCTTTTTCCAGAAAACTGGATAAGGATTTGTGCTTTTCTACAAGGAACCATTTGCCATCCAATTGAGCTTTCCAAGCACAGAAGAGAAAAGATATTTTCCAATCAAAAGAGCAATTAAGTTTGAAGGAAGCAGTAATGGATCATTAAATTAAAAAAAAAAGACACTCTATGAAAGTGTTTGGCAACTTCGTATTCAAATTTAAATTTAATTAAATATCAAGCATAGTGATATAGAGCATTAGACTGCAGTCTTTGACGTATACGTATGAGAATGAAGATACATACTGGAAATATTTGCATGTACAAAAATAATAGCTACTAAGGGAAATTTAGAAGGAAACTTTAATAAAATGACTTATTCCCAAATTATTCTCGGTATTCAGGGTAAATCATGTGTACAGAATCCCAATATCAATGGAAGGTAATTTATTTATTTAATTCAACTGAATTGTTGCCCAGAATCAATTGAAATCAGGTGGCATCCAAGTTTAAATCAAGCAATCACTCTGCACAAATACGAGAATTTTGCTTGTTCGGCAGTGAAAGGTGAATTATAGATTTTTTTCATAGGTTTCCGTCGTTTTATTAATACCATCAGAAGTATCCCTGGGGCCTCATCATCTGCAATGAATGGAATGGCTCAATAAATGGTGGATTCTCCTCTGGAAATATCTATGGCAGGAGTGTCAAACTCAATTTCATTGAGGGATGCATCAGGGCTGTGTTTGATCTTGGAGGGCTGGGGGGTGATGGCATGGCCTGAGGTAGCATGGCCATGGTGCATGTGGCCGGGATGGGTGTGGCCCTGGTGGGTGTGACTGGACTGCACCACCGCACACATGATTGGGCCACACCTCTGTACACATGTTTACTGAGTTTTATACACTTATAAAAATAGAGATGCGTACATTTCTGTGATTTTATTTTATTTTTTGATCTACTTGTTCACCTCATGAGAAAGAGAGAGACCAGATCATGAAACTGACTCCATAGGAAGACTAGAACTATAAATTATTGACATAGGCTAGAATAGTGGAATCTGTTCTGACCAAGGCTTCCAAACCGTAATTACGCACACGTGTCTTTTAAAAACAAGACTTATTTTATTGCAACGCTGGGAATTGTTTTCATTCCCAGCCAGAATTAATCTCAAACAGTCTTCCGAGATAAGCACACACCTTTCAGTTCTGTGAAGTGCTGCCAAAAACAGAAGTATCAAATGAACTAGAAAAGAAACTAACCGAAGTACAAAGAGCTTCAAGAATGACTTTGAACCGATCGAACTACTTTGCTTCCTGCAAAGGTAGTGTCATCTTGGCCTGACCTTTATTCTTTATGGGAGGGGCAATCACCTCCCAGCCTTACTCCCGAGTCGCCCCTTTTGTTTCAGCTGCTCTCGCCTTCTAGCAGCTCTGCGCACATGCGCGCTGGGAACAGGCTCCCCTGGGTTCTCTGCCTCGCTGCTGCCAGACTCCGGAAGCTCCGGAGTCAGCACCCCACTCCCAGTTGGTCCTGGCCCCATCTCTGCATCTGATGCAGGACTCTCATCCGAGTCCTCTCCAGACTCCCTGACTAGTCCCTGTTCTTCCCCACTGTCCAATTCTGCTGACGTCCGCACCCGGCTGCCTGTGAACCACAACAGAATCCTGCAAGCCTGAAAGGTAAAATATTTTACCTTTCCTCCCTTTTCTAACCTTCTGAGTCAAGGACGGCCTCCTGCAGCACTCTGGCAGCCAAAATGAGCTGCAGGGGCATCCACCCATGCCTCATTTTGGGTAGCAGAGGTCCTGCGGGCCGGTCCTTTATATTTCAAGGCCAGCCCCGCAGGCCAGATCTAAACACCCCGCGGGCCAGAGTTTAACACCTTTGATCTACGGTAAATAAAAGCAGAATGGCAAGCTGCCTGGAGGCTATAGTAATGAATGTTAATTCTGGGCAGATGGTTGCACTAAATGATCTCCAAAATCCCATCCAAGCCCTTCATTCCCTGAGTCCACTTTGGCAGCATATTTCAATCAGTGCCATGTCCCTGGGCTCTCATGGCCATTGGCTTTGTTTGGCTGCTGTCCTGGTTAACTTCCAGCCAAGCTTTGGTTCAGGGATGATATCATTAAAAAAAAAAAAGTTTAGAAGCTGTAAGTCTAGAGTTTCAAGGTAAAGTAAGGGGTAGCGTAAACCCCTGTTTATCTTGGCTACTCACTTCTCCTTGTCTGTTGAAGCTCAAGCACTACAATTCCACACTGCTGGTTTTTTTGTTGGGTGTTTTGACTTTTGAGAGAAATACCTTCCAAGCAACTAGTTGAGCTTTTTTATTTATTTATTTATTTTTTTGTAAAACTTTATTAATCTTTTATAATTTCCAAATGATCCATTGGGATACCCACATCAAAATAACTTACCTTATGTCTGGCCAGAACTTGAAAATAACATTTAAAGTAGCACAGTATTTAAACAAAATGATTCGGTTGAGATCTGCCTAGGTGGGATTGATTGGGGTAGACTGCAAGGGCGACTCCAAAATATAACGTTATTATATTTTATCTATATCTTAAATTATTGCACATTATTACAATTTTATTTTGGATTGTATTTTATTACTATTTCATCTTAAATTGTATTTTGTCTAGATTCCATTTTAAATTGTATTTTATCAAATTCCATTTTAAATAGTATTTTATCAAGCTTCATTTTGAATTGCTTTTATTAAATTTTAGTAACAAATTGTTGCTGGAACTTTGCACTTTGATATGGCCCAAGGGCTAATCAATAAAGACTTTCTTACTTTTATAATTTTTAAAATCAACAGAAATATAAATCTTGTAACATCAACAGTTTGTGACATTCATCTTATACTAATATTTTGTGCAATATTTACAAATATAAAGAATTTGTGCGGATATAAATCTTTAACTTATCTAGTGCTTATCCTTATTTTTTTACAATCCATTTATCTATCCAACAATCTATCTCTGTTCAATCCAATCATACCACTTTTCCCATATCTTGTAATAATCAGATTCCTCTTTCTCTTGTAAAGTCAAAGTTAATTTATCCATCTCGGCACAGCTCATTATTTTTTGAATGATCAGTTACTCTGGTAGTATACATGTATGTTTCCAACACTGGGCATAGGCAATCCTGGCTGCAGTTAAAATATGCAATATTAAATATTTTATATTTCTTTTAAAGACTTTTGAGAAACACACCTTCCAAGCAACTAGTTGAGTTTTTTTTTTAAAAAAAATGGCTGAATCAATCTGTAAGACAGAAACTGAGGGCCTGGAAGAGTGTGTATCTGATATTAGCACAGTTGAGAAAGTCCAGAAATATTTCACAAGAAGAGTTCTCCACTCCTCTACTCGTTGTAGAATACCTTATGCCACCAGATTAGAAATTCTAGACCTAGAAAACTTGAATTACGCCGTCTTCAGACTGATCCAAGTATGGTACATAAAATCATACATTGCAATGACTTACCAGTCAATGAATACTTCAGCTTCAACCATAACAACACAAGAGCACACAACAGATACAAACTCAAGGTTAACCGCACCAAACTTGATTGCAGGAAATACGACTTCAGTAACAGAGTGGTCAATGTCTGGAATACTCTACCTGACTCTGTGGTTTCTTCCCCAAACCCCAAAAACTTTAACCGTAGACTGTCTAGTATTGATCTCATCCCTTTCCTAAGAGGTCTGTAGGGGGTTTGCATAAGCGCACCAACGTGTCTACCGTCCCTGTCCTATTGTTTCTTTTTATTTTTCTTATATGTATCCATTTCATGTATTCATAACTATGTATATACTTATACCTATTATCTTGTAAGCGATTGACAAATCAAAATAAATAAATAAAGGTTGGCTCTTCCTGCACTCCCTAACTGGTTTAGGTGGAGAGAAGAGCTCCTGAGGAGTTCTCAATATTACAAGGCTGTAAGCAGAAGACATTTGAGTGGCAGCTTACTAGTTGGAGATAAATTATCATGGCACGGGACAAAGTCAACTTCTAATAGGAAGCATACATGGACCCCTGACGGGATACCAACTCTTGGGCCTACACCTCTTGGGCCCACACAATGTTTACCTCAGTTATGATAAGGCAAATCATGGTGGTCTGCTCAGATGTGAGGCACAGGCTGCCCGAAGAAGGACAGTAACATTAGCATGCAAGTCTGCAGCATGGAGGTATCAGTTTTGTCAACGTCTCCTGCTGTGATTAAACAGAGGGCTATTTTTCCTACATTAATGAAGCTGAAAGATATTTGTTTTGATTTCGTCACTCTCACCTCATTAGGCAAGAGGAGAGCTAACTTATACACAGGGTCAGACTCGCCTGAGGTTCTGCTGACTCCTCTTAAATTAGCATGTTAATTCGCAGTAATAAAATTCATGATTTACAAAAAAGATATCCAACACCTTGATGCATTACATCCCATATTGCTATGGCTTCGGGGCTCTGCTCTGTTTACAAAGCAGCTGGACAGAGGACTTAAAGACCTCCACAAGTCATGTATGATTTCCTTATGGAACATATGCCATTTTTAGAAGTGGGTTGAAGAGAATCACTGGAAATTTCATATCTGACCTCTATCTCTGAGAAAATGGATCGAAACTGCACAGCTTGTCCCCTGCAAATTAAGCAATTTGATAGAGTTGGAAGCTCATTCGAAGAGGAAGCAGGTCTGCCTTTCTTTAGAAGATCTTACAATAGAATAGAGCTGGAAGGAACCTTGGAGGTCTTATAGTCCAGTCCTTTGCTCAAGCAGGAGACCCTATACTATCTCAGAAAAGTGGAATGGCAAAAGTAGATGATCCACAAATCATTTGAGACTGTGTTACGATGCTAATAGAAATCTCCTTTTGCAGAGACTTTCTGACTTGGGAATTTTTCTTGGAAAAGACATAGTGACAGACATTGCTTCAAAATGCTTCTTTGAACAATGATTGCGTGGGGGGGAAATTTTGGATATGGAATAGATCTAGATAAATGGCAGATATTAAGTCTAGAAATTATAAATTAACTATGTCAACGGCCTATAAAGAGAATTTGTATAAGATGTTTTACAGGTGGCATCTATCCCCAATGAGAATTGCTAAGATGTTTAAAGACAAGTCGGCGAAGTGCTGGAAATGTCAGAAGTCACCAGAATCATACTACCACATGTGGTGGACATGCATAGAGGCTAAAAAGTGTTGGACTAGAATACACATGTGGCTGGAGAAGATGATAAAACAACCTATATAGACTTAAAACCAGAGACAGTTTTATTGGGAATTTTGCCTGAGGGTTATAACAAAGAGTTAACGTATTTGATTATCAACATATTAACAGCAGCTAGGATTGTATTTGCACAAAACTGGAGAAATGAAAAAATTCTGATAGAGGAGGAAATAATTAAGAAAATATTGGAATGTGCAGAAATGAGTAGATTGACAGTGGCGATTAGAGAACAAGAAGAAAAAAACTATTATAAAATTTGGAATTTATTTTATGAATGGCTGGATAAAAGAGTAAAGAATTGAATTATATAAGTATAGTATAATATATTGTTATTGATAAATGGATGAGATAGATAGAGTAAGAAAATGAATTTGAAATATATTATTGAAAGTCAATAATTATAAAGCTAAGGATGAATAGAATAAGTGATATATGTGATCTAAAATACTGATTAGAATGATTATAAACATATACAAGCTAAATATGTATGATAACATTATTTTATGCACGAAGAAATATGTACCCAACTGACACACTGTGGAACAGAAAGAAGGTTTTATATGTTTGTTTTTTGTTGTTGTTATAAAAATAAAAAAATTATATTAAAAAAAATGCTTCTTTGCAGGGTTTTGTAGGACTACAGGATGCTTTATTGTGACTAGTGATCAAATTCATCAGGTGGGACTTATTCTCAAGGAGGAAGATGAAAAGGAAGAAACAGAAGAATAGGATGAAGAGACCTTTCCACCAAATATCCAAGCAGATAATCTTTCTCCAACTCTGCAAATGAAATCCAGAGTTGTTGTTTTTTTTAATTCAATTTGACTTATCTGAAATTTTGTAGATGCGATAACTGCATTCATTTGTCTTTCTCATCTACATTATTTTCCTCAATAAACTCCTTTTTATATCTAGCCATGGTGGTGCAGTGGTTAGAATGTAGTATTGCAGGCTAATTCTGCCAACTGCCAGCAATTCAATTCATCAGCTCAAGATTGACTCAGCCTTCCATCCTTCCAAGGTTGGCAAATGAGGACCCAGATTCTGGGGGCAATACAGTGGTGTTATTCAGCTAGTTTGCACCGGATTGGGCGAACCGGTAGCAAGAATTTGGTGTGGGTCGCTGAAGCGGTAGTAAGTTCTGGCTGGCCACACACCCCCTTCACCTAAGGCATTTCTTTCTTTTTTTCCCTCCTGACAATCAGCTGCAGATAAGATCAGCTGTGCCGGGATTCCCCTTGCTGAGGCCCAGGAAGGCAAAAAATGGAGGGAGGAGCTCAGCCCTCCCTCCATTTTTTGCCTTCCAGAGCCCCAGAGGAGCCTTAGGGGAGCAAAAACGACTCCCCCTGAGGCTCCTCTGTGGCTAGGAAGCTCCCAAAAATGGGTGGGGCTGCAAAAAAAAAACCCACGCCCACCCAGTCACATGGCCACGCCCACCAAGCCACGCCCACAGAACCGGTAGTAAAAGTTTTTGAATCCCACCACAATATGCTGATATTATAAAAAACTCTAAAGCACTGTGAAGTGATATACAAGTGCTATTGATATTTATAGATTTGGCTTTCTTGATTTTAGAAGAGTATTTCTCAATCAAATCTCTGTATGCAAGACTGCATGATTCCACAGCTATCTCTTGTGTTTCAGGATTGACACAACATTTGTTAAATTCTGTACATTTGAGAGTTGGGCTGGAGGATTCAAAGCATCTTCCTTTCCAGTTTTCTCAGAGCACTATTAGTCTTTATAGGAGAGATAAAAGTCTTTGAAGTTACCTATCAATAAATAGTATATGCATAACAGATTGCAACAGTATATGTATAACAGTATATGCATAACAGATTGCATATGTAACCTTTCAGGATCTTCATCCTGTAGTAAAAATATTGTTTGTTCCTAAATAAAATAAGGGATATTGTAGAAGCAAGTAGCACAACACCGAGGAGAAAAACCATATTTATTGAAATGATTGCTGGGTGCCTGCTCTACAAGGAACTACCCGGAACAATAGAAAAGCAATGGTTGTTACAGAGATTGAGGCTACAGTGCAGAAAAGTCTAAGGACCTGATTTGTTGGCCAGTTCTTGGAAAGCTTGGTGGGTCCTTGTCCCTCTACCTGAGGGCTATTTTTATTTCTGTTGTTAGGCAAAACAGCCCTTTCAGTAGAGGCAGCAGAACTGGGGAAGCCCATTATTGTGGAGCGGCAGAAATTACTTGAGGCAGACACCCAAGGCAAAAGGTTCGGCTTTAACTTTATTAACAAATAAAGGGTTACCGCAACTGCCGCGCTAACACGGCAGCTAGCTGGAGCGGCAACAGCTGATGCCGTTTGACATCTCCTTTTATAGCCGGCTGTCAAACAGCATCAACCAATGGGAGAGGTCCGTGCTTCCCGCTTAAATCACGGACCTGAGTGAAAACTACAGTCAATACACAACACCCATTGTGATGGGGATGGAATGTTGAGGTAATCAGGGCCATGACCCTGAATAAGGATGGAAGGTTGGAGTTTCTCTACAGTATGTTGCAATTCCCTTGTTTGGGCTGCCTTTGGGAGTGATGGTGCTGTGAACTGGTTAGGAGGCTTCTATCCTTCGGTCGGGATGAGACTGCAGAGTGCTTTCAAGGGAATGGGGAGGTTTGGTTTGGGTCTGACGGAGTTAGGCAAAGCAAAGAGCTGGTTTTGACCTTGGTCATATCCAAAATACTGGGAGCAGAGGGAAGGGTGAAGTCTCCATTTTGTTGGTTTGGTTTATTTTCTTCACTACATGAGATACTATATAAAATGTAGTGATCATTGTTATATTTCATATATACTCGTGTTATACACGGCGAGATGCTGTGCCCCCGTGGCTTAAAAGAAAAGCCCTGTGCTCTGGCAGTTTGAGTCCTCCCACCATGTGATGGAGTGAGCACCCATAAGTTCCCTCAGCTCCTGCCCACCCAGCAGTTTGAAAGCATGCAAATGCAAGTAGATAAATAGGTACCACTTTGGTGAGAAGGTAACAGTGCTCCGTGTTTCACCGCACACTCTGCACTGCGGCATGATGTCACATGATTGTGGAAATGTCTTCAGGCAGTGCTGGTTCAATGGCTTAGAAACAGAGATGTGCACAGGGCCCTAAAGTCAGCTACAACCAGCAGAGTAAAACCAGCAAGGTCTCTTTACCTTTACCCTTAATATTATACATATTAATATAAGCATTTTTTTCTGTTGATGTAAGCCCTCAGCGATAAGAAAGTAGACAGTAGGTACGTATTAATGCATTGGCAGATAAAAGGGAGTAAACATAAATGAATAAGAATTTTTTGTTAATCTACCACAATTTAAAGGGTAGGCACTTTTTTAAAAAAGTAAAATATATTTGCAATAGACTTGATTACATCCATGTAGGACAGAAGGACGTGGAAGGATTGGCATAAGGGTAAACAACTGGCAAATGGTTCATAATTCAGAATCTGCCCAGTGGCTTTTATGTTTTCACTTCAAGCCTTTCAGAAATTAGAAACTGCTTGCCAGATGTTGTAGTTCTTTTTTTTAAAATGTAATTTAACTGTTAAAAAGTTCAGGGTTATAATATTTTCCTGATGAAAGCGTCTGCATTTTGTTATGTGTTTATTGACTATTATAAAGATATTAGATTTACTGCTAAATGATATTGACAATTTTGGAGTATAAAAGAGGTTGCCTTTTTTAAAGGTACGTATTAATGCATTGGCAGATAAAAGGGAGTAAACATAAATGAATAAGAATTTTTTGTTAATCTACCACAATTTAAAGGGTAGGCACTTTTTTAAAAAGTGCCTGACAATTTTGGAGTATAAAAGAGGTTGCCTTTTTTAAAGGCAGTTGGCATAAAAATGGGAACATCTGGTAGAAATCTTATGTGTGGCATTGGAACAAAAAGCACTTTGGCAACATTTCCCTTGAGTGTGTGCTTGTGAAGAAAGGATACAGCTTGTGTAGCCTGTGCGTGATTAAGTACAAGACCGTCTTGCTATCGGAGTAATGTTTAAAGACAAGTCACCAATAAATCCTCTGTGAGGTGGTTAGTGAAGCTAGGCTACCTTAGCTATGAAACAGCTGTTTCTGAAGCAATAACCCAGCTGTTTGGCCCAGGAAAGAGACTTTGCAAGCGTTATTAATCATGGCATTAAAACTAGAAAGCTAGAGCACTGGAGGAAAGCCTGTGTCAGAGGTTTGAAAGGGCAACAACTCCATCACCAGAAAGAGTGGGATATTCACCATGGAGAATATTTTGCACCTGTCAGCAGGATTGGGTTTGCAAGTTTTCACTGGAGACTTCACATCTTCATTGGAGAAGGCCTGAATCTCCTCTCTTCTTCTCAAGAGATGGAGGAAACCCTTTCGTTCTCATAAGATTTTGCAAAATCCTGCCTGTTTATGGCAAGTATCTTCTAAGATTTTATGCAGAGGTAGTATTCAGCCAGTTCTGACAGATTCTGGAGAACCAGTAGCAGAAATTTTGAGTAGTCCAGAGAACCGCTAAATTAAGATTGTAATTAATATTAATGGTAGAATTGAATTGAATTGGAATGGAATGAGTGTTTTATTTACTATTGTTATACATATACAGTATATATATTCTAAAGAACAGTGTGTAAAGAATGTACCAAGCAGAATTTGATTGGAAGTTATGTACTGTATTGAATGTTATAATTCTAAAGCCATAAATGAAGCTTAAATAAGAGTTGAATGGATAAAATTTAAAGATATAAAGGTGTCATACTCCAATTAGTAACTACAGGGGAAAATTTGTTTAATGATAAAAGATAATATGAAATTGAAACAGAACAGACAAAAGTATAAATATAATGATTAGAAAAACGCTGAAACTTAGAAAAAGATATATAATTGAATTTAGATATGAGATAATTAAAAATAAAGTTGAGAAAACCATGGGAGGGGAAAAATTATGGAGAAAATGTTAAAATAGGAACGAGATATGGAATAGAACACAAAGATGAATATGAAATTGAGTTTGTGTCTGTGTGAAGAAGGGATAACCCGGGATCATGCTATTCTCAAAAAAAGATGTTTTATTTGTATGTCTTTGTGAAAACCCAAATAAAATTTATATTAAAAAAAAGATGAATTCAAATGAGCAGTGGGGTAATTGAAGATTTCCATATGAGTGGCACAAATATGGATCTATTCTGGCTTAAATTGTTGGCCTTGTGCAAGTGAAAGACCCGAGGCCTGCCTGCCTTTTCTTTCCAGTGAGCATTGTGATCATAGTGTTGGACTAGGAGTAGCAAAACTCAGGTTCCTCTCTTTATCAACAATAAAGCTCACAGATGCAGTTGCTTTTTCTCTGCCTAGTCTTCCTCACAGGTCTGGGGACCCTCTAGAACAGTTGTTGCCAAGCGGTGGGCTGTGGCCTACTGGTGGTCCATGAGAAAATTTTGGTGGTCCGCAGAGAAATGTCACCTCCAGAGCACCCCTCCCCAAAGGAATTAAACCTGGCTGTGCAGAAACACAAGGCTGCGCCACTCATATGGCCCGCTTGAACCTCCCCACCCACTCACTCATTCCTTGGCAAACTTGCCTGCTAAATTGCTATTTTTCCTTCTTCTTTTTTTCCGACCATCAGCTGTTCTGCTGTGCCGGAAGATTTAGATTAGCTAGAAAGCAAGAAATGGTTGCATTTCTTGCTTTCTAGCTAGTCTTTAGATCTTCGCTCTGCTTTTAAGTACAGCCAAACCTCCTTTAGGACTGAAGGTTCTATTATTCAGTGCAGACTCCCAGCAAGCAAATTTTATGTGACAGACTCAGGTAGCCAATGGCAGATAGATAGATCACTGAATGATTCTGTGAGCAGCTCAATCTGCCAGCCTGCTTTTCCTGATTTTGGGTAAAAGTTGCTCTTTTTTTAAAATAAAAAATACAATATTTATATTAATATTCATATACAAGCCATGCCCAGCCAGTTATATGACCACCAAGCTACACCTACAAATAAGGCCACACCCACAGAACCAGTTAGTGGTCCCTGGGATTTAAAATTATGAGTTTGGTGATGCCTGAGGTCCAAAAGGTTGGTGACCCCTGCTCTAGAAGTGGCCTTGAGCTGCTTCAAGAAAAGACAAGAGCTCCAATATCTGCTTGAAAGTCACTGGCTTAAACTATGTTATAGTTGACCAACCTTTAGTAGGCTACCTTTGATGCAAGAGAATAGATTAGGGGTGCCATATGTGTGTGAGGGGGATATGGGTGTGTATGTTCACACAAGTTTTCTCTTGCAAGGTTGAAAAGGACAACAGCTTCTTTATTCCAACTAGTTGAGAGTATGCCTCCCAATCTCACCAAACTGCTATCAAGAAGGCTCAGATGAATGTGATAGACCTGGGAGGCATCAAGCTTGTGACCAGAGAAATTTAAAGCTTCTCTGTTCCAGAAATTCTGACTGAAATAGTTCTTCTCTACTGTGAACTTGGCTATAGAATGCAACTGAGGTTACTGGGGAAGAATTATTGATCCCGCTTCTACCCCAACTCCACATGGACCAAGATTATTGACCACTGATCTTGAAGAAACATGTGTTTATTTGTTTGTTTATAATGAGCAGTATCTAGCAGACTTAAGCTGAACTTTAAAAAGCTAAGCAAGATTCAACCTGGTTGGCACATTAATAAGAGACAAACCTCCAGGGTATTCCAGAGCATTAGGCTAAGTTGTTAATAATAATAATGATAATGATGATGATAATGATAATAATGATGATGATGGTGGTGATGACGACGATGACAACAACAACAATAATAATAATAAAGCATCCCAGAAAGTCATTGACAAACCACTTTTGTACTGTTGCCAAGAAAATTATGTGCCTATATCCTTGTAGTCATTAGGAGTTGAGTTCAACTTAAGACTGTTTTTCTCTCTCCTTTTTTTCAATAAGGCATTGGCAACATCCCTCTGTAGAAGCAATCTTATCCAAATTAGAATTCTTGCTTCTCGTTTATCTGAACAAACAAAATTCGTTTATCTTAAATCAGACTATCTGGTCCCTATTCCCAACTGTATCAACTTTCAAAGATCTACAGCTTTCCCATCCTGCTATGTGAGGTCAAGGAGTGTTTGTGTGAGACAGTGTGTCACCAGCATTTAATCAAAAATTCTTTAGCTTGATATGTATTAAAACTGCTGTTTGTACTGGGTTCCAGCTCCTTACACAGAAAATCCATCTCTACTTCTGAATCCTTCTGTTACAAGATTTTGCTTCTAAATAAAGTGGATGGAATAGTATATATTTGTATGTGCAACAGGAATGGACATGTTGTGAATCCGAGTGGACTTCTCTGAAGGAGTTGGAGTAACCAGATAAAAGTGTAAAATTCCCAATCGTGTAACCACCCACTTCCCAAATTATTCTTCTGAAGTGAAGAAAAGTTTGTGGAATAACAAATACTGGGAGATGTTAAGTCTGGCGAAGAAAGACAATGAGCTCAGTTCCTATTTGTTTCTCCAAACAAATTCCTGGACTCAGATATATTCGAAATACAATATATATGCATGTTGTATAATGTTCTGATTAGTGGATCTCAGGATTCTAGGAAAAGCCATGTCAATTCTGAAATCGTTAACCATTGTTTTCTTGATGTAGAATTTATTACCAGAGTCTTTTGCCTTGTGGCTACAGTAGGTACTAAAATGACTTCAGGGTAATTTTAATCACGGTGATATAAGACATCTTGACTGTCCTCATCCATCTTCTCTCAAATTTATCAAAATCCTATTCAAGTTAATGGCCATCGTATAAGTCATGTAGCATTGAATTCTGCAAGTTAATTATGAACTATGCTTCATTTTGCCTGTTTTAAGTCTCTTTATAAACAACTTCAGAAGATTGCCCCAGGGGTGGGATTCTACCAGTTCGCACCTATTCGCTAGAACCAGTTGTTAACATTCTAAGCAGTTCGGAGAACCTGTTGTTAGAAGAAATTACTGGCCTAATCCTGTAAGGAAGACAGGAAGGAAACATCTGGTGTTGCTTATAGAAACTGCCTCTCCATTAACCCTATTTCTTACTTTCCTTGAAAAATTTGCCAATTTTTCTTGCTCTTTGTTTTTTATTTTAATCAGTTAGCAATCCATAAAAGGGTCTTCTTATACTATAGCCACTAAGTTTACTCAAGTGACTTTTATGAATTTTGGCAGGGTCTTTTTAAAAATTCAGATAGAAATGTTAATAGTTTCCAATGTTTTCCTAGTATCTACTACCTGTTTGCAGTATATATACTATCCAAGAGCTATATTTTAACCATTGCTGAAAATTGCACACATTAATTAATAAAGAAACATAACAAAATATAGGGGACAGGCAGGCATTAAGCAGATCTGTTGTGGAGCAAAGAAAACAGTATTGAACCACAAAGATGAACAACATAGATGAACAATAAGGAGAAGCAACTGAGTTCAGGAAGCAAATCAGAACAGGAAATAACTGAAGCAACCAAGAAGAGGAAGAGAAGAAAACTCACTGATGATACTTCAGAAAGCAAAAACGAAATGGAACAAACAGAATTTGACTAATTATTTGACTGATGCCATACCACGTAATTATTTAGTAATATGGGTTTGCAATTGTTTATTCACTGATTGATTGCACAGATTTTAACATAAAAGATAAATAAATGATATTTAGACTAGAGTTGCCTCCTTACATTTTTGGACTAGCCCAAAGTTGGTTAAATTGCCCTTTCAACTTCAGGGTTTTTTTTTTAACTGAGAAAATGCTGATAACATTCTTGATACCTTCATGGCTTTTAATAAAGGCTGCAATTTCATTTGCTAACATGTGATGTGCGTGTGTGTATGTGTACAGTGATGGGATTCAAAAAATGTTACTACCGGTTCTGTGGCTGTGGCTTGATGGGCATGGCGTGGCTTGGTGGGCGTGGCAAGAAAAGGATACTGTAAAATCTCCATTCCCACCCCACTCCAGGGGAAGGATACTGCAAAATTGCATTCTTCCCTACCCCACTAATCTGCTTTCCAGCTCCGTTCTCCTGTGCAGGGCAACAAAAGAAGACCCAGCTGATCAGCTGAGACTCGGGAGGCAGAGAATAGATGGGGCTGGGGCCTGACAGAGCTGGTATTTGCTGGTTCTCCAGACTGCTCAAAATTTCTGCTACCGGTTCTCCAGAACTGGTCAGAACGTGCTGAATACCATCCCTGTATATGAATGTATGATATAATGCTCTATTGTGGTTAATGATTTTCATAAATGTTTTTCATACTTCCAAGTCTGCTTACACTATTTTGAGTTCACACATGTGAAATAACAAGTACAGCTTGCCAAAAAATACATTCACCAAATGGGGTACATGCAGTAGCTTAATCTGCACAGTTTTCCTAAATCCCTTGCATAGAATAAATGGCAGCACATGGCCAGAATATGCATATTATATAAACTCATCTCTCCATGGTTCTGTTAGAAAAAACTGGTGCACTGATCTGCTTGTCCAAGAAGGTAATAATTCACAAATCAAATGGTGATTAGTCATGCACATCTTTCGTGGAAGACTTATGCTAATAAGGCTTGTTGCTTGCTTGAATTTACATCATTGATTGATCTAAATTAGAACAAAGCCTTGTGAATTCAGGGGGCTTCACTTATAAAAGAAATGTTTGCTATTTGAATGGGGGGGGGGCAGATCATATTTCTAGTAGCTCAGTTCATTGTCACACACACTGGTGAAGGAGATCAAGAGTGGAGAACCTGTTCCAATTGGATAGGATCCTGTGCACAGGATTTAAACCTGTTTTATGGACTCTTCTTTGAGGGATAGAATGTAGTATGATGAGACTGGAATTCAACAAGATACTAGGGGAAATAAGCCAGAATACAGCCTAGGTATGATTAAATTTGATAGTCAACATATACATATAGTTCCTTGATTAAACTCATCAAGAACTCGTGCCACAATGTTGTGTTGAATAAAATTGTCACGGCAGAAAAAAGAACAATATTCATAGACAAATATAGACATCTTCTAGTCTTGCAAGTTGCTACTACATCTTTCAAAATAATCTTCTGCCTTGTAATGCTACTCAAATAGCCAACCGCTAATGGAATATTCATACAAATAAAGGCGAATTCATTATATGTGAGTACTGTAAGAGGCACATCCAGACAGCTGGTTTAATGTACTTCCCTTCTGTAGTCCATGGGATTACAAACCAGCACTAAGGACCTACCTCCGCCCACTTAATCTCTTTCTACTCTGCCTTGTTACTCAGGTAAGCAAGTTCTGCTTTCCTGATCGTTTAATGCAGCAGGCCAAGCTAAGGTGCAGTGATTGATGGATGCATTTCCTCTCTCACCTGCCAAATTGGGAGGCTGGGGTGGAGATGAGAGGAAGCAAGGTTTGGCAGATTGCTAGGCTCATGGGTTTTTAGGCAACTATCAGCATCTAATCCACAGGTTGGATAAGGAATTTCGGCCTCTCCTGCTTTACCAAGAAGTCCTCACTCAACTGGTGAATCACAGGTTGAAGCCCTCACCCCACCCCAGCCCATGGATGATCCTTTGGCTTTCTTGTCCTTCCTCTATCATTCTTTCTTGCTCATTCTTTCTTTCTCCTGCTCCCTTTCATTTTTTTTTCTCACTCACACATCCGTATTTGAGTTAGTGCTTTGAGTTAACCTTAACCGCAGCCCATCTATCACTCTCTTACTTGCCTGCTCTGTCTTGCTGATCTCTCTCCATCATGGTGTCCTCATGGTCATGTGATCAAAACTCAAGCACAAAGTCATCAGCATATATGGTTGCAGTGTCCCAGGTTATAAAATCAGGCATGACTGCTCAATAAATGTACCACTTAGCACTAGAGATTCTGGTCCCAATTGTGATTCTAAGTCAACGACTACCTGTATATAAGGTTTTTCTTTGAAATACTGATTTCCCACTTACGTTGCCCAGAGAATAACTTTGGAAAGAATGGATCTCTCAGAGGGTCATTATTGATAAATGTCCTCTTATAAATATTACTGTCTTGTTCATTTTGGATTTTCCTTCCAAGACAGGGTTTTCCCAGCTATATCACTGAGGGAGTAAATTTGAAAAGAATGGATTTCTAAGATCCATCAACCTCTTCTATAATTATGATAGTGTGGTTTGTTTTTAGACCTGATTTCAAGGAAGCCTCACCCTAACTCTAATCCTAGCTTGGTTTTCCTTCCAGATACTGGTTTCCCATTCATAATTCCCAGGATATCAATTTGAAAAGAAATGACTTCTCAGTGGCTCATTATCCATAAACATCCTTTACAAATCTTTCTGTGGTGTTCATTTTTGGCCCTGACTTCAAAGAAGCCTAATTCTAACCCTAGCCCTAACCCTAACCCTAGCTAAGGTTTTTTTCTTCTAGATAGAAGTTTCCTGTTCACATTGCCCAGGATATTAATTTGGAAAGAAGTTACTTCTCAGAGGCTCAGTGTCCATAAAAACTACCCATGAATCTTTCTGTGTTTTTTTATTTTAGGCCCTGACTTCAAGGTAGCTTAACCCTAGCCTTTGATGGAGTTTTCTCTCCAAATGTGATTTTTCCATGTAAGTTTGAACAGAATGAAAATTAAGAAGCAACTATTGGTAAACACTCAACCCAGATGTAACCATGAAGTTGATTATTTTTTGGCCCTGACCCTAAAAAAGCCTAACCCTAGGTAGTTTCCCCTCAAAATAGGATTTTCCCCCATGTATTTTCTCTAAACTTTAAACTTCAAAAATATTTGGCAGGGTGACTCAAGGTATTCTAGACCAAACGGCACAATTGTGTAATTATCTGGAAGTGTTAAAACAAAAGCAAAAAAAAAAAAAAGACCCTTGTTACAGTTTCAATGAGGGAAATGTAATGATACGCAAATTGATTTTAAGATTACATTAAGCACTCAACCACCATTTTATGACTAAACGGTCATTTGATTAGAACTGGAGAACTGCCATACCAAAAAAACGCCATTGCATAGATGTAAAGAATACAAAGGATAATCACAAGACACCTCGGGAAATTGATGCATTCAATGTATTTTCATTGTGCCCTTTTTTAGATGTTCCTGCACAGATTCTGCCATACTTAAAACTATATTCTAATACTATATTCTGATACTAATTTTTTAAATTCAACATTTCAGGAGATAATTAAAGATGATAACCTTGCACCAATTTGGACGTATGCATTTTTGAAGGATGTCAAGTTTACTCCTTTATTTACTAAAAAATAAAAATAAAAGGAATTTTTTAAAGGCACTATCAAAGTTTTGGAATCAAAATAAGATAATGTCAATACAATTGCATCATTGATCTCCATATTTATTCAGAAGTAACGATTGCTATGTCAAGCCAGGGCAACTTTCAATTCTCAGCCTAATTTCCTGTTCTTTTGGGCTAATGTCAAAAGCCTTCTGCAAGCCATTTCTCTGTAAAGCAGTCTTTTCTTCTAGAGTTTAAAGCAACCTAAGAAGGCATTCCCATATATGTTGCTCTTTTGTAGAGTCTGTCAGTTTACAAAGCATTATAGAAATATGGTAAGAATTAAGCCAGTGGTATTCAAAGTATTGTTTTCAAAACAAAGGGCAAAGATAATACACATCATGTTGCTCCATACATCATTTTCAAATCAGTAAAATTGCATGTTTTTCTCCCTTACCTTTTTTCGTATTGCTCTGTAAACTTTCTCCCCCTGCTCTTAAAATCACCAGAGGGCTGCGCTACAATAATGTAACATAAACAAAGGTTACTTTTGACATTTGGAGATTGTTTGTCTTTTATAGTTTGTCTCTTATACTTTGTTTGTATCCGATGATACTTCAAATACATTATTGCAATGATTTAGCTATGTAGGACCTCTGCATGGAAAGGTCCTTTCAAAGACTTTAAACATGGCTACAAATAGGGAACCTTCATCCTATATGCAATTTAACAAATATGAAAGTTTTAAAAGTGCAATTATTGTTCTGATCTTCTATGCTACTTCTTGAAATGCCACTTGGCATAACTGATGGCCAGTATGAAACTTTCAGTACCCTAACAAAACAAAACAAATTTAGGCATTATTTTTCAACTTGATGAAGTAAATATCAAATACAGAGGTAAGATACAATCATCAAATAATCTGAATGCCTGAAGCCCTAATCTTGAGGCAACAAAGCTCAATGGCCATATAAATACATACAGTATGTATATCTCTATATATAGTATCAAAAAAGTATTTTTGTGTGTGTGCATTGGAACTCCCTGCCCCTTACACCAGTAGTACAACATATGGAGCTGTTCTGACCCAAGCCTCATTCAAATCAAATGAACACAAGGTATATATAAAAGCAAATCTTTTAAATGCGTCTCTATGAATTCTGTTCATTCACAGCAAAGAGTCATTAAAACTAATTGTCCCAGATAAGAGCAAGCCCTTTCAAGGTTGTGAAAGGCTGCCAAGAATACAAGATTAATTGCAGGGAAATATCCAAAACCAAAAGTCTCCAAAAGCAAAATAGACAGGACTTCCACAAGAACTTGGAGTTGAAAGAACTTATTTGCTTCCTGCAAAGAACCCAACCCCTGAGGGCTGGATTTTATCCCTTATGGGAGGGGCCATCATCTTGCAGCCTTATTCCTGAGACACCCATGCTGCTGCAGCTGCTCTTTCTTTCAGCTCTGCATGCATGCGCACTGGACACAGGCTCCTCGGGGTCCTCTGCATCACTGCTGACAGACTCCACAAGCTCTGAAGGCAGCACTCCACTCTCCAATAGTCCTGGCCCTACCCCTGCATCACATGCAGGACCCTCATCTGAGTCCTCGCTCTCAGAGATCTCAGCCCTCCATACCTGCTGCCGGCGAACCACAACAGGAGCCATCTTTGCATAATTGATATTTTGCACCATTTCATTGGTTCCTCAGATTAATTAATTTGTCGTTTTAGGTAACAGTCAGTGCCTTTCTAAAGAATCTAGAAGTACACATCCAAATATTCTCTATTTTATAATGGATGCATAATATTAAGGAGATGGCAACGACGACGGCTGCCTCGGTGAAATGCTCTCTAATGGTTTCTACTGAGAGTATTTACATCAAGACAAATTCCTTGTGTGTCCAATCACACTTGGCCAATAAAGTATTCTATTCTATATATACATACTATTCTGTTTTCTGAGGTTTTCGCGGGTATTTATATGTGGATCTTTGGTAACTTGGGTTTTCTCCCGCGTAAAATTGGAAGTATCTAGGTGACGTTTCGATGAAGCCTCATTCATCATCTTCAGGCTTGTGTCTTCGGCTTTGTGCTTTAACTGTCAGTGGGGGTGGCTTGATTGGGTGGGGGCTTGGCTGTGTTCTGATTGGCTGGGGGGGGTGTTCTTCATCGAAACGTCGCCTAGATACTTCCAATTTTACGTGGGAGAAAACCTGAATTACCAAAGATCCACATACTATTCTATATATACATACTCTATATATACATATACATATATATACATATATATGTTTTCTTATGTTTTCACAGGTATTTATATATGTGATATTCAGGTTTCTTTGGGTATTTTCCCATGTAATATTTGTGTTTTTATTATAGCGACGTTTCAGCAGAATCTCATCTGCCATCTTCAGGCTTTTTAATTTTTAATTTTGTGTGCCAGGCTTGGCAGTCGTTGGTACACAAAATTAAAAATTAAAAAGCCTGAAAATGGCAGATGAGATTCTGCTGAAATGTCGCTATAATAAAAACACAAATATTACGTGGGAAAATACCCAAAGAAACCTGAATATCATACATATATATGCATATATACATATATATAAAGCTACAACTTTAAAAGCACAACTATAATGACGTGGAAAAATACCCAAACAAAGCTGAATACCATATACAATCAATCCTGAAATGTTACATTGTCCTTTCTTGTTCACAACCTTGTCCAATTATTGCTGTTTCAGGTGGCCAAAAAATGTTCCTGGTTTTTAACTTTGTAAAGTTTAGGAAGCTTAAAGCTGTACAACCTAGAATGCAGTTTGAACTCTTCGGTGTTATTCTATCAGCAGAAAGGCACCGTCTTTGAGGCTTGGCTTTTTCAGAAAGTAAATTCCAGCTTGTAATACCCGGGCTGTATGTTTCAGGAAATCAGCATTAACCTATTAGTATGCCGTTTTCCTTGGAGAAGGGCCATCTTCACACTGAGCCTCTATTCCTTGCTGCAAGCTTTCCTGTCACTGTTCCGTGTCCACGACCCAGCCTGAGGCAGCCTTTGACGGCTCTCGAGCCACTTCCTGCATTCTGTTCAAGCACTAATTGAAAATTTGGGTGGCCTTGCTTATTTATTTTCATGGAATGTAGTAGGTTATATTTTCATGGCACTTTCTCAGCAGTGAAACGTTTCAATTTCAAAATCACTGCAGCATGAGGGAAAGCATACACTGAGGGTCCTATACACACACACAGAGAGAGAAAGAGAGAGAGAGAAAGAGACAGCGTATCTCTGATTAGGCTTTGCAAATCTTTTTTTCATCAGTTGGGTTGGTTTTCAGAGGCCAAGTTGTTTCAGTGGACATTAGTGTGAACATTAATCTGAATCTTAGTTAAAAGAAGCAGATGCCCCTAGAACATAGTTAAGATTGGATCCAGATGATTGATTTTTAAGTTTTTGGAATGCTTGAAGTTTTGGTCAATATATTTTTCCATCCTGGTGAAAACAAACAAACAAATGTAAGTGAAAAGAATATTAGTGGTAGATTAGGAATAATTGTTAAATTCCATGGTTTTATAAATTTTACTGAACAAACTATGTTATTACTCTTGTTTTTCATCAATTCAATGCCAACAATAATTTTAGAAGTGGATTATGCACCATATTCATTTTCTAAAAATTGATATCACTAAATGTTTATGTTACTCCATGTGGGGTAACTGAATTTGAAATCAGGATGTCCAGAACAATGTAAACATGTTTATCTTTTATAGAAATCACATTGCTTTTTTTCAATTTAACTAATTCTGCCATTTGATATTGAAATGTGGGATAATTCTAAGTTATCAAGAGTTAAATCCAATGAAGCATCACTGTTAATTAATTACGTTTTGTGTTCCATTATTTCTTAAAAGCAACACTTCTTTCTTTTGACCACAATAATTTACAATTAAAGCAGCTTTACTGTCCCTTTATTACTGGACATTGTGGGTTAAAAACAAAAACAAGTCTCTAAAAATACCCTGAATCTTCAAATTTATTGGCACATTTAGGAGAATGCCAGTGTTTCCAGAAGCACCAAGAACAGAATGCATTTAAAGTGGAAAAACCATCCATTCCAAACTGTCTTAGAAAAGATTGAAGTTATTCAGCAGCAGCAGAATACTAATTGTTGATGGAAGCAAAATGAAACAAAATCCTTTAGAACAGGGGTCATGGCGTCATGTGACGTATTGGGACTTTTTTCCTGTTCGCTAAACTGGGCAGGGGTGGGGCCAGGGCCAGTGTCAGGGCTCCAACAAATCCACCCTCATTCAAATCAAAAGTCTCTAGCCACATCTCAGAAAAAGTAAATTGGTTTATTAGAAGTTGGCGCATGGCTGGGTGCAGCCGATACTAAATTACATCATACATTTCCCCCTTGACCCTGGTCTTTCCCCCATCCCCTGGATGCTACTTCTCCAATGGGACACATCCATCTCCAAGAGTCATCCATCATGCTCTCCAATAACCTTCTTATGCTCGAACAACTTGTTTATCTAGGCATTTCAAGAATGTCTTGTTTTCTTCCACTCCTTTTTTTCTGGCAGCTAAAAAGACAAAAGGAGTATCTTTTTAGTTGACAGCCAGCACATCAGTGGTGGGATTCAAAAAATTTTATTACCGGTTCTGTGGGTGTGACTTGATGGGCGTGGCAGGGGAAGGATAATGTAAAACCTCCAGTCAGCGGTAGTATTTGCCGGTTCTCTGAGCTACTCAAAATTTCCGCTACCGGTTCTCCAGAAATGGTCAGAACCTGCTGAATACCACCTCTGCAGCACATGATGCACCCATGCACTGTAAGTTTGACACCCCTGCTGTAGAAGAACTTTGCAGCAGATTCTAGTGATGCAATAATTGTTTTAATTACAATATATCATGCTTTATGTGTGCTCTGTAGACCAAAGGCAGAATTTATACTCTTCAGTGTATGGACATCAATTTAACAAGTGCTCATTATCAACAGCCGATTATGTGTTAGGTTTCCACAGACTTCAAAGAATACCACAGTACGTTTCAATAACTGGATTTACAGAATACTTGAGGCTGTAGTTTACTTAACTTTCTTTTCTTTTGAATGAGATGCAATTAGTTGTATTTATACAATATGTTAAGCCACAAATCCTAGTTTATATCCAGAATGACTGTGAAGCCCAAACTCCAAAACTACATTTGGTTTACTCCTAAGTATGAACCCATGAACTATCATGTGGCTATGCACATGAAAGCAATATTAACTTAAATCTGTTTACTACTTGGAAGCTCCCCAGAGTAAGTAAAGGCTCTATACTCTGGATAATAAATTAATTATAAAGAACAGTAAAAAGAAAAAGTTAAGAGTCATGTTTTCTTCAAACTATCCTGAAATTACAACATGCAAAATAATTATCAACAGTATTTTCAAGTCAGGTTTTTAGCTGCTGAACACAGATATTATATCCATTAATCTATTCCTTCTAGATACGTTTCAGTTACATTCACATTACCTTGGTTTGTTTTATTTATATGCACTGAGCCAATTGTGATTTATTCATTTTCGTAAAATGGGCAAAATTCACTTAACAACTGTCTCATTTAGCAACAGAAATGTTAGGCTTAACTGTGGTTATAAGTCAAGGACTACCTACTGTATATATAGTATTATTATTACCTTTACATAGCTCTATTGCTTTAAGTTACGCAGTAAAAAAATTCTCCAATGAAAAGTTTTATCTATTCTAATGTAGTAATTGTAATGCTATAAACCCCATAGCTGTAAGGCAGAGTGGTGGGATAGAAACAGTAAAAACAAATTTTACTTGGCAATTTTCTCTTTTGAAAGTTAAGCTAAATAAATTTAAAACTAAAAAAAAAATATTGGGAATTTCATTGAGGCACTCCACTCACAGAACCCTGTAAAAATTGCAGTCTGGAAGAGAATCCTAGATATATTAATTTTTCAGGAGACTGTCTAGGTTCTTAATCTCATTTGTATTTGCCAAACTAGTCACTGTGGGAATATGAAAGAAGCCATTTTTGCATGTGTAGCTCTTACTCCTTTGGGTCTGAATTAGACCACAAAGCTTTCAATGGGGAAAAAGTGGGTTTTTTTCTGCAAAGAAAAATTTCTACAGGAGCCAAACTACATAGGTACAAAAGCATGCCGGTTTTCAATGCGATGTGTAAAGTGAGGTAATATTTCCATTAGGGTTAGAAATATATATGATTCTCAACTCTATAGTATATATTGTAGAACAAGCATTTTTTTTCCGAAATAATGTTTTAATCGACCCAGAAGAATCACATGATACAGACAAACAACATTCTTGCCTAATCTCTACAATATTTAGTATTTTTAGCGGTACAGAGTAATATGAACCATTTTGAGAGATTTGTTTGGCTTCCAAAAACAATGCCTCTAGGTCAGGAGTGCAGGTTCTCCACATAAGCCTTTCAAGGGGAAAAGAGAACTGCTCTACAGCTGACAGATAAAACAGTTGACTAGTAGATGCTCTAGATTGCAAATGGCTCTGGATCTAATGTCAGCAGATGCAGCAGGGAGGAAAGTGGCAGAGATTGTGTTCACTACACAATCCTCAAACGTCACAAAATCTTACCCACTGTGGGCTCTGGTTCACCCACCAGCAACTGTAGCCTTAATTCCCTTTTCCTGTGGTTTAATGACCTGTCACTGGAAAAATGTTCCCCTAACCTGCTGTAATTCTTTAAAATGTTTTCTCAAGTAGTTTTGATGGTTAGAACATATTTAATGAACAATCATTAAGTATCCATGATACTATCCACTACACACACTAATAGTGCAATTCTATAAATATTTATCTGAAAGGTAGTCCCACTCCCTAGAATGGGGCACTTCTTAATATATATTTAGGATTATGCTCTAAGACCGCTCACGCCACATATGCTAATTCAATCCAAGGCCTAGGCTCAAGCCAAATGTTATTCAATATAAATAAGTAATTCAATATGGAAGAAAAGAATCCTAATTTAAAACAATTTCGCATGCATGCTGGTGGGGTTTGAGTTGATGGAGTTTGATCAAGAAAGAGATCCTGGTATCTGTGGAGTACATATCACCCAGGGTAAGACATCTGATAGCCCTGAAAGCTAGTGAAGCTAAACTGCCTAGGGATGTCCTGCTTTCTCCTGAGGACTTCTCAGTGGAGACAGTGGAAGGTTCCCAGGACTGTATCACTGACTATGGAAGTTGAGGAAGTAGTCTTTCAGAGATATGTCCAGCTGGGTTTCAGATGTGGCATGATGAACCAAGACTCCCTGGAGTGGAGGTATGGCAAATGGCATTTGGATTTCTCTTACGATTTTCAGGAATGTTGCACCACAGATCACCAGATTGGCTTGCCCCTGGCAGCTGATGAACCTGGATCGATTCTAGAGAATATGAGAATCATCCCTGCTGGTCGGCTGCATGGTTCATCTGAAGGCTTGGCTGCCACTTGGTGGCTGAGGTGTTGGATCTGATCACGCCCTTGCAATCTCTCCCTTTTATAGGATCCCGTTGCCCCCTGGTTCACGGAGGAGTTGAAGAAGATGAAAAGTCAAAAGAGAACTCTAGGGTGTTGCTGCAATTCAACAAGGGACGAATGCAGCCAAACATAGGTTAGAGTCACTATTAAGGTCTACTTTGTTTCCCAGAAGACTGATAAAATTTTAAGATGGCTCCATTACTGTAATTAATAATCACTCTTGTGCTTTGTGGTTTTATATTTTATTTTAATTTTTAAATAAACTTTATTGAATACAAAAAATTAAAATATACAAATATACAAACTCAAAAGACAAAGATTCATACAAACATCACAATAATCTCTGTACTAAAACTAGTTAATTTTTTTTACATTTGACAGTGAGTTAAATATTTCCTAAATTATATTATGTGGCAATTATTTCTTGTTACCTATAGGTTCTCTGTTATTTATATTCTATCAAACATAATATTATGTTATTAATATTTGTTGTTGGATTATACTTATTTATTTTTACTGATGAATTCTTTCTATTGATTGTTTAAAGAACAAGGGAGTCTAAGTCTAACATTAACAATTCCTATTTGTTATTGTGTCAGTCTGTATCATAAATTTGTTTCCCCCTCTTGATTCCCCTTTTCATTTTTTTTGCATTCTAGCCATTCATACCACTTATTCCAGATCGAGTAAAATTCTGCCTCCTCTTTTTGTGGTTTTATATTTTAATGATGAACATTTTTTTTATTTTTAATAACAATAAAAATTATACAAACAATAAAATTATACATAATTATATTTTATATATTTATTGTTTTAATTGTTGTATGCTGCCCAGAGTCACTTTATGTGAGATGGGTGGCCAATTGTACTGAACAAACAAACAAATAAAAAAACTTTATTTAGATGTATCACACAACGAAAGCTGAAATATAACATACAATCTTAGTCACTGCACTGAAAAACCAATACTGAATGACTAGAAAAGGAAAAGGAAAGGGAAACACTATTAGGAAACTTAAACAATTCCTATACTGAGATAATACTATGTTTTTGAAAAAGTTACATATAAGGACATGACTTCAACATGTGGCAACATCTGGGTTGACCTTATCTGGACTAAGGAGATTAGGACCATTTAGTACTCAGATGGGGGATTCCCAGGAAATACTAGGGCTAAAGACTAGAGGAAGAAGTAAAAGAAATCCATAAAGTGGTAATGGCAAATATTTTCCACATTGTTGGCATAAAAAACTTCAAGGATACTTCACTAGCAATTGAGCTTGATTTGAAGGAAATCATTCCTTTAAAATAAAATAAAAAACGAATACAATAAAAAATCTCTTCAAAAGGTTGCCAAATCTGGAATTGGAGATGCTTTAGTATGAATTCTTATACAAATGGTTCCTCAAAAAACAAATCTTGAGAAAATAGTCCTAATTGGTTGCAAATCAATTATCATGCAAAAGTCATGATAATTTTCCAGGAAAAGAAAACAGAAAATGCTGCTAGAACCTTTTTGGCTGGAAAGATAAGTTTCTGGATCATAACCACGTGTGGTAATGTAATAAAATAGACCGCCTATGACAAATCATTCCTTTCACCACAGCATAACCACAAATTGATCTACCCATCTGGGTTTAAGCAGGAGGATGTAAAAAATGTTGATTGGTTTTACTTCTCATTTTAGCTTAACTTTGTTTTAAAGTTTTTTGCATTTTGTACAGCATTTAAATCATTCACTGTTAAACATCTTTAGCATTCCCTTGAGTTGAAAGGCGGGATATAAATCAACTAAATAATAATAATAAACTTAATTTGTCTTTCTGGTTTCTGTCATGTTCCATTAATGAGAACAATGATACCAACATAGTTTTTAACAGAATTGGTTCCACAGCCATTGGAAATAAACAAGTTAGGTTTTAAAAAAACCCTTTGCACTGAACAAATAATATTTTTGAGATCCTATTAACAAAACAATGATTTTGTTGTGACATCAGCAACTTAGTCTAATCTTTGAATGGATCTTGCTTCTAGGAAAAAGTTGGAGATATCGTATTTATTCATTCTTTACTAATTTTTTACTACACCGCCAAGATATTTTATTGTATGAAAGCCACCATTAGACTTGGTATTTTTTTAACAACTCCCTGGATTTAAATGTTTTCTGTTCTGATTAGTTTATTTTACAGTACCCAATTCTAACCATCCTGATTTTTGCAGCTCTGTGAAAAATTATTTATATCTTCACCAGGACATATCCTTAATATTGTATTCAATATAGTTCCCTTTATATGTAAGAGGATGACTACCTTACCAAAAACTAATTAAAACTTATTTTAATCACAATAAAAATAACTGGGTTAAAATAGTTTAAAAAGTGAATAAAATATTGTGACTAATTGTTTTATGTAATTTAAGGCTACTTTGCGTTCATTTTTCTTTATCTTTTAATTAAAACATTCTAAGTAAACAAATACTGGCCTGTAATCAAAATTAGCCACATTATATTTATACAGTATATTGAAATGTAATTTCTTGTTGTTCAATGCATATCTATAGGTATGTTCCATTGTATTTATTTCCACATACATGCAGAGAACCCAACTGTACAAATCATTTTACGAACCTGAGAACATCTATCAATTCAGTTGACTACTGCTTAAGTACTAATCAACAGTGTTGTAAAAAGTAGTGAGAGTAAAAGGCTAGATAAAGTAAGAATTCTACATTTGCTATATCCACAGCAAAGAGGATGCCTGCTAAGTGGAATTAATTTTACATTTTAAAAATTCATTCATATATTATGGCAGAGACTTAGCAAGCTTTTTAATAACAACCACAGCTCCCCAAACAACTGGGAAGAGACTCAATTCTACACAAGCTACCCCATGACCGAAGTACCATCTATGAATTTAATATGTGTAGGAAAGATCTTCATGGATATATTGATACAAGGATATGACTTGTTTGGAGGCTTTGTTTGTATGCATAAAGGAAGCACAAATAGCATTTTTCATTCATGTAAAATACACAGACAATAGGACCAACACACATTGCTCTGGAGCCACCTCAGTGTACAATGAGTTTTGCCTCAATACCTCTACAGCTAAACCTTGACTTACAACCATTTGTTTAGCAACTGTATGAAGTTACAATAACACTGAAAAAAATGACTGGCAACCTGAGGTCGCACCTACAACCGTTGCAGCATTGATCAAAATTTGGCAACTGGCATGTATTTACAATGGATGCAGTGGCTTGGGTTCCTGCGACCACCATTGGTGATATCTCCAGCCAGCTTCTGTGAAGCAAAGTCAATGGGAGAAACTGGAGCCGTTTAACAACCGCAGGATTCACACAACCACTGCAGTGATTGAGTGAGCATGGCAACCATGGCAAAGAAAGGTTGTACAATCAAGTGTAATTCACTTAATTACTTAGCAACAGAAATTCTACTCCCAATTGAGATCATAAGTCAAGTACTACTTATACTGATGTGCTCCCACAAATCCGGACTCTGAATTTTTTTCCTTATTGTTAAATATGCGCGAACACACACACACACACACTGCTTACATGGGATTTATTCCAATATGCATCATAGGGTCAGAAAAGGTTAACTTAGTTCTTCTTTCTGAATTTTACTGGCTATGAATCTCGTCACTCCTTCTCTGTCATCACTCTGATCTCACCAGCTCCATTTTTCACACCTCAATTCTCAGGAGCAGATTGAAGCAAGTTTCTGTTTGTCTTCACAACTCCTGCCCTTGAATCGCCAAGGAAATAATGAGCCAGCCATCAAATCTACATTTATTTATAGGTTCTGTACATTTCATTGATGATTTCCAAAACCTGAGCAGTTGCTATTGGGACAGGTAGATGAATGCAAAGAGAGTAAGGCATGATTCCTCTGCTGTACTTTAAACTCCTATGAAATCTTGTACAAGTACTCCCCGACTTACGACCATAATTAAGTCCAAAATTTCTATACTTAAGTGAACAATTTTAAGTGAATTTTGCCCCCGTTTATGACTATCTTTGCTACAGTTGTCAAATGAATCACTGAAGTTGTTTAGTTGTAACACAGTTGTTAAGTGAATCTGGCTTCCCCACTGACTTTGCTTATCAAAAGGGCGCAAAAAGAGATCACATGACCTTGGGACACTGCAACTGCAATTGCTTATGGTACCCTATGACTATTATTAAGTGTTGTACCTGATGATTCTTGACTCTTGAGGAATGTATCTTTTCTTTTATGTACACTGAGAGCATTTGCACCAAGACAAATTCCTTATGTGCTCAATCACACTTGGCCAATAAAAGAATTCTAATTCTAAACTGTCACAAATATGAACCAGTTGCCAAGCACCTAAATTTTGATTAGTTGACTGTGTGGATGCTACCACGGTCATAAGTCACTTTTTTCAGTGCCGTTAACTTTGAACAGTCACTAAACGAACAGTTGTAAGTTGAGGACTACCTGTATCTTGGCAAGATATTACAATAGTTGAACCTCTGTAAGGGAATGAGTTTCAGCAAAGTGAAATTCTTCGGGTATGGTTTGAGATGCACCAGGCCTGAATTAAAATAAATGGACTCAGTTAAGAAAGAGATACAACAACATGAGATCAATATGTGCAAGTTAAGTTTAGGAGCAATAGAAAGCCCACACACAAGGCTGGAAGCCAGTGACTGTGACTTGTTTTTTTTTTTAATGTATTGGCAAGTATTGTTTTAAAATGTTACGAATTGGAGGTTGGATGTTATTTTTTATTGTTTTCATGTTATGACTGTTGCTGTGAACCGCCCAGAGTTAAAGCATATAACATGGGTAGCTTATACACATCTCTTAAATAAATAAGCATAAATAAGAAGGTCTCTCTTTAAAGCGTTTATTTCATAGTTAACACCAACATAATTCTGGTTAGTACTCGGAGGATTTTGCCCAAACTAATCACTGTCCAGGGTGGGGTGGGAATGAAGGTTTACAGGTAATCCTGATCAACTTCTCCAGCGGCTTGTCTGTGCCCAGTTTCTTCTGCAAGCCACACAGAACTCCAGCCAGCTGCAAAGATTGGAGGGGAAGGCGACAAGCAGCTTTCTTAAATACACACACACTTTCCCACCCCCCATCATCCCAATAACTCAGCTGAGTGACAGCAGCTCCATGTTGCGTGCGACTGAGTTCAGCTGGCGCTGTGTGGTCTGGGTGTGTGGTCTCCAGCTTTGGCCGAGAGGCTGCTAACAGGGTGGATGAGAGAGAGCAACATTGTTTACTTTAATTTATTTCGGATGCCGGAACTGTGCCCAGGGTTTCTCCTGAGCTTGATTCCACAGTTAGTGGCAGCAATCCTTCACAGCTGCAGCACAGTCAAAAAAATATGCCCTGAACTTCTCGATCAAGTGCTTTTATAGCATCTGCTTCAAGTCCAGACTGCTAATCCCCTGTGACTCAAAAATCTTAATGGCACTGCTGAGTGCTGTGATTATTTTGGTTTTCCTATGTCAAAATAGGCTCTCTCTATATCCTGGATGATGAACTTGGGGGCAGGGGATTATTTAAAGGGGAAATTAAGACATTCACTTTATGGGAATTATACATATTTGTTACAGCGTTTAAGATTTTAAATATCTCCTTTGGAGCCAAAGACATTTCAACTTAGATGCTATCTCTCTTTGGATCACATAATGGACCAAGGGCTGTATTAGAGCACGATATTAAATTGGGTGACCTCAAATCCTTATTCTTTTTTTTTTTTTAACCAGTTTTTCCATTTTTGTGATCATGTATTCCACTTCCATAAATTGGTTCATGAGATCTTGATTGTTTCTTTGAACTCAAATGTTAGAAAAAAGTTGTAGTAATATACAATTGTGTTATATTTTATAATATATTTGGGGAATATATTATATTATTTTTGATAATATTCTTGAGAACTGATTAGAAATTAGAAGGATTGCACTGTTAAAAAAAGGTACTGAAATCAACACGTCAGTCATTTGCAGCTATTACCTTGACACAAATGTAGCTTATAAGAAGAGAAATTAATTCCAATCATGTCTTTTCCTGTACTATAATTACCTCATACTTTATCTTTTTGTTTCAAGTAGCTTTGGGCTATATAGAGGATTTAAGTGAAATTTAGGATTCATCACCAATTCTTGTTCAAAATGACAACTTTCCTTATTTTTTAAACAAACATGCAACTTCATAAAACGATTTGGAAATTCATCACTGTTTAGCTTAATCATTCCAAACTTCTGCTGGACAACCTGTAGAAATAAATTTATTATGCAACAAGATTTATAATATTCATAACAGCAGGGGAAGCCGTTATGAATCTGGCTCTACAATTCTTGAGGGGGATTAAAATTAGATTTTTCAGATAACTAGAATTGCAGACTACCTTAACTTACAACAATTGGTTTAATGGCCATTCAAAGTTATAGCAGCACTGAAAAAAGTAACTTACGAGAAGTCCTTGAACTTATGACTATCATAGCATCACCAGAGTCACATGATCAAATTTTGAATGTTTGGCAACTCATATGTATTTATGATGGTTGCAGTGTCTTGGAATCATGCGGCCGTCATTTTCAACCTTCCCAGCCAGGTACTGAATGGGAGAGACTGGATTTGCTTAACAACCAAGGTTTCACTTAAACAACTACAGGATTAGAATGTTCTCCCTTTTAGGGAATTTAATGCATGTATTTTTTAATTCATTTTCTTTGAAAATTCCAGAACATTATATGTTCTCTTCAGGTCTGCATCTGAATTTTGGTAGCATGATCTTGGAGGCCTGGGAGGTATGGAGGCCCCTACATAGATTTAGATTACTATGTCCTGTTTTTCTCTCCTAACAGAGGACTACTAACGCCTGGCCATTAATCATTAATTAGATGAGTTAAGAAAATTCCCTAATTTAAATTTTAATTAATTAATTTCATACGATAGCATCTTCTCTTACCCCATTTTCTTCATCTCAATAAAATCTTTTTAATCTAGCTTTTTGGAATTCAATTACTAAGCAAACCTATGTAGGAAAGAAAGCTGCAACCTGGGTGGCATTGCTAGGAATTTCTGCTGGAAATATCCAAGTTCCTGTTACAAGTCTCTGCTTCCTGCACAGTTAAGGAAAGGGTACACTGATGATAGAAGCAGCAAAAAGAAAGTTTGTGATGCAGAGGAGAGGACAAGACAATCAAAATGAGCAGACATAATCAGCGGGTATAGGAAATTCACTGCAGGCAAAAAGCTTGTGGCAGTTTTTGACACCACAAATAATTATAGATGGTCGTGAGGAATCAAAATCTGTATGAAGACTTTTGCAGACAAAGGTTGTCCAAGCTTTTCATGTTTATTTTTTAAAAATACCAATCCTGTTAGCTTATCTGTTTCAAATAGTGGTCAAACAAAAAACCTTAATGCTTTAAGTCTGCTTCATGCTCATCATTCCAGTGAGGAATTTTTCAAGTGTTCTTCAATAAGCATGAAAACAGTTAATTAGAAATAAGACTTTGGGAAGCTCAACATTTTTATTACATGTATCCATATCATAATGGAAAGATATACAGTGTGCCAATTTTTAAAATCCTCTAAAGTCTACTGCTATTAGCTCTAATATTATTGCGTAGTTCCATCTTAATGTGACTGATTATCTGTCCTAAATACTTTGCCACCACAGACTAGAGCATGAAAAAAGAATGGAGTGAATAACACACACACACAGAGCCACATACATGTTTTTTCTTCTTGTTATTTATTTTAACCCACCAGATTATTTTATTATTCTCAGTAATATTCCTTGCTTTATAGATATCAGAAATATATAGATGTTTTCTTGTAATATTGTTCCATTCTTTTCTTATACATAGGTCTTCTACTAGTTTTAAACACAAATTTTGTTGAAGCATTTTTCAATCAGCACATGTCTGAAAAATGTATCACTTTCCTACCCAAACTATCAATTAAATGTCAAATATCTGAGTAATTTAACTTTAGCTGAATTCTATTTTACTGTGTAAATCCTTTATCATTCTGTGCATCTATTTTCATAATGCCATTTTTTAAAAGAAGCATTAAGATATTTGCCAAGCAAATCAAATGGGGATGTTTTGCGTGAGATTTTTGAACTCTTCTTGAACTCTTCTTCTAAATCGGAAAAAGCAGCTGAGGGAATGAAAAGTACTTCACCATCACCACCAGTAATTAACAATCTAAAAGGTCATCTATTGCTAAATATTGTTTACAGGCCACTCTTCTGGTAATTCAGTACTAACTGCTTTCATCAGCATACAAAATGATGACAAATGAATTATCCTCCCAGAGATCCAAATTCCAATTTATCCTAAGTCATGGAAGTATACTGGGTGACTTTGAGCAAGTCATCCTCTGTCAGCCAAATGTATCTCATAGGATTGTGTTGGACATACAGCACAGCTACAAAGAGGAATATTACGTATGTAGCCTCGAGCATCTTGAACATAGGATGTTAAGTTTAAGCACTACATTTATAGTACTTTAAAAAAAAAAAACCGCTTGCCAAAATCAATGTGCACTTTTTTTCCTCATTTTTTCCAGCCTGTTTTTCGAAAGCATAGAGCATCGTGTGTGTGTGTGTGTGTGTGTTTTAAACTACATGGAAAATTTCTACTGAGATGCTCAGTCATCCAGGTCACAGTTATCCTAAAGGTGCTTTTTTAAGGGGCAGCTGGACTTTCTTGTCTTTCTTTGAAGACGTTTCGCTTCTCATCCAAGAAGCTTCTTCAACTCAGAGCTGAAGAAGCTTCTTGGATGAGAAGTGAAACGTCTTCAAAGGAAAACAAGAAAATCCAGTTGCCTCTTGAGACAACCATGACCTGAATGACTTGAGAATCTCCTTAGATCAGAGGTCTCCAAACTTGGCAACTTTAAGACTTGTGGACTTCAACTCCCAGAATTTCTCAGCCAGCTGGCTGAGGAATTCTGGGAGTTGAAGTCCACAAGTCTTAAAGTTGGGAAAGTTTGGAGACTCCTAACTTAGAACTTTGGCTGTCCAGAACTGAAGAAGCTTCTTGGATGAAAAGCAAAACAACTTCAAAGAAAAACAAGGAAGTCCAGTTGCCTCTGGAAAACCACCTTTGGCGCATAGAAAATTCTTTTTTATTTTATGTTTTACTCTTTAAATGGTAATAAAGAAAAAAAATAGCATCCATTTTGACCCTCTGGATTCTGATTAACGAACTGACAACTTTCTGAAATAAAATACTCCGATTCCACTAGCCTCGCCTCACAAAAAGCAACTCCCACCTTTTCTTACCCTCCTCCCTCTTCCTTTCGCCCTCTCTGTCCCTAACTAGAGGAATAGGAACGTCCGCTCACCTTCCCGCCCCCTTCTGCCAAGCCACTGGCTGGAAGTCACCGAGTGACAGCTCGGCCTCAGCCAACCACAGCACTCCCCTTTGAGTCTCGTCACGGGCGCTCTCCTGGTTTACGCGCAGGCTTCGCCGTCTTTGGCTGTCACGTGCCTTTCCTGCTTCGCTCGTTGGATTGGGCCAATCGGAAGTCTCCGCCCCTTCCGAAAGCTGGGGGCGGGCTGGGGGGGGGAGTCAGGCTGCCTCCTTCGCTAACCGGTAGGTCGGCTTAGGTGGGAATGCGGGGCGGTGGGGGGGGCAGGGGAGGCGGATGGCGTGAAGGGAGAGGCTGGGTTTGTGTGGCAGTATTGTGTGGCGTTGCCGTTGCCGTTGTCTTTTTTTTTTTTTTTTTAATGGTGAGCCTCTTGTCAGCGAGGCGAGAGTGGGCGTCTACTGAGCCTTATTTTGCCTTAAACGACGCGGAGGGTGCCTTATTTTGCTTTAAAAGGAGGCAAGGAACGCTTTTGTACCTACCGTAGTGAACGATGAGCAAGTTCGGCGCCTCCAAAGTCTATTGCCAGCTCCTGGGACTCAGAGTTATCTTAGATAGAAGCAGGAATCGTCTTCATAAATCCTGCTTTTAAATCTCACGGAATCAAGTTAAACCTGTCAACAAGCACTTCCACCCTTTTGGTTTGATGATCTTGAGGTTGGAGAGGGTTTGACATGAAACAACGTTCTCTGGAAGCAACTGAAGGGGCTTTACATATTATACCTGATCTCTGTCCATTTTATTTTTGTTTATGGTGGCAAGCAGTTTTGCAGATAATCTTTATGGTTTAGGGTCAGAAGATTATTCGTTCCTAGTTTTATGTTTAAATGAAGCTACCAGCGATCTTAATAGTCTATATAGGAGCGCTGGAGAATTGGTGACCTTTCAGATATTGTTTGGATTACAACTATAGTCATCTCCAGATAGTAATTTGGTCTTGTGGGAGTTAAAGGCCAACATTTCGAGGTTATTGTTCGGAAAGTACAATATCTCCTGTTGGAAGTGAACCAACCATAGAATAAAGGTGTGTTTTTAAAAATCTAAATACATATAATTATGGTGGCTAAAAAATGTCCCATTGATTTGTAGGAATCAGTGCATCTATATCAAGTTAACTTTCATGAAAAAAAACCCAATTCACAGAGAACTGGTACCATCTATACCAAATATAATCTGAAATAAAAATATTATGGTTGGGCTTTTGTTAAAATTGCATTTATTTATCTGTATAATATCATCAAATTTTTATTAATCTTATAATACCTATGGGTTTTCTGGTTTAGTGACTGAACTGTAATTTTACATGTACCATTGATATTTTAATTTCCTTTTATCATCTGATCCATCAAGGGTTATCAGCTTGCACCAAGGTAGAAATGCAACAAATAAATAATTGCAGTTTAACAAGCTATAACAATTGAGTGTTCTACGTTTATTATAAAGATGGTTTGTGAATAACTGATGTGTTGTATGTTTTTGCTAATTAGTTTGTGGAATATTTGCACCTTTTGATCAAAGAAGAAAGGCAATTATGTCTCATACACGTAAGCCCCCTCTTGTGACGGGCATTTCTCCTAATGAAGGCGTTGCATGGACTAAGGTCACAATTCGAGGAGAAAACCTAGGAACGGGACCAACAGATCTGATAGGTAAGTTTTTACTTTTGTGGAGATTCATTTTGTGTACCAGGAGGGCACAATTGCTCATCTTGTCTTTGCATTATCAGAGTGTGCACATAGGGAGTTGGCTTTGAAGACCACTATGAAGTTATGACTGATCCAGAACACAATAGTGTCAGTAGTTATGGGCATGTTCCAATACCACATATTACACTTTTTCATGAAATATTCCAGTGGGCTTCAAGTGCAATACAAGATGCTGATAGTCATCTAAAAAACTGTATATAACAACCGAGGATGTAGGCCTTGGTATTTGCAGAACTAGCCTCTGACTATTTCTGTTCATCCTTTAAGATTGGATATTTGTCAATATAATCTGGATCCCATCAATAAAAAGATATTATTTTGTATCTTCTCTGTCATTTTACCTACCTTTGGAGCATCGCCCCTTCCTCAGATGTCCCTGACCTTAAGAAAACATAAAAACATTTTTTTCCACATTCATCAGCCTAGTGCGATGGATGAATCTGCTGAATGTTACATATGTCTTTTTTTTCCTGGCATTTACTGTTGTGATATTATTATTTTTAACCTTCTGTAAGCCACTTAGAGTTGCTAGGTAAGAGGGCAGCTTAAATAAGTAAAAGTAGTAGAATTCATTCCATACTGCTTCATCAGCGAGTACCAATTACCATTTTTAATAATTCTGTGTTATGAATTTGAAGAAGTGTTGCCATTTCTGATGGCAACTAAGCTAATCATAGTAGATAAATAAACAGCCATAGTATTTGGTTTATGACAGTAATGGTAGCAAAATTGCCCTTGCCTAGTAGTGTGCTCTTAAAGTTTGATGTCATATGACGGCATGGTTTTGAATGGTAGCTCTGGTAGTCTCAGTTTATATTTCGTGTTTCTCCAACACTACGCCCCCCCCCAATAAGAAGACCCAGCATGTTTCCTCCGCCACTCTTGCTTTCCCTTTGCATTCCTCCACCGGCAGCGTTTCAGCTGCTTCTCGGGCAGGGGAGCCGCCTCTGTGGCTTCCACTGTTCCCGCCGGCGCTAGCGAGACACTGGCCGGTGGAGGAATGTGAAGGGAAAGCAAGAGCGGCGGAGGAAGCAGCAGCGATGAATGCCGAAGGTCTTGCGATTTAAAGTGTCCTGCCAAAACCGACATCCACACTGCCGCCGCCCACCCACTGATCCGGCCTGCAACCAACACCATACCCGGGTCTGCAGCAAAGGCGCTTGGCGGGGGTAGGGAGTGCTCCACCATGATTGGTCGTTAGGAGTGGCTGGTGGTGAGGCGTGGCTGCCCGCAGGGTGCTCTAGGCAAGGGTGCGCAGGAGGGAGAAATTCACCCCTGAATTTTTTCGGGGCTCAAAAAACAACAACACCTGGCCTTATTATATGAGAAACACGGTATATGTGTGTGTGTGCGTGTGCATGTATGTATACGTATATATGTATGTATATGTATGTATATGTATATATACATACATATATATGTGTGTGAATGTGTGTGTGCAGTACTCATTAAACAAAAAGAAAAAAGGTTTAAAAATAGAAAATACGACTGAGTAAATAACTTAATGCTGATTTTGAGTTTCAGGTATTCCAAAGATACAAAAGTCAGCATACATTTTCTTCCTTAGATAACGAAGGGATCTCAAAACCTGTTCCTTGCTTCATTTTTCCCTCAGTTTTTTTTGAACAGCTGGAAAGGTAGATGGAAGTGAAAATTCATGCTAAATGCTACATTCTGTCCAATGCAGGGAAAGTTTAAGAAGACAATTTCTTTTTTTTAAAATTTCCCAGATCAAACGGGGCAGCAGTTAAGCTTCCCTTTGCTGCCTGATTTGCTTCCACAAACAGAATGGAGCCCAGCAGAGAAGCAAAACAATGGATTCACTTTGAAAGTGTTGCCCATGAACTGATTCTTCCTCACCCGTTATCCAGTCCTCTTCTTCCAATCACTGACAGATTTATTTACATGTTGTATATCCAACATCAGATATCTGATAGCATCCTGTCTTGGATTCTGTTAATCCCAAAATAAAATCTCTGAATTCTAATAAGTAAGGTTAAGAAGGGATTTTAACAACATAAAAAACCCAGCAGATATTATGGTATTAACTGTAGAACCGTTTATATATAAGCAAGTTAGGGAGGGAAAGTTCTTGGGTGCTCTCTGTGAAGGGAGGGAATGGTTTTTAGTTTGTTTGTTTTTTTGTAAAGGAGAAACAGTCTGATCTGTTAATTGTTTTGGAATTAGACTTTTCACAGATCAAACTACCTGCCATTACAGATAGTCTTCTACTCACAACCATTAATTTAGTGACTGTTCAAAGTTACAATGATACTGGAAAAAATGACTTATCATTTTTCTCAACCATTACAACCAATTACATCCAATGGTCATGTGATCAAAATTCAGATGCTTGGCAACTGGAATATATCACATAGACCCTGTCCCAGGGTCATGTGATCATCATTTGTAACCTTCTCAGTTGGCTTCTGACAAGCAGAGTAATGCAAGAAGCCAGGTTTGCTTAATCACTACATGATTCACTTAACAATTGCAGTAATTCGCTTCACAATTATGGCAAAAGGACATTTGACATTGAGCGTTTATATTGTGTCTTTAATTTCATTTTCAGTGGTGGGTAAAGCTGAGCATATCTAGTTTTTATATGTAGAACATCCCTACATTTAAGCTGTATGTTAAAAAGTGTATTTATAAACATAATATGAGTCGCATTTGTAAATAAAAGCATTTCAAATATATTGGAGATAATGACATTTTTAAAGTTCTCGTAAACAAATTTTGCTTTTCTGTTTTCTCTGAATCTTCATTAACCAAGGCTTGACAATCTGTGGACACAATTGCCTTCTCACTGCTGAATGGATGTCTGCCAGCAAAATTGTGTGTCGAGTAGGTCAAGCTAAGAATGACAAAGGGGACATTATCGTAACTACAAAGTCAGGAGGGAAAGGGACTTCTACTGTTTCTTTTAAACTTCTGAAGCCTGAAAAAATAGGTGTGTATATATCCATACTTGTATATAATTTTTCTAACATGTAATATGTTAAGCTTTTAAAAATTAACTATTGATGAGATCTAGATGTATGGCTAATTCAATAAACTCTGGGGATATAAACCTTTGCAGGTTTCTTGTTTGAAGTTCCCTGAATGAATATATTGGAATTAAACTCAAGATTACGTAAAGTACTATTTTACCACATTGCTTGAAGTCTTCTCTGAGAAAAAGGTTTATATTCAGCATGAATTAATTAAGATCTTTTTGAGAGGCCAGGAGATTGGGGGCCTGCCTGTTCTCAGGCTAACATCATAATCCCCAGATTTATGAACAATCAATTTTAGTAAATTCAGCTGAGAGTTCCAAATAATAATGATATGATGACACAACCTTATCTTTGCTTCTGTCTCCTATTTGTTATCCTATCTTGCAATATTTGGTTCAATTTATGATATTAAACAATACAAACAGGAGAGAACATGCAAGGTTTTTTTTAACCAGTGAGTTAACTTTTTTCCTTCTACATTTGTGTTATAATGGCAACAAAAACCCAAAATTAAATATCTGTGGAGATTCTCAGTCATCCAGGTCATAGTGGTCCCAAAAGTGCTTGAGACTGGGCAGAGTTTATTGTTATAAGAATGTGTGCTTGTTTTATCTAGGTATCCTAGATCAGTCTGCTGTCTGGGTGGATGAAATCAACTATTATGACATGCGCACAGACCGAAACAAAGGGATGCCCCCTTTGTCTTTACGGCCTGCTAATCCTCTTGGCATTGAGACAAACAAGTGAGTATTCCTAGCAATTTTTAGAATCTGGGATTTGAGTAAAGTAATATAGATAGGGAATTTGGTTTAATCATGAAAAACATTTCTTCAATTTCCCGTTTGGTAAAAGTTGAAGATGGCAAACTTTTGGAAATATATATTCAGGTAAATTTGTTTGACATCTAGTTGCAAGTCTAATTCAGTGGAGAATGAATGATCTTAGGCTGTAATTTATTGGCAGCATGTCCCAGGCCATAATCCGATTTTGGTTTTGTATCCTGGTTTATAAAGTGTAGATTACTTTTTCAGGTTTTCCCAGTTTGGAGGTGATTAAAATATCTGAATTCAGACACCACGATACCAACACTTGATTCTGAGTATGTTGGAATTAGAATTGAAGAAGGGCACTGCATTTTTAAATTAATTCCAGGTCACTTTATTGGCCTAAGATTATAACATTTGAATTAGGCTTCAGTATCAGATTTTGGTTTGTTTTGCATAATCTGCAGAATGAACCCAAAATAAGGCTAATAAAACACTAAAATACCATAAAAATTGGAATAGGGGTACGACTTTCGCCTTGGTATAACAGCTCTGTAAGTGACAACCTTGCCTAACAGCAAATAGTCCAATTTTTGCCTTGTATTTTTAATAGAATATATCGTATAGCAGAATATATTAGATAATTTATATTTTAGCTTTATATTTCAATCAGTATGCATTTCTAGCAATGAAACATTTTTCTAGCCATTATGTATTTTAGTTTCATTGAAATCTTAATGGTTTTCCTAACCATAAATGCTGTTGTTCTTGGTAGTGGTCATGTTAAATTCCTACAAACATTATGACAAAGTTTCAGTAGTGACATTTTGATAAATCAGTACTGATTTGCTCTTTTGTTAAGACCTGCTTTCATAGTATAGCTAGGAATAGTAAACCACCGAAGGCTTGTGAGCTAGCCAAAGTATAACAAGTCTTGTCATATATGCTGCAATTACAAAGTAACACTCAGAGAATACACGATTAAAATATTCTTAAAAGAGAACTAAATTATGATATAAATTGCTGCATATTTTTGGTACTATTGTTCCTTATAAAATACAATAAAATCCTACCTCCAATAATCTTATTGACTTTGTAGTATTTTTACCGCCTGTTGGAATAAATGTTAAGCATATATATAAATTCCAGCTATAGCAACTTTCACTATTTCCAGTATGTGGCTCACCAGTGTTTTTATAAGTTCCTTCAATTATGATTGATGCTTTAGAATTGCCTTCCTATTAAAAAGGATTATTGTTAAACTTTTGATACTTTAACACTTTTCTACGAATCTTAGCGGATTATAGATTATTCAGGATTCAACTAAAAAAAAAAAGCATCTTTTGTTGCAAGCATTATATAGCACTGCGACCCAAACATCCTTGGCTATTTTACAGTTTATTCTGGAAAATAATTTTATATCTAGCATAGATAAAGAACATAATTAATTTTAAATGAAGACAGTATGTTTTCTTACTGTTGTGTTTGTTAGCATAATAATGGGGTTGTTGCCTTGTCTATGAGTTTATAATAGGAAGAAATGAAATGATCTGCATCCACAGTAAAAATTGATGTGTTTTAATATAAAGTTAGAAGGTATAACCTCATTGGCCTTTTAATTTTTGTTCATACTCTGGAATATACAAACTTTTCTGTATTCTGAATGTTTTTTCCAAAGGATTATGATCCTCTCTTAAATTATTTTGGTGGGGGAGCTCTTCACTTTAGCCCTTCAGTAGCAAAATTTATTTTATGGCCTTAAGAAACCAAAAATGCGATGATCTTATTTTTATGAGGGTATTTCATTATATATATAAAAAGCTGAATACCATATATATATATATTAAATTATATATACATACATATATATATATTAAATTATACATGCATACATACATACATACATACATACATAATTTGTTGCTTGCCAGGCTCTGTTGCTTGTCAGGAATTCTTACTGTGACCTACTGAAATAAAAAGATTGTGGATGTAGCTGAGATTTATAATCAGATCCAGGTGATATGTCTGCTGCTCTATATAGCTTCACATTGCAACTGAAGGATCAAATGCTTGGCCCATTACATAAACTTCTTTTCCTTATATTGCTACAGATACGTATAACCACATTCGTTAATATTTTGGGAGGAAGGATTCTGATCTTTAGTTATTTCAATGTATTTATGAAAGTTGGTGCATATTCTGAGTGTAATGTATCAGTGTACGTTTTTGAAAGCTTAGCTCATTCAAAGGAAATACATAAATATTTTTTTTGCAAAAGCATATAAAAAAATATATTAAAGGACAGAATATAAAGACAGGCATTAGCTTCAACCTTGGCATCTTCATCTTGTAATTATTCACAGTGGAAAATAAGACAGGACACCCTAAAAACAAATGAAATAGAAAAAAATCTTGTTTGCACAGTACTTACAGAAAAATAATATCTTGATATTCTGTGGCAGGAAAAGTAAAGTTTCTGAATAATTAAATACAAGATATTTAGAGCTGTTTTAGCTTGTTTATTAAATACATACATTGCCTGACTCCCAGCAATTCTGGGAAGTTTATAAATTATTCAAAACATTAAAAGAAGGTAATAAAATAAAATAAAAAGGTAATAAAAAACAAAGGTGGCAGAGAGAACAAATCCAGATAGGCAGAAAGGAGGAGAAAGAGGAGGAGGAGGCTTCAATCATGCTCACAAAAGGCTGGAGTGAACATTAAAACAGTAGGGTATAGGCTATTTGATTGTTAGAAGGAACCCCATTTGATACCGCAGTTGCTACAGAGAAGGAGAATTAGAAGTACCCAAAATTAAGTTTTAATTCTAAGATAAATAAAATAATTGAAGGCAAGGTCATCTATTCTTGAGCAACCTCACACAAAGCTTCTTAAGAAAAAACATTGACTTAGATTTTATACTTGGTAAGATAAGAATCAATCTTAAGAAAAAATGATTAAAGCGAATGTGCTATAGCAATATCTGCAAAGGTTCTTTGCTACAGTAAAGAAAAAAAGCTACTACATAGCCTCAGAGCCTCAAAAGAAAAGACAATTTCTGCAAGCAGAAGCATCTTCAAATAGGCCTCACCTGCTAATCTGCAGTCTTGGTTTCATCCCTACCAACAAAGCCTCTGTCTTGTCTGGATCTAACTTCAAATGTTTTCTCTCATCCAGTCCATTATCAAAATTAAGTAATGTTCAAGAATGCTAACTGCTTCAAGCAGAAGAGAGGAGTAATGGTAGATCTCATCAATCTATTGGTGTTATACCATTTCAAAGTACCAAATTAGACGCCTCCCCCTGCCCCCAGCAAATACAGTGAGGTGCCTAGAAACGTGGTCTGTCTGCTTTCCATGGGTCAGCCAGGGGTTTCAATAGTTTCTTGACATATGAGGTGAGAAATTCCCCAAGTACTTTCAGCCATTCCATCAGTACCCTGATTTTAACTAGTCTTCAACTCCTGGAAATACCTTACCAACTGCTAATGTAAAAATTACCAGGGAATGATTTGTTCATAACAACATGAGTTGAGGAAAACTTAAGGTCACCAGCATCTCAACAAAAAGTGAAGTCCAGCATTCGCCCTGCTGTTTGCATAGGGACACATACCAATTAGAACATGCCAATAGCTATCATGGCAACCTTAGCCATAAATGTCTAACTGGGCAGCCTCAGCAGGAACACCAAACTCTCTCTTTCATTCAGAATTAAATTCTCAGTAAAATACATTTCTCTAGGAATGTGTTTAGTTTTAAAAAGCAGGAGCTTTAATTTGGAGGTTTCACCTTTGCAATCAAAAAGAAAGGCTAGATACCATCCTACTCTTCTTTTCTGTCACATTGAGATTGTATCTCCTCACTCTGTTTCCTCATGTCAGAGACTACTGTAATGTTCATTTCAGGCCAAACATACACAGACACAGTCTCTTCCTCTCCCTCCCCCCCACCACTCCACAAATAAGTCAAGGTTATGAATATATCCAACACATTCTTCCTCCTATTTTCCTCACAGCAACAACCCTATGAGGTGAATTGGGCTGAGAGAGAGTGACTGGCCCAAAGTCACCTAGTTGTCTTTCATGCCTAAGGTGGAATAAGAACTCATGGTCTCCCACTTTCTAGCCTGATATTTTAATCACTAGACCTAACTGGATCTCTCCCACAATTTTCCTAACACATTCCATAAAGCCAGCAATTAAAACACCACTGGGTTTTAATTCCTTAAAACCCAGGGGTGAGGAACAATCATAAATATGCTTCATCTGGCTAGAAATAGCTAATGAATTCTTTGGGATTATGTTACTTTCCTAGCAATAACTACGAGAGAAATGTAATTGCAGTGGAAGTTTGTATTTTATAGCTAGCTTGGTTTCTTCAAGGCCTAAGTTACTGATCGTGCACTGCCACCTAATGGAATAGTAGAATGACATAAAAGTTGACTATTTGGTAGAGATAGAACTTTTTTTAAGTTTATTTTACTTACGCATGCATGAGCGCATACACACATTATTCTTACAAGTTCAGCTAAGTTGGTGCAATGTTCAGTTGATTGTTACAGTTTTAAAATCAAAATATAGTCACAAGGGCATAATATTTGCCTACATAAGACCAAATATCATTATTGTTTAATAATATTGATTTCAATAGGAGAGGTTCCAATGAAATGAACAGCACAGGGATTTTCCCAGTTTATAAATGATGCAAATATTTATTAACTGTTTGAGATACCCAGTAACTTTTCTGTAATTTACTCCTGACTGTAGTTTTTGGATGCGTTGAAGTGATGTCATATCATATCAGTGTTTTATTTAGGCTTGGTCCAGATTTGCTATTAGTTGCTCTTGTAGACTGTTTCCAGAGAACATCCTTGTCTTCTGTCCTAGCACTGGAGAAAGTCCCTTTTAACACCTATGGGTTTGTCCTGTTTAGTCTGCCCTAGCATCCTTTCTGTTGGTCTCCTGCATGCTTGACTAACAGAATACAGCTGGTACAACTTTTGCTCCATGGAGTCTGGCTGATACCAGACAGGGGGGAATGTGTATGGTAACTTGGTTTGTTTATGGTGGTTGCCATTCAGACTTTGTTTACTTAAAATGGCTCTTCCTGACCTATAAAATCCTCTAGAATCTAGTTCATGCTAGTTTTTGCTGACAGTATCCAGTAGAACTGCTTAGTTTTGAGTTTTAAATAGAGTTTACAGAATCATATACACAAAAATTAAGTGTTGTATCTTATGATTCTTGACTCTTGACGAATGTATCTTTTCTTTTATGTATATTGAGAGTATTTGCACCAAGACAAATTCCTTGTCTTTCCAACCATACTTGGCCAGTAAAGAATTCTATTCTAATTCTATTCTATCTATTCTAAATCACTACCTACCTTTATTTGATTAATAATTACTTAAAAGCTATATTTATGAACTTTACATTTATATTTCATTTTAAATGAAAGCAAGTAAAGCTATCAAAAACTACTTTGTAAGTAATTTCTAAAAAAAGCTCATACCAGTATCCAATAAAAATGCTTGCTTATGTTGAATATTTTCTTATAAAATGTCAAAGAATGTTGATATTATTTGTACAGGATCTGGTTTAGACTGCTTTGGCTGGTGTTGTAAATGGATGAACTTTCTGGATCTGTTATGAAGTTGGTTTATCTAGTTCTATCCAACATAGGCTCAACTTATGTCTGAACTTGCTCATTTTTAAAGGCACGGGGCTAGTAGAAACTGAGACAAAAGAGTTCATGTCCCACTTTAGGCACAAAATCAGCTGAGTGACTGGCCAGTCACCCTCTCTCAGCCCTAGAAAGCAGGTAATGGCAAATCACTCCAAAATCTTGCCAAGAAAACTCCAAGCACTTTTTCCAGATAGTGGCCAGAAATCAGTACTGAAAATTTACTGTGAAGAAAATGAAATAGAATGTACACATCTGGACTGAACCTTTAAAAATGAGGTTCTTGAGGTTTACAAGAATTACATGATTTAACACTTTAAGAAGTAACAAGATCGTTTAAATTAAATAGGAAGCAGATAGCCACTATCATTAATGAGTGAAACATTCTAACTTTCTAATTTCATGATTCTGATTTATATTTCATTTTTTTCCCAAAACTGTCCCTTTATTATAAATTAGACAACCTGTGCCCCATTGGGTCATTTCAGAAATATTTTTTCACTTAAGCAGAGAAACAGAATAACCAAAGTTAGGCCTCAAAAAAAGCAATGGGAGCAGGAGAGACTTCTGACTTCCTGCTGATTTTCCCATGGAATTTCCTTGTGGGAATCTATCAGGAAGCAGAAAACTTCCTTTTCCTTCTCACAGGTAAGTGGCTGCTACTGGGTAGGAAGAGAGAGAGAGATGGCTGGGAAACCGTAATGGAATGTTGAAAATGAAGCAAGCCATCAATTCCCCAAATTTCATTCTCTTGGGAATCATGGATCACAAATTTTGAATGCATTCTGTAAATAAGCTCATTTGAGGTGGTAACTTGATTCAAAAATTGTCACCCTATGATACACCATTTCAGTTAAAGATCATGACAACAAGAGTTACACCCAAGCTGTTTTTTTTTTCTTCAAGAAACAGGTTACAACATGCAACTTGCTAAAACTAGTAAACATAGTTGATACATGAATATACAGGGGGAATGAAGGGTCCAGGATCAGAGGATGTGGTGGCACAGTAGTTTAATGATGCTGGAACTGCTGGCCAGAAATGGTGTGTACTCTGGTGGTTTGATCCTGGCTCCATGACACAGAATGAGCTCCTATTGCTCGTTCTCTGGCTCCCGCACACCCAGCATTTTGAAAGCATATTGCGAATAGATAAATGGGTACCATTCGATGAGAAAAAATCTAGGTGTGTTCACGTATGCAAGAGAGTGGAAGGCAGCACTGGGCCTAGCCGGTGAAAGGCAATGTGACATAAGGTGAGGCGAGGCTGACCGAGGAGCCCAGAAGAGCGAGCAACCCAAGTGCCACTAGTTAGCTGGTGTAAAGCTAGTTTCCCCCCCTTGATGCCCCAAGGATAGGTGTACAAGTGACAAACAGAACGAACTAGCAATCTATGCTGCCAGGACTGCATTGTGTCTAGCATTTGTAGATTTCCTTGACATTGTATGCTGTACGCTAAATAAAAATAAGGATCTAAGACCATTCACAAACCTGACTCCTTCCAAGGAGACCTTATTCTAGCAAAATGCACATCTGATTAATATCATCAATTATATAAGCTAATATTGACTTTGTTCCATTACTTGGATTACCTAGGCAGTGTGATTATGGAAGGTGTAGTCACACATAAAAACTAAGCTAAGATCATCATATATGACATAATCCTTAAAACAAATTGCTTATATATCCCAATGTCACGTGAAATATAATATTTTCATTTTTATTATATTTTAGAATGTTTTAAGTAGAGAACTTGTATAATAGTAGTTGTACGTTATGTTTAGCTAGTTAATTTGTAAAATTATTACTTGATGGCAACAAAACTCAGTTTTGTGGGATGAGCTATGAAAATTAAGCAGAATCACAGATATAATTAATCCCGCTGCAGTGTTTTTTCATTGAAGGCAGTTCAGACAATCTGATATAAAATGTTGAGAAATCATGTGATGATAAATCTAGTGATTTGTATGAATATGTGAACAAGCTCTACAAAATATTTTTTGGGGCAATTTACCAAAATTGTAAATATAACTTTGACTTTTCATATATTTTCAGTGGAGCCAGCAACACACACACACACACACAAATTCACAAAATTTAGGATTACATTTTTCTTGCCATGACATTTTTATTTTGTTTTTGTGATAAATTGGACTCAGAATGGCATTTATCGACATAGTTTCCTTTTGGTTAACACTTGATTCTTGTCACCCAGTATTTCATTTCTTCTTACCACTGAAGTAAGATTACCCTAGCCTTGCTGTTCTCCTGGTATACTGCTTGAGCCAATAAGCAGGCATGTGGAAATTGATCTGGCAATGGATTTAATGAAAACATAAGACACTGCTGAGTAGAGTTTATCTTCTCATATTGCCATCTGATCTATATGGAGGCTGAATTTTTTATCATCAAGTTAGTTACTAGATTGTACTTCTGGTTATACTATGGAACTTCTTTTTAGAGTTTTGATTCAAGATGATACTTTTTTGATCATTATTGATGTCCAAATGCACAGATGTGGTGTATTATAGAATTCAACATTTTTTAAGATTCTGGGGTTTGATTTCTAAAAATGTATGTCATTGGAACAGTATACGAGTTCACAATACTGAGCTGAGTAATTTTCCTTACTTACACTTTCCTCCTTACATATAATCAAAGATATTTTAAAATATAATTTTAGAATACATCTTTCTTGTTTAACTTAAATTATCCTGTGAAGCTAAATTTATTTCACATTCTACAGTTCACACTGAAGATACAGTACCATTTGGCACAGATTCAATCTTTTTAGCAGTATGCATATCTAAAAGGTTTATTTTTAATGCCTTTGAGAAGGATTTGATTTCACGGTTTTTATTTTATCCCAGTTTTAAAAAAACTTTTAAACCAAACATTATTGCTTTTAAAATATTTTTGAATCATTTTGTAATTGTTGGAGGCAGCATTAGGTAGAATGCTTAGCATATATATCTTGTTTGTGAAAAATAAAATAACCTTTATTTCATAAATAGTTATCTCACATGCATTATTCACTTCACTGTTCTATAATAATTCTATCAATAATGTTCTTCATTATTTGTGCTAGTGAAATGGTGGAATAAAAATATTATCCATCCTCATATTGCGGGTATATTTCATACTTCTCTATCAACAGAAGCATTGATCTTGTTCCAATACCTAGAAAGATGTAAATATTATTTGTTACCTGAAGGACCACATGAGAGGTGCATCCTAAATATTAAGCAAACATGTAGAATTGTTATTTAATGGAGAAGGATTACCTTTTTTCTTATGTTATTCTATTTTGCATCTCTTCTTACTGGAAATTATGAGTTAAGGTTTTCCTTGTGTTAGAAGGGAACTGTTGCATGAATAGATTGTTGCTGAATTTTCTAAATCTAGAGTTTAAAATAGATGTATAAGTAACTAGCTCTATACCCATGCTTCACTACCAAACTATGTGATCGGATTTAGTTTTGGGTGAGGAAAATAAAGGGGAGGGGAATTGTACCTCTGCCTACCAGCATCCATCATATTCTGGCTAGCGTTCTATCAGTGCGTGAGAGAGTTGAGGGCTGTTTGGAAACTGAAACAGTATTTGCTGTGTGAGCAAGAAGGAGACAGCAAGGAGTCTGGGCATGGCTTAGCTCCTGTACGAAAGCTGGTTGCTGCTGTGAAATAAATAAATAAATAAAATAGAGAGATAGAGAGAGAAGTAAAATATGAAATCTATATAAAAGCGAAATACCACTCATGCATCATCACAAAATCTCCAGAACCGTAAAGCCTACAAACTTAATATTTGGCACGTATGGTCCTCTTGGCTTCTAGATGCTTGCTAAGAAAGGATTTTTCTAAATCAGTGGTTGCCAACTGGTGGGCTGCAGCCCACTGGTGGTCCGCGAGAAAATTTTGGTGGTCCACAGAGAAATGTCACGCCCAGAGCAACCCCCAAAGCAATTAATCCAGGCTGCGTGGAAACACAAGGCTGCGCCACCCACATGGCCTGCAGGAACCCTTGCCTCCCATTCACTTCTTACCTGGCAAACTTGCCTGCTAAGTTGCTATTTTTCTTTTTCTCCGACCATCAGCTGCGGGAGATTTAAATTAGCTAGAAAGCAGGAAATTGTTGGATTTCTTGCTTTCTAGCTAATGTTTAGATCTTCGGCTCTGCTTTTAAGCAGAGCCAAACCTTCCTTAGGACTGAAGCTTCTATTTGTCAGTGCAGACTCAGGTAGCCAATGGCAGATAGATAGATCTCTGAGTGAATCTGTGATTCTGTGAGCAACTTAATCTGCCTGCCTGCTTTGCCTGATTTGGGGTAAAAGTTGCTCTTTTTTATATAAAAAATTCAGTATTTACATACATGGTGTGTTGTGAGTTAATTTTGTGAGTTTGCTTGCTAGCAAATGTTATGAGTTTGCTTGCAAGCAAATTTTATGTGACAAACTCAGATAGCCAATGCCTGAAAGATAAATCTCTGAATGAATCTGTGATTCTATGAGCAACTCAATCTGCCTGCTTTGCCTGATTTTGGGTAAAAGAGAGATCTGATCTAACCTCTCGTGCCCCCCCATCTCCCTCCCTCCCTCCCTCTCTCTCTCTCTCCCCGTTTGAATTATAGCAGTGCTTTATAAGAGGGACTGCTTTGCAATACCTTGAAAATTTTCATTTGGTCTAAAATACACCTGCTAAATTCTTAAGTGATATTTATTAGACAGAATACATATTGCCACTTCTGAATGGTTCATTCGAACTATTAAACTATATCTGAACATCTACCTTCTGCATAAACGCACAAAATCATTTCTCTGTAATCACAAAAATTTCTTTTTGGTTTTGGCACCTCTTCCTGCCAGGTCAGGAACTTTTTAAAAAAATTTTGCACTTTAAAATAGATATAAAAATAATTCGTTACTAAGTTAATTTATGACACGAATGGCCAATCCATGGGCCTCAGACAGAGCCAGCCATTCTGTTCATAGCCCTCAAACTTCTTCAAGTGGGACTTTTTTTTTTTTTTGCTTATCTAATGGGTATCTTAAGTTTACAGAGATATATACCATACGTTATGCCCTTTTAATGCCCTTTAAAAATCCAGTTCCCCCCAAATCAGCTCTGTTATTTCAATCCTTATGTTAAGGTGTAGTTAAATGCAGGGGTATTTGTGTATATTGAACTGGTATGCAGCCTTAATGTTTTGATATTTTAATCTTAAGGACAATATATAGAGAGTGCCTCTTCCTATGTAATGACTTACCTTCAGGCAGTCCATTTAGTCTTTGTTTCCTATTGACTTATCTAGAGGAAAGATTCCACAGAAAGAGTTGGAGACACTGTTTCCTGGAAAGAGTGCTGATTTTACAAGTGAAAACTTTTCTGCTGCTTGGTATTTAATAGAGAACCATTCAACAGCCAGGTTAGTATGAATTTTGCGTTAATATTTCTTTTTCATATTTAAGGATTGTCAGCAATGCGTTTTGGCAAAGAATTGTGGGTGATGTAGCTGCAAATCAGTCCCTCTGAAATGGATGAGACTTATGATCTGGATGAACTTGGTTGCATTACTTTAAGTGGAAACTACATTCTGCTCATTTAATCTGGGTTCATGTTTCTGCTCATAATTGTTTTTCAGTGTGGATTTATTATAAAACACAAAATAAAGAGTGCAGGTTTTTAGAAATAGACATTTTTACAATTGGCAATGTCTTGGTATTAGCACATTTTTAAATAGTCCTTCAATGTTTTATTGCTTATTTGGGTGAAAATTTGTGTTTCCTATTTCCATTGTAACATCCATTATTCTATAACTTCCCACATTTGAAACCAAAAGCTTTGTTTTCTCCTGGAATTCAGTCATCTAGACAGTAGCCATAATTCATAGTTGGAGTTCCTTGTATATATTTACTCATTTAAATTAAATATCCCTTCTCTTGGTATGCTTGCTGAACTAAATTCATTTGTCATTATGACAAGAATAAACAAAAGTACAAGGATAGAAAAGCGAAAAATTAAAAGGCAAAGATCCAATTATTGTTTTAAACCAGTAACAGCAACAAGGCAGTGAGAGATTTGTATGAATGACATTTCAGTCTGCTATATCATTCAGCTGTAGGCGCTTTTGTTAATTTGTCTATTTGTCAATTTCCTATTTTAGGGTGTGGGATTCTCCATTTCTCTCTCTTTCTCTCTCACACACATACGCCATACACAGTCTCACCCACTCTCTCAAGCAGAAACACATAGAGTAAAAAAGCATATTAGTGACCAATGCAATAACTCTTATTTCATGCTCATTTAGCAGATGCTATACAAAGCTTTTGTTGGCATGGAGATCAACAATATTCTGCTTTTTCTACCTTTCCTGAATTATTTCCATGTATTCCTTATCTTCCTGAAGGTGGAGTTTTCATGAGTTACCAAACATTAAGATATTCTTTCTATTTGTATAAAAAGTACATACTGGAATTAACTTGCCTCCACTGGATTGGTGGATTACAGCAAGTCATCCTATATTTTCTCTAAATATAAAACTGTTGGGCTTGATATTTTATTAAGATAAATATGACCTGTCATTTCATCTTTGTTGTCTGAATGCTATCTGTCTTTCTCTCTTTTTGGTTTTAGTTTTGATCAGCTTAAAATGGCAGTGATAAATCTGAGAAAACAAGCCAACAAGAAAAACGAGGGCAATCTACAGTATGTCAAAGGAGGTCTCAGCACTTTTTTTGAAGCACAGGATGCCTTGTCAGGTAAGTCTCAGGACTACAAAAGAAATCTACGAATTCTAATGGAGTGGAGGAATCTTAAGGGTTTAAGTGACATAAGCACTAACAGCAGTGAAAATGTCTGATAAGCTACACATCAATTGAGGGGGAAAAATTGGTGAGATATTTTATAAAGTACCTGTGATTTACCATTGCTAAGGATATGGCTAATTATATTTCTGTATCTGTTTATTCTACTGTGGTGATTGAGTCTTCTGCAATATTGAAGTATGAATCAGATGTATATTTTCTGTGATTAAATACATAAGTAATCCCAAATATTTACAAAATTTTACTAGAGTTATATCACATTTCCTAAGCAAAAGATCTGTACATTAATTTATCTTAGTATTCAGTCTTAAAGGTCAAGAATAGCATAACATTTCCCTCTTTTACACCTGGCAGTGCATAGAATTAGGAGGGCAGATATAATAAAATAAGAAGTTTATTTTAAACGAATTTTAAAGTTATTTTAAAATAAGAAAATGAACCAATACTTTCATTATGTTATATACTGAAATGTGAAAATGATTCTCTCCCCTTATTAGGCGAAAACTACATTTCACAAAAGGAAAGTTTATTTCTTCAACATTTCTTCTTTAGATGTAGTATTGTTTTATTGGATATCACTATTGTCAGTTATACATAATTTTGTATTTCGCTTTTCATTACATTGCATTTCTTTGTTTGCCAAGGGCACTCTGTAAGTCATGTGATCCATGCCTTTTTTCTAATATCTATTTGTCATTTCATAGGAATACATTTCTAATTTTATCCAATGTATAAAATGGGCAAATAATGAACAATTTAAACCATTGCAGCTAAAATACCTAAAATTGAAGAATCTTAGATTCAAAGATTTTTCAAGATAAAATAGAATGTTTATAGTTAGATTTCCATCTTTGCTTGAAATTTTGTTTATAATCCTTTGTGTTTGATAATGTAAAGATGTTACTATTACATGATACCAATTTTACAATGTAGCTGAAGAATTTGTGAAAGTATTGAACATTTCTCAAATGTTCAGTTACATTGTGAAGTTGGCATCATCTAACAGCAACATTTTTAGAAAATGCATATCAAGTCTTGGATTGCTCTGTCATTAATGCAGCAATTTCTCAATTTGCAGAAGCTCATTTTCCATTTGAGATTTAAAACAGTATTTTTGAAGATATTTTACATTATAAATTGCTACACTAGTTTTAAAATAGGAGATCAGATATGAAATACAGAAAACATAGCTTTTTGGTGTATTTATGTTTTATGTAATAATTTTTATTCCCAATATTCTTTGGCAATCAGGTTCAAAGATGAGACCTGAAAAACAAAGCTCCCATTTCCCTGTAACAGAAATTAATGAAGACTTTAACCTGGGGAATGACTTCAATAAATATTCTTACAGTGCATTGTAATTGAGTACAATAGTCCAGTGACTGAGCCAGAAGTCAAGCAAGACTTCCATTGATTAAACTAGATTGCTACAATGTTATTTCAGTATCCATCTCAAAGACACAGCTACCTATGGAAATTCATGTATAGAATTCCATTCTTCATCTTACTTCAAATATCCCTATCCACTCCTGCCCTTAAATTGTACTGCAGAGTAGCCAAGGAAAATATATTTAGTAAAAACCTGAGGAGAAAGGAAGCAAATAATAAAAGTTGGAATTATTTTCATATGGAAATTACAGTGCAAACTATTCCTTCCAGATTTTTTGTTTGTTTGTTTGTACATGTACCCTGAGGTAATGTAGGAAGGCCCATAGAGCATCCAAACCTTCAAGAGGACATGACACATGAATGTTTCAAGCACTTCCAATACTTCCTAATCCCACCACCAGATGGGTCACAGGCCTTAGGAGCTACCTTTGAAATTTTATTATAAGATTAAAAACAAATAAATAAATAGAGCTAAGGAGTGGGAAATTGGTAGAGTTAAGGCAGTGCTCCCAACTACTGTTTGTGGAGACCAGTGGTTGAAAAAAGAATAGAAGGGGAAATTATACAATAGTGAAATAATAATTGTGTTTGATTTGTCATATCTCAAAATACCATGTTGGTATTTCTGACTTTCAAATTGGGCGTATATGAACATGGCTTTACCTGCATAAAAGGCATTTACTTCTTCAAAGTCAAGTAACCAACAAGAGCTTTTAGCCAGTGTAAAGCTAGAGCTACTTTAAGCTCCACACAAGAAAGTGAAATATATAGCAGAACTGTCATGGTAATTAGAAGACTAAATAAGAGAACATACTCATGCCCAGATGATTAACTTTACTGCCAAAATCATAGCATAAGCTTAGCAGCATAGTGAAGTTTAGAAGTCTGGAGGATCTGGCTCTTATCATAATGCCTGTGTCACTAGATCACAAATTATCTTGTAACAAACATGTGCTGTTTAAATCTATGATATATCTCTTTCATCCATTAAAGTAGTTGGAATTTAACAAGTTGTTTTATTTCAGCTATCCATCAAAAACTAGAAGCGGATGGTACAGAAAAAGTAGAAGGATCCATGACGCAAAAACTAGAGAACGTTCTCAACAGTAAGTTTTGTACAATGCTACTTCTTTTATTTTAAAAATAATAAAATGGATTTTTTCCCAGCATTTGTTTCCGAATCTTATGAAACTTGATAATTTACTACTTGAATTCTGATGGTGTTGCAGAGACTGATGCTTGAAATAAAAAAAAGGTTTAAAAAGTTCTGAAGTCCTGTAGTATTCTGACAGCCTTTAATAACAAAGGGGTAATGTGGGTCTATTTGTTTAAATCCTATCATTTAAATTGAGGAAATGGATTTAAATAAATGGTGAGTTGAATCTATGTAACTGGTTTTTAAAGTTTCCATAGAAAAAGATTAAGTTTCAAGCAAGATATGATCAAATGCAAATTTAAAGTTTACTTTTAGGGAAAATGGGAGTCTAGAAGATGAATTCAAAGTCATTAGCCTTTTTATTTCTTTAGCCTCATCTATACTGAATTTCAGGTTTCAGACTTTTTAATTTTTGCAGCTTCCTTAATAGCTTCAAGAAGTTTTACACCTGACTAGTTATTTAACACATTTAATCCAGTTATTCTTGTAGAATTGTTAAGATATAGTGTTTTTTTTAAATGAAAATAAGAAATTTATCTTTTTAGAATGGCATTTTGCAGATAGATATTTATGACAGACTTTAAAACATTTTTTCAAATTAGTACTTTTTAAAAATTTTGATGGAGAGTTAATCAAATAACCTCAGAATGGCACATTTGAAAAATATAGGAAAATAGCAATGAAGTCTTAGATATACCAGAACATACATTTTCTCTAATTCACTGTTTTTCTTTGCATAGTTTTGAATATATTAGCTTTCTGTTCAGATTAAATAAAAGCAGCATGCTTCAAGCCCAGAAAGGAAAGTGGCTTGTTAATTTTCCCTATACCTTTAATAATTCCATATCGCCTCTAATACTGATGCTTTGGACCCCATTAATGAAGTGGCTGAACTCAGGGAAGAAAATGCATGAAAAATACTAATGGATAAAAATACTCTTCATAATAATATCTTGAGTTCCAGTCTAAAGAAATGCAGACATTAGCAAAGTTTATGTGGAAGGAAGTTGTTTTGGACCTAATCTTCATTCTTGTTCCTTTCCCTCGGTGTCATGAAATGCTGTGCAGAAGGACTAAAAGATCCCCAAAGGAACATGACACATCCTGAAGGGCTGCAGGGAGAATGAGTGAATTGGCACAAATCCCTGCCTGCCCTGTCCTTTCAGCAGAAGAGCATGCCCCAAATCACTTTTGGCTCTGTGACTAGCCATTAACTTTCAATTGACGCATTTTTTTCCAGTTTCTGACAAGGAAGAAAAGTTATCTGGAAAAGAACTTTATTTTCCATAGGGCTTGGACTGACTTGACCTTTCTTAGGAAATCAGGTTAACGCTATAGAGAAGGTGTATATAATACATGGGTAATAGTTTCCATCTAAATTAAGTGATTGAATTATTTAAAGTGGCAGCTGTATATAATGTTGGATTTCACTTTGCCATTTTATTCAAAAGACATGAATGCATCTAAAAGAAACAGAATGTGACGGGAACTGCACTTGTTTTCCTTTCAAGATCTCCTCTCCCTCTTCCTCCCTCTCTCCCTCCCTCTCTCCCTTTCCATATACATATATACATAAGCACCCGCTTTTTTTAGAGAAAGATATTTCAGTGCAAGAAAATGCATATTGTGGGCATATTCAGATGATTTTGTAACTTTTTTTCGGAGAGGAAATCCTAGAGAAGCTATTTTCCTTTATTCTGTTTGTATCTTGATCTGAGGATTCTTTCCCTTACAGTGTTATTACCAATTTTAGATTATAAGCATAGCCTGTGAAAGAGAGAGAAAGAGAGGTGGAAATGTTTTTTCTTTTCATCTTTTTTGTGATGTTGTATATATTATTTGCAGCTTATAAATAGAATTATTTCATCTCAGCCATACAAAATATATGTGTTTTTGTATATCCCTAACTAATTTATCTCAATATTTAGGTGGTTGGGTGGGAAGGGAACATACAACAATAATATGCATTTTATAAATTTTTATAGAAGAATAAAGGTAATAGTTCTGAGAATCCTATAAAGAGGAGGTAAAATTGCTAGTATAAAATTAACTGAATGGGTATTATACCAGTACTTTTGAAAGAAAGAGTTTTTTAAAAAAACAAAAACAAATAACTGTTAATAAAAATTAGAAGAAGCTTTATTTTATCTGAAAGCAACAATATTTTTTACCCAAAGCATTAAACTTTGGAAAAGAGACTTTAGTTAAATACAGTGGGAATATGGTGCATTAGGAAAGTGAATTTTTATTGACTATTTTTTCTTTGTGAACATCATTTTTATTTTCATAAATCTGATAGAATATTTTTTCCCCTAAATTCTTGGTCCTTTTTACTGGATGGGTACTTTATACTATTATTAGGAGGATTTTTGCAGATGTTCTTTTTAAAAGCAAGTTCTATATAGCGTTTAACCTTTGAAACAGTTGAAAAAAAAATAAAAATTATCCTAATGCTCTTGAAGTTTCCCAAGTATGATTATTCATAGTTTAAAATTTTTAAAATTAAATAACCAAAATATATCAAATTTGAAACAGTAGACAAATAATGCCATGTTATTACTGTTTTTTAATTAAATACCTTTTTAAAAGCATTTCTTGACCATTTTAATTATTTTACTATTTCCTAATTGGAGTGTTATTTTCCTTTCACTATTCATGTTTGCTAATCTTTTTCAATCATAAGACATTGAGAATAAAATTATTAGCAATATCATGTTTGAATATCAGGTAACTTTGTCTCCCTCTCCCTACCACATAAAATGTAGTAGGACCTATTCTCTTGACAAAATAAAGTTTCTTGCATTAGGGTCTTGAAACATCAACAGTGTTTAAACGCTATTTAGATATAACAATTATTTTACAAAGGCTACTTTTAACATGAGCAGGCCACCCACAGTGTTGACGAGAGAAAATGGCATGCAAGCCACCCAGTGAGACTGATGTAATTTTTTCATCTTTGCTTAAATTATAGTCACTAGACCAGATAATGTAGAAAGTTTTACAGGCAGCCATCAAAAGGGATAGAAACATTCACTTTTTTCTGGTAAATTAAAGATAAGTCACAAGTTGGGGGGAAATTAACATATTTGACACATCTTTATTATGAGAAGGAAAGGAAAGGACTTTTTTTGGTGGGGTTTAACTCTGAAACATGCCCATCAAATTTAAAGACTAAATGCTCTTAAATGTAACAAGTAAATGTTTGAATATTTTATTATTTGAATAGCTTAATGCAGAATTTCTCAGAATCATTCTCACATTCCTGCTTGAAACCATACAGCTCTACTCAAAATCATGGAATTTGATGCAGAGAATAGGGTCAGAATTTGTGATGTGACTAATGGTTTAAATCATTATTTTATCGAAATGTCCTAATGGAGTTCTTCAGTGAAAAAGGATAAAAAGTCCCTTTCTGACATATTTGGCTCAAAAGTCACAATATTGGTACTCTGTCTTCTGTACTCAGTGAATTTTAAGTTACTCTGTTCGTATCAGTAAAATTAAATTCATGCTTATTTCATTGTGTTCTGTTAGGAAAGGAGAATATTAGTAATAATCAAATTGCCTACAAGACATAGCTGGAACCATATAATTCAGTTTTGTAGCCAAAGGAAACTCTAAAGTTACGCAATGAATTTCAAGCATTTGCTTCAGGAATAGAAGTTGTTTTAAATGCACTTTGGTTTCTGCCGCGCAAAAAATCTAAGCAACCAATAGTAAATATTGCTTCAGAACATTTATAAGCCAAAACATTTCTAATATAAACACTTACCGTTGTTGATGTATGTTTAATTGTATAAAAAGCTTGATAAATTTTTGATTAAATTTAGCAAGAGCTGCAGCTTATCTACTTCTTTGTCTCCTTTTCTTCAAAGGGGCAAGTAATACCGCAGATACATTGTTCCAAGAAGTTTTGGGCCGCAAAGACAAGGCTGATTCAACAAGAAATGCCTTAAATGTTTTACAGCGCTTCAAATTTCTTTTCAATCTTCCATTAAATATTGAAAGAAACATTCAAAAGGTACTAACATTACAAAATGCAGGTTAAAGTGTTTTGCCCCAAATTTCCGATACAAATTTCTTAAAACTTGTTTTTATGTTTTTAAGGGAGATTATGATGTAGTCATTAATGACTATGAAAAAGCAAAGTCATTATTTGGAAAGACTGAAGTTCAAGTCTTCAAAAAATGTGAGTTTGGCATTTTGTTAAATGTGATTTTAATTTTAGTAGGGAAGATTCATAAGATGAGAGCGAACTCAGAATTCCTATCTGTACTGAGTAGTTTTATCTTCTGCTTATATAGCATTGTAGCATTTGAAATGCTTTCTTAAACTGCGTGTGGCAATGTTTCTGCCTCGGAAATATATATTATTTTTTACTGTGCATAACAAGACTCGAAGCTGGTAATTTTCAGGTTATGTTTCATAAGATAGATTGACATTGTAGATGTATTTTTAATGAGTTCAAAAATTGCAGTTTGCAGTTTATAAAATAAGTCAATGCATATTTGCTTGGGATAAAGTTAAAACTGAAATTTCTTAGTCTCAAAACAGAAAAAGGGCTCTTGTTATTCTGAAAATATGCATTTCCAGATTGATCAATTAATAGTTACATGGACTTTGAAATGAATTGAATTATAATATAAATTAAAATTTTCTGACTAAAAGATCAGAGAAATTTAGGAAGACTTGAGAGCCAATAAGTTTGATACTGAAGTAATTTCTTATAGTTTGTTCATTTGAATTATAAATGTTATAAAAATAATGTTATACTTTAGTAATTAATGGCATTTATTCTAGGGTTAATTATGGTGTGTTTTAAAATTGTAGATTATGCTGAAGTTGAAACACGAGTTGAAGCATTAAGAAAACTTCTTCTGGATAAATTACTTGAGACACCATCAACATTACATGACCAAAAACGCTACATAAGGTTACCTTTTTTATTTTTTTAAAAAATATATGTTCTTTATATAGGCAGTAACATTCCCTTGTTATTATATGAGAAAACATACTACTAAAGAACAATTAGATATACTGTATATTTTGTATCCAGAATACTTTTCTACAAACCGAAAAATTATTTTTATTAATATTGTAAAGAGAACCAAAAACAGCACAAGCTTTCCATTTCAAAGAAGCAGTTGAACTGGCAATTTTAGCTTTTCTTTCTATTCATTCTTAGACTATAGCACTACCTCATACATTGCTTTCAAGCTCATACTATAAGCAGTTTTTATTTTATTCCTTTTTTAAGATTTTGAGTAGTTTCTAGAGGCTGTACTACATTACACTGTAGAATTTCATTTTCTGCGCACGTAAGATAGGGTTCAATGCTCCATTATATATAAAACAGAAATACCATTTTTATGTTTAATAGTTTAAAAGAATTTGGAGAAAATCATTTTTGAATATGTGCTAAATTTTGAACGATTTGGGAACTTGTCTCACTGATATAATGCATTCCTTTACTATGAGCCAGACTGGAGTCATTGTTTGTTGTATGAAAGTCTAGAGCATTTGAATGGTATTCTCTACTTCAGTCAGTTTTTCAGTGCATCTCCTGGTACGGGAAAAGAAAGGGACATTCTGGTCTTCACTATGTACTCTACTGGTCTTTATCCTATTATTAAAAATAATAATGAAGTATGCATTACTGCATTTATAAAAGTCTCATTGCCATACCTGTATACTTCTTCATGCTGGGCAGTCCTAATTCAAAGAAAACATGTAAGAGCCAAAATAGGTTTGCCACAGGCGGTAATATTTAAAACCATTGCAGCAGAAGTGGGAATTTGTATGAGGTTTGAACTATAAGACCTTCTGAAGCACTTTTGAGTATACCTCATCCCATATATCCTGAAACCTCTTTATTTTTTATAGAGTTGACAACTCAGAGTATACACTTTCATGCTGTCCTTTTCAAAATACATACCATAAGGAATATTGCAGAAGCCAGTGCTGATTTATTTAAAACGCATCCCCTATATACATTACAAAATCTGCAGAACATCAGCTGACCACATTTTTTACAGTCAAAATCTTCCCCTAAAGAAAGTTCTTTACTTTTCAAAAGCTATAAGGACTAATATTATAGAATGTCCAAATTGAGCATTGTTCTCTTTTAAAAATCTATATCACAAAATTTTTGACTTAATTGTCTATTTATGGATTTTCCCTTCAGTTGTGTACAGTACATGTAGGGCAGATTCCCCATGACTGACTCAATTTCAAAAAAGGGGAGCTTTGCTTAGTAGCATACAGGTACTTCTTGACTTACAACCACAATTGAACCCAAAATTTCCATGGGTGAGCAAGGCAGTTGTTAAATGAATTTTGCCCCATTTTATGACATTTTTTGCCACAGTTATTAAAATCATTGCAGTTGTTAAGTGAATCATGTAGTCATTAAGCAAATCTGGCTTCCCCCATGACTTTGCTTGTCCTAAGCCAGCTAGGAAGGTTACAAATGATGATCACATGACTGTGGGACAATCCAACTGTCATAAATACATGCCAGTTGCTAAGTGCCTGAATTTTGATCACATGACCATAGGGATGCTGCAAGAATCCTAAGTGTGAAAACTGCTTACAAGTTCTGCTGTTGTAACTTCTAACAAATGGTTGTAAGCTGTGGGCTGCCTGTAGTTTTGAATCTCAGTTTCAGGCATCTGCAGTAGAGGAGTAAAAGAACTACTAGAATAAATACTGAGTAGATGGTAAAAAAGTTTGATCTGGTATAAAATATATGCTATTGTTGCTCTTTTAGATAAAGTATCTGAAGAATGAAATCAAATAAAAACAAGGCTAAAAATAAACAGATGAGTAGATCCATGCAACATTTCCCTGAAAGTTCTTAAACAGGTCAAATATAAATTCGGTTTTTGAGTAAAAATTTGGTCCTAAGAAATATTTTTTTCCGTACTAGGACAGTGGAAAATAGACAGTTAACATCTTTAGAAAGGGGGTAGAACATTCAGGAAATTGCAAACAATTTAACTTATTGTTTCTTCAATTGTGAAAGGATTATTGAAAACAATAATAAGTATTTTGGAGTGTTACTGAAGTACTGAACTAAAATGCAACTTGCAATGATAATTCTTGTCTCACTATGCCTTTAGATTGTCAATAGGTAAATGAAAGCAAACAATATTTAATTCTCGGTCTCTTGAAAAAAAGTGCCTCACTTAGCTCAGTAATCATGAAATATTTGATTGACAATTGACTGAAGACAAGGAACAAAAAGTTCGAATAAACTGCTTAGTTGAGTCAGATCAGACGTTTGGTTCCTCCCAAATGGGAACAAGTGCTTCTTGGCTTGTTTATAAGTTACCAGTATCTGGAATTAGGATGAATTGTTGGTTTGCTCAAAGTGATGAAGTACAAAGCAGCTGCAAAAAAAGATATCGTGAATGAATATACAACATTATAGCAGATGAAGTTCAGTCAGAATTCCAAAGTAATCCTTACTGCCACAAATACAGTATTTTTATCTTCATATTAATTGATAAATCTAGAGAAGGAAATTTGATAGCAAGTTAAATCAGTGAAAGCACTCAGTATAGAGAAATCTCAAAGAGAAGAAAATAATAACTGTTTTTTTATACAGTTCTGTACAAATCAAAGGCAAAGACTGCTGACAATTGCAGTTGCAGTATTTGAAAACTGTATTGGGAAGTGTGAGGATGCTGAAGCAATTTGCTCCAAAAAAAAAAAAAGAATAATATTTTTTTTTCCATTGCAAAAATGGTAGCTTTGATAAATGCCAAGAGCTGACAAGCAAGACTGGTACATTCCAGAAATCGGTGTCATAGTGGACATGCCTAGTCACAAAATATGCCAGAAATCAAACAGGATTGTGGTTGCTTCTCTACAACCAATTTAATAGTGGGGGCATAACAGCTATTTCATTTATTTCCAGAAGTATTTCAGGTTACTTCTAAGCAGATGGTCACATTTTCAAGTTAAGGAAAGTTATGTAGCCCTCCATAATATTTCTTTTATAAGATTACCTTGGGGCCCCATTCATATGTGCCCACATGCAACTTTATAAAATGTTATAAATATTTTGTAGTCATCCTTGGGAATAATAATTGTGTGGGCATCTGAGTCTTTGCAGTATTTCAGCTTTCCATTTATTTACTCTTTTTTAATTTTAAAAATCTAAAAAAATTATTATGAAACTGTTGGTTCCAAAATTATGATTATGTGTGTGAAGTTGAATGATGAAGAAAAGTACAATGGAGGACATGGATTAATTTTTGGAATATTCTAGAAAGAGCTAAGGGCTATTACTAAAGACTAGTCAAAATAGTAAGCATTTGCCTATGAAGCCAATAGGCAGTGGGACTGACTCGATGGCACCTAACTTAAGACATAGTGATAGAAAGAAATTGGCTTCCTTCTTTTTTAAAACAGCAACAACAACTTTGAATGAACCAGAGAAAAGAATTGACAGAATTCATGCAACCAGTGGAAACAGTTTACATGTTTTATTTTTCCAACATCAGTCATGGTTATTAGTTTATATAATAGAAAAAGGAGAAGGGGTAGTTAGAGATGCCTTCATGACTTGTAGGTAATTTCCCAATAACATCTGCTTAAAGTTTTTGTTTTTGTGTTCTAAATCTTGTTCAAAGAGCCTCATTTAGATGTTATGTATTGCTTAGAAAAATACTACCTTATCAAGAATGCAAAATCAACATGAGTCTAAACTGGCAATTTGCTTCCGTAAGAGGTATGATTTAACATGGGCAGAGATTACTGTTCAATTAAATCAGGACTTGAAGGAACTATTGAATAATGAATTATTTAATGAAAAGCAACCTTAAAAAGGTGAGGGGGTAATGGCATATTTATTGATAATACCAATCATCAAAAATAATAATTGATAATACCAATCATCAAAAATTGATAATACCAATCATGCAAAAGCTTCTTTATTAAGGAACACAGGATCATTTGAAGATTCATATATTGGCCTCTCATTGTCTGTGGCTGTATATAATGCAGTGAGGATGAGGCAAACAGTGCCATCTCTTGTAATTCTCAACTATTTTAAGGAATTTACTTGCTTCAGACCCAATAGTAATTGATGAGCAGGAGCACTCATGAATTCTATCATTGCATTTAGTGACCTCGTATATGACTATGTGCAAAATTGTCTGGACCCAACAGTACTTGGTGAAAGATCACCTAACATTCAGATTTGGAAATGTATGCTTGTTTTTCCAACGAAGAATACAGTTTGCTCAAGTAACCATCTGAATGGGGGTGCTCTGTGTAATTTTTTCTCCCATGTCATCTTTCAAAAATAGATAATGTATAATTGTTCTGTTGATAAACTGGAGCTGCTCCAAGAGCTTAAAAGTGGGTTGGGGCCTTCTCCATCTTTATAAAATATAGAAACAAAACGGTGCTAAGGCAGAGCAGGCAGTAGACTCAACTGCTACTCTGCCATGTAACGAACGACATATGTTATAACTATGCCTCTATTTCTATCTTTAAAGGATTAAATACATCAGTTTGTATTGACTTTTTAGCTTTCTATTGCAAAGACAAAATCTTGAATACGTGCCAATGTTGAATGAACATGGGCTGGCTTAACTATATTAAATAATGCCAAAGCCTTCAAACCACATAGAATGAGGTGACTTACTTAGGCTTAAATGATTAATATTGCCTTGATATGTTACCAGGATATATCACATAAGCACCTCCTATGTTAAAACATTACTATGCACTGGTAATATGGGTTGTCATTAGTTTGGGTCCCACTAGCTGCTCTGATTAACAATCGTAAACACCGCATGCAATATTAAGAGCCCCATAATAAACACAGCAGGTCTGGGTCTGATTAGCGCCTGGGTGGAAGCATACGCCAGAGCTCCATCTGCATCAGCTTCCATTCCATGGAAGAAAGGCAGGATATAAATCTAATAAACAACTGCACTGGGATAAGGATGTGAAAACTACTTTACTCTAGGAAAACAGCATACTGGTACACTTGCCAATATAATTATGTTGAAACAGTTTCCATGTCACAAAAAAAAGATATATCTTATTTAACTTTTAAAAAAGACACAAGTTCATGAAATGATGGGCTGTATTTTCATAGCTATAAAAGGCGCTGCCTGCTTTTTGGGTGCTATTTTTTAAATGTGACCCTGACAAACACTGAGTAATGAAGGTCGCACAACTCACATTTCAGTTATATTTCCCTAACTATGTGCAGCTCTAAATGCGGAAAGTTATTTCTGAATGCAATTAGATAAAATATTCAGACATTAAGAATTAATCACACTTTGTGAAGAAACAATTTCAGATTTTTGGCTGTCCTTCTAAAAGGGCATCAGAGGTGAAAGGGGGGGAAAAAAACAAAGTTCCTAATAACTAAGGAGTAATCTCAGTAAAACCTAATCATAAGTCTTGTCCATTAAAAAAAACCCTGTTTCCTCTTTTTATCCACCCCTGCCCCGAATGTATGAAAATAATGAAAATAGGAGCAGATTAAGTAGGCTTATGCAAATTCATATTAAGAAGCCAGAGTTTAAAATAGTGCAGTTTAGCAAAATAAAGTAAATAAAGAGGGAAACATATTTGTATTACATAAGAAAATTAAAATGTTTGAATGCTTAAATTCAAGTTATTTGGGTAGCAAATTATGAAAGCATCTGCCAAGTATTCTGATCAACTGCCTATATACAAGCAGTTCTTGACTTACAACCATTTGTTGAGTGACTGTTCGAAGTTATAATAACACTTTAAAAAATGGCTTATGACCGTTTTTCACACTTACAACCATTGCAGCATCCTCCTGATCACGTGATCAAAATTGGGACGCTTGGTAACTGGCGTGTATTTTTGATTATTATAGTGTCCTAGGGTCATGTGATCACTTTGTGTGACCTACCTAGCAAAAGCCAATGGGGAAGTCACATTCACTCAACTGCCATGTTATTAATTTCACAACTGCAGTGATCCACTTAAAGTTGTGGGAAGAAAGGTTGCAAAATGGGGCAAAACCCATTTAACAACTGTCTTGCTTAGCAATGGAAATTTTGGGCTCAATTATGGTGATAAGTTGAGGACTACTTGTACCTTATTTTTGATATACAGGAGCTAAATAGAATAGTTTCCAAAATGACTCATGAACCCAAAATGGGACCGAGCTTTGAATAAATATTCATAGATTTTTTCACTGTTGTTATGTATCAGCTTATGTATAATTAGAAGATGACACCCCAGATAAAGTGCTGGAAGCATATTTAAATAAGTGCTCATATTAGTAATTTCCAAATAATACTCACTTTACTCTGTTGCAGCAAAAGCTGTAAAGGGCCTTGTAGTTGTTTTAAAAGTCAGCAGATTTATTCAGGCTTAAGGTTTTATGGGCTACAAACTCAGTTCATTAAAGGTTGACCTAAACTGATAGATTACATAGTATTTTGCAATGTGAAGTTGAGGGCAATTCAGCACAGAAACTGAAACACAAAATAATCATTTATGTTGCATAAACATTTTGGAATTCATAGCAACAAATTGAAAATGACTAAATATCTCTGGTAGTTATCATAGTGAAAATTAACTTTTTACTATCAAACACTATTTTTTGAATGATTGCTATTATTTATTTATTTATTTATTTATTAAATTTCTATACCGCCCCCTCTCCCAAAAAAGGGACTCGGGGCAGTGTACAGCCAGCTAAAAACAAAAACAATATATATAATTAAAAACAAATTAGAAACAATTACATTAGAGGCCGAATATACAATTTGAGAATATAAAACTAATAAAAAATTTAAAATTTAAAAAATTTAAAATACCAAGTTTTAAAACCCCAAAAATCGTTACTGGGCCAGGCCGGCCTGTTGAAAAAACAGGGTCTTTACTGCGCGCCGGAAGGTCTGAATGTCGGTAATGGCCCGTATCTCCGGGAGGTAATGGCCCATTCCAAAGGGAGGGAGCCTCCACAGAGAAGGTCCGCACCCTCGGGGCCGCCAACTGGCAATGACCAGGTGGCGGAACCCTGAGGAGGCCAACCCTGTGGGAGTACACTGGGCGGCGGGAGGCTGTTGATGGCAGCAGGCAGTCCCGTAAGTACCCAGGTCCCGAGCCATGGAGCGCTTTAAAAACGATCAATACCACCTTGAATCGGATACGGAAGGCCACAGGAAGCCAATGCAGCACGCACAGGAGCGGTGTTACATGGGAGCTCCGAGGGGCTCCCAAGATCACCCGCGCGGCCGCATTCTGGACCAACTGCAGCCTCCGGACACTCTTCAAGGGGAGCCCCATGTAGAGAGCATTGCAATAGTCCAAGCGGGAGATGATGAGGGCAGAAGTGACTGTGCGAAGTGCGTGCAGATTCAGAAAGGGCCGCAACTGGTAAATCAGACGAATCTGACAAAAGGCCCCTCTGGCAACGGCTGTAATGTGATCTTTTAAAGACAGCTGTACGTCCAGGAGGACACTCAGATTGCGAGCCCTTTCCATGGGAGTCAAAATTTCTCCCCCCACAGCCAGCGATGGAATAAGCTGGCTGTATCTGGGCGCAGGAAACCACAGCTTTGGTCGGCTTGAGACGAAGCCTGTTAAGACCCATCCAACTCTGCACAGCCTCCAGGCACCGGGTCATCACTTCGAGGGCTTCGTTGGGGTGGCCCGGGGTAGAGATGTACAGCTGAGTGTCATCAGCGTACTAATGGAACTCCACCCCGAAACCACGGATGATCTCACCCAGCGGCTTCACATAAATGTTGAACAGCAGGGGCAAGAGCACAGACCCCTGAGGCACCCCACATAATAGGGGCCTCGGGGTCGACCTCTGCCCCCCTGTCAACATAAATTGCGAGCGGTCAGAGAGGAAGGAGGAGAACCACCGTAAAACGGTGCCTCCCACTCACAACCCCCCCAACCGCCGCAATAGGATACTGTGGTCGACAGTATCAAAAGCCGCTGAGAGATCTAACAGGACCAAGACAGAGGAACAACCACTGTCTCGGGCCTTCCAGAGATCATCCACCAACGCGACCAACGCTGTCTCCGTGCTGTGCCCGGGCCTGAAACCCGATTGGAGGGGGTCTAGATATACCGCTTCATCTAGGTACTGAGGGAGCTGACGTGCCACCACACTCTCAACAACCTTCGCCACAAAGCGAAGGTTGGAGACCGGACGATAATTCGACAATAATGCTGGATCCAGGGACGGTTTCTTGAGGAGGGGCCGCACCACTGCCTCTTTCAAGGCAGCGGGCAAAAGCCCCTCTCTCAAGGAAGCATTAATAATCCCTTGGAACCAGCCTCGTGTCACCTCCTGAGTGGCCAGGACCAGCCAGGAGGGGCACGGGTCCAATAAACAAGTGGTGGCATTAAGCCCTCCCAGTATCCTGTCCACGTCCTCCAGAGTAACAGGATCGAACTCATCCCAAATGATCTCCCCGAAATCCACCTCTGCCCCCCCGCCCGGAGATGCCCAGTCAGAGTCCAACTCATCCCGGATCTGAGTGATTTTGTCCTGCAGAAACCTAGAAAAATCCTCGGCCCGTCCCTGCAATTATATAATGTTTATACTTTCTATTGTTCACTTATCCTTGTTCCCAACTTCTGTTGTCTGGCCATATTTTTTACACACATAAATATATCTCCTGTGAATAGCATTTTGTGAATCTGCAATGGGACTCTGATTAAGAAACAATGTTCAGCTAGCAAATTTTATGGGAAAACAAACATGCTACCAGATTTTTTATTTTTGGCTATAATAGACTAATGCAACTCTCTTTCTACAATATAAATTTAAGTATCCCTCAAACTAGTCTTGGATTCTGGTGACTTCATGGGAATATCCATGCAGTTTCATGCAGTGGTTTTCAATTATTCTTTTCAAGTCTTTTCTTTCAACTTCCTAGTCTAATCTACAACCTTGGAATTTCCTGGTGCTCTCCCAAGTACTGGAAAATTCTGACCTTGAACACCTTTTTTATCCCTGCTTGTTTAGATTAACCAGAGGCTTCTATTTAATGTGGATTAACATAAAATAGTATTAATAAATAATAAATGAAATCTTATCCCATACTTAATATTTAGAGTAGTGTTTCTAAAAACAATTTTATACTGATTTTCCGAGAAGTAAGCTCAATTGAATTTAGTGGGAGCAAGGAAACACATAGAGGAAAAGCCTGCCAAATGTTGCATTCCAAACCTTCTTTCTTCAAAATTACAATTTTATAGATACCTTTCGGACCTTCATGCAGAGGGAGACCCAGCTTGGCAATGCATTGGTGCACAACATAAATGGATTCTGCAGCTTATGCACAACTGTAAAGAGAGCTACATTAAAGAACAAAAAGGTAATTATGTTTCTGTGTAGGGAAGTCTCTTAACAGTGCAACATTTCTCTTCATTCAGTGTAAATATTTTTTTTTAACTGTAACATTTTAATCATGGTTTGCATTTGAACTGAACTTTACAATTTTTTATGTTTCCTTTCAAACCGGTACGTCTTGCAACCTTAATTATTTATAGAATTAAGATCATTCAAGTTAGGTTTACTACTAGAAGAAAAGAATTGGACCTCTCTTGTATGAGAAGCAGGCTGAGACGTTTTCCACTGCTGTTTTTCTTAATTTTCTCTTCCTTTTGCTGAAAAAGACAAGCAGTGGTAAAGAGATTGTGTGCATCACTTGCTTCTTTAGTGTTCATCCTCAGGCTTCGGTTCCTAAATACTGTTGGTAGAAAGTGAATTTGACTCATTGCAGGGTACGTGAAGTTTATCATCTTGATGATAAGAGTTGTTTAATGAAAAATGTATCTTTATTGAAATAGGCTTTACCTAAGTGTCTAAAATGAAACTGTAAACAATTGTGCATAATGAAAGCTGAATCTGTTTTTATTCTGTATCTTCATAAATCAGCATGTTTTATTTGGGTCTTTCCCCACCACACCACCCACCACCCCGGTGTGCAAGAAAGAGGGTTTTTTTTTTATTGTTTTCAAGCTAAGGAACACACTCCCCCTGCAGTTGTGTTTGAACCCCTGGTTTCGGTGTTCAGAAAATCTATCAAAATGCATTTCTTTTGCCAGACTTTTAATAGATTAAAAAAAAATATGGCTCAATTTATTGTTAGTTTTTATTAGATTGTTTTATTTATGATTATTATGTTTGTTTTTTGTTCTTTATTTTTTTTAGCGTCCTTAAATATTTACCAGAATGGAATACTGAGGTATTAAATAAATTACTACACTACAGCTTTTTCAACTTACACCAGAACTCTAAAATACAAAGGGGGGTGGGGGAGAATTGAGTTCACAGGAACATGAGATTTTTTGTGGGTGAAAACAACAAATGTGAAAACAACATATCAACAATTATATTAAAGAGGATGGCTTTACACTACCTTAAGCCATCATATGACTTGATTCCAGCGTAATGGGTTTATAAAACCATCCACTAGTGTTGTACATAATTTCTTTCTTGGAATGAATTTACATGCCAGTATTATGTTCAGTCTAAAACAAACTGAATTAAAATAACCACAAGAGTACTGTCAGTCAGAATTTCCCATGCTGATTAATGTGATAAAGCTACTTCTTCCACTTTGGGAAGAATTATAATATGACATGGCTTCTAGGTCTGTAATTTTTGTTGTTTTCATTTTTGTGCTAGTAATAGAAAAAAGGTCTTCAGGCTAGCTCCTCCTGATTTGTATATTATTATAAACATGTGGATAGAAGGGCTGTACGATTTAGATAAACAATTGGTGAGTTTATTTGTTAAGAAAAGTTGAATTAATCCTATTATTAATTATGAAGGAAAATCATAATTCCTTTACAGTGTGTTGCATACTTTTTTATTGCATACTTCTTTTTTAAAAGGAAGGCAGATGATTCAGTTCTTCTAGTTAAAAAAAGCTTTATATTAAATTACTAACAGTGATACCTAAGGACAAAATAACCAGAATATAGTATGACCCTTTCTTGTCTTATGCAACATTTATATTCACCTTGCAATATATGGCATATTTTTATTTGATCAGATAGACCAATATGGTCTGTGTCAAAAAAGCTTTTAAAATGTATTAGCTTAGCAATTGGTTCTGTTGTTTTTGTATAGTGTGCATATGGAGGATGCACTTTTACAGCTGTGGGGTATTTTATGTTTAACCCCTATCTCCCATTCCTAATAATAAGAATATAAGAATATTTTTGTAATACCTAATGATAAGCCTTGGCCTTGTATCAAACAATACATTGTTAATTATTGAAATGATTGGCAAACCTAGTAAGTCTTCATCAATTTAGCATAGTTTTAAAGATTTTTGAGATGGTAATTTATTTCTTTTGATTTCATTTTTAAAACAATATGAACCTAGTCATGACTGCATTAGTATAAATCTGTGTACTATGGATGTTAAAGGAATAATAAAGGGAAAGCTAGGGAAACTCCTATATATATGTTAACTAGGAATTTTGTCAAGAAATCTGTGAAGAAATACATTCCTAAATCCTATTTAAATTAATCCTGTTCCAAATACTATGTAGATCATGCAAATATTCATGCAAGCATTCAGAAGGAGATCCTGTATATAACTTCACGTGTTAAATGTGATAAATGGTTCCATTTCAAAACTGGTAAAGTTTGCTTATCCACTGGCATCAAACAAACATGAAACCATACACTCAGTACAACTTTCATAAATGCTCTTAGTAGTAATTGCAATTGGATTCAGAATATTTTCTCATCTCTTGCAGATTGGAAACAGGAGCAGAAAATCAATGCACTGAGTAACTAGATCTTATTGTCCTCCATTTCTCTGTCTTCCCTGAGTCTTCTGACTCGCAGGGAATGGCTGTGACTCAGGACCCCAGAATGTGGCTCCAATTGGAGCAAAGTTTAGGGAGTACTGGTTTAATGTCAGGTTCCAAGTAATGCAACCATCATAAAACGAACTCCGAGGCATTTCAGTTCCTCAAAGAACAAGTTTATTAAGATACACCATCTTGACACTAACTAGTGGAAAGCCAGTACTGAAAGCTTCCTGGCTTTCCACATCACTGTAACTAAGATTTTCCAATTTTCCAAAACAGTATGTCACATTGTCCAACCAGAATGTGAAACAATTGTCTGGCAACTTCACTCCTCCTTCCTCTGGCCAGGCAGCCATTGGAACGTGGCTGACTCATTGTCCAGCTATGTTGTTTTGGCTGGAACTCCATCCACTTCAGCTCTCCTCCCTTTCAGCTCCCAAATGTGTCAAGCTGAATTCATATGAATAACCCAAATATAAACCAATCCACTATCTAACCAAATTCAGGCTTGACACTTATTTTCTAATCCAGCTGTATTGTTTGGTCCCAACCCATTTGGAGGGGGCCAGATTATTGTGGTTCCTATCCTCTCCACCATCTTTGAGAAACAAAGCCAAAGAATTGGCTTCTTTCACCTCAGAAGTGTCATTTTCCCCGTGCAATTTAAAGACTCTCAATGAGATCTAAATAATAAATAGGAGATCTAATAATTAACAAATAAATAAATATAGGAGTTTGCCACTGTATTATTCACTTAAAGCATTAAGAGAAGCAATTGAGAAGCAACATAAATATTAAGAATAGCTTTATTTCCTCCTTTCATGAAAATCTCATGGGTTTTTTTTTAAAAAAACCTCCTTTATTACTACAGATACTTTTAAGCCAATGGATTGATACAAATTTAGTTATAATTAACACAAAAATGGTTTAAATTAAGATTCATTTCATTCTTGTGTGGGAGTATTTTCAGTGATGTGATTTAATCTGAATCAATACAGCATGTTCAGCCAGTATAAAAATGTAATTTGTATTACATTATGATTTGTATCAAATCAATCAATTTTTTTACAGTCCTAGACCAGAGACTAGAACAAATAACACTCTGTAAATATACAATTAAAATTATAGAATAAAAAAAACAGATAAAATATATGATAAAATCGCTTCTTGGCCTTTTGGCTAAGATCAAGTGTAGTGTAATTTGTATTTTAAATATATGTTAAAAGTTTTTTTATTAGAAATAATCCATAATAACAGCAGCAAACAGCATAATGAGATTAAGTAGCCCTTTTAGTGTACATTTTTAATATTATTGTTCTTTAGATTTTAATGATGCAGGGTTATAAGGATATATTAAATGATATAAATAAATACAATATATATAAAATGATACAGGGTAGGGAATAAACCAGCATTTTAAAATGTATTATTGCTTCAGATTAATTTTAACGGAACCTCCTTAATTTCTTGCTCCAGAAAATTGAAAGTCTTCCATTTGAAAGGAATCCTATCCTACTATTGTTGATGTAGACTTTAGGTACTGCCTGTTTGGTCAACAAGCAGCAGTGGGTGGTCAGGCTGCAGCATGGGACAAGGGCCTGCTGTGCACAAGAAAAAAATGTTCAAAGGTGTTTAAATGCAGTGAGGAAGTCTGCCACTCTTTAGAGAATCCAGCAGCTACAGATCAGTTTTTCTTCTTTGTATTGTACCCTTTGTGAATGCTCAGGATATAGTGCACAAAAAGTAAATATTGTAATTTTTCCTATAATTTTAATAGATAATTTAATTTTATTAGAATGGAAATTTGTTCTCCATTTATAATTTTTTCATAAAAAATTATAGAGCTCCATTACCTAACAATATGTTATCTAATACTGCAATGGTATTTTCTTTTTATCTGATGGGGTTTTCCTCATTTAAATGAAGATATTCAAACCAGACTATCACATAATGGAAACAAAATGTAATGACTACTTTTAATGAATGGCAGATAGTATTTCTTAATATTAAACCTTTATTTATCAGCTCTCTTCAACCACTTTCAACTGTCTCATTTTAATACTTGATAAGACTGCTTAATTTTAACAAAAAATAAATGCAAGCTAAAAAGTTCTGAGGGGAAATGATTTGTACAATCCTTTTAACACTAGAAGCACATGGTAAAACTATTTTTAATAAACATATACATGGCCACATACTTAGTAAATATAGTCAAACTATTATTTTGGAGATAATGGTAATGTTAATTACAATTTTTTATTTGCACCTATTAAAATAAAAACCTATTGAAGTCAATCTGCATGTTACATTCAGAGATGTTGTCATGTGTTTATTTTTCCAACACAGCTATGACTTTGCATAGCTAATACCGCTACATTGGTTGAAAATTGCAATCTCAATAAATGTCCTTGTAAGTAATATAACAAAGTGTTAAAATAAATTATATCAAGGTTTTTATTCACATTTCTTAAAATCGTCTTGATTAGTGCATTGTTTGTAGACATACATTCTTCTTAATTTTACATCTGTGCTCGATTACATTAAGGTATCATGAATACATTTTTATGTAAACATAGCAAAGTAGGAATATTCCACCCAGAGAGAATATCATACATTTTGCATATATTATAATTGCCAAGGTTTTCCTTTTGTTTACGTCTAGAACATCTTGTATGGTTCATCCCAATAATCTCTTACGAATTAGAGGAAAAAAACCCAAACATTTCATCTATATTCAGTGCTTTAAAAAATACTCCATTTTTACTTGTTTTGAATAAGAGATGTTTTAGGACCAATTTGTGCAGCAACTCTTTCTTTTCCATATTTGCTATAAATATATATAGTCCTGAAGCGCTATCTTCTGGACAACTTGGAGGGGGGAAATCAGCTTTGCTAATGTACTCCAGATGTTCATTAGTCCTGAGGGTATATGTGCTTGTTGTACTTCCCTGCTTCTGTGTTGTACTTTCTTGTAATGCTAGACAGCCAATTAAGAAATTAGTTTCATGTTAAACTTTCTTTTCCTGATACCACTGCAAGCTGATGATGTGGTTTCTAGTGGAACAAGGGAGTATTCTTTGCCCTGTTTTCTGTTACTAATGAATAAACAAACCATTGGGGCGTTTTGTTTTTGTTTTTTATTGCCAGCATAGCCATTTACTGGATTCATAATCTTCTCCTGTTAGTATGGTATTAGACACATTATTTCAAATGATCTGAAGAAACAGTCATGTTTTGAACTGGTTTTTCCCCCCCTGAAATTATTACATCTCTGTATTAAACTTATTTATTTTTGAACTCTTAATCATAAAAAATAAACATAAGAAATATACAAATAAAGTTTTTATGAGGTACACTAAACAACTCATCCATTTTAAAATCAGAAGCATGCAATCTTGTTCTGTCATCTAAGCTACTATATTTCTCAGAAGCTTAATGAAAAAAAACCCTTTTTGAAAGCTTCTATTGCATTGGGTGTTTTATTTTTTAATGTGAATATGCAAAAGGCATGTATGTGTAATTTTAATGTATGAAATAGTGCATTTCAATTGGAAAAACCCTTGCCAACTGAATAATTTTGTTTTGTCTTGTTAGCTTTTTTCAACAATTTCAGGAAATTTACAGATTGTTTGGCTAAGCTTTTGCATACTGAGCCAAACCATATATATGTAAAGTGAGTGATTCAAAGCATTTAGCATTTCAGTGAGGTTTCTAGAATACCCATGTGAATTCTGGGTTGAAGGGAAAAACTATAATTAGTATGCTTTCCTTTTTTGTTTGTTTGAGTTGGTTTTCCTGTTTAAGAGAGGTTAGGTTAACACTAATTTAATTAGTTTAAAAATCATTCTGCAAATATTGGTTGGCTGGCCAAACTCTCAATAAATACATCTGCAGGAGTAGATGTATTTTCCAAATTATTTTCCAATTAATTCTCATTTTTTTCCTTTGCAATATTGGGACTGTGTTTTCTCTTGATCAGTTCAGTGTTATTATTAACCATATTATTTGGGGTGAATAATATGTTTTTTGAGGAGGAGTTTGTTAGATTCATTGATTTAATTCTGTAAAAAAAGTCCAACTGTTCTAAAATCTGTATGTAGTATTAAATGCATATCAGTAATATTTGAATAAATTAAAGGGGTACTTTATATTTATACTTTAAATATGAATTTAAATATTTAAATTCACTCAGTAAACCCCAATGAAAAATGAAAATTCCTTCTGTGAATGACTAGAGCATATTGAAAAATCTGTTAGTGTCTTAAAATTTCCCTCAAAGCTAAGGCTTCATATGCTTGATAGAGGGAGTCATAGAGTTTCTGTACAAGTTTACTTGTTGGCAGAAAATGTGCATCCAGCCAAGGAATTTTCTAGATTGATATGACATGCTACATATGTATTTCATTCATGTCTTTATAAATATATAAAGCAAGGATAGGTTTTTTTTTTACTTCATTAAATAGAGCATGAAGTCCTGAACCATCTTTTACTTTATCTTGCTACAAATACTAGTTTTCTAGGTTGGGTTGTGAAACCAAAGCAGGATTGGAAGAAAATTATATAAAGTGGTGCAGAGTAGTATGAGTAGGTGATGAAGAGTGGTATTTCACTCTGTTTAATATATACAAAAGATGAAAAGACAGTCCTAGACATATGAATAAATGTTCATGCATTTCCATCACTTTCAGTTCCAGATGTTTCTGTCTTGTTACAGAACAAAGGGACAGGAACATCTGTGTTGGGGTAAAAGTATTTTTTAATTATTTCTAATACATTTCAAAATACACTGTCCTACAAATTATTAACAAAGGAAATGAAAATATAAATAATACCAACATTCTTCAGAATCAAATGTACATGTGCACATGTGCAACTACATGCCAATCTAAAGCAATTTAAAATATTTCAATAATCCAAAGAGCCCACATTGCTCATATTTAAGACTTTATGGAACTCAAATTGTTCATATTCTCTTCAAACCAGACCTATCAAAACTTTAGAGATGGTTCTTCCAACATTTAGTTCTCTTTTGCCAAAACAAATTTACAAAGAAACTTGAAACACTTCATATTGAAGTCTTCAAATTTTCATTACCCACTGTACTCAGCTTACCTTTTGATGGACAGGGGAAAATCCAACCTGTTAAAAAGTATTGTTTCAATGTATTATAGCAGGAATTTGATGAGATTGGTAAGTAGACTTTCAATTTCCAAATCTTGATTCTCACTTTCTTAGAAATATTAATCCCCATGGTACCATTGATACTTCTGTACTTATAACCAAAATTTACATATTCAACAGATACTTCTTTTGGTTCATAAATAGCACTCCTAAATTACAAAGCTGTTCTTTCAAATTTATGGAGCTGTTCTTACACATTTATGGAGACCAGATCCTGAGATTTCATATTAGCCGACATGTTGAAGTTCAGCTACTGCTTTTTCATATCTTTATTGAATAAGAAGTGGCTTTGAATGACTATGCTACTAGTTTTGGAAAACCTTTTTTTTACAATCTGCACTTATCTTCATTTTTTGTTTTGTGCTCAATATAACATAGGATCTTTAGTAAAGTAGGATTCTATTCTGAGTACCTAATCTTCCAGATATTATTCTAGGGAGTTCCCTCCCAGAGTTGGTGGGGCTATAATTGTTGAACACCTTTTGAGGGAATTGTGAATATAACAGACAAAAAGAGTGCGTTAAGCGTTGCACAGATCTGATGTCAGACTGCATTCTGAGATGCACAGTACACATTGCTGTGAATGAAAAATGGTCTTTGGTCATGTCACAGAGACAGATTACCCTAGCCGCTCCTGCGCTAAAATTTGAAAAAAAAATGGTCTTGGTAAAGGATAGAGCTCCACAGAAATAAAAGTGGGGTCAGCTTGGGTAAAGAACAGGATTTTCTGTCACCCCAAGAGTCTGCGATTAATATATTGAAATCTCCAAGAAACTGGAAAATGTAGGTAATTGAAGCAAAAGAAGGTTGGCTTCAGGAAGCTTCTGTTTCTTTGAAAACAGATAAATACATATAGTCATGAATTTGTTCAGTTTTTGATGTTACTTTGGTGTGTTGAGCTCAATCTAATGTCTTTTATTACTCTGTGTAAGTTATGGGATTGGGTACAGTCAAATTTCAAGCTGTATTTATGAAGGTAGAATTTTTATTTAGAAACTTCTTGTGATCTGTAGTAATAATTTAATAATAATAACCTGCCAAGTATTCCTGTTCAGAGATTTGGCAGAGAATGCATCATTTGTAGCACATTGGTGCCACCTTGTGGATTTTTTTACATTTTTCTTTTCTAACAAAAATTTTAGTTGGTGTTTTGACTATGGCCTAGGTAGATCTATGTGGAGAACTAATGTTTTAACTTAGGCAATTTCCTCCATGATTCATTGGGATATAAGAAGGAGAGATAACTCCCAGTAAGTCTTGAAAGAAGCTACTCTTTTAGATAGATCAGATCAGGAAAGAGACACCATGGGGAAAACAGATAGATGGATGGATGGATGGATGGATAGATAGATAGATAGATAGATAGATAGATAGATAGATAGATAGATAGATAGATAGATAGATAGATAGATAGATAGATAGATTTGAATTGAATTGAATTGAATTGAATTTCAGAACCCTGCATATTAATTCTGAACATTATCTTGCTTCCTAGGACTTAAAAAACATTTCTGTTTTCTTTTCCTATATAACAACTTGCTTGTTTCCTTCAAGGCTGATTCTCCCTGATTCTCTACAATCTGCAATTCATCTTTTTCACATTGGATGCGTTACATTTTGATATTTGCAGTTAGAAAATTACTTTCATATTTTCTTTTAATAAAGCTTGATTTCTGCTTTATCTCCCAAAGTGGTGGAAGTAAGCTCTCCACTCATAATGTTCTGGCACTGTTGAAATTAGTTTACTTTTTTTTTTTCAATTTGGTCTTCTAATTGTCAGAAGGGGTGCACAGTTTGAAAACCTTCACTCTCATACACTTAAGAGTTAGAGTATAGATAGTAAGTAAGATGGTCCCTAGAAAATACTTGGTAGCAGCAGAAACTACCCAGCTGCTGCCTCAAAGTAGTAGGCTGCTTCCTCAAAGTAGTAGGCTGCTTCCTCAAAGTAGTAGGCAGAAGCACCAAACAGGCTTTGGGGAGTGAAGATTTGAGACTTCCAGCCATCTACTATTTGGGCCTCAGCAATTTATTACAGGTAGTCCTCAACTTGCGACCACAATTCAGCCCAACATTTCTTTTGCTAAGTGAGACACTAGTTAAGTGAATTTTGCCCCTTTTTACAACCTTTCATGCCACAGTTGTTAAGTGAATCACTGCAGGTATTAATAACCTGGTTGTTAAGTGAATCTGGCTTCCCCATTGACTTTGCTTGTCAGAAGGTCACAAAAGGGGGATAACATGACCCCAGGTCATAAATATGAGTCAGTTGCCAAGCATCTTGAATTATGATGATATGGCCTTGGGGATGCTACAATGGTCGTAAGTGTGAAAAATAGTCATAACTCACATTTTTCAGTGCCATCACTTCGAATAGTCACTAAATCAGTGGTTCCCAAAGTGAGTGCCTTAGGGGAGCGCTAAGAGGCAAGGGGGCCGGCAAGGGGGCACTGGAAGTGGGTCCCTCGCAGGGCGCAATTCAGGGATGGGATTCTACCGGTTCATTACCGTTCCCGGTAGTTTGGAGAACCGGTAAAACGGGCCCCTGGCTGGCTCTGCTTCTCTCCGCCCGCTCCTCCATTCCCTGCCCAGTCAGTCCTTATTGCACATGCGTGACATCATTTGCATGCACAACAATCACTGATGGCCACAATGGTGCGTTGGAGAAGCAGAGCAAGCAAAGCTGGAGGTCAGTAATTTTCACTGCAAAAGCATCCAGACGCTGTGTAGGTTTTTTCGGTGCAGCTGGAGTCCAGCCGCACTGAAAAAAACGTGGCGTTTGGAGTTTTTTGCTCCAGCTTTGCTTTGCTTCTCCAATGTGCCAGTGCCGCCGCGTTCTAGACACCGGCCATGCAGGCTCACCCCATTGACTGCTGCAGCACTCCACTCGGACTTGCTTGGGCAAGTCCCTCCGGTGCAGTGGGCTCAATGGGGTGGACCTGCGGGGTTGGCGCCTAGAATATGGCTGCAGCGGTGCGTTGGAGGAGCAGAGCAAAGCCAGAGGTTGGGAATTTTCACTGCAAAAAACCTCCAGCTGTGTGGGGTTTTTTTGGTGCGCCTGCAGTTCAACCGCAATGAAAAAAAAAACACGGCAGCTGCAGGCATTTGTGACAAGGGCAACATGGGCTGGTGGGGAGCTCAGTGACAACAATGGCTCAGCCCTGGTTTGCTTTCCCTGGCAGCCAGCCGTGGGAGGAAGGTAAAGTCTCGGCCGTGGGGACGATGAAAGAGGGCGGTCGTGCGGGAGGAAACGGGGAGATTAAGGGCCGGGGCCTCTGAAAGGGGAAACAGAGTGATGCAGGATTAGCCCAGGCCTTTGACAGATTAGACCACACCTGCCTGGGCAGAAAATAGGTAGATAGGTTAAGGAAGGGATAGAGAGAGAGGGAATGAGAGAGAGAGAGAGAAAAGAAAGAGAGAGGGAAAAAGAAAGAAAAAAGAGAGAAGGAACGAGAAAGAGAAAAAAGAGGGAAAGAGAAAGAGAGAGAAAAGAAAGGGAGTGAAAGAGAAAGGGAAAGAGAGGGAAACAGAAGGAACAGACAAGAAAGTAAAGAAAGAAAAACGGAGAGAGAAAGGAAGAAAGGGGATAGACAAAGGGGGGATGGAAGGAAGGGACAAAGAAAGAGGGAAAGAGAAAGAGAAAGAGGGAATGAGAGAAAGAAAGAGGGAGGGAGGAAAAAGTGAATGGGATATGGAGGGTGGGAGGGAGAGAGAGAAAGAAAGAGGGAAAAAGAGGGAAGGAAAAAACAAGAAAGAAAAGAAAGAAAAGGGAAAGAAAAAGGAAGAGAAAGGAAGAAAAAGGATTGACAAAGAAAGAGGGGGGATGGAAGGAAGGGACAGAAAGAAAGAGAGAAAGAAAGAAAGAAAGAAAGAAAGAAAGAAAGAAAGAAGAAGGAAGGAAGGAAGGAAGGAAGGAAGGAAGGAAGGAAGGAAGGAAGGAAGGAAGGAAGGAAGGAAGGAAGGTAGGAGAAAGTGAATGAGATATCTAGTCCAACCACCTGCTTCAGCAGGGTTAGAAGGGAGTGTGTGTGTGCATGGCTGTCAAAACTTCAAAAACAGGTCAAGTAGCTCTGGGGAGGTAAGTCATAAATTAGAACACTTACTAAGCAACCGGCCATTAAGCGAGGACCACTTATATTTGGTTTGCCACTCACATGCCCATGCCCACCCAGTCACAAGATGACCAAACCACACCCATCTGGTCATGTGACCACCAAACCACTCCCATCCAGCAAGCCATGCCCACCCAGTCACATGACCACCAAGCCACATCCACAAATTAGGCCACGACCACAGAACAGTTGTTAAATCTGAATCCCACCTCTGGGTGGTTGGGACTGAGGATGAGTTTGTAGCACCAAGGGGGGCAGTGGATTGAAAAGGTTTGGGAACCATTGCACTAAATGAACTGTTGTAAGTTGAGGTCTACCTGTACAGCACTCTGTAAAAAAATCTAGCCCTCCAAAGTTAGATTAATTTTTCTAGTTGGAAAAGGGGGTAATAAAAGATCAAACTAACCTCTACTTACATGCCCACAACATTCCCTCAAACTAAAAAAAATTAAATGGGGGGAGGGGTGGCAAATTTGATTTGATCCTATCTTCCATAATGATGTCACATTATTATTACCATGTTCTCTTGTAGTCCTTGGGAATGTCAAAAACTATTGTGGTATCCAAACAGACAAAAATGGCTCATTCAGTAACTCGCTTTAACTTTGCTTTATGCTACATTGATTGATATTTCAAGGAATTCCTTGGTATCCATATCACCTGTTTACAATACGGACCTTTTTAAAGCACCAGGTGCAAGAACACGTGTATTACATTGGATCACCTAATTCAACTTCCAGTTTCCATGAAATCAGGCAAATGCATATTGGAAATGGACAAACAAGACTATGAAGGCAACTATTCTTCTCTAGCACTTGACCTTCTAACATAAAGAACAGAAAAGATTGAAGGGTTTAATATTTGTTTCATTTATTTTATATCATCATGTGAAATTAAATTATGGAACTTATGCACACCTATGCATATTATATGGAAATACTATAGAATTATATCTTGTACGTTTTAGTTATAATTTTCCCCCAATTCTTCCTGACTATAAGAAAAGCACTCAGATATCAGCATATTATGATATATTGGAGTTCCTGATTTGAGAAAAGTATATAGGAATATGTAAAATCAACTTTTTTCTTTATTTTCCTCAATTCTTGATTACTATAAGAAATGCAATCAAGTACCAACATATTAAGATACATTAGAGTTCCTGATTTGGAATATATTAGGCTATGTATGTATGTATGTGTGTATGTATGTATGTATGTATGTATGTATGTATGTATGTATGTATGATTAATGAAAACCTATCCTATTTGTTGCAATCAGCTGCAAGAATTATATACTTTGATCTGTGAGTTTTTTGTTTAATGGATAAGAGCAAATTATAAAGGTTAATACTGCATGTTAACTAACACCAATAATTAATACACTCTCCCATTTAGTCAATCCATTGATACATAGTCCACTGCTTGATTTGGACAATGAAGTTCGCCCATCTTCACTTGGCCATCTCAGTCGGAGTGCCTCATTGAAAAGAGGCAGTAGCACTCAGTCCAGTCGTGATGAAAGTAAGTCCAGTTGTGATCATATTACAGTTTTATGTGTTGGATTTCCTTTCCATTCTGCAAATCATGAAAGAATAATTTGCCTTGCTGGTACAGTAGAACCTCTGGTCATGACCATAATTCAATTCATAACTTTGGTCACAACCCAATTTGGTCGTGACCCAAACCTAATTTTGGAAATTTGGTGCTTACAAAAAAAAAATGGAATTTTTTGGTTGGAACCCAATTTGATTGTGGTCATAAATGTTTGGGACTAGAGTTCTACTGTGTAATGCATTGAGTAAACTTTGAATTACTAATTAGGAGTCCCCAGTTGAATGTCTGTTTTCATTATCTCATTATGTAATCTTAATTTGGCTTAGGATAGATAGCTGTATTTAAGTATATTGACATCAGATTTTAAATGAGCAGCTAATTGGATTAATTTATTTTGAATCTCAAATGTCAGTCAATTAAACTCTTTCTATGAATGCTTCTGTGATGCTTACATTTGTTAAGTGAAGCAGTGTGGTGCCAAGTCTTATTCAACATTATTTAACATATTTATTTCTTTAGCATTTATGAATTACCACTCTTGATGTCAATCACAAGTATAATTCCTTTTTAACAATTTTCTAGTAATGAATTTGCATCTTGTATTGTACCTTTTTCAGATTGGCGATTTAAAACTCCTCAGCAAGTAGCATTTGTCGAAAAGTTAACTAAACTTGTAGTAAGCCAGCTTCCCAACTTCTGGAAACTTTGGATTTCTTATGTGAATGGAAGCTTATTTAGTGAGGTATGAGTATTTACATTGGGTACTTAGACAAAACGCAGTTTATGGGGAATATAAAGTAGTCTTTGGGTTATTCAAACATTCTTTTGCTTAAATATCAAGTGTGATTTAATCTCTTAATTTCTCTATTGTCTTCATAAATGACCAACTGGCCAGAGAACTGGGGGGAGGGGGGGGATCATTCTTTGCCTTCTTGTGAACCTGTTCGTTGCAGTAGCTGAATTTAGAGTAAGAATGGAAGTGTTTCTCAGATTCAAACTTCTATAACACTCACTAGGTGCCCATAATCTAATCAGCATCCCTTCACCTAACATTGAATTAGGAATTACAGAGAGATTGAGATATGAGAAGGAAAGTAGAATATAAATATATTATTGGTCCTTTACAGTGGGGGTCTTCAAACTTGACAGCTTTAAGACTTGTGGACTTCAACTCCCAGAATCCCTCTTCCAGTCATGTTAGCTCAGGAATTCTGGGAGTTGAAGTCCACAAGTCTTGCTAAATTTGAAGACTTTTGCTTTATAGATTGCTTCTGCTATTCCTTCTGCATCAAAAATGATACTGTTAAGCAGCTTCCAGGGTTCAACACTCTTAAGTTGTTAAGAGTTAGTACTAACTATTACTATTGCTCTCCTTCTCACCCTGTGTACTAGGCCCCTCCCTTATTACTAATCTGCCAGCATTTATACAATCACCTGGATACAGGGCTTCAAGGATTGTATTGAAAGAACCCAGGCTGTCTTTCTTAGAAGATTTCTGGGTTTTCGTCCTTGTGTTGGTTTTGCTCTGATGTACCTGGAACTGGGCACTCAATCAGTCGAATGTATGGCGTGGATTAACACCTTTAAATTGTGGTTTCGGGTGCTCTTTCTGGCAGTTCCTGGTAGCTACCTCTCCCTGGCATTTGCTGACTCTCATATTTCTCGTTGGGAGAGGCAGCTGATGAAGAAATTACACCTGCTAGGTTTTACGGGGGATGCCCTGGGAGATTATGGCCTTAAGGACACCCAATTTAGGGTAGTCCAATGGCTTGTGGACATTGACTTGCAATATCTACGAGCCAGAGCTAACAAAACTTGTTCCCCTCTGATCTTCAGCCAATTTAATAATTACGGACTGAGGATGGCTTCCTATTTTTACATTCTAACCATTCCCAAGTATAGAAGAGCTTTCTCCCTAGCTCGCTTGAATGTCTTGCCCTCAGCACTACTGGATGGGCGATTTAAGAGGCTCCCGATTAACGAGCAGCTATGCCCCTGTGACAGAGCTGAGGCTGAAATTGTGGAGCATGTCCTTTTATATTGTCCTATGTATAATGCAGGTAGATCTAAGTTATCGTCTCTCCTTGGAACAGACCCTTCTAGACCCATTGTTAGCAATTTGTTCTTACATTGTTTAGGGGATGGCTCCTCATACATTACTTCTCAGCTTTCCTTTTTTTTTTAAGAGCTGTAACCATCAGAGGAGAACACTGTAATTCCCCTTAGTCAAGTTTTTGGTGACCAATTGTTCATGATTAATTTTCCCATGTTCTTCTTTTGTTGTACTTGTGTTTTGGTCTGTGACAGCAAATAAAGTAGTAGTAGTAGTAGTAGTAATAATAATAATAATAATACCTAAATAATGATCACTGCTCTTCCCAGCCATTTCTATCGAGTGTTGAGAGTTGAATGATAGTTGCACAGCAGCAAATACAAATTAACTGCTTTTTCTACTATGCTTCTGTCTCATTGGTGAACACTTGGGGGTAAGGAAATTAGAAGGTGACTGCTTTTTATCTCCAATTCTTTTATATCCAGGCTTAAGTTCAATATTCAAGCTTGGAAGTAGTGCAAACATATATAAATGCTGCATTCCATTTTGGCCAGCTGTTTCTCATGCTTGTGTTACTTTAAAAGTAAGAAGCCAGTTGAACACAGACATAATGATTCTCATAAAAGTTGTGTTCAAAACCCACATAGGATATAATTTAGTCATGAAAGTAATGAGCAATCATGGAAAAAAAAACAGTAATAAAGAAGCTGAATGACTTAGTCTCACTACTCATAAAGATTACATGCATATTTTTTTTTAAAAATCAGTTAAGGATTGCCATAGTTTTACCAGGTTTAGAAAGTTAGTAACTGAAGTGAAGAGACTTGTTTATATATGTGGTACATGTGCAAGATGTAACCGTTGGGCTTACCTCACAAATTTCTACAGGAAGGGGTTAACATATTCAACAAAATTAAAGTGGGAAGTGGGGAAATATTTTGGTGAATATATTTATAGTTTTCATAGATTCTGTAGATCTTAAAGGAAACAGAGATCATCTAATCTAATCCCATATTTTAAAAAAACAAGAATTTAACCAGTCCCATTCTCCCTTGATTCCCCTAATTAATGACCCTGGGGTCTAGCTTTTGTAACACAATCAGGAATTCACCAAACTAGAGAATTTTTAGATATTCAAAATGTACAGACATGGATTCCTTTGCTCAGATAAACATTTCTAGATGGAAGAGGATCTTCTTTGGTTCATTCTTAATAGGCAGACTGCATTTAGTTCTTTGGAAGGCTGAAAGGATGGTTATAATGTATATTAAAACAATATTTTAATATACTTTGAATTTATTGAGTGTACTTGAATATGGTATTGCAATCTCATTTTTAGTAGTATATAGTAGGAACACTGTTTTGGTACTAAAAAGGTTAAAATATCAGTTAAAATATTTTTATTTCTGCTAATGTTCTCTGTTAATTTATTAAAGCATGCTAGAATTTTAATTTAATCCAGTTTCCACTTGCTGCAATATCCTTACAGTAATTAGACTCTTCTGTATTTACTAAAATTGAATACATAGAATAGTTCATGTGTTCCTGATAATACTAATGTAGTAAGATGGACATCTCTTTTTCTTTTATAAGACTGCTGAAAAATCTGGCCAAATGGAAAGATCAAAGAAGAATGCTAGGCAGAGGCAAAATGATTTCAAGGTAAAGAAACAGACGTCCATTTATTAGATGGTTTTGGAAATCAGAAGTGATTTTAAATATTTTTAAGCCAGGAGTGAGCCTTGTGCATTAACATTAACTGCATTTGAATACAATGGCCCTGTAGGGCTTAACCTCAAAGGATGTGGAAAAGCCTGGGGGGAATTGATGAAGCCAGGATCCAGGACCCAGCAGAACAAGTGAAAAAAAAACAACCTGTCCCTTGCTGTTTGGATACTTGCAATCCAGATTCCAATGAGGACTTCCCCAAACACCTTCTATATTCACTGAGTGATGACAGCAGGTAAAGATTTAGGCTAAAAAGTGCAGAAACGTTGACAGTATAGAGCAGGGCTGTCAAACTCCTGGCTCACGGGCCGGATGTGTCACATGCTGGCCACACCCAGTTTAGTGAAGGAGGGGAAGTCCCGATATGTCACATGATTCCGCCATGATGATGTGAGTTTGACATCCCTGGTATAGTCTGAAGGCTGGTTGTAATGATAATCTACTGAGCAAATCCTGTTGTTCCCAGATACACAGGGAATCTGTATTGAGCTTTATAGCATAGGCTTGAAACCTTCAGTACCATTCTGGTTAATGGGACAAAACACAACGTTGGATGTGTCTTCATGTAATGTGCTCCTATAAAGCCCTTCTCTTGTTCCCTAGACTTAATTTGTACCTTGGCCTCATTGGTTCCTGGAACCCTATTATGAATGAGTATTTTGGGGTTAACTTTTGCTGATACAAATCCTGTCTCTGTTTCACTTCCTGGCTACTGGCAGTTGTCTGATTAGAATGAAAACTTAGCAAAAATAATCTCCCAGCAAAAAACTCTTCTGTGGTAACAGGACATTTAATCAGATTGACTAATATTAGATTGGCTAATTAAAAGAAAACTACCTTCCACGCATTCAGTTATTCAAATTGCTACCTTCACCCAAGTCCTGATAGAACTTAATGAACTGTTTTATCAAAGAGAATGTTCCTTTGTTTTAATATACAATGGTTTATGTACAACTATCATTGGCTCAACATGATGTCTTTCTTTTTCTGTCCTAGATGATGATTCAGCAAGTGATGCAATCACAGGTCAAACTGATACGTGGTGCTCTGCTTCCATTCAGCCTTGAAGAAAATGAACTAAAAGAATATGGTGGCTGGGACTTGAAACCTGAGCTTTCTAGTCAGTGGTTACCCCATGTCATTCAAACTGTTAGGTTAGTTTTATCTTAAATCAATTATCAGTTTTGGTTTCTTTCAGCAAGCCCCATCTATTCTGAACCAGTTTTGAATATTCTGTATGACCCAAATAATTTGGAGTTTATGAAACTACAGATCTGATTGAGACAAAGGACTCACAAAAATAGGATGATCGCAGAATTGGAAAAAGACATTTAGGCATTTGTGTCCAATCTCCTGCTCAATTCTGGAATCAAAGTTAAATCTTCTCACAAACCTCTTGAATACATCCATTGAAGATTGACTACTGTCAACTTTAAATTCCCATACAGTCAAGTATTCCAGCATTTCCTTCCAAAGTTCTCACCTTATACTTGAGACAAGGAAGTCTCAAAAAAACAGAGTTTAAAAATTGCAGACTGTCAACATCTACTCAAGACTAAATGGTAAAGGTGGCCAACCCAAAAATATGATAAAAATTATGAGAATTTGGGAACTACTTGAAAGTATGGTCCATCCTGCTCTCAGCAAAAGTTGGTTTTTAGTGCTGTAATGCAGTTATGGCAGAAAGCAAAAGTTTGTGCACTCAAAACATTAGGGTTTTCACTGCTAAATTACTTGAAACTAAATCATAATATGCACTCATAGGAGGAAAAGGTATGAATATCTCCAGAGTCTGAGGGTGAAGTTACTGGTACCATGTTAGCCTGCTGACAAGATAATGATACTGTACTGTTTATCTATACATGGGGAGAGCTGTGTCATAAAGAAAGTGGCCATTTTCAGGCCTAGATTTCACTTAACGCTGCTGTTGTGCTTTTACTTGTATCCTATTTTTTTGAGTTACAATTGTATTAAATATCATTGGGACTTTTCCTAGGCATATGCCATTGCTGAAAGAAAGGGCTCCACTGGAGAAGTACTTAGATGATTTTTTTTTTCATATTCACACACGTATTACACATCCCATCTGAGGATACTTTGACATCTGAATCACATAGTAAATAAGTGGGACTCATTATAAATTACTTTCTTTTTTTTGGCTTTCTAGGCTTAGCTATGAATCTCTTACTGCACTTGAAATACCAAACGATATGCTTCAAATCATCCAGGATCTCATTTTTGACCTGAGAGTCCGTTGTATAATGATTACATTGCAACATACAGCTGAAGGTTGTAATTGTTGTTTTGAAAAAATTCTTATTAGTGATGATCTCTTACTGTTCTTTTTTTAATTATCTGTGATTTTATTTTCACATACAGATAGTCCTTGCTTACTGATCACATTTGGGACCATCATCTCCATCACTAAGTGTAAAGTGGGTTGTAAAATGAAACATCGTGTGACTGCCCACCTTACAGTGTCAGTCCCAGTTGCAGTTGTTAAGTGAATCACCATGGTGGTTAAGTGCAAGGTCATGTGACTGCAGCCTGCAACTTCCTGCCAACTTGCCTGTTGACTTTGCTTGTTGGAAGCCAGCTGTGATAGTTGCAGTGATCGATTCCTGAATGCTGCATCTCTTACAATTGCATACCAATTGCCAAGCACATGAATTGTGATCATATTATTTGTGGGCAGACTGCAGCTGCTCCCAAGTTTGAGGATTGGTTTGTAAATCTCATTTGGCACCAAATGACTTTTGAAAAGTCACTGAACGAGTAGTCAGTAAGCAAGAACTACCTGCTACCTCTGAATTTACCTTACTGATAAGTTCTGTTTTATAGTTTTTAGTTAAAGAATATGTAGAATATGGAAATGGTTCATTTCAATAATTGTTTTGCCTCTTACAAACATTTCATTTGATGAAAAGAAGGATTGGGGGTGACATGATAGCAGTCTTCCATATCTCAGGGGCTGCCATAAAGACGAGGGAGTCAAACTATTTTCCAAAGCACCTGAGGGCAGGACAAGAAGCAATGGATGGAAACTAATCAAGGAAAGAAGTAACTAAGGAGAAATTTCCTGACAGTTACAACAATTAATCGGTGGATCAACTTGCCTCCAGAAGTTGTAAATACTCCAACACTGGAAGTTTTAAAAAGAGATTGGATAACCATTTGTCTGAAGTAGTGTAGGGTTTCCTGCCAAAGCAGGACGTTGGACTAGAAGACCTCCAAGGTCCCTCCCCACTCTTCTATTTTCAAGTACAATGAACAAAGTACATTATTATTATTTGATTTTTATTCTGCCTGTTTATAGATAACTCAAAGTGATGAACGTAACTAGGATATTATAACAATTAATGAATCTTTCCAATATAGGTTGAGTTTTCTTGCTTTGCTTGCAGTAGGCTCAATGTATAAAAGCTGTTGCCATTATTTTTTAATATAACATTGACAACATTCTTAAGTGACAAATCATTTCAGTTCGTAATGTAGGTTTATGCTATGCTGAAGATAACAGTTTTGACATTATTGCTTTTTTACAGATGTGAAAAAATTGGCTGAGAAGGAAGATTGGATTGTTGATAATGAAAGCTTGACCAGTTTGGTGGGTAAATTACCATTTTTTTCCAAATATTGGTGTTATATCGTATAATGTTAAATTTGGGTTAGCATGTCTGAAAAGTGAATATGGGGAAAAAAATCCAAGTGCCGTCTATTTAAAAAGACCAATCTAATGGCAGTACTAGAAGTTGTAGTCTCAGAGGAACCAGATCTGAAGGAACAGGAGGACTTCACAGGAGTGAAGAGTTATACTGAGACTGAAAAAAGCTGGAATCAAGTCCCCATTCACCTTTACAAACTATTTTTTTTCTCATGATTAATCACAACTTTTAACCTAAATCACAGAATTGTTAAAGGGAATAGAAAAGTGTGCATTCTCACTGAATTTGTAGAATATATTTTATAATAGGATTGCAACTAATGAGCACTTTTTATGAAAAATGATTGATGAAAGTTGCCCTTAATGTAATCCCCTTTAAATATATTGGTTCTGCTGGATGTAGAATTCTGAAAAATAAAGGGCACCATATTGGAAAAAGCTTGTTAGATTATTTCAGCGATCTCGGTGACATTATATTATTAGATTTATGCACAGTTTTAGATATACTATGGTGTACTTGAACACTAATAAGTAGTAGACAAACATGAATTCTTCATTCTTAAATGGACAAATAGTTGAAAGTATAATTAATTAAAAATGATAAAGTGATTTTGTAAGTCATTTAAAAAATTATAAGTAATAAGTAATTTTATAAGTAATCTACAGTTTCCTTTTTCTCCTTTTAGCCATCACAGTTTGAACAATGTGTTATACATTCTATCCAGTCACTTAAAGGAGTTTTGGACTGTAAACCTGGGGAGACTAGCGTAAGTAATGTTTAATACACCTCTTTTGTTCCATTTAATAATACAATGGACATAGAAATCATTTAAATTTCTTTGCCATTAAAATAATGAATTCGTTTCCTACCAATTTCCCAATAAATGTATCAATGCTATACAACCATTTCTTGTTTAGTGACTACCACAGTTAGCAATCATTCAAAAATACAATGGTAAATGCGCACATTTATGACCCAGTTTTGTGTACATGACAACAACACACACCTCACCGAGAGTAATGCTGGCATAACTGTGTGAAATAACTTTATCAAAATAAAGTGACAGCAACTAGTGATTTTCACAGTGTCTCTTGCTCTCAGTCACTTGATCATTTGACAACCATTTCGCTTAATGACCTTGTCACTGGAGTGGAACTTTGTTGCTAAATGAGAAGCGAGTGTCATTATTAATGATATGAGAGTAGTAGCTCCAATATTAATTGCAATAAAAAGATTAGGTGTCTTGGGTATACTATATATCAAGATAGAATAATTCATAAAAATAACATCTGAATTTTTAATTTTAAAAAATTGATGATAAAATTTTTGCTTGAGTTCAGAATCTGAATGACTGATAATAGCCCTTTGATATAATAATGATTCACCTAAGTGCTCTGTTTAGAATTACTTGCTTTCTATTAAGAAAAAAATGCACAAACTAGAAGTGATAGCATTTAGTCTTTAGCATCATCAGTTTGCTTTCTGATGAATAATTGTTTTATGACTGATAGTTCAACTTAAAGCAGCACTTTTGTACAAAAATCCGTAATACATTCTGCAAATTTCCAGCTGATTTTTGTTTTATTATAAGATTCATTCCCATTTAAAATATGAATGTTTATGCATTATTTCAAGATTACATTGTTAACCCTTCTGCATACTTAATTTGACCCCCTCAGTTGTCAGTTGCACAGTTATTATAAGCGATAGAAATTCTTCTTCTTTCAGATACCGGTCTTCGTGCTTAAATCATTAATTTCATTAGTAGCTAAATCATGTAAAGCGTAAGTTATTTTTAAAGAAAAAATAACCAAATACTAGGACAGCACTGCATTAGGCAAAACTCATAGATCACAAAAATATTCAAGCTTTCAGATAGTCTCAGAAATGCAGTAGCAAACTAAAAGAATGCAGTTTATATGATTTATGCTACAAAAATAACTTTGTGTGTGCACGGTATGCATGTATATATTTATAGAGAAAGAGATACCAACCAACACTCAATCCATGAAAATTGTCCGTGATTTAATCAGAATGTAAATAATTTCATAAAATCATGGAATTATGTCCATTAAACTTGCTAGATCAGTATAACATAATCTCTATTGTTAACCATTTCAACTGCAAAAAACAGAATTTTAAGGTACATTTTGCAGGTGAAACTCTACTCATATAATGTTAAACAATTACACATTCAGTAAACATTTACCTTTTTTGCAAAGTAGAATTAAGATGATAATCCATTCTTCAAAATTAGTGTTTGATTCCAAAACTATTTCAAAATGAGAAATCACACTAAAATAAAATGAGCTAACTGTTGCAGAAAATAGATCAAGCCACAGTAGCAATTACAGTATACGATCAAAGCACTCAGATTCCTATATGTTCTCTTTCGCTACAACTTGAAGAGAAAACTAGCTTTTGGCATGCTTAATTGATTTATTTTGGAAGAGAATTAACATACTGTACATATTTTCATTGATTATCTACACAGGTGTATACTTGTCATCCAATAATCAATGCCTTGTAAAACATTCATAAGATCAGACTCCTTCTGGGTCTGTGTAGCAAAATACTTGAAAGATGTCATAAGAAATTAAATCTAGCTTCTGGTCATTGCTACTTTTAGTCCCTATTTAGAGAGTGCATTGTGTAGCTGCAGGTTGTTAGTTGAGAGCAAGACAAATGTACAGGAAATGCATGGCTTTTTCATATGAAGCCATTTCACTCAGTTGTTCCAATAATTGTTTTTCTTTAGATTTTTCAGCAGACAAAAATACAGGAAGATGTGTGCCATCTGAGCATTAATATCATGCAGGTAATGTATGATCAAGGATCTAAATTAATAGGGTCTTCCATCCTTCCGAGGTTGATAAAATGAGGACCCAGATTGTTGGGCTGTAAAGCACAGATTGTTGGGCTGTAAAGCACTGTGAAGCTGTATATAATAGCTATGGCTATTACTAATAGGTTTATTCAGTTATATGTGCTTGAGAAGTTACTGTTTATAAATATTATCCATTTTGGGGGGGCTACTACTGAAGTTAAAACTGAACTTTAGTATTAACAAATTAGCAACAGAATAACTGAGGAGTTACTTTGAGGTAACACAAGATATCAATCCTCCCCTTTGGTTTAAAAGAAGCTCCAAATCAAATTTTTTCTCAGCTCTTTGTCAACATGCACTCTGCTGTTTCTGTACTTCTTCCATAGACTGTGGAACCTGAATGAAACTTTTCACTATAGATAATAATACAGTTATCTACAATTGTAGAAACAATACAGTTACCTAGAACCCACTACTGAAACGAGGAAAGAAAGCTAATTAGGAGCATTTAGGTTTTTGGTTTTTTTAAATTCATGAAATTGCTAGACAGCTGAGAACAGATCCAAGGTGATGATTTATTTTTTGTTCACTATGTAAACAGCATCTAGCTGATCTTGGCATGCCTAGACAAAAGAAAACAAATAGCAAAGTAATTCTGTTTTTTACCAAGTAGACTATATGGATCAGTCAGCAAAAAAGACCGGAGTGTGGTAGTACTTTTCCCAACTAAAAACATTTTCTTAAAAGGCAGTTGTATAATAGTTATAGTGTCTTTAAAAAAAAAATCACTGTTTGTGGAAACCTGAATGTTAGACCTATGCAGTGCTTGAAATCCATAGCCAGAAAATTTCCTCACAGCATGTAGAGACATGAATGTCTCTGCAATTCCAAGGAAAGGAGCAGATGCTTTAAGGAGCTGCAAACAGCTGCTACAAGGGAACTCCTTGTAGACCAAAGCATCTCTCTGCCTTCAAATCCAAAATACTGTATATTTCTGTTCAGCATTTTTTTTCTTTTTTTTTAAGGCAAAAAACCAAAGTAGAGAGAAGAAAATACTATATTTACAGACATTGTGAAGGCTAACATTTGTATTTGAGATTTAGAGACATACAAAAGAAATATTGGTAGGGGGACAAGAAAGAGGAAGCGATATGACATTTCCTGCTAATTATGCATTTCCATTTTTCTCTTTTTTGTGCCTTTTCTGGTTTGAGGGCAGGGTTAGATGAAATCCATTTAAATATAGGTGGAGAATTGGTGAACTGAAAAAAAAGCTATTAAATATTACATCGTTTGCCTTAGATAGAAAAAACAAAGTAGGGAATACATGTTTCCATCATATGTTCCCATTTCTTTTGCGGGGGACACATGTACACATGCATGTACGCACACATATGCATTTGTATAGGAAAGCAATGATAATCATGTGTTTGGAGGTGTAGTGACAATAAAATATCCACTTGCTTGTAGATTGATGAAACCTTTAAAGCTAAAACTGTTTATTTTATTCAGTTTACTAAGAATAAGAGGTAGAATTAAACACAAATATAAGACAAAGTTCAAATAAAATACTCCGTAGAGATGAAAAAGTTGGAAAATACTAGTTGAACTCCTTATCTTGGTTAGCACTACTTGTAATAAATGATGGTGTCAGATATATTGATTTTATTTCTTTTGCAGGTATTCATTGATTGCCTGGAGCAACTGAGTACAAAACCTGACAGTGATATAGATACTACCCAGTAAGTGAAATAATTTGGTAATGAGTTTTTTTTGACAGTAATTAATTTTACAGTTTGGCAAACTTCCAATTTTCAAGTCATATTTCACCTTAAAATGATTATTAGGAGCACTTTATTCATAGATCACTAATTTTAGAGATTCTACAAACAATCTGTGTCATTTATTTGACACAGCTATAAACAATTTAACAACTTTCACATTGAATCAAACTGACCAAAACATGTTTAGTATATGATGCACACAGTCTATCTTGTTACAGCTTGTGGTTCTTGTTTTCAAAAGGTTGGAAAATTAATTCTTTAAATTAGGCTTGACAAATCATAAACTGTAATTTCCATTTTTATTATATAACTATATATTTAAATTCTCTGCCCAACTCCAGTGAACTCATGTTCTTCGATAGGGGTTCTGTGCAAAGGAAAAATAACCCTACATTAACTTCAGGCATCTTTTTTTTTTTTAAAGTAAAAACTTTTAGCATGGAAGATAAGAGCTTTAGTCTATATATTTAACTGTTGTTGTTTTTTTAAAGAATCCCTGTCAGTTAAACTCATTAAGGTTATTAAACAAATACAAATTTATAAGGCAGATTTATCCTAATGACAAGAAGGGTTAATCACTGACTACTTGCAAAATCCCTTAGTCTTCCAGGTGACATCCCATCATCAGATTTATTTGGAAGCATCCATGAAGATTTAAGTTTATCTGTAGTAAGTATTATTGCTGTTCATTAAACCAAAAATTAAGTAAAATTATCTAAGCAATATGTTGTAATTCATTTAGAAGTATGTTCTATTGTATATTGTACTAATTTTATTTCTTTACAATATGGAAATATTACTAGCACAGCATGTTTTGCAAACTGTAATATAATAGAAATTCTTGGTTGGTTAGCCAAGAATTTAGATGTCTGCTTTATTTAAAAGCTTGCACAAACATTTAAATTGGCTCATAACTCCACATCAGTTGATTAATTTGCATACACAGTTGTACACAAAAGCTTAGGCATCTCTGGTTAAGTTGTCTGTTTCATCAATACCTAAATGAACAGAAGCTAATACAGCCTTTTCATGGTAGAAAGTTAAATGACATCTTCCTGTACATTTGAATCCATGTTGACTATTTATATCCTATCATTTGTTGAATAGGAAAAAAATAAATATGGCAGATGCAGAAATTTGATCCCATTTGCAGTTAATTAGTTCTGCTATTTTCAAAAGTGGAAGATAGTAAAAAATAATTAATTCATTAAGATTAGCTAGCTAGATAAAAGATACTTTGCCAGTGGATAAATACCTTCTTTCCCTCTCCAGTGGTGATTATCTTCTGTCTACTTTGCTTCTTCTAAGCAACATATTTGAAAATGAAAATAAACTACGCTTAAAAGTAGGAGAAAGCTGCAAAAAATCAAAATGCTTTCTGTAATGGAAAATCTGGAAGACCAAGAAAAATCTATGCTAAAAGTGTCACACAACTAGTCAGATCTGCAAAACAGAAGCCATGAATCACTGGAAACAACCTGCTGAAAAGTTTAGCTGACACTGGAGTAATTATCTCTAGGTCCATAGTAAAGCATTATATATACAACCATGATCTAACCTTTTCTCTGAAATCATCACAAAATAAATTATCGAAACTATGGTTTCCCCCTCAGAAAAAAACCATTAAGCCTGAAACATTTGGGAAATATAGTTCTTTGGACTGTTCAACCATTGCCACAGCCACACAAAAATTTGAGGATGGGCAGGAATGTGAAGCATTTGAAGAAAAGACTTCAGTAGAATAGCATTAGAATAGTCCTGTCTTTTGGAGCTTTTCAATGTCCAGGAACACAAGAAAAATTTGTGAAACTAGAAAGAAGAATAGGTTGTAAACATCAACTTGTACATGATAGTATTCGGTACTTGATGAAGAAACCAAAGTTGAAAGGTTAGATATTTCAATAAGACAATAGTCCAAAGCATACTTTAAAATTAATTATGAAGTACTTATAGGAAACAAAAGTGATTGTTTTGAAATGGCTTTCGAATTCCCTATCTTTAAATATTGTTGAAAATCTATGGGAATTTATAACGTATGCAGTACATACAAAGAGAACCAAGTATATTTCTCAGCTAGAAGAGTTATGCAAGGAAGGGGGAGGGATTGTAAAACAACAACAACAACAGCATCCAACTTTCAGTTGGAAACAGGAAATGTTAGGAAGCTATCACTTCCTAAAAAAGGTGTTATAAAGTACTGACTGAAAGATGTCCAGATTGCATTGCCATACTCACTGTTTTCTTCTTTTGATTGGTAAGCAGGTGTGCATTCAAATTTGATGTTTCAAATTTCAAGACACATTTGATAAATGATTCCTGTTATGTTCCTGTATAAGAAAAATGATGCACCTTAAGTAACTGGTGCCTTTTGAATAGTTTTTTACATCAATTCAGTGATGTTGCATACTCTTGTGAATATTTCATGTGTCAAAGGTTCTAGTTTTTCTGGACATATAATAACATTAATAAAGATGTTAAATGTCCTATTTAAGAACTATTTAAACTTTTAACTGGTTAGCATTTGCCTTTTCCTTGTACCATTAGGGCAAATTGCTTGGTATGTGCATTTTCTTCTTAAAGAACTTCCCTTCACTGGATCCTTTTTTGATTTAGGAACGAAGGCTTTTAATTGTCCTCAGTAATTGCTGCTATTTGGAACGTCACACATTCCTTAATCTAGCTGAACACTTCGAGAAGCATGGTTTCCAAGGAGTGGAAAAAATTATTCAAGTAAGTATTTTCTGACTACAGGTGAGCCACATGGTGGTCTAGAGGTGAAGATGCTCACCTCCCACTCAGAAAGTTGGGAGTTCAATCCTAGGCAGTGGCAGATGTTTCTCTTATCAGGGCGCAAAGAAAAAATATTTACTGTGAACTCCACATAGGCATCAGAAAGGGCATCTAGCCAGTAAATGCTCAGTTCAGCTCAGTCGCTCCGAAACAAAGGGGTTAGAGGATCGTAAAAAAAAACCTGACTACAGATATTCAGATGAAGTAAATTAATAAGATTAGAATAACTTACAAAAAATGAAACCATTTTAGAACATTCTCATTTTTTAAATTGTCGTATAAGTGGTCCTCAACTTATAACCAGAGTTGGGACCAAAATTTATGTTGCTAAGCAAGGCAATTGTCATGCCTGATTTTACCATCTTTTTGCCATTGTTGTTAAGTGAATCACTGCAATTGTTGAGCGAATCTGACATCCTCTATTGATTTTGCTTATCAGAAGCCAGCTGGAAAGGTTGCAGATGACATTCACGTGACCCCTAAGACACTGAAACCATAGCCCATACATGCTGATTGCCAAGCAGACAGATTTTGAACATGTGACTATGGGGATGCCAGGACTGGTCATAAGTTGAGGACTACCTGTAATGACTTTGTTTACTTTAATTATATATTTGTGATTTATGTATTTTCATAGAAAAGCAGGATTTACAAATTGTAAAATGAAGCAAGAAATAAATTGATCCCAACTGCTGAAACTTATCAGTCACCTATTTTCAAAATATATTAATTAAGAATGGAAAATCAAAAATTACAAAGTACAATATATTCACAGTTTGGTTCCTCCACACTAATCACATTTAAGTCTGAAGTTTAACCTAGCCTGGGTATATACAGTCTTCAGTACAGGGAACTTCAAGCAAAATATGTATTATGACATTTTTTTGTCTTTAAATAGCAATAGCACTTAGACTTATATTACCGCTTCATAGTGCTTTACAGCTCTCTCTAAGCTGTTTACAGAGTCAGCATATTGCCCCAACTATCTGGGTCCTCATTTTACCGACTTCAGAAGGATGGAAAGCTGAGTCAAACCTTGAGCTAGTGAGATTTGAACTGCTGGCAGCCAGCGGTCAGTAGAAGTAGCTTGCAGTACTCCTTGCACACCCTATTGTCCACTGTATGTCAGTGTCAGAGTTCTGAATACTGTATCCATCTCACTGGAAGAAAAATATACATGGCAGGGCTGTGAACGCTTCAAAAATAATTTGGAAAAAAGAACTTGAGCAAACATAGCATTTATTCACTAGGCAGCCACGTTTTTTTTCTAGCTTTCTCACAAGTTTACAGTGGTACCTTGATAGATTATTTCAAAATCCATCATTCTTAACGCATTTTGATATGAGGATGTTGTCCCAGTATTCAGTCTGTGTTTAGTATTCGATGTTCTGCTATAGGAAGAGGGGGACAGTTGTGGGGAACGGACAGGAAGTCAGCCATACTGGGAATGTTGCTGCAAAAGGGTGTGTGTGTGGCCACCGAGAGTGAACAGGAAGTCAAGCCTGCTGGGAAAGCCATTGAAATGGGAACAGGGACAGTCAGAAAGGTCTTCCCAGGCAAAACAAAGGATTTGTTTGGGACTCATTTTTTCTAATGCCTATTGCAACTCCCAGAATGCCAAGTACCAAGGTACTTTCGAAGTTGAATTAATGATGATGGTGTTTTAATATTTTGATTCATTGAAAAAAGCTAGATCATTTTATTTAAGAATAGATCAGTTCGTGAACATTTCCCTTATTGGATGCCTCTGTCTGTCAAACTGGAATTTAATATTTCCCATTGTGAAGGAATGTGAACCTGACTTTGCCAGTGAAGAAGAAATGAGTGAACTGTTAAGGGAGTGACTTTATTTAAAATGCTTTATGTCACTTTAGTCAATCAAATTTAAGCGGTGTAAGGCTATGACAATTGCTATAACAATTGCTACACCATGCACCTTGCTTTCTGCTTTGCTGGGTATTCTTACATTGGAAAACATTGTCTCTTCCCTGTTGAAAGTTTAAAAAACAGTTTTTCTTGGGTATCATTTTATAGAAGAGAATTACAGGCCCAAAATCACAGTAACAATAAAGAAACGGATAAAAACCTTTGCCGTGTTACTTGTTTTTCCTGTATACTAATATAATTGGAAACCTTTTTTTCATTCAACCAGCTGGAATTTGTGGGGAAATTGTCCAATATTCTGTTCTTGTAACAAGTAACTTTGGCTTATATACAGCCATATGTTTTATATTGATTGACAAAAAATGCAATTAACCTAACTAGTACACTTAAAGGATGTGACATGTAAATTCTTTCTATTAATATTATTAAAGTCACGGTTATATCTCTATTTTAGGTTAGTATGGATTCATTAAAAGAATTAGATCAGCGGCTATTTGAAATATACATTGAGCTAAAGGCTGATCCCATAGTAGGTTCATTGGAACCTGGAATTTATGCTGGTTACTTTGATTGGAAAGATTGTCTTCCTCCAACAGGTAAGTCTTAGTAAATTTTTGGAATAAATAATATGGGTAAGTATGTTTTAACAGTTTCAAATATTCCACATCCCTGAAATCTGTATGGCATTCTTATTACAGTACTAATTATTTGAGACCTCATAGTTCAGTATCTGGACTGACTCATAAGAATCCTGTGCTGATTCATTTTTACACACAAGGATTCACAATACTGCTGTTGGCTGAGTAAACTAGACATGTAACTGTTTCTGCAGACATAAACCCCTTCAGTCAGTTCTGCAACTCTAGGAGTAGAAAGTTATTTAAGATAGGGGGAGGCAGAAATGTGCTAAGGAACCTGAGATCAATAGATTTCCTGATGATTTTAAAGTAAATTAGCAAGAATCTCCCAACTTCCAGTTGTTTAAAAACAGCAAAATTAGATTGCATCTCATGCAGATGCTCAACTTCTCCAGGCTATGATAAAAACAATGGGCCAGTCGGCTAACTGAGTGACGTTTCTGTTTTGAGTGGTACTTCTGAGGGACATTTACAGACTTAATCTGAATATGAGTAGACGCCTTGCATGATCAGGAATTCTAATAATGGGCAGTCCTTGACTTGTGATTATAATAGAGCTGACCCATTGCAATCATAACGTGATGGTTATAAAACAAGTCATCATGTAACCCGCCTGATTTTACAACCTGTTTTGCAGTAATCATTAAGCAAGTCGCCATGGTCATTAAGCAAATGCTGCCGTTGTTAAATGAACCCTTTTTCGCTGTGGCACATTTTTACCGAAAGCCAAAAGTAAATGCCACTATTCATCAAAAACAAAGTAAATCACAGTCACATGCATGGGACTCGGCAAATGCAGATCAGTTGCCAAACACCCCAAAATGTAATCACATGACCACAGAGCGGTGGGAGGGGCCATCATTGGAACTTTGGAACTAGGTTGCAAGTATCTTTTGTGGGGTCATTGTAACGTCAAACAATCAATCAGCCATAAGTAGAGGAGCTAGCTTGTATGTTGCTGTTGTGGTTCGTCGGTAGCAGATGTGGACAGCTGAGGTCTCGGAGAGCGAGGACTCAGGTCAGGGGCCTGCATGTGATGCAGGGATGGGGCCAGGACTATCAGAAAGTGGAATGCTGCCTTCAAAGTTTGTGGAGGCTAGCAACAGTGATGCAGAGGACTCCAAGTGCATGTGCGTGCAGGGCTGCTTGAAGGAAAGAGCAGCTGCAGCAGCATGGGTGACTCGGGAGTAAGGCTGCAAGGTAATGGCCCTTCCCTTAAGAGATAAAAGCCAGCCTGAGAGACCGGGATTCTTTGCAGGAAGCAAAGAAGTTCTTGCCCTTCAAGCCTTGTGGACGTTCGGACTATCCTGATTTGTGTTTAGAGACTTTTTGTTTTGAATATTTCTTGGCAATTTCATCTAGGGTTCTTGGCAGCCTTGCACAACCTTGGCAAGGCTCTTTCTTATCAGAGACAATTAGTTTTATAGCCTTTTAACTGTGAATGAACAGGATTAGCAGAGAAGCATTAAAAGGTTTGCTTTTACCTCTGTTTGGTGTTTGTTTCCTTGGAACAAGGTTTGAGTCAGAACAGTTGCATAGTATTTTTTATTAATTTTTAAATAAACATGAGTTTAAACCTTCCTTCAGACCCCAGCTTCCAACCATGGTTTTGATACCTACCCTGTTACTCTTCCCAAATTTCAGGATTTTTATTTTCATAGTGAATATTTTGATATGTCTTGTTAGAATTTCTGGGCTGTGGTTGCTCACATTGGAGGTTTGAATTTGTATACACAAGCTGGCTCAATATATGGATAATGGAATTCAGGAGGTAATTAGTTTTGTCACATAAGGTATCCCCATATTATATCTATTTTCATTTTATGGATCTTTAGTTTTTAAAAAGTAGAATACTTTCTTTTAAAAGGCAAACCAGAACTCTGCTTTCCCACGTTACACCTAAAAATAAGATTATTAACTATGTTAGAATGAGGCAAAACAGGTTGTGTATGGGTCAGGTATGCAATGGTTGTTTCCGAAGCAAAGCACAACAGGATGATTTGGCTGTATTACATTATATTCCTAATGTAAAGATTATGGCAAGAAGCACTTCAAAATGTTATAACATTTGGCTGAGATTAGAGCTTTTCATTGAAATTCTTCAAAATGTTCTTCAAAATGTTCAAATCACTGTTAACAGGTTAAAAAAAATCATGTTTTCCAGTTCTCTACTTCATTTATAAGCTTATTAGATAAGTCTGATAATTTTAAGCTATATTTAGCTCATGCCAGAAAAAAAATACAGAAAATGTTTTATGTTGCTTTTTCAATATTCACGCTGATGAGTTCATTTGGGTGATAGTTCTTTAAGAGGAATGGAGGAATTTATGAATGACAGGAACATTCATAATAATGTCTAAGAGACAACACGAGTAAAATATTTTGTGTTTATAATAGTAAGATAAAGTTAAAAACTCCTTCAGGATGGCCTCAGCTCATTGACATCTCCATGTTGTTTTTCCTGCAACAATATGGAAATGATTTGCCATTATCTTTTTCTGGGTGTTTTTAACTTTCCAGGGGTCTAGCCTTCGATTCTGGGATTTCCTGATGATCTTCCAGCCAAAATCTGATCCTATTTTTTTTTTCAAGATTGGTTAATATCAGCTAAAAATTACCTCTGAATTCAGATACAAATTTATCCATTGTTCCTGGCATTTCACTGATCATTTATTTCTCTTGGACTTGCTGCAAATGTTCTCACCTAAACTAAAAGCTTTTCTTCCCCCCAAAATATAATCTTTGACCACCATTCTTGAATAAGTTTAAATTGACCTCCACAGAAGTATGCACATTTTCCTGCATTTTATATATAATCTAGAAAATAGATAGGAGATATTATTGCTACTTGATTGCAAACAGTAAATTATTTCACAATTAAAGTAAAACAGCAGATTCTCACATTTATTACTTTGGCCCTCATTTAGCAACTACCTAAGTACCCATTCATAAACATGACAGTAATAAATGGTAATAAAAAACATTTTCTGACCAATGACCTCATATTGCTTATGATAATAAAAACCTTTGATGTGAAACTGATTAAGTCTGGTCAGTTTCAGGCAGCTGGAAAGGGCCAGAATTCTAATCAACTAACTCACACAGCTAGATTTTTTAAAGAGAGAGTGTCACTCCTGAAAAAAACAGTTCAGGAAGCGATTGATTACACTGGTCTATAAGGAGAAAACCTTGGAAATGAAAGTAGCTTAATTTTACCAGGATTGCATCACTAATAAAGGAAAATTAAGTCCTGAGAATTAATTGGCTCCAGTTTCCAAGATACAGCTTCAGGTCAAAATTGGACTGAAATAATTCAAAATTACGAGGGGGGTTGTGCAATTATGCTCCATAATTATTCTGCAAAATGTGATATAGCAATGAGAATGGTGCCACACCTATCGTTATAAATGTATCTGTTTATTGATATAGGTAGCATCTTTCCGTTCATTTCTTGGTTTTTCCTGTAACATTTTCATGCTTTTTGCATGAAAAACTGACAAGCTGTAACATCAGATTAAATGACAAGGTCCCATCTTTCTTCGATATCTAAACTCTGCATTTTGACTTTTCTCTTGTGAACTGCAGTAGGATCATCCCTGGGGAGATTCCAGAAGTAATTGGCAAGCATAGACAGACTCCATTCCCCTTGGTATTTTTTCTCCATGCCTGCGATATCCTGGTGGAATCTCTCCCCAGACTCATCACTCACTGCCCCACAGTTCAAAGGGAAATAGTATAAATGTGAGTGTAAGAAGTGAATTTTCAGTGACATGTTTGCACCAAGTGCTTTATAAGACCTAAGCAAATGTTCATGTTTTTCATAGTCATCTGCCTTGCTATTCTCAAAGTGAAGATAAATTGATACACTTCCATGTGGTACCATTTTCATTGTTCTACCATACTTAGTTGAGAAGTTACGAGGCACTATAATCATTAGACACCTCCCTCCCTTGTAGGCAAATATACTCGCCTGTGTATACATATTTATTGTGAAATATCTTGAAAACCTTAACCAACCAACTTTTAGCACCTGTTTTCTAATTCATCTAATCAAAATATGTAAAATTAACACATTTTATCTCAGAGGTCGATAATTTCCCAAAATTTGTAGACCAGTGTTGTTCAAGCAACTTTCTGCCCTATGAGTGGGCATAAAGGGGGAGAAAATGAGTGAGGCACAGGTACAGCAGAACTTTATCTGATGAGATTACATGTTCACTTAGTGCCCATTTTGCTTAACAGCTGAGTTGTTGTAACCAATTGGGGTCACTTAACAAGGACTACCTGTATGGTCCAGTGCTGAAAAAGCCTCTTTGTCATCTAATTTGATTAATTTGATTAATTTGATTTTAAAAAATCCCATAATTACAAACTGAAACACTGACCTACTCCAATCAAGTGGTTCGATTATTTTCCTTGTTGTTTTGGGGTTTATTACATGTAAACTACTGTGTTGCTCTGTAGAGAACAATGAAAGCATAGAATGATCTGATTGGCTCTCTGACTAGTAATTATTTATGGGGAGGGGGTATATATTTGGCCTTAGTTTTCATGACTTTGTTCAATAAATGAAGATGAGCAGTCCTTTAACTGTTACTTAATAAGCACCCAGTCATCTGACTATCTTGTTTTATGATTAGTTTGAAGGACAAAGCAAATAATATGCAGAGAGAGAAGATTAGTAAGCAAATGATCCAGGTATTTATGGCTATGTTATACAGTATGCTGTCTATATCTTGCTCAAACAATTTGGCATTTTATGGGAACGTTAGAATACATATTTTAAGATAATTGGGCTTCTATTATCTCCGTGGCATTCCAGGTATTTTTGTCAATGTAAATCTTTCTCAAATCAGAGGATTCCCTTTTGCATTTTCTTTAAAAGCTCTAGGATAATATTCATAAAGTTTGAGTGACAAACAAAATAAATTCATAAACCCTACATATCTTCAAGTCCATTTTTCATTTCAAAATAGCTGTCATTTCATCTCGCAAAGACGACGACAGGCCATTATTAGGGCAACCACAGGTTTATGGACATATATCATATTTAAACTTTATTGAAGAAATTGGTATTATAATAATAATAATAATAATAGTCGGCACACTGGGTGCTGTGCCTAAAGACCTAGGCAAGCACTTAAAAACAATTGGCGCTGACAAGATCACCATTCGTCAGCTGCAGAAGCCCAACTTACTGGGATCTGCTCACATAATCCGCCGATACATCACGCAGTCCTAAAACACTTGGGAAGTGTTCGACTAGTGATTTGTGATACGAAACCCAGATGGTTATCTTGTTTGCTGTGTATACTGTCATTTTTGTGTAGTATAGTATAATGATGATGATGATGGTGATGATAATAATAATAAAAAATCACATTTATGCAAAGCAAAGGTATAAATTAAAATTATTCTGTATTGCTCAGATTTTTTCTTAGAAGTCTGGGATAACTGAGGAACTGCCTCCAATTTGTACAGTTTAGTCGTCTGATGAAAGCTTGGTCACTTCTTCTTTATAGCCATTATTGGTCCCCTCAGTGGACTTTCATTGAGAAAATTGGTCTCATTGTTAGCATCAACATTTTTTTCAAGCAAAAATTTATATTTGAATTAATTTTGATTTATATCTTATTTGTAAACTACACCTGATATTCCAGTAGTCAGCGCTCTACATATGTAATTATATAGAAAAATAGTATGTCTTTCTAACCATTTTATTTTTAACATATAAAGGGGGGGAAAACCCTGAGATATAAATAACCTGCTTTCTGAAATTTATTTTTGTCAGGCAGGTAGAGCGCGTGCAAAATTTAGGGGTTAAAAACAGGAAATGTTATTATAGGTGGGTTGTCCTTATGAAGACTTTCCAGAACTTGCCTACACAGTTCACGTTTTCTTCTGACAACAATATCGAAGCAAAATTGAATTATCACTTCTTCAGATCCTTCTATGATTAGTTGGTGGAAGGTTTCCAATAAAAGCAGGAAATTACTCACACTGAAGAGAAAGAAATGAGCTTCTTACATGCAGATGATCATCACTTCCAGCAATTGTTTTTTTCTCTGCTTTAAGTAAGCAATATTTTCTTCATACAAATTAACACATGTTTGAAATTTTAAATTTTAAATTGTAATACAAGATTTCCTATACAGTTAAGTTTGGATTGTGCAGGCTAATAAAAATTTTGTCTCTTTGACAGTATTCTTTACAGAATAAAATCACTATCTTCTTATATTGTAATCAAGGACTTTAAGCATAAATATATCAAGCACTCTATAAATTAATCTGCCTGCTAACTGATAAATGTCAGTTATTACAAATAACTGCTGTTTTTTTTTTTTAAATTCCTTTGGAGTTTTTCATGATCAAAAAACTTTGAAGATGTTGAATAGGGCAACGTAAATGAGATCTGTGCTGGCTTAGATTTGATAAAGAGCTTCCTCTTTCACTTCCCATTGAAACAGCATCCAATTGTAGGGCATTTCACAGAGTTAAATGTGATTTCATTGGAAATAAATGTGGCTTTAATTTCTGTTCCCTCTGACACATGTACTCCACGTATTAGCTGCTCAGGTTCCTATAAGCATCAAAAGTCCCTTCAGTCTTTCAATATGGTTCGGAAGGTGCATATTTATTAATACTGGTTTGCAGATTCCTAATTCCACAGATTTAACAAGTTTTGGCTACATCTTCAGGTTCATGAGGGAGTTCAGCACAGTATAAGTCATTTTATGCCAATAGACAGCTTGTACAATTTTCAGTTGTTAATTTTACACTCTTTTTTTGCAATTGCTTAGAAAGGGGGGTTTTGTTCCCAACTAGACAAGACTTGAAGAGATTGCAAGACTTGAAGAGATTACTTTTAAATTACATTTTTGAAGACATGAATGCATCCTGATTTTACCATCCAAATGTGATTTGAGGGGAGGAAAAGGGCTTAATAAAGAGCACAGTGAAATGTTTTAGAACAGGGGTCTGTTTTAGAACATTGCAATCTAATTCATCTAATGGCAGCATGGAAAAAACTGCCCGGATGGAAAGATTAGTATTATTATTTTTAGAACTATTTCTGTTTCACGTACACTTATATCTAAATGCAGGACTCTGCTTTTTATTTCATTTGTTTTTCTGTTTTCAACACAAAAATGTTTTTATGCTTAAACCATATTATTTGAAACAGACATTTTTCTAGGCAGATACTGACCAGTCACCATTTTCATGCATTCCTGGGTTTCAAATGCTCAAGACCAACTTTGGCTGTCTTGCTCCTTTCCATCCATTCAGCAGCCTTCCAGGGCATAAACACTAATACCGTTCCTGTAAAGTAGTCTGCAGGGCTGTGCATATCTTTGCAGTAGCCTTTTTAGCGACCGTAGTTTGACACGAGTTACTTTCCTTGTGCCATCCCTTTTCTACTGCATTAACTTTGCTGTACTAAACAAAAATGGCCTCTTGGCGCAAGCGTCGCAGAAAATACTTCCCCATCAAAATGAAGCAGCTTCATCTACTTCACTTCAGTGCTTGTGTGAGATTGAACGCTCTTGTCTCCAAGAGGCATTTTGTCTTGTTAAGATGGACCAGCGCTTCAAGGGAGATTAAATCCTAGATGACCAAGTAGCCACTTTATTTCTCCTTAAAAGGATCTGGTCAAAGGAAACATTTGGTTCTGAGATTTCAGTTTCCAGAAATTATTTCAGGGTGGCTCCTTCTCCAGATCCCCAATCGACTGGGGTGATTTGACTTTCCTTTTCTCTAGTCACAGTTCTCAATGGCCTCACATAAATACAACTGAGGACGGATACTTCGGTAGCATATATTTTTAAAAACAAGACCATGAGCAGATATTTTTCTCATGTTGTTATGATTTCATGAATGCATTTATTTTGACCAGTAAATTTGTGCCCTTGCCTTTCCAAGGATATCAAGATGGCTTCTGTTAGAAAAAGAAGTAGGGGGTGGGGGAGCGGTTCTTAATCTCCCTCAGCAAAGCAATTGCTATATCCTACTAGACTTCATAATTCCTTCCTTTTATCCAGTTGCTCAGTGAGGTAATCATGTCTGCTTAATGCCAGACAGCATATTCTGTGCGTCCCTGGGGAATTTCCAAGATAAAGTTCTGCCTTTTTTAACAAGTGAGTCAGGAGGTATGTGGGTGGGGACAGTTCTCTTGAATGCCATGACATCATGTGGTGCCTATGACTGTCTTAGAGGTTTATGGTTTTCATAAACCATCACTGACCTGTAGAATAGTGGCAAAAATATTGAATAAGTAGAATCCATAGAAGCATGCATTCAGGTATAGTGAGAATATTTCTGTTTGTCACTGGCCTTAAACTGGAAGTTTGCACTCCTGTTTAAAATGCACAGGTGTAACTCTGTATCTGTATAGCTCTGTGTATCTTTTTTGAAGGGGCACAGATGTCTGAAAATGAATGTGATGATTTTATTTTTCTTGAACTAGACACTATTTTTGCTGGTCTTTCCTAACAGCAACTCCGTCCCATTTCTCATACCTATCAAATATAATAAGCTTCACTAATAAATACTAGGAGTCAAATGAAAATTGTCGTGTACAGTTTACCTTCTACAATAATTTGCTTTGGACAGACGTTTACACATAATATATTCCTCAGTTTAACTTAGTGTAGCAGATTATCTTCAGAATTCAAGGCTTCATTTAGTTAAATGTTCTTGCGCTGTAGTAGGTTGATCATGCAGGACCTAATCACTGATTTAGAGGAATTGTTTTACATGCTTGTTTTCTTAAAAGCTGAGTTAGGTCAGAGATAACAGCATTTGGGGTCTTTTCAGTGGTTTTTGTTTTTTTTAAACGGAGGAATTGTCTCAAATAGAATATTTGGAAAATTCTTTGAATATAGTCCAAAATTAACTGCACTACAAGTTTTTTTTTATTTCAGATGGAAATATTTTAAAATAATGTTTCCATTCATTCTCAGTATAGATATTTTAATTGCACAAACTATTCAAAAGTGTCAAAGAATGCCATCCTATTGAAATCTGTGTGTCTCTTTTATTGGCAGAAATTCATCTCATAAAATAAAATCACAACTGGTTGTAGCTGCCTTGTAGTTGTGTACTCCATAATTGTGACAATGAAGTCATCAGAATCAAATCTCCCTATTATTGAATATTTATACCTACAAGCATACACAAAGTGTTTTAAAGAAGGAAGGGACAATAATGCCAGACAAGACTAGGAACCTATGGCTAGTAAGGTTTGCAATAAGGAAATGTGCCTTTCCCCGTTTTGTTTTCAAAAAGGAAATAAATGCGGTGGTGTGGTTGGAAGAAGTTTTCGCTTTCTGTATGCTGATAATAATTTTGCATTTTAATCAAAGAAGCCAGCAGGGTATAAATACATTGAACAACTTTTTATGTATTCGTCTATGTCCTTTTTTATTTACAGGTGTCAGAAACTATTTAAAGGAAGCTTTAGTACACATAATTGCTGTACATGCTGAGGTGAGACTTATGCAACTTATCCACAATGAGTGCCAAAAAAGTATAAATGTCCTTTGTTTTCTTGTGCTAAAAAATAGATTAATAGTGCCAAATGTACCAAATAATAGATTAAAAAATGTTACACAAAAGGTAATTGGTCTTCAGTTGGTAGTTATGATCCCTTGTTTCATCTTCACCAATACTGCAGCTATCTTTTAGAACATTTTTTCTCAACCTCAGCAAACTTAAGATATGTGAACTTCAACTTCCAGCATTTCCCAGCCAATGGGAATTCTGAGAGTTAAATCCACACATCTTAAAGCTGCTAAAGTTTAGAAAACCTACAGTGGGGCAAAAAAATACTTAGTCCGCCACCAATTGTGCAAGTTCTCCCACTTAAAAAGATGAGAGAGGCCTGTAATTGTCATCATAGGTATACCACACCTATGAGAGACAAAATGTGAAAACAAATCCAGACAATCACATTATCTGATTTGGAAAGAATTTATTTGCAAATTATGGTGGAAAATAAGTATTTGGTCAATATCAAAAGTTCATCTCAATACTTTGTTATATATCCTTTGTGGCAATGACAGAGGTCAAACGTTTTCTGTAAGTCTTCACAAGGTTGTCACACACTGTTGCTGGTATGTTGGCCCATTCCTCCATGCATATCTCCTCTAGAGCAGTGATGTTTTGGGGCTATCGCTGGGCAACACGGACTTTCAACTCCCTCCAAAGGTTTTCTATGGGGTTGAGATCTGGAGACTGGCTAGGCCACTCCAGGACCTTGAAATGCTTCTTACGAAGCCACTCCTTCGTTGCCCGGGCGGTGTGTTTGGGATCATTGTCATGCTGAAAGACCTAGCCACGTTTCATCTTCTATGCCCTTGCTGATGGAAGGAGGTTTGCACTCAAAATCTCACGATACATGGCCCCATTCATTCTTTCCTGTACACGGATCAGTCGTCCTGTTCTCTTTGCAGAGAAACAGCCCCAGAGCATGATGTTGCCACCACCATGCTTCATAGTAGGTATGGTGTTCTTTGGTTGCAACTCAGCATTCTCTCTCCTCCAAACACGACAAGTTGTGTTTCTACCAAACAGTTCTATTTTGGTTTCATCTGACCAAATGACATTCTCCCAATCCTCTTTTGGATCATCCAAATGCTCTCTAGCAAACTTCAGACGGGCCCGGACATGTACTGGCTTAAGCAGGAGGACACGTTTGGCACTGCGGGATCTGAGTCCCTGGCGGCGTAGTGTGTTACTGATGATAGCCTTTGTTACGTTGGTCCCAGCTCTCTGCAGGTCATTCACTAGGTCACCTGTGTAGTTCTGGGGTTTTTGCTCATCGTTCTTGTGGTCATTTTGACCCCATGGGGTGAGATCTTGTGTGGAGCCCCAGATCAAGGGAGATTATCAGTGGTCTTATATGTCTTCCATTTTCTAATTATTGCTCCCACAGTTGATTTCTTCACACCAAGCTGCTTGTCTATTGCAGATTCATTCTTCCCAGCCTGGTGCAGGTCTACAATTTTGTTTCTGGTGTCCTTCGACAGCTCTTTGGTCTTCACCATAGTGGAGTTTGGAGTGTGACTGTTTGAGGTTGTGGACAGGTGTCTTTTATACTGATAACAAGTTCAAACAGGTACCATTAATACAGGTAATGAGGGGAGGACAGAGGAGCCTCTTAAAGAAGTTACAGGTCTGTGAGAGCCAGCAATCTTGCTTGTTTGTAGGTGACCAAATACTTATTTTCCACCATAATTTGCAAATAAATTCTTTCCAAATCAGACAATGTGATTGTCTGGATTTGTTTTCACATTTTGTCTCTCATAGGTGAGTTATACCTATGATAACAATTACAGGCCACTCTCATCTTTTTAAGTGGAAGAACTAGCACAATTGGTGGCTGACTAAATACTTTTTTGCCCCACTGTATTTTAGAATATAGTAGAGATAAATGAGGGACAAATCTTTTCTGTTGTACATTTCTGCATGTTTAATTGATTTTTCCATTCTGTGCCAGCTTTTTCCTTTTAAAGATTAAGTACAAGAGAAAATAATGGTGTCTGATTTCGTCGATGGGAAACCAATTTTAAAATCCATAGCAGAACAGTGCCTTTAGAAAAACCAATTGAAGGCATTTAAGTATGTGCAAGTTTTAGATTTCTCCAGAACTTTGTCAGGAAAGGGTTTTAAATCATAAGTCTATCTTTTAAAGTTGCTGTCCTGATAGCAACTATAGGAAAATATACAGAGAGAAAAATAAATCCAGAATTTTACATTGTGTTTCTTTTGAAATCTGAAGGTATTCACTATCTCAAAGGAGCTTGTACCCAGAGTTCTGTCAAGGATTGTTGAAGCAGTTGCTGAAGAACTCAGCAGACTAATGCAGTGTGTTTCATCTTTCAGCAGGAATGGTGCTCTACAGGTAATCAAGTTACAGGATGTTATTGTTAACAAATGTGTGTTTCTGCTATAACGTTGGGTGCTTCCAGACAGACTATTCTTTTTGATGCAGTGTTCCTAAAATTGCATGGCTGTAGCTGGTTGAATTCACAATAATCATGAGAAAAAATACCTTTGAGTTAACCCAAAGGTGCTTTTTCAAGAGGCAACTGGACTTTCTGGTTTTTCTTCGAAGACATTTCGCTTCTCATCCAAGAAGTTTCATCAGCTCTGACTGGATGGTGGGCAATGGAAGGATTTATACTCCTTGCAGACAGCTGGTCATTTGCATTCTTTTAGCCAGCCATTGAGGTCACCTGGAGATTTATCTGTGTCATCAGGGTCACCTGAGTGGTGCAAATGGGTGTGGAGCCTTCTTGGAACTGTTGAAAGGACTGTGGTAGATTGGAGATAGATGATATCGTATCCTTCTCCCTCTGTTGAGAGAGGACTTTTCAATAGAATAGAATAGAAAAGAAAAGAATAGAATAGAATACTTTATTGGCCAAGTGTGATTGGACACACAAGGAATTTGTCTTAGTGTAAAATACTCTCAGTATACATAAGAAAAAATACATTCGTTAAGAATCAAGAATCATAATGTACAACACTTAATGATAGTCATAGGGTACAATCAACAGTCAAATCATACTAGGAAACAGTCAATATAAATCGTAAGGATACAAGGGACAAAGTTACAGTCCTACAATCACAAGTGGGAGGAGATGTGTGATAAGGAGTGATGAAAAGATTAACAGTAATAGTAGTGCAGACTTTGTAATAGTTGAACAGTGTTGAGGGAATTATTTGTTTAGCAGAGTGATGGTTTTTGGGGAAAAACTGTTCTTGTGTCTAGTTGTTCTGGTGTGCAGTGCTCTATAGCGTCGTCTTGAGGAAAGGAGTTGAAACAGTTTATGTCCGGGATGTGAGGGGTCTGTGAATATATTCACAGCCCTCTTTTTGACTCATGCAGTATATAGGTCCTCAATTGAAGGCAGGTGGGCAGTAATTGTTTTTTCTGCAGTCCCAATTATCTTCTGAAGTCTGTATCTGTCCTGTTGAGTTGCAGAACCAAACCAGACAGTTATAGAGGTGCAGATGACAGGCTCAATAATTCCTCTGTAGAACTGTATCAGCAGCTCCTTGGGCAGTTTGAGCTTTCTGAGTTGGCACAGAAAGAACATTCTTTGCTGTGCTTTTTTGATGAAGGTTTTGATGTTAGGTGTCCATTTTAGGTCAATTTTGACATAGATGGCCTCTTTGACCCCTCTTTCAAACCAGCGGTCTTCTTTGTCCAAAATGTGAACTTTACTCTCTTCACCCATGGCCTGGATGACTGAGAATCTCCATAGACATCTTTGAGTTAAGATCTGCATCAGATAGCTAAAAGAAACAAGCAGGCTAATTGTGCAGGAACAAATTCTTTTAGTTCCACATTGTTCTACAAACATTAATATGACAGCAGTCAAATGCAATCAAAGAATAACTTACCTTAGCACTTTTAAGGCTATATGAATTTTCTGAAGCTGTTCCATAAATATATAAATATTGATACCATATGTTTGTTGTTATTCTTCCTTTGAAATCTATTAACAGGGATCTGTAATAATAGAAAAAAACAAAACCTCAGACTCTCCTTAATTCAAAGAACAATTCTTATGGTAGTTTATTCCATCCACGAGTCAAAAACCTGAGACAGCTTTTTTTTTCCAAAGAGCACATCCTTTAAAACTGGATGGTTAAACTTTTGGATTTGAACTTATTTTCAAAACCCATTGTATCAAAGTAAGATGAAATGGGCAGTCTATATAGATGCATCTTAAAATCACTCACCTGAAAAGTGAGAAATGTTAGTTTTCCCCCCACTGCCATTTTCCCTGGCCTAATGAATAGCCTCTGGGCATTTTAGTCTCAACCTAAGGCTAGGGAAGGCTACTGTAATGGAGGGGTGGGGGGAAGAGAAACAAACCTTCCTGCCTCTCTTTAGGCTTCATTCATGCATAATCATATATAGACACAGTTCCATTCCCTCCCCACAAAAACAGAATGTAGGTTTTACTCTCTTGAACTTCCTTCCTCTTTGGTAAATGATATATTAAGAACCCATGTCATTTCTGGGTAAAAAAAAATATTAAGCACAGACATAATCTAAATATGGAAACTTTATATAATATTCAAATTGACTTTAATTGATATCTGAATGTCCAAATCTATCATTGTCCTTACATTTGTTAAATGAGATAAGAATATAGCAACAAAAAACTTTTTTTTTAGAAATTAAGGCCTCTTATTTGCGCTTGCTGCTACAAAACTATGCCTAAAAGATTTATTTAGCAGATCCTAAATATTGTAAAATCAGATGCTGAAGATGTAACACTGACATATTTCTGTCCTTCAGGCTCGACTTGAAATTTGTGCCTTGAGAGACTCCGTGTCTGTATTCCTCACCTCTGAAAGCAAGTAAGTAAGGGTGGAAAAGTGACACTTGTTTTTTTATAAAAGTCATAAAATATGCCCCAAATGAAAAAGCCCTTCATAAATGCCTTAATGTAAACATGGGTTCGTTGAGATTCCCAATACCATGTTTGTGACCTCTGGAACTTCTAATCAGATACAAAAAATTAGTAGAGACTTCCTGTTAATTTTGAGGAGGAAAACACAGAGAGACCATATGTAAGCCTTAATGAGCCCTTATTATAATTGATTAAAATTTTTTAAAAAAACTTGGACATCACCCCTCCTCAAAATGGAAGAAAAAAATAAATAAAATCTTGATTTTTACTTATTTTGCTTCTGCACCCTGATCCATTACATTCATGGTCACCACTAAACATTAAGTTGAGCCCTTGTAATCAAAATGAATTTATTTATCTGTTTCCATTTCAGCTTAAAATTGCATATGACTCTGTAATCTTCTTGCTATTTATTTGATAGTTTTATTTATTTGAGTTTGGTATGGAGTAGACTACATCCATTCCCTAAGATGTCAGTAGGTGTTCTATAGTTTGCAATTATTTAATTTCCAGTCCTAAAATCAGTCTTCCAAGCCTGTTAGATATTGGAAGTGAAGTGCCTATATATATAAATAATTCCCCCCAAAAAGTCCAATAGCTTCTCGTTGTTAGATTTCGTACAAGAATCTCTTCTACGCCACCCACCCCCATGCACACACACAGGTTCATCAGGTTTCTCCTAGCATAAGGTAGATTTTCCTAGGCAAATTCAAGCAACTCTCTAGTTCTCAGCACATTTTTTTTCAATACAAGATGGGTTGGAATTTTTTTTGCCTGGAAATAAATCAAACCCAACACTAACAATAATGTATTTAATTTAAGGTAGTGAACAAGCTAATGCACCTGCTTTCTATTTTCCCTGTGAGGTGGGTTGGATGTCAGCCTTGGAAGCCATTTTTTACTTGGAAGCTTCGAGGCTGCCACATTCAGTGCCAGGGAATTTGGGAGGGGGGATTTCATAGTGAGGTAGAAGACTAGACACAACAACATTCTTTCTCAGAGAGTCAAGGACATTGCCCTGCACCTGGAGGCGAGTGACTGGGGGTATGTTTCCAGTTGGGACAAAGATTTGGTTGGGCCATCAGTGATGGACTGATCAGGAGATGGATCTTTGATTTTTCTTTTGGGATGGGAAGGGAAAACCCGGAACTCTCAGGTTTGGGTTTATCCAGATGTGCCAATATGACAACTCTAATAAAATGGAACTTTGGGGAATTGTTTATGTCGGAGTTTATTGCTTTGGAGTTGGTTAGTTGGAACGCTGACATTGGACTGAAGAGAAAGTCACTGGCCAAAAGCCAGCTTGCATGCTGAAGCAAGGCCTAAAGTTCACAGTCTCCAAGTTTCTAGACCAGCACTTTCCCCACTACATCAAACTGGCTCTCATGAATGGTTTCATGACCACTGAGTAACAACATACAGTTTATTTTCTATCTGTCCTCAGGAATGTGTTTTCCTGACTATTGTAAAGTCTTATGGTACATGGAAAATCAGTTGAGCGAAATTTCATGTCTACCTATTACTAGTGGGGGCAGGGGGGAAATAGTGTTTGTTATAAATGGATATTCCCTAAGAATGAAAATGCATTAGTGTCACAGAAAAAATACTCGAGCAGGATCATAGCCACCATTTAGACAGTTATGGATCTTCCTGTGTAAATGGAATTCCCAAATGTATATTCTCCCTATTCTAATCAATTACTATTATACTGGAGTAGTCCTTAAATTATTGGCTAAGGTTACAGTTTCATCAGTGTGCATAGAAGCTTCCTAAATGAGTTTGAAAGCCTATCACAGATGTTTAGCACAGATTGAACAATTTTCAATAGAAGCAATCCATTTGTTTTCTGTCACCCACAGTGAGGAGAGACTAGTGAGTCACATAAAAGCAACACCTCTGTAACATAACATCCATTTTCATATTAAAAAGACTGTCTTTTTTATTAAAGGATAAAGTTTAGAAATATCCACATATTAGTTTAAAGGATAAAGTTTAGAAATATCCAAGATAGTTTTAGAAGGCAAGACAAGATTGCAAAGTCAAAATGAAACTGAAAACAGAATGATAAAAGATTTAAATTCTATAGAATAAAATGAAGGCATTGCCTGTACATATGTGCAGATATGTCTGTGTGTCTGTGTGTATTTATGCACACAAACTCTGAATGCTATCCAGAAATCATTCCTGTAAGTGGCTCTTAATTTATGTTAATTGTAATGATAAGTATTTTGTAGGAATTTGTATGTTGCATGTCTAGATTCAAACGCAAACACATATAAGGCACACACTTAAATAACTTATAGAGACTGGAAATTAATAATTTTGGTCAACTTGTGTAAGGAAAATATCTGTTTAATTTACAGCTCAAGCTTTAAGCAAGCTCTGGAAGCCTTGCCTCAACTGTCAAGCGGTGCAGATAAAAAGTAAGTTGGTATCCTTTATAATTTAAAAGATGTATTTTGCAATTATTACAGCGGTTGAAGCATTCATTCCTTGAGGATAAACCTATTTTTGATCCAAGGCATAGCAAATACATTGATAGTGATGGTGTTTCCATTACACCATTTTCCATGCACATAGTACATAATATGGACTTTCATGTGATTTATCATTATAACAGTTCTGCAAAGATTACAAATGACTTTTTGAAACAGCAAGACATTGGAGAGCAACTAGAAATTTGTTCTTGGATTATCAACGTTCAAAATAGAACTCTTTATTTAATACATTACAGTGACCCTGAAATATTCCCTTATTTGTTCATTCCCCCTAAACAGAACAAAACAGAAAATGTTCATGTTGGTATTGGAAGAAGCTGGAATCTGAGTTGCTTCCAACGCCTTCAATAGTGAGCTTCAAAGAGTTATTGATACATTAAATAATAGATTTCTCCAGAATGCAATTTATCTGCTAAAACACACATATGTTCTTGTTGCTTCTGAAAAATCAACTCCAATTACATAATAGCATTTCTAATAATGAATTCAAAGGATTTAGACCTGTTGCTAATAATAAAATAGGCTTAAGACTGACTTATGAAATATTGACTATATGTAGATGCTGAATTTGTACTCATTCTTGCAGGGTGGCGTTGAGCAAATAGAAGCTTACATGCTTGTATCCTTGAGTCACCGGATCGAGCACAGATTATATAGTGGTGGAATTTACTGCAGCTGTTAAATACTGTTCTTTTATTTTATTTTTTTCAAAAAAATAAATCAAAGATGGCCTAATATATAATTAAACATTTTAATACAAGATTAAATTACCTTCCTTTTTTTTAGTTCTTGTATTTTTGTCAGGGGCACTAAAATTTTTGACCATGATTTATGATTATCAAATATTTTCTGAATGCTGGATTTAACCAGTGAAATAAACAATAAAAGGAAAACAAGACAGTAAATTAAAGGGCAGACAAAACAGTTCAATTTTGATTGTGGCACACAGTTTCTATATAAAGAAATATTAACTAAGACTCTGAATTTAGGTCACATGACCTATCGGAATTTTCTTAAATTATTTCTGCTCTTTAAACAATGTGAACTTCTAAGCTTGCAGCCTCATGTATTACAGGTGTCAAACTCGCAGTGTCATATTGCTGTGACATTTTGCAACATTTTTATCCTTCGTGAAGCTGGGATGGGGGTAGCCTGGGCGTGATGGATCCGGCCCGCAGCCCGGGCTGCCAGTTTGACACCCCTGTCATATATACTTAATGTGGATAAATTCTGCAGCATTCAATGTGACTCATTTCTTAGGAAACATCAGAAGTTCCACTTAAAAGCGAAGAGGAGAGCAATTATCTCCCCATATATCAATCTACGTGAAATTGTTCTTAAGAATATATCTTTGATTATTAGGAAAGAGCTAAAAATATTTGTATATAAACAATTATGTTTTGTATTTGCAATTTATTTTGAGCGCATGAAAGGCTGTTGAAGTTGTGAATCTTATTCCATCAGGACTAATCTGTGTAAATGCATGTATATTCCTCAGGAACCAAAATAAGAAAGCATAAGGTTACACACTTATAACTAATGCATCTGCCTATATGTAGTCTTATTGATAATAATTTCTCACATCTTGGAAAGACAAGCTAAATATTTTGGTAGAAGTGCTTGTAGATTACTCTGAATTACTGAGATTGCAAGATAGAGAACAGCTTTGTTAGAAAACAGGTTGCATGAAAACCAAAATTTAAAAAATAGAGTCCATGCAGGGATATTATTAACAGTAACACAGATCCGTTTCACAAATAGTATAAACTCAGCATATCGTTTCATGTATCTGATAAAATGCTCTGTAGTTCTCAGGAAGCATGGTTGTAGTAAATTTGCATACTCTTTATGATGCATTGGCTTTGTTATAGATGAACTCAACTACATCTTTGAAAAGTTGTTAGTGCAAGACAGATCTATTTCCCCTCCTGCCACCCCCATTCCTGCCTCCACCTTGTGTGGTAGAACTAGTGGCTGACAGGAAGGAAGCCCGATAGGGGAAGTTAAAAGATATTCCAGCATGGACTCCATAGGTGGGAGGAAGCATATGACATCAAACACTTAGGTCTATATCAGGTTTTCCAAGGAAAATCAGGCAGTCTGGTGAGATTGTTGTGAACTGGAGAATCAACAATAAGGAAACCTCTAAGAGTAATTCTGTTTGCTTGTGCCTAACAAATCGGCTCCGCGTTGTTCTCGAAATGCACCAAAACTCTTCAAGTCAGTCAGTATCTTAATTTTTTTTTTACAGATTGCTGGAAGAACTACTGAACATATTCAAGAGCAGCATGCAGTTTCAGCTCACCTGCTTTCAAGCTTCTTCTTCCACAATGGTGAAGACCTAATTCTGAAACTGAATTCTTTTCATGAAAAGGGAACCATAAATGCCATCAGTGTGGTTCTCAAGTAACTTTTCTGTCACCTCGTTTTCTTGAATCAAAATTCAGAGTAAAATTATTAATAGATCTATTGCTTCTAGAAATAGCAAACAATCCCATTTTATTTTGATGAGAATTTATTCTGAAACATTTTAAACAGCAACATATCACTGTATACTTAGTAGCTTGGCAAGCTGGTTGTATTTATTATCCTAATAAATGTTGGCAAGTGATGTCACCAGATTCCTTAAATTTTTTTAGCATATTTACCAAAGTGTTCTAAAATTCTCCATATCAGTAGATATGTTTGGTTCATTAAATGATGGCATGTGTACTTGTATCATCATTTATCATCACACATGGACCATGGTTTGCCTGCTGGCCTCTATGGAATGAATTCTGTATATAATGGTATGTGGGAAAGATCTTGGGAGAGTAGTCCAAGAGACACTGCCAAGGGAATGAACAGATAAGAGACAGCATAGTCCACAACTAGATAGCGGGCAGGGCAAGAAACTCAGAATAAACCCTCCCTATTTTCTCAAGCTGTAAAGAAAATTGGGGAGAGGAGGAGGGTTAAACTTTGACGCTTGCCAGATTCTGTTAATTTGTTTTACAATAAAGTAGAATTAGCTCATCTACTTGTGATTTGTATCAAATTTACCCCACAAGGCCAACAACATGTTGCATTGGAGTGGAACTCTTATTGATGAATTGATTATGTGATATCAAGTCACTATTGACTCTTAGCAACCATATAAATAGCTCTCCAGGTGGATCCAATGGTGCATTGTGAAATTAAATGTAATTGAGTCAATCCACTTTTCTGCTGGTCATCCTCTTCTCTTTCCTTCCACCTTTCCCAGTACTTGCAGACTTTTTCAGATCACTTGAGTTTTCACACAATGTGTCAAAAATATCTTAATTTTAGCCTTGAGTGAGAAATCGGGATTGATTTGTTCTATAATTCATTTATTTGTTTTCTTGGCTGTCCTTAATATTGTCAGAGTTTGTCTCTAGCACCAGCATTAAAAGGTGTCAATCCTCTTTATATCCTGACTAAACAATTCATCAGTAAATTACCATTGAGATGGTGCACAAATTGCTTCTGCATATATCCTGAAATTTTTCATTCTAGAATATTTTTTGATATATATTTACTATTTCAGTCTGGAAGACAGAGTATATATAATATACAGTATAAAGAAACTGTCTCTGTATGAGACTTTGTGAAGCTGATACATGGTTAAAATACCAGTTGAAAACATGCATGACATTTGGGAAAGATAAGCCAAGCAAACTAAATACATAATTGTCTTTCTACATTCACATAACTGTACTTACATGCAGGTTTGCAACTATTAAAACCTCTTTTAGAAGAAAATATGATAAGATTTGTAGATAAACACACGATGTATTCTAAAGAACCTGAAAAAGTAAAAAGGATTCCATTTTTACTCAGCTTTCCAAATGTTATGAATCACAGTACTAAGGGGGAAAAAAATCCAGTCATCAAGGCCATTTCTACCTTTCAAATGGATTAATGTGCATGAAAAACTTATTTCAAGCCAGGCTGCTTATTATTACCTTTACAAAATAGTAATTCAGTTTTGAAGTTGCTATCTCAAAATCGGACTCATAAATATCTGCTTCAGTATTTGCTTTTCAATTATGTTGTGGTCTTAACAAAGTGAAGTCGGTTACCTTGATAACAACGTTGAAAGTAATACAGGTATTTTCATTTGTGAAGTATTTAGTGACAAGTTCAGATTTTGAAACCATGTGTCTTTCTCATCAAGCTTTCCTTTTTCTCTCATTCCCCAAGTGAAGCTATTCATTATACAATAATTTCTGAACAAGGATGATTTAGTACATATGCCATGTTTTGGCACCCTTTATCAATCCTCATACAACTGCTGAACTCAAAATTTTGTGTCCCTGGACAGTGTACAAAAAATAACCATTGCTAATACAAACTAAGTTAGTTCATTAAAACATACAATTAAATGACAAACAGAACTGAAATCTTCCGCAAACCCACATTGGAGATCCAGCTTAATCTGACCCTAAAGCCAGGGGAGGAGTCAGGTCTCCACTACCTTCCTGCAAGCTTGTAGAGTTGCGACTAACTGTTTATATCTAGGGGAAGAAAAAGATTGCCACAGAGAAGACAGGCGTCCTGGGTCCCATAAGATACTGTTTTAATGAAGGGATCCAGAGTGTTTACTCTCATTGGAAAGTGTGGGACACTGTTGTGGCCCGCCAGCGGCCAGCAAGGAGCTTGGGGAGGAACATGGGCCAGTCCTGGAGTCTGGGGAAGGCTCTGATGAGTGCTCTGCATCGGCGGCAGAAATGGGGCCAGAGCTGTCTGACAGTTATTAGTTGTGGGGCAGAAGAACAGCTGGAGCCTGTTCTCAGTATGCACATGCATAGAGCTGCCAGGAGAAGGGAACAGCTAAGGAACAAAGGTCGACTCAGGAGTAAAGCCACAGATGGACGGTGAATGGGAAATAAAGAGAAGCGAAAAGGGAGTGGTGTTTGCAGGCTACAGTTAGTTCAATTTATTAGGTTGAAGATCTGTTCCCGACTTCTTGCCAAGTATTGTCTGCTATAGAGTGGCGTTTGGAAGATATCAGCCTGGCAGCCCTCCAAGCCTGATAAAGGTCTGTAGTTGTGAAATCTCTTGAAGGACTGTTGGCCAGGATTTTGCTGGAGGGGAATTCACTTTAATCTAAATAAAAGGGGTTTTATCGTGATGAGGAGTCGGCTTCGTGCTTTGGGAAGCCTAGATCTAGAACAGACAGGCCTATACTCTAACACTCCTCTAGAAAAACTGACCCTATATTATGTAAGGCTTTTGATGGTTAAATTCCAACTGATTTCTTCAACAGAGATGGTGTACATAACATTTTATATAATAATGATGGCATTCTTTGAAAAGAATAATACATGTAAACATCTCAGTTTGCTGCACTTTATTGTCTGACCTGAATTTCCTTTTCTTCCTTATAAAGACAGGTAGTCCTCAATGACCACAATTAGGATGGGCAACTGTCACTAAACGCCATGGTGTTAAACAAGGTCTTACATGACAGCAATATTACTGCTGGCTTTTCCATTGACTATGCTTCCTGCGGAAGCCAGTTATGAAATACACAAATGGCAATCCTAGGACTGTAGGATGCTCCAACAGTTGAAAATGCCCATTGGTTGAAAAGTGCTTGAATCTTGGTCACAGCACCATGGGAACTAATCATAAAGTTCCATTTTTAGCACTGTCTTAATTTTGAATGGTCACTAAACAGGGCAAAGATTACTTGACTACATAGACCGAAAAGGAAAAGAAAGCAAACCAAGATCTGTTCATCTCCACTTCCTGCGACTGTGGCTTCTGTTACTAAATACAATCAGATTAATAACTTGACGTCCACTCTGATGGACATGTGGCAAAGCAAAGAAATATTGGAGGAGGATTCACATCTTAATTCTCAAAAATGAATATAAAGATAAAACCAGAAACTTCTTTTTGGGTTTAATGGAAAAAGAGTTGGAAAAAAACGTTATAAAATGTTGACGGCAACAAGATTATTTTATGCAGAAAAATGGAAGGATATTTTGATTCCCACAATGAATGGGAATGGCTGCAGCAGTTGATGAAATTAGCAGAGATGGTTAAACTGACTGCTTTCATTAAAGATAAAACACAACTACTTTCATTTCTACTTGGAAGCCACTATGGGACTCAAGGTGGGGAAAAAAATGAAACTTTCATTTTGTGTTTTCCCAAATTACCAGTTTGTTGTTATAGAAATGGCTAGTTATGGCTAGCTATTATGTAAAAGTAAAAAATTGAGGTTTGATGTTATTATTCTATTGCAAGGGGAGGGAGCCAGAAGTCAACGCCTTTTCTTTCTTTTTCCCCCTTTTCCTACACTTTTCCCTTCCCTTTTCCCTCTCCTACTGTCTTCTTTAGTATTTTTGAATCTTATTAATACATAAATAAAGTATTAAAACATTAAAATAAATAATTAACGTCCATTGTTTGCGCACCTATGTATTTCTGCCAGCCTGCAGGCATGTATACATACACAGTCACACTATGTATAAGAGTATTCAGGATGCGTTTCTTTTCCACCTTATTTCTCCTTCAGCAAATCCTAGAAAATATAATTGCCTGATCTGTTTCTCCACCAAGGTTGCAACAATTGAGTTAGCATTTGTTTCTCGATAATATCTTAGTTCAAAGGTTAAGAAAATCACTTGGCATTTACCTGACCTTCAAAAGTAAGCGACAGTTTTTGAAGGAGGGGGTTTCATGCATTTCTTAGAAGAAAAGCTTAAGTTTTTTGATGCCCACTTGTGAAAAACAAAATCCTGGTTGCAGCCCTTAATGATGAGAGAAAAAACCTAAGGGAAGCTGAATATAAATGGCTGGAGATCTGAGCATTAGATTTGTAGGCTATCTTTTTAATCAGAGTCTTTCTCTTCAGTTTTTACCATATTGTTAAAGAAAACCACAGGGGACTGACTACTTAAGGGGCAAACCATGAACTGAGTACCTGAGTATCAAGTGCATATATACTGTAGTAAGAAATACGGGAGGGAATGTATCAAGCCTAATTGGAGTAGTATATGTGGCAAATTGTAAATGGGTGGCCACAAGATCTGGTTCAGAAAATAACAGCCCTGCCTTTACAAATGTTTCAGCTGAATGTAGCACCAAGCTTACTATTAATTGAGATGTAGAGAGTGATAAGAAAAAACTGGAGGTGCCATTAGGATGCTGATAGAACAGCTATGGTGAAATAAGATTCAGTTCTTAATCTAGTAAACTTCTGAAGCATATTATCCCACCATTTTACATAAGCAGTTGGCCCTGAGCTACTTCTATAGGAGTATCTCTTGCCTGAAGACCTGGGCAGCTTGTGTTTGATTTAAAAATGATAACAGATAACAGATAATCAGAGTTGGAACGGATCTTGTAGGTCATCTAGTCCAACCCCCTGCCCAAGCGGGAAACTCTACACCATTTCTGACAAATGGCAGTCCAATCTCTTCTTGGAAGTCTCAAGTGATGGTGGTCCCACAACTTCCGAGGGCAAGCTGTTCCATTGGTTGATTGTTCTCACTGGCAGAAAGTTTTTCCTTATTTCCAGGTTGAATCACTCCTTGTTCAGTTTCCATCCATTATTCCTTGGCTGGCCTACAGGGGCTTTAGAAAATAGCTTGACCCCTTCCTCCCTGTGGCAGCACCTCAAATATTGGAAGACTGCTACCATGTCTCCCCTGGTCCTTCTCTTTACTAGACTAGCCAAGCCCAGTTCATGCAACCGTTCGTTGTATGTTTTAGCCTCCAGTCCCCTAATCATCCTGATTGCTCTTCTCTGTACTTTTTCTAGAGTCTCAACATCTTTTTTATAATGTGGTGAACAAAACTGGATGCAGTACTCTAGGTGTGGTCTTACTAAGGCTTTATAGAGTGGTATTAGTATCTCACTTGATCTTGACTGTATCCCTCTATTAATGCAACTTAGGATTCCATTAGCTTTTTTGGCTGCTGCTGCTCACTGCTGGCTCATATTTAGCTGGTTGTCCACTAAGACTCCAAGATCCCTCTCACAGTCACTGCTATTGAGCCTGGTTTCATCCAGTCTATATGTGTACTTTTAGTTTTTCTTGCCTAAGTGTAGGATTTTACTTTTCTCTACATTGAATTTCATTTTGTTAGATACGGCCCAGTGTCCTAGTCTGTCAAGATCCATCTGGATCTTGAGCCTATTTTATTGGATTTTAGCTATTCCTACCATGTGAGGTGCTTGTTGTATATGAAATGAAATGGAACAGAGATTTCTGGAAGACTCCATTAGCCCTTTCTATGACTTTGATTCAGTTGTTTTGACAGTGGCCTGATATTTTTTCTAGAAGTTATATTCCTCAACTGTAAATTAAATGCAATCACCCATATACAGGATTCTGGACAAAATGGAAGCAGACCACATAGGAAGGAAGGAAGGAAGGAAGGAAGGAAGGAAGGAAGGAAGGAAGGAAGGAAGGAAGGAAGGAAGGAAGGAAGGAAGGAAGGAAGGGTCCTGCCATGAGAATCATCATATTTAGCCTCCAAGAGAAATTCAGAAATTGGGATAGGAGGAGTGTTAGAATGGCTAGAATTAGATATTTCTAGTCTAATGAAGAGAAAGAGTGACATGATAGCAATCTTCCAACATTTGAGGTTGGCACAGAGAAGAGCGGATTGACTTATTCTCCAAAGCATCTGGGGCCAGGACAAGAAGTAATCCTGCTGTAACCCTAACATTTAGAATATATAATCTACTACAGAAAAGCATGGTTAATTTAAAAAAAAAGGATACCATTGCACAGGAAAATTTCTATGCTTTTGCTGAGACAAGGAGACAACACTCGAATATTAGAAATGTATTTTGACGTAAATATTGAGCAATTAAATTAATTCTTGGACTTCTAAATAAAGATTGAAATCCGATCAATCATGATCTCTGAGGGAAGATTTTCATTTATTCATTAGTTGTGTCATCATATGCCAAAACAATAGTTTAAAAAATGAACAGCAGTGGATAAAGAATAAAATAAAAGTGTGTCTGAGTGTGCATACACAAATACATGCACACTTACATGGGAAAGTCAATTTTACTATATTAACTAGTATGTCAAAAATCATTCTTCACAGTGCTACCACCCAGGGGTGGGATTCAAATTTCTTAACCGGTTCTGTGAGCGTGGTCTAATTTGTGGGTGTGGCTTGGTGGTAATGTGATCAGTTGGGCATGGCTTGCTGATTGGGCATGGCTTGCCCAATCACTGACTGGGCATGGCTTATATGTAACTATTATAAATATTTATGTAAATATTGATTTTTTTTATAAAAAAAGAGCACCTTTTACCCAAAATCAGGCAAAGCAGGCAGGCAGATTGAGTTGCTTGCAACATCACAGATTCACTCAGAGATCTACCTTTCTGCAATTTGTTACCTGAGTCTGCACTGAAAAATAGAAGCTTCAGTCCTAAGGAAGGTTCAGCTCTGCTTTTAGATTAGCTAGAAAGCAAAAAATCCAATGATTTCCTGCTTTCTAGCTAATCTAAATCTCCCGGCACAGCAGAACAGCTGATGGTCGGGGCGGGGGGGGGAGGAAAAATAGCAACTTACCAAATACAGGCAAGTTTGATGGTGTGCATCAGGGGTGGGATTCAAATTTTTTAACAACCGGTTCTGTGGGCATGGCTTAGTTGGTGGGCGTAGCTTGGTCATGTGACTGGCTGTGTGTGGCCAACTCAATATCACTTACATCAAGGCACGCATCTCCTTGCCTGGCCTCTCATGACTGTGGAGATTCTGTAACAGTCGTAAATGTGAAAAACGGTCATAAGTCATTTTTTTCAGTGTCATTGTAACTTTGAATGGTCACTCCACACAAGTAAAGTACTAGCAAAGAAGGAGAAAAAAACTCCAGAGAAGTTCCCGAGACAGGAAGTCCAGTCCTGCCACGAATGTAATAAGGGTTAACGGAGAGGCAGTTTCTGTAAGCAACACCAGAATGTTTCCTTCCTACCTTTCTTACAGGATTAGGCCAGTAATTTCTTCTAACAACCGGTTCTCCGAACTGCTTAGAATGTTAACAACTGGTTCTAGGTTGAATAGGTGAGAACCTGTAGAATCCCACTCCTGGTGTGCATGCCAGGTAAGGAGTGAGTGGGCAGGGAGGGGAGGAGCTAGCCAGTGGCGCGATTTGCTGGTTCTCTGAACTGGGAAGAATCATAACAACCAGTTCTATAGAACTAGTCTGACCAGGTAGAATCCTACCCCTGCTACCACCCCCTCATCACAATGGCACAGTTTCTCCTGACTTTTATAGATATGGCTGATCTTTCAATAGGAAAGATACAAAGTCTGAACTTCTGCTAATGATAGAGAATAGTTTTAAGCATAAGGTACAGGTAGTCCTCAACTTACGGCCCCAATTGAGCCCCAAATTTGTGAAGCGAACTTTGCCCCATTTAATGACATTTGTTGCCACAGATGTTAAGTGAATCACTGTAATTGACAAGTTAGTAACCTGATTGTTAAGTAAATCTGGCCTCCCCATTGACTTTGCTTGTCAGAACGTTGCAAACAATAAGGAAATGACCCTGGGATGCTGCCATGGTCATAAGTATGAACCAGTTGCCAAGCATCTGGATTTTGATCACATGAGCATGGAGATGCTGCAAAGGTCGTAACTGTGAAAAATGGCCATACGTCACTTTTTTTAAGTGCCATTGCGACTTTGAACGATCATTAAATGAACTGTTGTAAGTCAAGGACTACCTGTATTATTTTAAAAGCAATCTTGCATCCAACTAGATTCAAAGCCCTTCTTGAAAAGCAGAATAAATAAGTTTCTATCTCCTGGGACAGTTCACTGCCTTGCTGACTGCTGAAACATTGCCTCAGAGTTCCCAGGACAGAATAAGGAAGACCTGAGTTTTAAAATTGCTCATCAGTGGTTTTGTGTCTTCTCATTCCGGCTCAAAAGGCATCAGCTTAGCCTTTCAAGGTGTGTGTCCTCTTAATTCTTCGAAGCTGGAAAAATTCCCTTGTCTCTTAAGATCTGAAATGAGAGCCAATACCGCAACATTAACACTGCAATACCGCAACATTAACAATATCAACCTCACCAGAGTGAAAGGGTTTCTGCACTTTTTGTAGAATTCTTCAGGGAAACGATGAAGACTCAGTCCTTCTGTATAGCAACTGGAAGCTGCTGCTAAAATCTTGACAATTTTGGACATTTATTCATATGACTGTGAACAGCGTCAGGAGTAACTGAACTCAGGGCTAAGGGAAAAAAACCCTTTTTGTCTTCCATGGTTTTTTTTTTTAAAATACCTGTCAGAGTCAAATGAAGACCACAAAATTCAAATGAACTAGCCTAATCATTCAAAAGAAATGATGTAATGCAATCCATCAGTGGTCATTGATTTGTGGGCTACTGAGTGATGTTTCAGTTCCATTATCTTAACACTCAGGCACCAGGATATCTGGGTTGTTTTATTAGAGATTCTGGGTTTACTTCTCTTTGAGGCTTAGACTGAACTAGAAGCTGAGAGCATTTATTTTAACTTTGAAGAAAAATCCCCCCCCCAAGACTCTAAGAAGACAGTTATCTTCCAACTTTTGCTTAAACTACGCAGTGATCTTAAGTAGATTACCTTCACCTCAGTGAAAACATCACAGTTGAAATGTCACACCTTTCTCTGTTTTGCTGCATCCTGATAAAAGCAAGAGTTGAAAAGACCCTGCAGTACTTGCTCAACTTCAGCAAAAGGCCAGAATTAACCACAAGAAACTGCAGCCTGAAAACAAGCTAAGTCTTCAAGTACAGCAAATGCCAATCAAAAGATCAAGTTCAAAGGAAATAACTGAAGCCAAAGAGTTGGTCTGCAGAAAGAAGGCACAGCTCCTCTCTTGACACAAGGATACTCTTCTCCAAAAATGCCTTCTGCAGGCTGATTTCCCGAAGCTCCAGGCTGTAAGAGGTAATGGAATAGCCATTAATATCAAACAACCATTAACTATCTTTTATTTTGTTTACATGTCACCTCCCATTCAGTAGTAGTGCTTTAAGGCAGTGTTTTTCAAACTTGGCAACTCTGAAGCAACATGAAGCATGCTTACCTGTGGAATTCTGGGAGTTGAAGTCCATCCATCTTAAGGTTGCCAAGTTTGAAAAACAGTGCTCTAAGGTCTCCACCAATCTTTCACTCTTTTGATTATTCACCAGTAATCTAAAGACAGTTTGCAAAAAAAAAAAAAAATCAGCTGCATTTTAAACCTTCACCAATGAGGCAGAACCAGGAGATGACAAGGCTTCTTTCCTCAGGTTGAATCTGAGGCCCTGCAGCTGAGGTGAACTACAGTCTGAATCTTTACTAACCTTTGGCCAGTCTGCTTGAGTTGATAGAAGGCAGCTCAGATTATAAAAGAGAAGGGGATGCAGTGGCTCAGTGGCTAAGACGCTGAACTTGTTGATCAGAAAGGTCAACAGTTTGGCGGTTCGAATCCCTAGCACCACATAAAGGAGCTCCTGTTACTTGTCCCAGCTTCTGCCAACCTAGCAGTTCGAAAGTATGTAAAAATGCAAGTAGAAAAATAGGGCCCACTTTGGTGGGAAGGTTTAACAGCATTCTCTGCGCCTTCGGCGTTTAGTCATACCAGCCACATGACCACAGAAACGTCTTCGGACAGTTCTGGCTCTTCGGCTTTGTAAACAGAGATGAGCACCGCCCCCTAGAGCCAGAAACGACTAGCACGTATATGCGAGGGAAATTTTACCTTTAATAAAAGAGATGGAAACAGGGCTGATAAGATCCATGGAAAGAATCTCCAAATCTCAAGACTGTAAGAAAGGACAGCTTTCTTGAAGGCCCTCAAGATGATGAAAATCATAACAGGCAGTGCTGATTTTACTATTTAAGGTCCAGCACAGAAAATGATCCTGTGGGGGTTACAAAAGGCAAAGGTCTCAGGAATAGGCAGATTTATCAGAAGACTACACAGGGGGGAAAAATAGCGTGTATGAATTCATCTCCCGAAGGACATGCTCAAATGGGTGTATTTCTCCTTTTTAGTTCTTTTTCCATGGTACAAATTTGTCCAGAACCAATCTAGAACCTATGTCCAGTCCTGGCATTGCTGCTTCTGAAATTATCACAGTTTTCAGTCACTTTCCTAATGAATATGCAATAGTTTCTTTTCTTGTTTAACACAGCCTGTAGTTGCCTCATTGGTGATGCCTAGATGAGGTGAGCAGCTTGTAATATAAACCCAGGAAAGAAGAAAGAAAGAAGAAACACATCTGTGTGTAATAGGGAGAAAAAACCATGAACACCCAAAGGAAAAACAGCCCAATCTAAGCACTCTGACTCAACCTTTCCCAGATTGGAAGCAACAGCACAGCAGCTGTTGATATGCAATGCACCAGCGCACAAAGCCATCTTAAAGTTGTGCAGGAAGCTTAAAAGAAAGGAGGCACAGAGTTTAAACATCTTCACACCCAAATGGATGAGTGTCATCTATGCAGCAGCATGTAGAGTAATTGTTAGTACATAACTGGGATATGTGACAAGAACATGTTTAATATATTTTTAATTGTATTTATAGTGTATTTATTATGTGTTTTTTAGTAGGCTGTACACCGCCCCGAGTCCCTTTTTGGGAGAGGGAGCGGTATAAAAATGTGATAAATAAATAAATAAACATGGCATGGGTTGCCCTATTTTATAAATATCCCTATTTTATAAATATTCAACTATTGAATATGGCAGAACGATGCAAAAAAGGACATGTGCGTGCTGCTATCGTGATGCATGACATCTGATGCAAGCCTATGTGACACACTATTTGCATGATGATCTTTCCTCATTTGCCTCTTATGGACATACATGGATATCAGAAATAGGAATCTGGCCCTCTGTGAGCAATTGATGCTTCAAATTGGGATACATTTTGACAAAGGAAGTTCTTGTTATGAGATATGGTAGCATTTAATAGAGGCTTGCTTGCCATAAACTCCATTCCAATTATTCTTCAATCAGCTTTAGCCCACAGTATGCTTTAGAGACAAGTTTGCTTCAATTACATTTTATTGCCAGGATTTTGTCATCACTCACATGGTTTGTTTGCTTTTATTTCTTGAGTAGCCATGAAAATTTGCTTGAGGGGGTGAAACTGCTGGATTTAAAAGAAACTATTTGAGAATGAGAAAAACATTTTTAGTGAAAACCCTACTTTGCGTTTAATAGTTGGATTGCTGATGGTTTTAAATGTTCTCCCCAGTCTTCTCTGGAAAGTTGTTTTAAATAACAAGATTTTTGAGAATTTCCTATGAAAAGAAAAAGAAAGCCACTGCAAATGTATCTAATTACAAATAAGTTAAATGGGGTTTCCTTTTCTCACCTAGGACTATTTTCAAAATTCCCAAATTATTTCAACTAGTACATGTCAAATTAAGCAAATATAAATCATAGAGCATAAAGGATTATCGTACTGAACTGAAACATCATTTGTCTGGGCTTAGCAATGTAACCTAACTCTGGGTGTACTAAACATAATATCTCAAACATCTATACAGTACTATTCCTTTCCATTATACCCAGGTATGTGAATACAAGACTATGTCATCAGCATGACTGCAGCACAATCATGTATGTTTTTATTTATTTATTACATTTATATGGCTGTCCATCTCACACTTCCGGTGCTGAATGGCACACGCAGTGAGAATAACAACAACAACCAACTCTTAAAATGCAATAATTTTAAAAAAAAAAAAACAAGACTGTTAAGAGCTGCCATAAGAAAAATGTAGGATAGTATATGAAAATCCCACTGAAGTTAATATGTCTGGTGTCTTTGAAGTTTTCTGTAATGCTGCAATGCATGAATTATACCAGATACGTATAGTCATAAAGTTAGGGATTTTCCAATCCCATTGGTCTAGGTAGATGAGTTTAAACTCATGTACAGTCTCCAGGGGAACTTATTTATTCAAAGTATGTCCCACACATCTTAAGTGGTTAAAGCATTCTGCTGCTCTTCAGATAAGGTATTTTAATAACCAGGAAGAAAAATCTAAAACAAAATATATATTTATTGAGTGACAAAAGCTGTCTGTCAGAGAAATCAGATTTGAAAGGAAAAGAAGGAAGCCACGTTGGATATGGTCCTGCTCTTGGAATTTTCTGGAAGAAACATCGTAAGAAGGCAGACCTCTGTATTGCATATGAAAGTGGTTGGTTCAGATTTTTGCACTATTAAAAGAATCACCAAATAACAACTGATGGGGAAAAAAATTTTTTTTGCTTAAAGACTGACACTTTAGAAGGTCCAATGATCAAATAGAAACTTGTTCCAGTTAATTCGGTGTATATTATTGTTTTTATTTGCTCTTATTTGTGAGTGATTCACTCACTTGATGTTGGACAGATCAAAATAGGATGGATAGATAGATGATGATAGATGATAGCAGGGGTGGGATTCTACCGGTTCAGACCAGTTTGGGCGAACTGGATGTTAAAGTTACACCTGGTTTGCTGAATTGTATTTCAACCGACCACCTGGTCCTCCCCTCCCAGGAGTCTCCACGTGATGCAGGTAAGTGCAGGGTCTGCGTGGAGGCTCCGGGAGGGGGGAAACTGGGCCTTCCGGAAGTCCAAAAACGAGTCTGTTTCCAGCTTCCAGAGGGCCTCCAGAGCCTGGGGGAGGCTCTTTTTGCCCTCCCAGAGGCCCAGGGGAGGCCTCCAGATCCTTGGGAGGACAAAAACGGTCCTCCTGGAAGTTCCGGAAGTCATGAAATAGGCCTGTTCCGGCTTCCGGTGGCCTCCAGAGCCCCGGAGAGGCCCTTTTTCACCCTCCCAGAGGCCCAGAGGAGGCCTCTGGACCCTTGGGAGGGTGAAAAATGGCCACCCCCAGACTCTGAGGCCACCAGAAGCCGGAAACAGGAGGTTCTGGTAGGCCATGCCCACCATGGCCATGCCCACCCAGCAACTTGGCAGTGAACTGATTGCTGGGATTTTTGGATCCCATTCCTGGATGATATATAGAAAGATAAATAGATGAGAGAGAGAGATAGGATGGAGATAAGTGATAGGATAGGATAGATACAGATAGATTGATAGATAGATAGATAGATAGATAGATAGATAGATAGATAGATAGATAGATAGATAGATAGATAGATAGATAGACAGACAGACAGACAGACAGACAGACAGACAGACAGACAGACAGACAGACAGACAGACAGGGGGGAGAGATACGGATGGGTGGTTGGATGGACAGATAGCTAGAGAATGGATGGATGGATGGATGGATGGATAGACAGACAGAGGGGGGAGAGATATGATGGATGGGTGGATGGATGGACAGATAGCTAGAGGATGGATGATGGATAGATAGATAGATAGATAGATAGATAGATAGATAGATAGATAGATAGACAGACAGACAGACAGACAGACAGAGGGCGGACAGATATGATGAATGGGTGGATGGATGGATGGACAGATAGCTAGAGGATGGATGGATAGATAGATAGATAGATAGATAGATAGATAGATAGATAGATAGATAGATAGGAGAGAGGGAAGAGGAATGAGAGATATGGTAAAAAATGAGCTTTATTTCTTAGTTGGTTCCAGCTGTCTTCTGTTGAACTTCCTTACACTATTTTTAAAATTATTGTTTGGTTCAGCTGGGACTCAGGAGGCAGAAAATAGATGGGGGCAGGGCCAGTCAGAGGCAGTATTTGCTGGTTCTCCAAACTACTCAAAATTTCCACTACCGATTCTCCAGAACTGCTGAATACCACCTCTGGATACATAGCATTCTCCTGTTTTTTTCTTGCAACAACCACCCCGTGAGGGAGATTGGACTGAGAGTGACTAACCCAAAGTCAATCAGTGAGCTTCTGTGGCTAAAACTGAACTTGAACCTGGGTTTCACTACTCCAGAGTTGAATTTTTCTATTCATAAGATAGAAGTTTGCAGATTATTCAAAATGCAGCATGAAAAAAATGGTGGATTGCTGTTTAAAAACAAAATAAGGGACATAGCTGAAGCACGTGCGATGGTCAATCTGCATTTTGAAGCTGCACTTCAAAGATTATGATTTGTGAACAAAATGGGATTTATTCCTAAAGAAAGAGCCTTAACTTGTGTGGTGACACAAAAATAACAAAGTCACAAATATAGAATAAATTCCCTTTAATGCCTCCAACTTGGCCCCAATGTCCAATTATCCTTGGCTGGATAACAAACTCTTCAAAAAGACAGTCTACGAAGGGCAGAAATGCAGTCCAAACCCAAAGTAAAGATAATTAGAAATAAAAAAAATCAACACAAACCACACAGAAATAATTAACAAGGCAGGCCAGGATGATAAATTGCAGACAAAGGATAATGCAGCACTCACAGTTGGAGGACGCCAAAACCCAGATAAGGCTCAACCAAGATAATGCATGCTTTGCTTCCCGCAAGGAGCTGTGTGCAAACGCCCTGCTTATATCCTGTTCTCCCAGCTGCAACCAATGAAAGGGATCAGGGCCTTCTTCTCTCTCGCAAGACACGTTGCTCCCTTCTCCGTTCCTCCCTGCCTGCCCTAGGATGAAGAGGGACTGTGCCCTTCCCCCGTTTCCTCCACAGCCACCGGAACCCCACTCCCACTCCCTATCAGCTGTTCCATCTCTCCCTCAGAATCAGAGTTCAACAAGGGCATGACAACTTTGCTCTTCATGAGTATTAAGAAAAAAACAATATTAGAAAAAGAGGAAGTCGTTTTTCCTGTGAAAAAGAAGCAAGGATAATATACTGAACAGTTAATGAAAACATTTCTTCTAACAGGACTGTAAAGTGATTTAACTTTCATTTAAAGGAATTCACATTTACAATGTCATTCTAATTTATACTCTGTAGGCAGTTCTTTTCTTCTTCTTCTTCCCTGAAAGCTTTCTGAAGAGCCCTGATGGTGTTTCCCCCACCTCTGGGGCAGTGACAACTGCTGATGTAAATAGCATACCCATTTGAAAGATCAAAGAAAACCTATACTCTTGCTACAATTATCTTATTTGAGGTTAATACTCGGGAAATCTATTGCTCATAAAGAGTACACACAGACACATTAACACCATATCTGCCTTATTACATATTTAATTGCATACATACGCACTTAATTTTCACTGAAAGAATAGCAAACTTGTCTGGATACCAGCCGTGATTTTTAACAATAGGTTTGTCATACAACCACATATATTTATAAAACTTACAGCATTGGTGTCTTCTGAGAAATTGTAGTAAACTGTTCGATCTGGGCAAGGTTGTTGACTTCAACCAGATAATGTGTACAAAAAAAATCTGCTTAATTTTTATTACATAATGCAATGATACTATGCAGTTGCAGGAAGAAAGTGAACCTCAGAAGTCATATCAAAATTTAAAATGGAAGGGAAAGTTATGCATGAGCTATTTGAAAATAAGATTGGAAAAACTGGATTAAAAACATCATTTTATTTATCAAACATAAATCTAAATTTTAAAAGTATGTACAGCACAATTATATTGCTTATACTTGATAAACATTTCCAGCTTTATGTTGTTTTATTTTGCATTTTCATAGTCTACCAAAAGAGAAATGAAAGCAGGAAGGTAAGATACCTTTTTCTCACAGCTGAGGTTCCTATTTGATCATTTTCCACATATTTTTCTATTGACTTTTGCTCAACTTTTACAATCAAAATAAAAAGTATTCCTATTACTTGGTATACTCAGTGCTATACAAACTAAGCTTTATCATTGTAGTTATAGGAATGTTTAATGTATTGTGAATTTTCCAAAGTCTAAGATTCAACACAATTAATCCACTACATGGCCATTCGTTTAGCAACTGTTTGAAGTTATAAAACTGAGTTATGACTGGTCCTCACACTTATGACCATCACAGCATCCCCATCGTCACGCGATCAAAATCTGGACGCTTGGCAACTGGCCTGCGTTTATAACAGTTGAAGCTTCTCCAGGATTATGTGATCAAGATTTGGGCTCTTCATGACTGACTTGTATGGTTCAGCATCTTGGGCTCATGTGATTCTCATTTATCATTTCCCCAAAGAGATTCTAGTTGGAATCTTGAATTACTTATAAAGTAATAAAGGCAGGATAAAAATTCAAAGTCAAGGTCAATGGAGGAGGTTGTTACTTAACAACCATGATTCACTTAATGACCATGATGATTTAACAGAACAGAATTAACAGAATTGAAAGGGACCTTGAAAGTCTTCTAGTCCAACCTCCTGCCCAGGCAGGACATCCTATACCATTTCAGACAAATGGTTGTCCAATCTCTTCTTAAAAACTTCCAGTCTTGGAGAATTCACAATTTCTGGAGGCAAGTTGTTCCACTGATAAATTGTTCTGTCAGGAAATCTTTTTTTACTTCTAGGTTGCTTCTCTCCTTGATTAGTTTCCACCCATTGCTTCTTGTCCTGCCTTCAGGAGCTTTGGAGAATAGCTTGACTCCCTCTTCTTTGTGGCAGCCCCTGAGATAATGGAACACTGCTATCATGTTACCACAGTCCTTCTTTTCACTAGACTAGACATACCCAATTCCAGCAATCAAGTTTTTAAGAAGAGATTAGACCACCATTTGTCTGAAATGATACAGGGTTTCCTGCTTGAGCAGTGGGTTGGACTAGATCAGGGGTCTCCAACCTTGGTAACTTTAAGACTTCTGGACTTCAACTCCCAGAATTCCTCAGCCAGCAAAGGCAACTCACTTTAACAACCACACCACTTAGTGATGGAACTTCAGATCCCAATGTGGTCATCAATCAAGGATCACCTGCATTTAATCAAAAAAATGTATGATCTAACTCCTCCGAGTCTAGATCCGGGGTGTCAAACTCGTGTCATCTCAGCAGTGTGATGTGACTTTTTTCCCCCTTCACTAAACCGGGCATGGGCATGGCCAGAGCGTGATGCATCCGGCCTACAGGCTGCGAGTTTGACAGCCCTGGTCTAGATGGGTATTTGGTAAACCCACAGGTTTCATTTCAACTCCAGTCTTGCCCATTTCAATAACACCTATGTCACAGAATCACCCATGACTCATGATTAAGATGTTTTTAAGTTTCTTCCAACTTTCGGGTTAGAATGGGGGGGGGGGGAAACGACGTACACGTTTAATTTTTCAACTTCACTGTTCTAGACTTAAAATGAAAAGCGCCCTTAACCATTTCTCATCCAATTAATTCAGCAATACAGTTGAGATGTATAATGCAGATTAGCCTTGTACAACTTGTCAGACAAAGCAAGCCATATTCAGCATGTTAATTAAATGGCATTGCTAACTCACTCATTACAGTTAGACTTTCTCAAAGATTGGGAATGAGGCTGCAGGATTGAAGTTGAGAAGAACCAGTGAGCCTGAGTTTTCTCCTATATAGTCCATAAATGACTGCATTGTCCCTAGTATACTAACACAGCATTGCTTATCTTCCTGAGAACTGTCCCAAAGGTGCTTTTTCAAGAGGCAACTGGACTTCCTGGTTTTTCTTTGAAGACGTTTTGCTTCTCATCCAAGAAACTTCTTCAGCTCTGGAGTAATAAGCATATTACTGTATGCTTAGAGAGAAAGCCATGATCACATGGCTAAAGTCATGTGTACTTAAATCAAGGTATTCTCACAGATCACTCAGGGTTCTAGATTCTTACATTGACGGTATCCCTTCCATGTACATTTCCAGTTGGTGATGATTTCTTGGGAAAATTCAAAGCACTGGTATACATCCTTTAGCAGTGATCCAAAGTTCTTTGCCTTCTGTTTACCTCCCAAAACATAGACTTCAGTGTTCCTGTGTTTATTCCTGAACAGAGGAATGGTGGATGGATCTATGATAATCTTCTGAAGTGGTTATCTGTTCTGATATGTCGTAGCCTCTCAGGAAAGGTCCGGTGTTTTGCTGTGCAAAGTAGTACAGCTGCCTAGCAAACACTGGTTCAACCTTAACAACAAATCAGAAAATGAATGAGTTGAAATAGTGATTACTGGAATAATAATGTTCTGAAATTTTGTTTTATCAATTTTGCAGCTAACAGCAATTCATAAAAATCTCACCCTACGCATGCAGATAAATAGCTTGACAAAACAAAGGGAATGTATCTGCTATCATGATAGCAAGTAGATATACAGTAGTTCTGGCAAATTTCAATATAAAATATATAGGGTTAAGAAAGCAATGTGGTGCATTTTTTTCTCTTGTATATTTCTAATCTGATATCAATGAATGAAAACAATAGCAAATGATTATTTGGTTTAAATGCTTTACATTAGCTTATAGTTAGACTGTATTTGTTTTTCAAGGATATGACCCAAGGAGGAAGAGAATTGGCAATGCAGAGCCATTGCCATCCTCTGAATTGGGTGGGGGACAGATGGTGAACCGTAGCTTGTGACATCTTGAGAAGAAAAAAAAACACCCTGTGATTTATCTACTTGCAACTGACATTAGTGTGCAAGTACAGGCTGGAATTTGCGGATACATTTTAGCATTATTTCTTCATTGTACTTTGTTCTGGGTACCTATGACTAAACTTTTTCACAACAATGTATCTGCTGTTCCACTTCGATTTTCTCTCCAATGTTCTGGGGAGTAGTTTAATATCCACACTGACATTTCTGGAGTGAAGGATTAACCTCCTTGCAGTCACATGCATGTGGTGGTTCCAGTTCAAGTAGACTGGCTTCAAACCTTTGTGGCGATAGGGATTTGATTTTGTCATTTTGTTTTTAATGGAAGTGCTTAAACAGTATTGACCAAAGAGGATGAAAACAGCTCAACTAGAACAGTCATTAATCTACTGTGTCAGGGGTTCATTTGCCTTAGCAGTGACTATTGTCAACACATGCTCAGTTTGCTACACAAACATAATCATGCATCCTTAACATATTGAACTCACAAATTGTAAAATAGAATTTATGTCTGATACAAATGCAGTTCAAATTAATTAAATAAATAGAGAATTCATTTTTTGATGGCTCAGTCAGCCAGATGTTCAGACTGGATTCGGTATTTTTATCCACCTATTGAGTCCTTCCCAAGGACTCAGGATAGACAAATGTTGATGTTTTGTGATGTTAGCAGTATCATTGCAGGATGCAAGCTGTTCCAAGTAAAGCTGCCTTTTGCAATTGACTGGTGGTGAATTTGTCAAAGCCAATGGATGTTCAGCTGATATTTCAATTGCTTGGGGATTGCATCAAAGGCACCATTTTATTATTTTTATTATTAATATAAGTTTAGGGGGCATATCTAAGCTATCATCTGGATTATAGTGAAATTGTTTAAACAGTTTGCAAATTGCAAATTTCCACACACACACACACACACACACACACACACACACACCCCAAAGGTCAAGTGATTCTAAAAGGATTGGCTTGTTATTCTAAGCTTATATATTCTTTATTAAGCTATTCATTATTATTAATTTATTAACCTATTCAAAATTCTTTTTATAGAAAATGTTAACAATAAAGCAATCTAAATTTGGTGATTTCCAATAGTGCAGTTTGGATTTGTAAGTAAATTAGATGCAAGCTCAGACAGAGCATGGGATACATGATAAGTTCCATGTAAGGAGATTGGATTTTTGCTGCTGATTTATTAACTGAAATATGTTTCTAAACGTATGTTTAGCATTCACTAAAAGTGAAGATACAATTGTCAATTATATAGGAATTAATATTGTAGATGGTGTGGCAGTATAATTAGAGAAATTGTGATTATATTGTCAAGCAATCTTAGTTATTTACACCTGTAGCTTTGACTTAAGGTTGACCTGATGGTTTAAGAAGAGCTGAACATTTCTGAAACTGAAAATTATTTGTATTCTACATATTGATTGATCAAGCATTTTAATATCGTAAAACAATTTCATAAAGCACTTAATTTCAGTCCCCTTCTTTCTTATTAGCCGTGCCTTTAGCATTTATATTTATTTAAATGACTACCTAAGTCATTTAGCATATACTTACATGGGCTGTAATTTGTTTTCTCTGTCTTTGTGGATCAGGAAACTCTTCTCCAAAACATAATACAATCTGGAATCTAGGTAATGGACGTCCATGGTGGGCAAATATTTGTAGTTCTAGAAAACAAACAGAAATAGTATATTTTGGAGGCTAAATTTAGGAGAGTGGTACAATAATGCATGAAAAATCATCTTACATAGATTCATCAAAGGTTTTTTTTTTTTAAAGAACCCTATTATCTACGTGGGTTTGAAACAAATAGATAAACCGGTTTCAGTTTGTTTTTGCTTCTATCTTTAAAAAAATTACAGTTTGCTTCATCTAATATGATTCCAAGGCAATACACAATAATATAAAGCATCAATTTTGTTTTATACTGCACTTCCTCCCTAAAAAAAAGCCGAATAGCTTATAAAAAGAATAAAACATCCTATAGTGCCTACAGATAGATAAAAAAATTAATAAAATCCTTAGAGAATGCCACAATTAAAACAATTTCATTCTTTAAATTCGTGTTCTTCAAAATCGCTATTGTAGCCAGTTAATGCATAAAGTTCTAGGCTAAAGGCAAGATAGAATCAATAACACTATTTAAAATGTTACATAACATACAACAATCACACTAATGGCCTTTTTTAATAAGGCAGTTTGGGCAATTATATATGTAAGAACAGAGCTCCAAATAGGTTATGAAGTGGGTACAGTACCAGGCATATATTTTCAGCAAGGTATCCCAATTCTTTGTGACTGTGATAACAAAGACACCAAGAATTCAGTAATTTTAATAATAGGCTTTATACAGGAAGAGAGAACCTTGTAGATATGTACAATTTTAAGAGAATGAGATCCTTGAATTTAGTCAAGAATTAATAGGTAATCCTGGGTTTAGAATTATGTACTGTAGTTACATTTTTGGCTGCCAAATTGTGTACTTAGGTGAAGTTTATGAAAAATGTTCTCAGGTACAAACACATTGCAATAAATTTCAAATTAACAGATCATGAATAATCAAGACAAGATTTTAAGACAGCAGTAGCTAACAATCCATTATTGGATTTAACTGGTCTTCTAGTGGCATAATTGGATCTAGGAACATGCCTAAAATAAGAATTCCTCTTTCAAGAGAAGTGTTAACTATATCTTAAAACAGTGGAACTCAGCTGCCTCAAATTGAAGAACTATCTGTTTGAAGTTATATTCTCATCAGCATTTAGCTCAGAGGCATCCATAAGTGATGGAGGACAAGTGGAGTGAATGACTAAATTATTAACACACTATTATGACCCAAATATTGCCCCTTTTATCTCATATGTTCTGATGTCACATATATGTGTGAAAGGAACAGAGCTTGTATCCTATGGCATTATGCTGCTGTTGTAATTTTGACTGAAGCTTTCAAACTGTGGACTCTTTAATTTAGCTGTATTATTTTGAACTGTTGGCAATCATCTGGTTCAGTACTCAGTGTAGGCACTAGTCCTCCTTCTCCTTTTCTTTTTAATAAATTTTATATCAAAGAGTTCCAAAAGATAGGCCACAGCAGAAAATCAATTTAAAAAAAGACTAAGACTATGTTTATTGAGATTGATTATAACAGAATCTTGAAAGTCAGATTGTGCTATATCTCTTTCTTAAAATTCAGAGAATTATAGAGGTGTCTGCCTGAGAAACATCCAAATATTATCTCATAGATATGGGCTTAAAAAATAGTTCAAACACTTCTGCCTAGATAAATAACAGTTTTTGTTCATCTCCATTAATGTGATCCTCCTTGCTCTCTACATTTATGCATTAATCTTGGCAAAAAATAACCAATAAAGTGAATCATAGTGAGAAAATGCAGAACACTATAGAAGAAGCAGGAGATCGGCTATGTTAAACTTCACAGAAAAGGGAGAAAATGAGGCCCACCACAATTATTTTTCTGTAGTAGCTATGTGTTCATGTAATAAAGTTTTAGCTAAATCAAAAAGATTATCCTCAAAGAACATATCTAATATAATATTTATCCAATTTTTAAAAATGAAAGTAACAAAATACTTGTGTACAATACAATATTTAGGGAAAAGGATTACATTCTGTTAATTCTAGAATCATCTATTTCTGGGCATAATAAATCTTAATCAGAGTAAGGGGTTCGCCATATCCCTAACAGAGCTGGGTTTTCAAAACAAATCTCCAAATGCTAACCGTATTGTACAGTGGTGGGATTCAAAAATTTTTACTACCGGTTCTGTGGGCGTGGCATGGTGTGGCTTGGTGGGTGTGACTTGGTGGGCATGGTAGGGGAAAGATACTGTAAAATCTGCATTCCTTCCCCATTCCTGAGGGAAGATTACTGCAAAATCCCATTCCCTCCTCACCCCACTAACCTGATTTCCTCCTCCGTTCTCCTATGCAGGGCAACAAAAGAAGCCCCAGCCAATCAGCTGGGACTTGGGAGACAGAGAATAGATGGGGGTGGGGCCAGTCACAGGTGGTATTTGCCAGTTCTCCGAACTACTCAAAATTTCCACTACCGGTTCTCCAGAACTGGTCAGAACCTGCTGAATACCAACTCTGTATTGTACATCTAAATGAAAATCAATAAATATTTAAAACCCTGATTACTTTTGAATGTATGTATGCAGATGGGTTTCTCTACTACCAAAGCAGAGAAGCTGGGGAAAGAGTAAACAGAGGCTGGGTTTCAGATACTGTGGAAGCCCAGAGGCTGGAGTTCAAAATTGATAGGATGGACCAGCTGCAAATTCAATGTGTGGTTATAGGAAGCCAATATTTGAAACAGCAAAAGAACCGATTTTAAAGTCAAAGTCTTAACTGCAAACCCAAATGGTAGCTTATATTTTAAAAAATTACCTGATAAAAATTTCTGGGTATCAAAAAGCTTGCACGTCTGCTCTCTTTCCAGCTTGTTAGGCCTGTCACTGCAGAATGCCAGAGGCCCATCCCAATATATCCTGCTTTGACAAAGTCTTTTAGCATAGAGGCCATCGTGGGTCATCCAGAGTATTACTCCTCTTTCCAGGTGAGAAAGCAATTTTTCAGTTGTTTTCCTCTGGTTATGATCTTCTGGATAAGGGAACATAACTTGGTCCATGCCGGTGACTTCGTAGCTATGACCGTGAGATATCCTACAGCCCTCAGGACTTGAAGTTGTGACTTCTTTTACAAGAGTTTCATGATAATACAAACAGATATGCAATCGACAATCTGAAAACATATTTATGCAAAATTATTTTTAACATTTGGTATTGGACAGCTGCATTTCCTAAAGTTTAGCAGTATAATTGACTTGAGAAATAAGTTTTCATCCATTCCTGATTTACTGAATAAACATTATAGCAAAACCTATCAGAAACAGGTTCCATTCTGTTCAATGAAACTCTGAGGGGGGGGAGGCATAAGGCCATATTCCGAATCTCAGGTTAACATTTACTGTAGAAATTATAATTATTTCTCCTTCAGAGATGCTATGATAGAGATTATAACAGATAAAGAATAATTGCATTAAGTAACATTTGGTTTTGGCATAATGAATTGTGTGAACTCAAAATACTGTGGCTTATTCAACAAATCGTTGTTAAGCATATTTTACCTTAGCATGAATCTAATGAGTATATGTGTGTATAAATAACTACATGTTAAAAACTATTCTATATAATATTTAATAAATCTAACCACTGCTAAATTCAGTAATGCCAATAGGCCGTATTGTGGGATATTGGAATATAATTTCTTGGTTTAATAAGAACCAAGCTATGGGCTCATTTATAGCACAGATGAAAAGCTACTTAGCACTATCATGGCTTAAAGAAATATAGCCAAAGAAAATATGTGTAGTGTGAGAATAATCATAGCTTTTAAATACTGCTACAAAGTAAAGGTCCTAAAATCCCTGAAAAATGATTTCCTGGTCATTCACCAACCGACCTCTTCAGTAAATATCATTTTTCCCTGTTAAGCAATATTGTAAACAGCTATGAACTATATTCTGGGGAATAAAAAAAGATCTGTTTGTAAATTAAATTACTAAATTGCCAAGCAAAGTAGATTACATTAGCTGGATTGCTTCAAAAACTATGGTAATCTCAGAGTTCTGGGTAAAATTGCATACCTAAGTAGGATCTTTACTTTCTGGTAGACTACAGAACAGAATTTGTATTTAATGAGATAATCAAAACATTATTTCTAGTATTATACACTTTAATATGCATCCTGTATAAATAATATTTATTTATATATATTTTTTCATATTTTACAATCCACTTGCTCCTACTAAAATTAGCTTGTAGCAGTTAACAGTATAAGACTAACAAATTCTAACAATTACAAAATAATAATTACATCCATGAAATGAACCAATAAAATGCACCAATAAAATCAAATAATAGAATATTTTTTTAAAAAATTACAAGCACAATCCAACCACCATCCATAACACCATTTTTCCTAAAGGGGGAAAATGGAGGTATACAATAGATTTTTAGCCTCTTCTTGAAGGAAAGTAGAACAGATAGTAAGTGATCAGTACTACAAGGGGAAGGGAATTCCACAAAGCAGGTGTCACTATGAAAAAAGCCTTTAGCCCTGTATATTCCAACTAAGTATTCTTTCTGGCCATCAACCACAATAAGTCTTTTGAAGATTCCTGGTACTAATCCATAGTAGAACATAGTGTAATAAAATTCTCAAACAACTTAATCTATAATTACAATTTTCACTCCCCTGCCCCACATTTATTTACTTCTATCCTACCTTAATTATTTTTACAAATAATTCGAGGCAACGAACATATCGAGCACCCCTTCCTTATTTTCTCCATTACAACAACCCTGTGAGGTAGATTGGGATGAGAGAGTGACTGGCCCATTTGGCTTTCATGGCTAAGGCATGATTTGAACTCCCAGTCTCCTGCTTTTTAATCTGGTGCTTTAACCACCAGACCAAATTTACTATTCATTCCTATCTAAATTCCATCTGACATGCAGAGTGACTCTAAGACAGCTTTGATGCCTGACAATTTTAGAGTCAATTTTTGATTCTGACAACTGCCTTGCAGTTTTCTTGGCAAGATTTTGAAAATTGTTTGCTATATCTAGCTTGTTAGGGATGAGAAAGTATGACTGGCCAAAGTTCATTTAGCAGATCTCCTGCCAAAGGTGAGACTAGAACTCATGCTAGAACCTATTGTCTCTCTTTCAATTAAATGTGCATGTATTTATATACAGAAGAACAAATGCAGATGCATACTCACTTTTTTCTTCTTCTGGGCTCATAGTGGAATATTTATGAGCATTTTTTTCAATCAGAAGTTCACTGTGACTTATTAGATTATGATGGTATACATACCTGACAAGGGAAGAGCTTCACTAGATCTGATGTTTCCCTCTATTGGGATGCCAGAAGTCTGCGTCTCAGGTGGTGCACAAGCATAAAAAGTCCCAGTTACTTGACAACCTACTTTCATACCAAAAAACAAAAAAGATTTTCAAAAAGCAAAATGAACACAATCGAACAGCCAATAACATTCAAAACTTTCATCTGCTAGATGGAAACAATTATCAGTATGTAATACCCTCACTCCTTTAAATATTTTTGATTGTTCATTCTTAAGTTTGATACATTTTCCTTACTAAATCTTCTTCTTTGGTGAATCATCTGAAAAAGTTTCCACTAACTGACTGCATGTAACCTCTATAAATCATAATGCTTTTATCCCATTGCACAATACTATGGAAACAGGAACTGAAGAGTTGGGTGATGGGAAGAGTAACTAAATAGGGGTGCTTTATCCAGTTTAACTCATATTAGTATTACATTCATAACAAGATTGGATGAGTCTTCTCATTCTCTACTTTATCACAAATAATGGTTTTTGGACTGGCTTAGAGCTGCTTCAGAAGATAATGATTTGCTTTATGAAAATTCTTTTAAGTTCAGGGATTTCTGTCTTAGTATTTCAATGTAAATGAAATCAACTTGCATAAGTTTATTAGAATGCCTTAAGAGCGTACACCAAAATTTGCTATCATACATTGAAGGTCAATGAATAGAATAGAATTCTTTATTGGCCAAGTGTGATTAGACAGACAAGCAATTTGTTTCTGTGCATAAGCTCTCAATGTACATGCAACAATATAGAACATTAACATTGTAAAATACATTCATCATAAAACATCAGATAGAATACTTAGTGATAGTCATGGATACTGAATAAGCAATCAATATAAATCATATTAAGATGCTAAGTAAACAATACAAATCGTAAGATATAAATCGTAATGTAGGTTTTTATAGAATTATATTCTGTCCATTCTGTATTTTTGCTAACTTATTTATTTATCTATTTATTTATTGGTCTTTTATACCGCCCCCTCTCTCAACGGGACTCAGGGCGGCTTACAGCCAGATAAAATACAATGAAAAATACAATATTTAAAAACAGTTAAAAAGATTAAATAGAATGGCTAATAAATAAAAGCAATCAAAGGTTAAAAATTTAAAAATTAAAAACCATTTAAAACCAATTAAAACCCTACAAAGAACTCTAGGCCAGACCGGCTTGATGGAATAAGTGGGTTTTCAACGCGCGCCGGAAGGTCAAAAGGTCAGGGATGGTCCTCATTTCCGGGGTAATTCGTTCCAGAGAGAAGGTGCTCCCAGAGAGAAGGCCCGCACCCTCGGGGTCGCCAGTCATCCAGCCGGCAGCACCCTGAGGAGACCCACCCTATGGGAGCGCACTGGCCGATGGGAGACCGATGGAGGCAGTAGGCGGTCCCGTAAGTACCCAGGTCCCAAGCCATGGAGCGCTTTAAAGATGGTCACTAACACCTTGAATCGCACCCGGAAGGCCACAGGGACCCAATGCAGCTTGCGCAAAAGTGGTGTAACATGGGAGCTCTGAGAAGCCCCCAAAACCATCCGCGTGGCTGCATTTTGCACCAACTAGAGCCTCCGGGTGCTCTTCAAGGGGAGCCCCATGTAGAGACCATTGGCATAGTCTAGGCGGGAAATGACGAGGGCAGATGTGACTGTGCGAAGTGCATCCCGATCCAGAAAGGGCCACAACTGGTAGATCCTACGGACCTGACAAAAAGCCCCCCTGGCGACGGCCGCTATGTGGTCTTCTAATCACAGCCGTACATCCAGGAGGACACCAAGATTGCCTGTCCTCTCCGTGGGAGCAAGAATTTCCTCCCACGGCCAGCGATGGAGTTAGCTGGCTATATCGGGATGCTGGAAAGCACAGCCACTCGGTCTGGGCCGGGTTGAGCTGAAGCAACAAGTATCAACAAGTAGCTGGCCAAATTTAAAGTAAAGATATCCTGGCTCAGTTTATACGATACATTCTTGACATGGTTTTAGAGTTTAGCATATTGTATGCAATTTTTTTATCTAGTGTTGGCTGAGCACCAGGATGTTCACCTTAATTATCATTTGTACTTTTCAAGTATTAAAGGGAAATTCTGAGAAAGCTTTGATTTTAATTACAGATAGATTGTAAATGCAAGGATTGGTGGCAATCCTTTTCGTCACCATCATAAGTGTCAATGGCTGCTAAACAAGGCAACTGCTAAATGATAACTATCCATACTTGATGGGTAATATGCAACCACTTTTCTATTTGCAATTCTTTCTTCTAATGAAAGGAATCTCCATATTTGGGAAGCTAGAGTGATTTTAATAGGTGTTCTGATAATGACAGATTTGTCTTATACAAAAAAATTATGCTTTGATGCTCTGAGTGATGAATTCAGACTGCAAGTGTTCATTTTCAATAAAAGCAGATATCATAGCATCATTTCTTTCCAGAACCCAGGAAATATGTACCTTACTCAATCCCCCATCAATCCCTTATCACAAAATTTGCAAAGGTAGACTGCAACCAAGGAAAATTTAAAGTGCATAAGTTTACACCATTCAAAAAGAATTACAACATTTCATTAATATCAGTCAAAAAAATGACAAGCAATTTATCAGTCACTGAAACCTATGCAGTTCAGAATTGCTTCATTTTTGTTGCACTCTGCCTAATGCTAGTTTATTTGTATTGCATTAAAATTGATCGGATTTGCTCATAAATAAGCATATAGAGATCAGACAAAAAAAGAAACAAAGCAGTATCTTTTGTCTATTTAGTTTTGTGCAACTTTTTCAGTTTATGAAGGTAGAGAATAGACTGTTCTCAAGATAACTAAAAACCTTGCTTATTTTTTTTTTTAATTTTTATTTGCATTTATATGCCGCCCTTCTCCGGAGACTCAGGGCGGCTTACAGTCTATGGAGCACCATGCTAAGTGCTCGGCAATAGCCTTCATTCCATTGTATATGCCTGCTTATTACTAGGGCTTTTGCCCCCCCCTCCCCCTCCCAAGCGGCATTTTACAAAGTCAACTTATTGCCCCCAACAATCTTGGGTCCTCAATTTACCTACCCCGAGAGGATGGAAGGCTGAGTCAACCTTGAGCCTGGTGGGATTCAAGCCTGCACTAATTGCAGGCAGCTTGCACTAAGTGCTAGATGGTTAACAGCCTGCACCACCAAGGCTTACATTTGTAATTGGAAGTTGGCTGTTCTTCCTTATCTGCTTTGTTTTCTCTTTTATTCTGAATTTGCCTAGTAAAGCACTCCAATCTTCACTGAGAATATAAAATTTGTTTTATGCATTTAGTTATCTGCATAATACAAACCACACTTAATTGTTTTTAATATATTTCAGGAATGCTAAACTATTCAAGTGATTTTACTTTCTCTGCAATTTAATATAAAAGCACTTTCTTTAGGCTGTATCATAATATTCTTCTTTATACTGTGCCAACTTCTTGCAAGTATAGGAACTGTGAGACACATAGAAAGTTCTGCTCTTGCCAGAATTAGCTCCCTCATTTCAGTGGAGATGAAAACTTCATGCAAACCAAAGTATGCATGGAGTTCTACCTTCTGCTGAAGTAAACAAATCCAGTTTCTTAACGTTTTTCTTTTCTTGGCTTGGATGCAGATGGAACCCTAAATCAGGAGCCATACGGTATTTATTTCATAACATGAATAAAAATGGCCTGTAGCTCTGTTGAGCACAATGAGAATTTCTTACCATTCTGACATGACGGGCCTTGCCAGTGATGATTACGAGGTGGAAAAGAGACACTTGTACACTGGTATGAAAGATCAGGATGGGACTGCTCTGGTACGTATTCCCTCCAGTTACGGTCATGAGGTACCATGTAGTTTGGAACCTGTGTATTGTATTAAAATATCACATCTCTTATTTTCAGCCATTTTCTAAATTAATCAGTCATTTTCAGCTTTCTAATTAAATACTCTCTTCAGTATATCTGTAAAATGAAAACTCAGACAAACACAGTATTGAGTTTGTTTATATGTAATAAAGAGTTTCTGGAGAGACGCAGTTATATATCTCATTGACATACAAGCTTATGGGTGTCTTCTCAAAAGTAAATCCGACTGAATTCAGGCACCTCTCTTCCTGGTAAAAAAAATAGGATTAGAACTCTATTATTATCCTTTTACTTCCATCAGGCTTAAAAATGCACACACACATACACACTACTGAAACTGAATCCAGTTAATATCTCATATATCCAATGCAGTGAAGACTCAGTGATTCCTGAAATTCATTATATGACTGGAGAGAATAAACCTTTGTTTTCCAGATGACATCTAAGTATATTACATAAAATCATACATTGCAATGTCCTACCTGTCAATGAATACTTCAGCTTCAACCATAACAATACAAGAGCACACAATAGATACAAACTCAAGGTAAACCGCACCAAACTTGATTGCAGGAAATATGACTTCAGCAACAGAGTGGTCAATGTCCGGAATACTCTACCTGACTCTGTGGTTTCTTCCCCAAACCCCAAAAACTTTAACCTTAGACTGTCTACTATTGACCTCACCCCTTTCCTAAGAGGTCTGTAGGGGGTGTGCATAAGTGCACCAACGTGCCTACCATCCCTGTCCTATTGTTTCTTTTATTTTTCTTATATGTATCCATTTCATGTATTCATAACTATGTTATACTTATACCTGTTATCTTATAATCGCTTGACAAAATAAATAAAATAAAAAATAAAAAACAATGTTTCATGTCCTTCTCAAATGGTTGCTCTTTCTGTGAAGGCCCAGTTTACTGTAGATGTATTTGTAATGTACTGGTAGTCCTTGACTTGCGACCACAATGGTGCCCAAAATTGCTAAGTGAGGCATTTGTTAAGTGAATTTTGCCCCATTTCATGACCTTTCTTGCCACATTTGTTAAGTGAATCATGGCAGTTGTTAAGTCAGGAGCACGGTTGTTAAGTGAATCATGGCTTCCTCACTGACTTTGCTTGTCAGAAGGTTGAAAAAGGTAATTTGTACTGCAACCGTCATAAATATGGATCAGTTGCCAAGCCTCTGAATTTTGATCACGTGACTGTGGGGATACTGTAATGGTCTCAAGTGTGCAAAACGGCCATAAGTCACTTTTTTCAGTGCTGTTGCAACTTTGAACAGTCACTAAACAAACTGTTATAAGTTAAGGACTACCTTTATGTGCAGTGTTTCACATAAATACAAATTTCAGAAAAAATACAAATTTCAGTGGAAATACAAGGGACTCAGAGGGGACTTTACACTTACAATGTATTGAATCTATAAAGTGAAAGCTGCTGACAATGAAGAATGTATTGATGCAGTTGAACTATTTATGTCATGAATACAACTGCACAAATTCAGTGCTGTTATTGAAAAACAAAAATAAAATACTTCAGTTATATTTCCCTAGCAGAAGAAATGAAATGAAATGAAATACGCTAAGAGTTCTAATACTAATCAAAATCTATCACAAGAACACTTATAAAGTCCTTTGAAAATATTAGGTTATATTGGATATTTTTAGCCATTTGTTTTCATTGTTATCCTCATGGTACAAGGAAAGAAACAAACATGCCATCTCTACCTTTTCATTCTCCAATATATAAAACTAAAACAAATGCAAGGGTCATACCTGAGGCTGTAGTGAAGAATATGCTGAATTCAGAGTGAAAGCGTTGTTCATAATCATCTGTGGATCTTCTATGCTAAGTTGTTTTGATCCTGTAAATTATTTGTAGACAGAAACAGAGTGATTTATATAACTTTATAAAAAGTAGCGTCTTGGGAGTATTTAAAAATGAAACCCCTACTGTTAATTTCTAGCAGAAATAATAGTTCAGGCCTCTTTATAGATACAAAGTTCATTTGTATTGTTAGAAAAAAGACAGAAATCTGAAAGTGTGCAAAGAGAAAACCTATATATATACATACACATGGACATACATATACATATATAACTACCCTCGTCACATTTGACCAAAAAATCCGGTTGAGTATTCTTAGGTTTTGAATCCTGAATTTATTAAAACTCTGTTCACTTTTTCTTTTCCCTGTATCTCTTTTCACATGCAAGGAACTAGTAGAGTCATGCATGTCCCCATAATGTCTTAGGGCATCCAATCATCTTGGAAAGCTAAGTTAATTAACTAGCAGAGTTAATTGGCTGACCTCCTGTTCCACTGCAATATTTTACAGTGCTTTCTGTGATCTATGAATTGGGTAACTTTCTTCTCTTGGCAAATCCTGCTTCCAGAATTCTTTCTCCCCTCCCTCTTCCAGAAGCTGGAGGTTCTCCCTACTGTCTCTGATCCAAAAAAACTAAACAAGTTGAGATGAAAAGCAAGGATGAGGTTAGAGTGTTGGCTGACTTTTGGTTTTTGGGGACCCTTGGATATCTGGCTGGCCCAAGGAGATGAAAGGCAGGGGTGGGGAAAACAGTGGCAGAACATTGTATAGTGGCACAAAAATTATTATTATGGGAGGAGACAGGTAAAGCTGGTGCCCATATGGAAGAGAAATAAGACTCCAAGTTTGAAAGGGGGAAAGTAGGTATTAACAGTAACAGTATAACAGAGCTGGAGGTCTTCTTGTCGAAATCCTCTCGGCTCAAGCAGGAGACCCTGTACCATTCTGGACAAATGATTATTCAATCTCTTCTTTAAAATCTCCAGTGTTGGAGGAAAGACATTCCACTGATTAATTGTTCCCATCAGAAAATATCTCCTTGGTTCTAGTCTGGATCTCTAGTTAATAAATTTCCATATGTTACTTCTTGTCCTGCCCTCAGGGGATGGAGAATAGGTCAACCCCTTCTCCTCTGACAGCCCCTCAAATATTGGAAGATTGCTATCAAGTCGCCCACAGTCCTTCTCTTCTTTAAACTATAGTTCCTGCAACCCTTCATTGTATGTTTTATCCACCAATCCCCTAGTCATCTTTGTTGCTCTTCTCTACACCTTTTCTAGATTATCAACATATTTTCTGTAGCTCTAGGCTATAAACTAGTGAGGAGTATCATACTCAAATCAACAATGAAGGATAAGCAGTGATTGCCAGATGCTTTTTAAGCTTAGTTTAAGGTGCTATCCTACCTTTTTTTGCTCCTTCCGGTACTATTCTATATACTTTATATGGATCTGATATGTCCAGTTGGCTTCTTTCAACCAGTTCTTCAAAATCATTGCTCTTGTTCAAAGCACAACGCAGCCTTGTCTTCCAAGTGGGAGGATCTGGTTTATCAATGCCTTCTCTGAACTTCCCTTTAAACAGAGCCCAGGCCTGAAAATATTTGCAGAAATTGATCAAAAAAAACAGAATCCTCCAGGACAGTCTGTAGCATTAACAACAATAAGAGAAATATCACAATAATAAATATATTCCAAATAAAAAAAATTCCTAGAATTATCATGGGGCATGCTATGCGATTTATATTTTCCTTCTGGTAGTTCTGTCTAGAATCTAATTGTCAGTGAAGGTGTAAGACAACCTGTGAGCAAATGTAGCAGTAATGAGACACAAGTTCAAGATTCATTATATCTATGTCACTTCTATAAGAACTAGGAGGTGTGACATTTTTCAAAAACTGAATATTTGTGATACATCTTTCATCATTTCACTTCAAGTTTTCCTTGCGGGCATATGGCAACCAAAGCAGGCACAGAAACCTTACAGTGTCTTCTGTAAGTTGTGTAACATCTAAACCAACCTTGAACCCAGATGGCAGAAAGTAAAAACTATAATAGAGAGAAAACAATATGTACTCAATAAACAAGTGTACTAATGTTAAATGTGATGGTTGAATAACTAAGGAGAAAGATTGTGCCATATGAATTCTACCAGTAGGGTATAGAATCGCTTTAAAAAAAATACTTACTATTAAAAGTAATTAGCTGAACTCATTTTAGCAGAAATTTAACAGCATTGCTTCAGGTAATACTCCTCAATAACAATATAAACAAGGGAGTTTTAGAAATAAATTCTTACTAAACAGTTATGGTGCTTGCTGAAGTTAATGAAAAAGTCTGCAATCCTATTCAAAATTATACACAAGTCCAATTGATATCTATGGGATTAAAGTATATGCAACTGTGATGAGGCTTGCAGACCTAATGAATTAAGCCTTGGGGCAATTAATCAAATGAGAAAAAAAAAGAAATTATACAGCATGGTAGGAATCTGCCAAGTGTGACAGAAAAGCATTTTAGTTCAGCAACATCTAGGATGTAAGTTGAAGAAAGAAAATAGGATAGTATTGTCAGTAATTTAAGTTAAGGGTGAGATCTCCCAACTGGAACTATATGCAAAATAGCAGCTCAGAAATAAGGGTGGATGCCCAGAGAGGATTAAGGAGCAAGGCAGTTTTAAGTGCATTGCAATCGAGGAATTTGTTTTTAGCAGCAAAACTGAGCTCATGCCACATTCATACAAAAGCCATATCTAGTCCCCTTCCCTCAAGCTTTATTCATTAAAACACCCTGATGTTGAAAGTGATGGAAGTACTATAAAGCCACCTGAAACTCAAAAAGCCCCTTTTGATCTACTGCAAATCTCAATCTATCTTTTTCTTGTGATTTCCATGACTTTTAACTTACAAAAATTGCCCTAATTTTTTTTAAATTGCTCAATTTAGTATTTGGTGAGATTTTTGTTGTTATTGTTCTAGTGTATACTCTTGAACAGGTTGTAAATACAATTTGTGACAATTCCCATTTTAAGCCTATAGTTTTGGAGAAGGTTTTGTTATATTGGGAAATTAATCTCACGAGTTTAGTGGATGGCATCTGGATTTAGACTTGAGAAACCTGGATTCAAATCCCAGATAAGTCATTTAATTTATTGAGTATCCTTTGTTAGCATGCCTCTTCTATCTTGTGGAAACAAAAACTGGATTCATTCTTTGGACACACTGAATTCACAACCATGCATGTCCATCGTTAGATATGTGATTTCTGGAAAATGTGATGTTTTATTATAGTCCCTATGTGAGGAACATGTAGGTTGAAATGAATCCTAGGTTTCAAGAATTAACTCTGATGATCTCACCGTTATTACCAAGCCCCATCTTACCACCTACTGCCAAATAGAATAAAAGCTGCAAGTCCCATGATCTCATAGGTGTTTCTCTCAGATAGAGTTAATAAGTAAAGCAGTCATAAAACTGACTGGCTGATATTGTTGAATATCAGAGTACCTCACCTTTCTCTACAACATTCATTTTTGGGTGCAGGATGCACAAGATCCAGTTTGAGAGGGTAAAATACAGTATTTTATCATCCAGACTAAGTCTGTTGAACAAAGACTATTCACCTACATGGAAATTGTTCCCAACCAGCCTTCCCAAACAGACACCACCTTCTTAACGCTTTGAACTATAACTCCCATTGCCTCCAATCAGAATGAAGGTGAGGCTACTACAGTGAGTAGAAATACTCACTACTACTTCTTGGGGGAAAGGGGAAGGAGCGGGAAGGGAAAACCCTGCGAAAAGGGAGAAATCTGAAGCAGGTTCATCAAGACAAGAAAAAGAAAGGACAATTATAAAGAATGGGAAAAAAATCAAGAACGGAAACCCAGAGTGTAAATAAATTAAATTAATTTCAAAGGTAACTTTCTGGGAATTTTTTTTTTTAAACCCTGTGCTTTATAATAAAGAGCACAAGGTCACTGTAAAGGTAGCGGTAGAGAACCAGCTTAGAGAAGAAAGCTGGGACCATTCTACAGAGAAAGAGAGAGAGAGAGAGGGAAGGAGGGAGGGAGAGAGAGGTATCTCTGAGGGACGTTGTCTCCTACTCCCAAAAGCAGGTGCCACCCGGCTCCTTCAACCGGCTTCCCTCAGTCCTACGAAGTCAGACCGGTGCCTCTTGGCGAGCGATTGATTGACGGCTTCGCGCGCCCCTTTTCCTCCCGCCCCCTCCGCTCTTCAAGGTGTACCTTGAAGAGAGCGGCGTCTTCCTCGCGGTTGTAGTCCTGTTTGCCCGCGTGCTTCCAGGGGATGCGAAAGATGCTCTTCTCCTCGTTCTCCCATACCAAGCCCGGGTACTTAGCGCTGTCAATCTGCTCGATCAGCCACTGCCGGAGTTTCCCGTTGCCGCAGCTCACCGAGCTCATGCCGCCGCCTTCGATGCTGCTGGTGCTGCTGCTGCTGCTGCTGCTGCTGCTGGTGATGGTGGTGGCGGCGCCGCTGCCTTCTAAGTTCATACCAGGCGCCCCGCCAGCCTCGGCTCCTCCTGCTCCTCCTCCCCTGACGAAGGACGGAAAGGGAGGGGGGGGAGAAAGGGGAGTGTGAGCGGCCCCGCTCGATCACGTGCCGGGCTTCAGCCCGGGCGCGCACGTCAGTTCCAGACAAAAGTCCGCCGCGCTTTCCCGCTCGCCGAGCCGCCGAGCTTTTCTCCACGCGGAGGAGGCGCGCGCGAGGCAAAGCCCCGGCGTCCCCGATTTACCGTTTCCAGGAAAAGCTCTCCCCGTTTCCGCCCTTCCCCTTGTTATTTGCTGGGCCGCCTCTTCTCTGCAAGCGCGGTTTCAGTGAAACAAAACAAAACAAAACAAAAACCTCGCCACACCAAAAAAAACCTCGCTCGCTCGCTTGAGAGCACTGAGGCTGAGAGGTTATGTGTGTCTGTGTGGATTGGAACTTTTGGGGTTCGAGCCCAGCAGGCTTCCTTTACCTCAGAGGTCTCCAAACTTGGCAACTTTAAGACTTGTGGATTTCAAGTCTTAAAGTTGCCAAGTTTGGGGACCTCTGCTTACCTATAACAAACAGCCTTTTGAGCCTTACGGGTTGGCGTTTACGGGACAAGCAGTTGGAGACGCCCGTCAGAATCCGTGCGCCTTAACCATTCACCGAGCGCGGCTTTTTCGGGGCTTCCAAGCCAGTCTGGTGGAGCTGTTTTAAGCACCAGGCTACGCAGAAACTCGGGAGGCCGCGAGTCTCTTAGTCCCGCCTTAAGCACCAAGCCAACTGGGTGCCAAAACATGGACCAGCCCCCCACCCCCACCCCCACCCTCCCTCTCAGCATTAGGAAGAAGGCAAGAACGGCAAACCACTTCGGAAAATCTTGCCAAGGAAAACTGGAGGGACGAGTCCAGGAATAAATAAATACTTTAAAAAAAAACAAAAAAACCCTGATTTAGGCACCTCTCCCCCAAAAAGCCAATCTGGAGAAGATCAACTCTTGAATCTTCTACGTGTAGCTGCCCTCGCTAAATCAGGCTCGCCTGATTCTCTAGATCGCCTGCTATAAATACAACCCTGTGTAATGAGACGCGCCTGCACGCACAAACACCCAACAGAAGTCTTCGGATTAGTTGGTGGTTGGCGTCCCCCACCTCCACCCGCTATCCCTCTACACTACAGCATAACCTCCTCCCCCAACCAATCAATCAATGGTTCCATCGGCATCAACCGTCCTCCTCATGTTAAGTTTTAACGACTAGACCCACAGCTGTTCGTCTCCTCCAGTCCCTTCTTCCAGAAGGCTGCAGGGCGACGGCCTTCCTTCAACCATCGGTTCCATCCCTACCTTCTTGGCTCTCTAGAGGACTAACTCGCCGTTTCCCCGAACCGTCGCTTTCTTCTCCGCATTTGCTTTCCCTTCCCCTCCCTCGTCTCTTTCTCTTCCTTCCAATACGAGAACCTAACTCCCAACAAGCAAGCTCTGCCTTTCCGGGCGCTTTCTGCTGAAATCCAGACTTTTTGCCCGCAAACCTGCCTCGACGAGGCTTCGACGTCTATTAGCATTCCCCCCCCCCCCCCCCCCCACCGTTCCCTTCTCTCCTACACATACATTCAACTTCCTCTTGACATACCTAGTTTGACGCTAATTCTCTCCAGAGACCTGTGGTTGTTCCTTTTTACCCCCGGGAGCAAACACCGCCCCTCTCTTTCTAACCCACCCATCTCGCCGCGTGTCAGTTTCTTCGCCATTCCTCAGACAGAGCCCACTTTCTCTCTCTCTCTCTCCCTCTCCCTCCCTCCTCCCCTCCCCCTCTCTTTCTCTCTCCCTCTCATTCTCTCTTTCTCTCTCTCCCTCTCATTCTTTCTCTCTCTCTCCCTCCCTCGCTCCTACTCCCCTCTCCCACTCCCCCTCTTTCTCTCTCCCTCTCATTCTCTTTTTCTCTTCCTCTCATTCTCTCACAGTCTCGTTCTCTCTCCCTTTCCCTCCCTTTCTCCCTTTCTCTCCCTTTCCCTCTATCTCTCTTCCGCTCTCCCTTCCTAGTTTTGCAGGTCGCCCTTCTCTCTTTTTCACCCACCCATCCCAGCCGCCGAGTCTCGGTACCTCTCTCTTCCCACGTACTGGCGCCCTGGCCTCTCTGCGGGGAAACTCCTCACATTTACCCGCCACAACGCCGGCCGTCAATGCCTGCCCCCACTCGCGTGGTTAAGAAAGAGGGGAAGGCAGCGGCGCTTCTGCCCTTTTTTTTTTTTTTTTTACATTGCACACCTCCCGAAAGCGCCTCCGCGAGTCTCTTCCCCCTTCAGGACCCGTTTCCTCGCAAGAGCCCGAGACTGGGGGATTCTCCGCTGCGGCTTTAGCGCCTCTGCCCCCAGCAAGCTTCCCTTGGGGGCATTTGGGGCCCCTTCGGCCGAATTCGGCAGGATGAGTGTCAGGGCTCGCTCCGCTGCAAGAAAAAGTGATCAGGCACGCACCATCCGGAGCGCATCTTTAGTGAGGATGTGTCAACGGGGCAGTCCAGAAAGTCCCTCAGCCCGCCCTTCCCATCCGTAGACTCCAAGCACGAGGTTAGGGCGCGCCAGCCTTCCCCATCCCGCTCCTCGTCAAACAGGGTCCAAATCTTGGCGGGACGTCTGAAAGAGAAGAGACTTTGCTGTCTCTTCGAGGGATTTATACAAGCCCTCATGGCTACGGCTGCCGTTTATAAAGCAACAAAACCCGGAAAGGGGGTGGGATTTCAAAGCAAAGCCCGTTTCAGTGGACAGCTAGATACTTCGAAAACCTCGGTCTCCCTCCCATCCCACGCCTGAGTCCTTGGGTGGCTATTCAAAGGAAATGTCTATCCGTGAACGTGGGAGGCTGCTCCGATCAAAGCCATAAGACTTTGGCCGTCTGAGCCGCCGGTGGTGCTTTGATAGAGCCGCCTAACGTGAGCAGATGCCTTACGCCATCAGGAAACGAAGGTGGCGGGCTATATAGGAGGAGGCGGGCTCAACTTTACAGCGAAGTTATTGTACAGTATTAAGGGAAGCCACCCTGGGAGTGGGGATCAACAGGTAAGAAGAGGCTGCCATCCTGTCTTTTTTTGATCCTAAACTCTGTGGGCAAAATCCGGAGGGTGGGACAGCAGAAAGGAAAGTATGGATCCAGTTTCTTACACGGAACTGCCAAAGACATCTCTCACATTTGTGGGTATTTCAGTCCCCAGACTCTTAGTTTCGGCCTGGGGCTAACCGCCTTCCCCACCCTGAGCGCTACAGGTGCTGGATTTCACCTTCACTAATCCCAGGGCCTGACCGCTGGTGAATTGGGGGCCGGTTAATTCATTCGTCGGTAAGGAATTCAAATGGTCGTGAATTCCACGTAGGATCCTGGACTCTGAGGCGCTTTGCTGTGGACTTGATTCCAAACCCCTTCAAATTCTCACTTTCCCTTCTAAAAGTTTTAAGTTCCCCCATACCGAGAAGGGAGAAAAGTTTCTGCGGCAGTCCAATAGACCTCTTTGAGATAGAATCAAAACTCATTCGGCCCAACTTCGAGTCCAGTTTACTCATAGCACCTTACCTTCTAAAATAACTTTCTCGTCCCAGCACCTCCACAGCTCCCATATGGACAGCGCTGGCTTGGGGAACACAGTTCCAACGCATTTTTGGAAGACTTGGAGATAGAGGCCAGCTTTGTGTACCTGTGGATTTTCTTCCAGGTCAAAAGCTTTCTCCAAAGGAGCTCACATTGGGCTTACAAGAACCTCTCATTTTATGTTGGGGTGAATAAGAGTGACTCCTCAAAGTTATCCAGTGAACTCTATGGTTAAGTAGGAATTTGAACCTGACTATTCTGGACCCCAATGGCACCGAAGCAAGGAAGTAGCATGGATGTGTTCTGATTTCTATCAGACTTCCTACATCTAGTATATCTCTTTCTGCCAGGCATTATCAGATCATCCCAGGTGTTTTTTTAGAAACCTATAAGCAGGGTTGGAAACCAATTGTTCTCTCCCAGCGTTTCAAGTAACCAATGAAGCCCAAAAGTGGACGAAATTAGGCATATATTCCACTAATTTATAGAACTCCGTTACAAAGTCAGTGGTAGCCCTTGATCGGACTGATGCAATGGTGGCTACTGACAGAAACTGCCTCAAAAAAACTGCCCAGACCTTACTTCCTGGGGGAAGAGAATAATTTGTTTATTCATATTTCTGCTACAAATCTCCCAAAGAACTAAAAAAAATAGCTATCTCGACTAGGACTGAAGCCTTTAAAAAGCAATTGGATTCCAAAAGCTGTTGGAGAGACTCTGCTGTTTCATCACCTTCGCCGGGCTTAATTATTGAGGGAGCTTTTCTATTTATTTTCAGAGATTCGGGCTCTCTCATCAATATTCCTGAGTGTTTGTCCCCCGCCTCTTTCCCTGGTCGGAGGAAAAGTGGTAGCTCCTTTCTGACTTCTTCAATTAAGAGTGGCTAGCCCCTGGCTTTGCAACGGAGTTCTGTAAATTCATGGAATATATGCCTGTCTAAATGGACCATATATTCCAACTTCGAAACAATTAATTTCCAACCCTACTTATAAAAAACTTCTGGGGTTAATGGATGGCTGTCTGGCAGAAAAAAAAATACTATGATAGATGTAGGAAGTCTCGTAGAGAGGTACAAATCCATATTATTTTCCTTGCTTCGGTAGACGAAACCAAGCGGAATGCAAAAAGTGACACAAGAGAATTCCAGATTGGGATTCACCCTTTCCTCCGATAAACCTTAGGGGCATACCTAAGCAGGCGGGGACCGAAAGAGAAGTAGAGAAGGGTGGAAAGCGCAGAAGCGATTAACAGAGGCTGTTCTTTCAATAAAATTTAGTCCTCTGCAGCGACTCGATTATCAATAGGACGAACCTATTAAGGGAGGCTATTTAAATACTGCTTATTAAGTTTTAAATTACTGTCGATAGGACACACACACACACACACACACACCTTCGCTGTGCAGATATACCAGCGAAAGCTGATGATTCAGAATCAGTAAAACCCTTGAAGATCCAGTTTCCCGGAAAGCGAGGATGGGGTGGATTACAAGGCAAATACTGCATCCTTCTTTGGGCCAGTCGGGCTAAATTTTAGCCTAACGCAAGAAAATTTGGAGTGCCTCTTTCAACGGTTCCAAAGGGCCTTTTGCGTAGCAGAATATGCAGGGAACTGTTCCAATCTGTTCCTTTCGCGGGATTCTGCAGTGGCTCAGAAAGTCAGTTCGCCAACAGAGGAGATTTAAATCAGTTGTAAAGATTTGGCCATAAATGAACGTGTGTGCCGGGTGTGTATTCTCCTCTCATCTCCCCTCAACTAAACACGGAGGGAGGGCTTAGTCTATACACAATACCATATACACGGTGCCATGCCGACATAGATTAGTGAAGGGTTAATTTTTTTCCCCATAGCCTCTCTACAAAGTAGATTTCGGAGTAACCTAGAATAAAATGTAGCCCAATTCCATCTTTTTTCAAGGAATTTTAGAATCACCCTGCTTGCGTTTGAAAGAAGAAATAAGCAAATCTTGCCCTGCTTAAAACTCCAGCCCCCAACCGTTATACATGTAAAGAAATAAGTCCCATTATTTTACGGGACTAAGCTTATGGACTCACTCGACTGAAATAGGCGTGCGGACTTGAGGGGATATTTTGCAGGCGCATTGCTACAACTTTCCAGATTCTGCTCGGTTTCAGGTGTATGTGCAATTTCCTAACGAGCAAAATTGGTTAGAAACTACGAGGTCCGGACTCCAAAATAACCGGAGGTGGCCAAATTAGGAAAATTATCTTAAAAGAAGAGTGGGGGAACCAGGTCATCACCACCATCAAGAAAAAGGTTCCCTTCTGCAGAATTGAAAATTAGATTTAAAACTGAGGAGAAATCCACCTCCAGGGGCGCAGATTTAGCCCCACATGGACCAAGGCGGACTTCATTTCGCCCCCGGGCTCTTCCCGCCGGCGCCCCTTCCCCTCTTTTTAATAACTCCCACCACCAAGTTCGACAATCTAGAGGACACTAACGCCAGCAAGCTGGAGCGCCGTCCCTCCAGGCGAAGTGGACTCCTCAGAGTAGTATCTACTCGGTTTCATTCATAAAACGCGACCTTGCAAAACCAAGGATGGGGAAGTGAGCGACGCACCAAAGAAAGGTGTTGAAACAACTCAAAGGGGTCGCATGAAAGAAGCCGACGCTATTTTAGATTAGAACTTGGGATCTGGAGCCAAACGGGGCGAGAGAATAATTTCAGCCCCCACCCCACCCCCGCCCGTACGAAATGAAACGGCTGTTTTTTGGGTGGACCACACAGCTGGTCTATAGTATGAATCTGTACAGCGCCGAGCAATGCTCTGTTTTTGGAGCAAGAGATGGACGGCCATTCAAACCGAACAAATACATGAAATGTTCTACACACCAACTTCTCTCGGTCTCGTTTTTAGTGGTTCTACGTTTTTTTTCCCCACCGCGTCTAGGGAAAAGAACGGAGACCCTCAACTATCAGAGTTGCAACTATTTTGGAAATCTTCGGCTGGCCCCATCCAGTATGGATTTTAAATCAGGGCAAACTTTTTTCTTTCTTAAAGAATACGGGGAATTATGGACGAAGAAATGGAGCAGGACCTTCCTTCCCTTTTATGACCATTACATGAAGTTAGGAGAGTACTATTAACAGGAATTCCCACCGTCCTTGAGAGCACTTTCCTAAATTCAAGACGGAAAAGTTTAACCTCACCAGTTTTTTTTTTTTTTTGCCAGATAACAGGTGAAGCCGCTAGTCCAATTCTGGGAAGAGGGAGTGGAAGAGATCCAGCAAAGAGATAGGCAGTTAAAGTATATTCTTTCTGGAGATCTGATAGACCTTCCTGGAAGGGAACATTGGCTCACCATTGGATTTTCTCTCTTCAGTCACCAGTCCGTCCATTTTTTGCACGTTTTCCCAGTGCTGGGATACAACTCGCTCCTGAGAAAAGGCGCCGAGGTATTCCTGCGTTTCCCCAAAGCCCCTTAGCATCTCACAAGGAATAATTCTTCACGCCGTCCTCCTCCCCTGCCCCAACAGTCCTCATTTTGGCTGCTCCATCTCCGGCTCTTCTCAAGAGACGATTTTTCCCCGGTCCCCAACTTTCCCGATCCTAAATAGTGACAGAAAGTGAAGTCCCTTACCTCCGTCTCTTTCGTTCTCACACACACTCTCTCTGTCTCTTTCTCACTTCCTTTCCAAATTCCGGGAACGCCGCTTTCTTAAAACGATTTAAGAATGGGGGCAGAGAGGATGATGGGATCAGGTTTCAAATGAGAAAAAAAATGAGTTAACGGAGCCCAAGAGGATCTTTAAAGTCTGAAGCGAAAACGTAGAGAGGAGGGACTTGGACGGGGGGGAGGGGCCTGGAGGGGGAGGGTTTTGCACCCGCCTTCGGCCCCTGCGGGACTAAGAAGCGCCGGAAGGGTGAGGCGGTCGGTCGGTCAGTCTTCTGATGGATGGACTGAGGTGGGATGCGCGCTGTCCAGATCCTGAAGGATGGGAGCTTGGTTTCCAGAGGAAAGGAAATCACAACTCTCTCGGGAAAGCGGTTTGAAACGGAACCACGCGCATACCGACAAAAGCTTTTCCTTCACGCAGTTGTCCGTCTTTCCCGCACCCTCAAAATAAACCAGCTTTTAAGAATAACGGCAACGGGGTTCATAACTCTGTAGAACGCACGTTAGAGGGCGTACCAACATCGTCGGATGCCCAGGAAGGCAAGAAACTCATCCGATCCCTGTCAAAATGTCAGAGATTGTGAATGTTTCTGTCTCCTCTCGGGAAGATATCCCATTTCTCACACAGACACACAGACACACACACACCAAATAGGTGGTTTCCCATGTGCATACTAGTATCTTGATGATAGTACTATATTTAGTGTTTTGAGACGATCAACTGCTCTGGAGCATCTCGGGAATTTTTTTTTTTTTAAACTTCGGGCAACAGGATTGACAGCAGAATTTAGTTCCCACTTTCAGCCGACTTAGTAGAGGAAAAAAAAAATCCAGCGCGATCCCCGGAGATGTCAATCGGCTCCGAATTAACATGAAAACTTTGGGTGGGTGCGAAAAATCTCAACTGTCTTTTAGAGCCCAATCGTGTGGCTGGTAAAAAAATTTTTAGGGGTTTAAATTGGTTACATTTATTCTGAAGAAGGGAGGAAAAAAATCCTCACAGCACCTCAACTGGAACGGCCACCTTGCAGAAAAAAAAGCCCCTCATCCTCTGTATTTAAGTCAGGTGCAAATTGAGGGCGATGGAGGGTTTTTTAAAAAAATAATCATAATCATAATCATACACATCTTCATTGTGCAGTCACGAGCCCCTCAGTTCCGCACAATTTCTCTAGCTTCCCCAGAAAGGAAACAAGGAATCTTCAAGTTATAATGTAGAATCTGCCTTCGAGAAACATTCTGGGCAGCTATCAAATTCTGGTTCCAATTTGTCCTTCTGAATCTATCAGCCAAGGACATTTCTTTGGATCTTGACCTGCTTCTTCCACATAAGGTTTCTTGGTCCAACTCATGTCATTCCTAGCCAAGATTGCCCTGCTGAAGTTGAAGTCTGGAATATTATAGGGCCACAGAATTGGATGGGGAAGGGATACCTTGGACAGATTTTGATGCCATGCAAAGGGAGAAGGTAAAAGTTCTACAGCTCAGAGATGGGGAGGAAACTTTTGGCACTTCATTTGAGCAAGAGCCCCATTCTTAGCATTGGTCAGTTAAAAAGGGAACTGGAATCGAATCAAATGCCTCTGTGGAGGTAATAGAGAGTGTCTATTGACTCTGAAATGTAAAATAGACTCAACTGTGCAGAACCTGAATCAATTGGTTTGACCTTTTAAATTAAACTTGGTTTTATTCTCGTAATCTTTCTTCCATGTATTTATTCAATGCATGTGATTTCATAGTCCCATGATCTGCCTAGCATGGTGTCACCTATTCGTCTACATATATGCAAACCGAGCCGTTCAGCTGACTTGGCTGCTTTCCAAACTAGCCAAATCAGCTTTTCCAAGCCATGGGTGTAGAGGGGATATGCAAAGAGACAAGGTGAAGGTCACGAAGGGTTACAAGGTAGTTCCTCCTTAACGATCTCACACACATTTGTGTTCAGAATCAGAATGACTTGCAAGTGGTCTGAGGAGCGGCAGAATAAACTTCACGCAATGCAACACACCCCGGTTTTACCAAACTAACTTCAGACGGGCTTGTGCTTTTAACACCGATCATTGGGAGTCCAGCACATCTAGAGGGCACCATGCTGGGGAAGGCTGGTCTAGCCTCATCAAAGAGGAGCACATATTTCGAAAGCAAAGGCCATCCCTATGTGTCTGGAGTTGTCACTTCTGACAAATGTCTTGACCTCAGTGTTGAGTTGCTGGAATCAATGATGGGCTCAAGAAGTGGATTCGGAGAAACAAAAACATGTATCTTCCACCCAAACCATGCTTTTAACTGATCGCCACCTGGAATCCACTAGAATCGGCATAAGCATCTGAGTCTACTGTACATCTATGTTTCTCTATATCTATATTTATATCCAGGGGTGGGATTCTATCAGTTTGCACCTATTCGCTAGAACCGGTTGTTAACATTCTAAGTAGTTCAGAGAACCGGTTGTTAGAAGAAATTACTGGTCTAATCCTGTAAGGAAGGCAGGAAGGAAACATTCTGGTGTTGCTTATAGAAACTGCCTCTCCGTTAACCCTTTTTACATTCTTGGCAGGACTAGGCTTTCTGTCTCAGGAGTTTTTTTCTCCTCCTTTGCTGATACTTTGCTTGTGTGGAGTGACCATTCAAAATTATAATGGCATTGAAAAAAGTGACTTATGACCATTTTTCACACTTACAACTGTTGCAACATCCTCACAGCCATGAGAGGCCAGGCGAGGAGATGCGTGCCTCGATGTGAGTGATATTGAGTTGACCAAGCCCAGCCAATAACATGACCACCAAGCCACGCCCACCAACCAAGCCACGCCCACAGAACCGGTTGTTAAAAAATTTGAATCCCACCCTTGTTTATATCCATCTTGCCTTCATCAGCTGAAGGTGGCTTATATGTGGATTTCCCTCTATTTTAGCTACCCTGTTCTATGGCCCAGTCTGGACACAAAGATGAGTCTCCGGGGTTCTCGTTTCCCTATTTTTATCTCTATACCAAACTGGCTTTCTTAAGCCCTCCCATCTTTTATCAGTTCCCCATTTCCATGAGTCTGAATGTGACTCCCTGGAAAGGCTTCACCTGTTTTTTTTTGCTGGCCCAACCGTTTAGAATTATTTCATTGCCTTAAAAATCACAGAGGCAACTGCCTTGCATTGCATCCAGCTATCCTTCCATCTAGCCTAGGGGTGACAACCCTGGCAACCGATCCCCAGGCAAGAAATCTTCCATTTCTATCTAGAGATGCAAGGAGTTGATCTTAGGTCTTTCTTCATAGAAAGCATGTACCTACAGACTACCTTTGAAGACTGCAGTACTCAGAAGCTACAGCATGATCATAATGCAGCAGCACAAAGAATGATGGGTGTATTTTAGTCCACTCATGTAATTCTTCTAGTATATATAGTCTGCACTAGTTCTCATTGGGTTTCTGGGCACAATTCAATGCATTGTTCATTATCTAAAACCCTTTGTGGAATAGGATATTTGCAAGACCACCATTCTCCAATTGTCTCTGCCTACCACATAAGATTAGACAGTGTTGGCAGCCATCTATCCATTTCATCTTATGGGACTCAGGAAATGTGTCTCTTCTGTTGCTCTGCTTGCCTGATAATGAGTAGTCCTTAATGAACTACTCCATTAAGTTTACATGGAGGGAAGTAAGCAGTGGGGTACCACGAGGTTCCATCTTAGGCCCAGTACTCTTCAATATCTTCATTAACGACTTAGATGAGGGAATAGAAGAGAGGGAATAGAAGAGGAACTTACCAAATTTGCAGATGATACTAAGCTGGGAGGAATAGCCAACACCCAAGAAGATAGGCTCAAGATCCAGATGGATCTTGACAGACTAGGACACTGGGCCGTATCTAACAAAATGAAATTCAATGTAGAGAAAAGTAAAATCCTACACTTAGGCAAGAAAAACCAAAAATACACATATAGACTGGGTGAAACCAGGCTCAATATCAGTAACTGTGAGAGGGATCTTGGAGTCTTAGTGGACAACCAGCTAAATATGAGCCAGCAGTGTGCAGCAGCAGCCAAAAAAGCTAATGCAATCCTAAATTGCATTAACAGGGATACAATTGAGATCACGTAAGGTACTAATACCAGTCTATAAAACCTTAGTAAGACCACATCTAGAATACTGCATCTAGCTTTGGTCATCACATTATTAAAAAAAAATGTTGAGACTCTAGAAAAAGTACAGAGAAGAGCAACCAGGATGATTAGGGGACTGGAGACTAAAACATATGAAGAACGGTTGCAGGAACTGGGCTTGGCTAGTCTAGTGAAGAGAAGGACCAGGGGAGACATGATAGCCGTCTTCCAATATTTGAGGAGCTGCCACAGAGAGGAAGGGGGTCAAGCTATTTTCTAAAGTGCCTGTAGGTCAGACAAAGAATAATGGATGGAAACTGAACAAGGAGAGATTTAACCTGGAAATAAGGAGAAACTTTCCAACAGTGAGAACAATCAACCAATGGAACAGCTTGCCCTTGGAAGTTGTGGGAGCACCATCACTTGAGACTTTCAAGAAGAGATTAGACTGCCATTTGACAGAAATGGTGTAGGGTCTCCCGCATGGGCAGGGGTTGGACTAGATGACCTACAAGGTCCCTTCCAACTCTGATTATCTGTTATCTGATGCAGCATTTTCCAATATTTCTGTGTGGCCATGACTCTATGTCTTCAAAAGAGCCTTGGCTCTTCTCACAGGCACATGGCAAGAGGACATTGTGTGAGCCCACCACTGAGATTTTTTTTGTCTGTTGAATTTTTTTGTCCAGCAGGGTCATTTTTATTTCCGTTTTTTTTAACTGAGCATATTGGTGGCTTTAAATCTCCTAACACATGTGACAAGTACTATCTATGTGAGTGGTTGTAAAAGTTAACTTAGTATCTAAATATTCTGGATTAAGTGCATCATGGAATCATGCTTGCAGGTCTCGCATTGTTTTCTGCTAAATGGCAATATCTAACTTCTTTGGCAGAGGTAAACAGAGTTGGACTTGGGAGATCACCAAAAGAAAAGTGGGAAAACATCCTGGGGAAAAAGTAATAGCAAACAATTCCCAGCTGCTTTCAAGTGTTGGAAGTTAAAACCCACCCCTCTCCTAGGAAAATGAAATATTTTAGGATATTCTAAAAAGACAGAATATTTCCCCTAAGAAGAGAAGTAGAAACTCAGAAGCAGAAACTTACTTCAGAAGCAGAAACTCACTACCACCTTTGTTAATGGGTGGACCAGAGTATTCTACATAACAAAGCACTCTACCCATCTCATCACATGGCTTGGGAAGATTGCATCAGCCATCACTCAGGGGAAGCCATGTGGTCCAGACAAAGCCTACAAAGTTAGCTAAGACCCCCGCCCCTGGGAGTCTGACAGCCAATGGGATACATTTCTTACACAGGAAGAGAGAACACTAAGATGGGACCCAACAGAGGATATAAAACTAAGGGTCTCCCTTTTTTTCCTTTACTCAACATCTTGAAACACGTGATCGTCCTTTTCATTTTAGAACTCCAAGCCATGTGCTCCTGTCCACCATTAAACCTTCTTTCCAAGCAGTCACCATATTCCCAGTGTCTCTCTTCCCCACTTAGAACTGAACCCAGAAGGATAATTCTTCCAACATAAGAAAAGTACATAAACCTGTTGTTGTAGTCACCAGCAGTTAAGCTTGCTCAAATGATGCTTTTTACCTTTAGCACTTGCCTCTTCTAATAAAAAAATACTAGACTTTTCAACCAAAGAGGATTGGTTAAACCTTTGGAGGAAAACAACTACCAGTTAAAAAGTCAAGGGAAATGGGATCAAGCAACACACACACACACAAACACACACACACCCTCCATTTTATGTGATTCACTTAAGGTACTGAATTTGATGGCATTTCCAACTGAATCTCTTTGGTCTCTTTGCATTGAGCCCATTCTACATTTCTTAGGTTTGGAATATTAAAAACATTTAAATATGTTGTTATATAAGCGATCTCCCTGCTGCCCCCAGGACTCTAGTTTTGGTTGTACTAAATAAATAATTTTAATCATTACCATTTCCAGGAATTGGTTGCAGAGTGTTCTTTTAGTACCATCAAATTTTCCAGAGTAGTGACACTGTATGGGCAGGCTTTATTCTAAAGCAAGATGGGAAACGAAATGATTAAAGAACCCACCTCTTGAATTGGTTTAAAAGAGAAGATAAATAGGTCTGCTTAGGGATAAGTTGTTTATATGTGCAAGTGGTTGAATGTGAGAGTTGTGAAGGAAAATCCACTGTGTGGTTTTCTTATAATCAGATTGTTAATTATTAACACACTTGCCAGAAAACAGTTAAATGTTTCTATTGCTCCTGTGTTTTCAGAATGCAGCATTGTGTATGCACGCAAAGGAGAGTCAACTTTGACTGGATTCTATGAAACAAACCACAGGCAATAATTCAGCAGGTGTCACTTTCCCTGCCACACCAAGTTGGGAAGCTGCACTGACTGATTTTGTGTTTCTTTCAGTTTTTAAAGTTAAAAGAGTTTTTCCCAGAATAAAAGAGTATAATATCTTGTTTCAGCCGATTGAACTTTTGCTATCATGTTTAAATTCAAATGGAACAAGAAGAAGAAGCAGTAGCCATCCTTTTCTCTTTCCAAATTTGTAGTTACTTGTTAAATTCACTTTTGGGGAGACACAAAACCTGGATAGCTGTGTTTTTAGAAACTTTATTTTCCTTTTATTTATTGCAGGTATAGGGACATGAAATATCAGAGCAACAAAGGGAGAAATCTGGTCCTTCTCCCTTACTGGCAAGTATGTTTCTCAGTGTCCAGAGTTAATTTGGAGAAGACATATGCCCCCCAGTTTTGATTATTATCTTATTAAATTATTATTAAAAAAAGAAAAAAAAGGGAAAAGGGTAAGAATACCTTTTCTGCATAACATATTGGCCATTTCAACTCCTGCCTTAGCAGCTGCATAATTTACATATCTTGAAAATAACATAGGTCAATGCAAAATGCAGCTCTGACCCTTTGCAGAACCAGATTAAGCTCCCCCCTCAAAATCAGCAATATATGGCTATGAATATTCATGGGGCCATAGCACTTTTCAGATTGCCTCCCATTTCTAACTCTTTAGTTAATGACTGGTCATTCCTGGATAACTCCCACAATGTGCAACTAGAATGTTCTCAGCAGTCCAAAGTGCTACAGGCCTCAATGGTTGGGGTAAGATACATGTTCATCTGGGATGAAGGCCCCTTGAAAACACATAAAGGGCTGTATGGTAAAGAATATGAGATTCTTTTCTTTAATGTGCTTCAGCAGAAATCAGCCAAACCATCTGTTCACTAATCAAAGGCCTTTTGGCAACAAAGGAATTAATTATGCCTATGAATGGTTGATTATTAGGCGTGATGTGAACAGCTATTCAAATGGACTATTGTTGTCATTTTCTAATGTGTCTAATATTTTATTTTGATGACCAGAAACTGCCCGCATAAGGTCCTCTCCTACCACCAGTTGCAAAAAAAAAAAAAAAAAGGATTTCAATGGAGGATATTTTTTAGTGGGGGTGGGGCTTTCTTTCTTTGGAATAACCTGCTCACACTTTCATAGCATTCCAGGAGCTTGTAATGATGATGATGTTATTCATTCAGTTATGTACAACCCTTGACAATTCTATGGACCAGGTCTCTCCACATCTTCCAATCTTGCACTACTACTTTGAGTTTTTCTAGGTTCTGGCTGGTGTTGGCTTTGATGGTGTCCAGCTACCATTTTCTGTGATGGCCTGGTTTCTTTCACTCTTGGAAAAAACTTTTCTAAAAGGCTTTGGGGATTCATCATTGTGAAGCCGGCAGCACTTGAAATGGTTTTACGAGGTGTATAATTTATTTTGTATTGCAATCTATCTTATTAGGTTTCATTAATTTTGGATGTTGGACATCATGCTACTAGCTGGAGACCCGGTCAGCCGAGGCAGTAAAAATATTTCATAACTACACATATACATGTATCTTTATTCACAGTATTCTTTGTGAAGACTAAGACTTGTTCACCAAGTCAAATTCAGAGAGAGATAGAGCGTCCCCTTGATTTAATGAACTTCCTGATTCTGTCACCTGTCTAGGACTATTAAAAAAAACAGGAAGTTTGCAAAAGCACCTGCCAACCTGGCCATGTGTAGCTGGAAGAATCCGGTTGGTTGGCAGATCCCCACCATTGCACAGATCTGGCGTGAAACAGGCGTGAAAGAGAAATTTCCCCAGGAGTTTTACACTTTTCCCCATGATGTAGACATGACTTTCCTAAGAAATTTGGGTGGTTTCAGGAAATTTTACCTATTCCTCTTTCACATATTTGAAATGGTTGGGTTGAAAAAAAAAACCCTATTTGCACACATTAAACTTCTAAAGTTTTGCCAGATAAAATAGAATTTCTGCTTATCTATCATATTCATGATGAAGAGCTTTTGGAGGAAATGGAAATAGTTAAAGCTGCTGAATTGGATAAATATCTATCTAGTACACCCTCCCTTCAGCCGTTGGCAATGAGATACTAGGAGTTTGCTTCCTTGCTTTGCCTAAGAGTTAGGGCTGGCCTCCAAATCCATCCCCAATGTTCTTTCCATATGATTGTCTTCTACAAGAGCCAGTTTGGTCTAGTAGTTATGACAGTAGTTAAGCTGGAATGCAGGAGACTACGAGTTCAGGTCCTGCCTTAGCCATGAAATCCAGCTGGGTGATTTTGTGCCCATCACTTTCTCTCATCCCAACCTACCTCACAGGGTTGTTGCTGGGGGAGGTGGGGGGGAAATGGGAGGTTTGTGAGATATGTTTGCTGCTTTGAGTTATTTGTAAAAAAATAATAAAGGCGCCATAAAAATAAACATTTTGCATCAAAATACAAATGTCTGCCTAAGAGTGGCTCTCCAGAAATTTGTCTCACCACCTTCTCACTGGTCTGAAGAGGCTAGAGACATCACAGGTTGAATTTGGGATCGTTTACATGCTCAGCAAATGGTTTAATGTTCAGCCATGTGCTCCTTTCACCTTTCATATTTTTTTTCAACTTTCTTTCGGGGAACGCAACCTTTTCTTGATACCCTTCTAGCGTCTCCATTTCATTGTAAGCAGGCTAGGTCATGAGATAGTGTCTAGCAGTCCAAAGAAAGCCAGTCAATTTCATGCTAAGAAAGGATCAGAATCTAGATTTCCACCCACCTCATCAGATCTAATGCAAGATTACTGGTAGTTAAATATTTTGTACTATTTCTGTAACAACCTGCCTCGTCATTACCATAACTGAATTTTTCAAAGGGTTTTTTTTTTTTTGCTTGTTTTGCTTTAAAAAAAGAGAACATCTTAACATTTGGGTTAATATAGATTTAAAGGAGAAATCATGCAGCATTATCAATTCAGTAATAGTGTTATGCTTTTGAAATTGATAAGAGTTGCCTTTTAAAAATCCCAGATAAACAATACATATATATCAGGTATGATCAGAAACGTTGTTGTGGAAATCCCAAAGGTGCATTTTTTTCAAGAGGCAACTGGACTTTCTTGTTTTTCTTTGAAGATGTTTCGCTTCTCATCCAAGAAGCTTCTTCAGCTCTGACTGGATGGTGGGAATGGAAGGATATATATTCCTTGCAGACAGCTGGTCATTTGCATTCTTTTGGAGAGTCCTTGAGGCCATTTGGAGGTTTATCTATGTCCTCAAGATCACCTGAATAATGCAAATGTATGTGGAGCCTTCCAGTTGCCTCCTGAAAAAGCACCTTTGGGATAGCTATGACCTGGATGAATGAGAATCTTCATAGACATTTATGGAAAGGAAGGATTTTGCATGGTGTTTCAATTATGATCTTACCTGGATTGGGATAATCTGTTTACTTTCACTTACATCTTGATCACGCCTTGTTTGGGCTAGTGTAAACTGGGGCTACTCTTGAGTACTACTCGAGAGCTTCAGCTAGTCCATACTACAATTGTTAAAGTGATTATGCATGCCAGATGGTTTAATCATATAACAGAATTGCTTTGAGAGCTTACTAGTTTGTTCCAAATGCAATTTAAGGACCTAGTAATCATCTGGATATCCTTGGGACCACCTACTGCTTCTGATGCTTTCTGCCCATTTATTAAGATCCAGGAAAGGAAGAGTCAACCAGGACCCTACCTCTAAGGAGTGCTATCTGGAGCAACCATAAGAAATTTCTCTTCAGCTGTTGCCTCTGAAAAACCCAATTTCCTACAAAATCCAAGGACATCTTTTCCTGGAGAATGAATCAACTTCAACGCTCTTGAGTTTTCAAAAAGCAATCAAGGCTGGCTTTTTCAGGGAATATTCAATGGCTGTTGTATTTGTTTTGAGCTATCTACAGAGGAAAACAAAGAAATTGTTGTAGAGCTGTGCCCGGGACAGTTTGTTATACATTTCTATATATTAATCTTAACCTTCTTCCTGGTATTGGGTATGTGCACTAAGAATTGGCTATAATTAGAATTATAAATAACCCTCGTGAATACCATACCATACTAGTTAATAAGGATCTAGAAAATAACTAAAAAGTTAGATTTAACAGAACTATTAATTTTGGCAGGTGCACTTAAAATTGTATGTGTTTTAGATGGGAGTTTAGATTAAACCAGTAATTCTTCTAACAGTTGCTAAATATTGCAAATAGCACAAGATGCTAATGATGATATATTATTAACAATAATTGGACAATCCTACATTATCCAAAACTGATCTAAATCCTTACATATTTTTACTATGATTATCCTTGTTTCTATATTGCTTTATAATTTGGATCCTCATTAAGCTCTGTTGGCAGAAGCATTCAGTCAATGCACATGTCAAAGAAAGAATGGAGCCACAAAGACTAATGCTAATAGTAAGAAAAGCCGCCCTAGTCTTTCTAAGGGAGACTTTCTTGTGAATAAGATAAATCAATTGTTGATCAGGAAAATATTTTAAAAATACATTTTCTTTATTTCTTGGGTTTGATTTTCATCCCACCTTTATTTAGTCCTTCCGCTGCCTTGGTACACAATATCCACTCAAAATTATATAGTACAGCCTCCTTTCCAGTTTGCTGCCATAGACATGTTGGTCTTTAGTTTCTATGTTCTCCAGTCAGTGCTGTCAACATCTGAATTGCTAGTCTACTGAAGAGAAGGACCAGAGGAGACATGATAGCAGTCTTTCAATAGTTGAGGAAGGAGTCAAGCTATTTTCTAAAGCACACGAAGGCCAGACAAGAAATAATGGATGGAAACTGAACAAGGAGAGATTTAACCTGGAAATAAGGAAAAACTTTCTGACAGTGAGAAGAATCAACCAATGGAACAGCATGCCCTGGGAAGTTGTGGGAGTGCCATCACTTGAGACTTTCAAGAAGAGATTGGACTGCCATTTGTCAGAAATGGATGTAGGGTCTCCTGCTTGGGCAGGGGGTTGGACTAGATGAGCTACAAGGTCCTTTCCAACTCTGATTATCTATAATCTGTAAATTGGGAAGCATCAGCTAAGGAAGAGGACTTCAGCCCCAACGGCTAAGGAGATGGGCCAGGGTCTTTATTTATTTATGTAACTTTCATATTACAATTTATAGGATTGGACATTTTTAGAGCCAGTGATCCATATGGCAATTTTGTGATTGTACACAGAGTACTCATACATACAGATAGTCCTCGACTTACCACCACAATTGCGCCTGACATTTATGCTGCTGAAAAATTTGTTAAGTGAGATTTGCCCCATTTCACGGCTTTTCTTGCCACATTTGTTAAGTGAATCACTGCAGTTGTTGAATTAGTAACACCGTTGTGAAGTGAATCTGGATTTCCCATTGACTTTGTTTGTCAGAAGGTCACAAAAGGTAATCACGTGACCCCTGGAGACGGGAACTGTCATAAATATGAACCAATTGTGAAGCATCCAAATGCAAGTTACATGACCGTAGGGATGTTGCAAGGGTCATAAGTGTGAAAAATGATCTTAAGTCGCTTTTTTCAGGGCTGCTGTAACTTCGAATGGTCACTAAATGAATTGTTGTAAGTCCAGGACTACCTGTAATGGTTGCTGCAGTAAATGTGGGCTGTCACAAAACACCCATTGACCAGATGTCAGACAAAGCCCTTGGTGCAATGACACTATTTTCTAGGAAAGCCTCTGGGATCCATGCATATAGCTCATGCCTGAAATTGCTGCTTTGCTTTCTGCCATGCTAAACAAAGATGATTATTGGACTGGAGGCCAAAACATATGAGGAATGGTTGCAGGAATTGGGTGTGTCTGGTTGAATGAAAAGGAGAAGGAAAGAGGAAAAAGAAAGAAGAAGGGCTAGGGTGACATGATAGCAGTGTTCCAATATCTCAGGGCTGCCATAAAGAAGAGGGAGTTAAGCTATTTTCCAAAGCACTTGAAGGGCAGGATAAGAAGCAATGGATGGAAACTAATCAATCTAGAACTTAAGGCAGTGGTGGCTAACCTTTTTAGGCTCCTATGCCAAATATTGTGTGCGTGCTGCAACCAGAAGGCAATGCGCCTCCCCATGCCCCCTGCGCATGCACGCATAATCCCCACATATCCCTTACCTGCATTGCACCTCACAGCTGATTTTCAGCTGGTTTGAGGTCTTTTTTGGCCTCCCAGGCCGAATAGGACCTTTTCGTCACTTCCGATATTAACAGGAAGTGATGAAACGGGCCTATTTGGCCTGCAGAGGCTTTTTCCAAGCCGAAAAAGGCCTCAAACCAGCCGAAAGTCAGCTGTGAGGCACGCACATGCACGGTGAGGTAAGTTTGTCTGCAGCTCGTTTGCCGGCACAAACGGTTCTGCATGCCACCTGTGGGACATCGGTTTGCCATCAGGGACTTAAGGAGAAATTTCCTGACAGAATAATTAAACGGTTTGTCTCCAGAAGTTGTGGATGCTCCAAGATTGGGGGATTTTAAGAAGAGGTTGGACAACCATTTGTCTGAAATAGTGTAGGGTTTCCTGCTTGAGCAGGGGGGTGGACTAGAAGGCCTCCAAGGTCCCTTCCAAATATTATTCTGATATTCATTTCCTTAAAATTCAATATTCAGAAACATGTTGATGGATCCATAGTTGTCCTTAGGCCAGAGATTGTGAACTTAGTTTCTACAACTTGACTTAAGGGCTGAAAAATACAGCAGTTTGAACTGAGGATTTTTTTTCACGAGTCAACCAGTGTATAGTAACAGGATTAGACATATTGTTTCTTTAATCTTAATTCAGGGGCTTCCCCACCTTAGCTTCAACTACCTATAAAACCCCCAGGGAACTGAGGGAAGTTCTCAGCTTATATGAGAAGAAACCCATATACAGATCTTTGTATTCGTCTTTGCATTAAAGTGCTTTCATTATTGCTTTTATTTGCTGAATTTAATGCTATTATTTATTCATTTTTAAATTCCTATAAACCCTGCTTCTTCAAGCAAATTTTTCTACTGCTCCTTAAGATTACAATATTATGATATTAATATTCTGAAGCAGTTATATTTTACTCTTCATGTTTTCTTTTTCTTTCATTTCATTCCTTTTAATTTTTTTAGTGTTCTCACAGTAACTAAAAACTATACCTTGTTTTTACTTTTTTCCTGATTTTCCCATTGAATCTCAATCTTTGGACAATAAACATAAAATGGAATAAAAATTTGCTCAAGAAGTAAAGTTAAATGTAATGATATAGAGAGAAACCACTTGATGTCCTGGATTCATCTGAGTCAAAATCTGATCTTGCATTAATTATGTCAAAGAAAAATAATAATAATAATATAATATTATATAGTATAATATAGTATATAGTAATATAACATACAACATAACATATAATTAACATGATATAATATAATTAACATTAATAATATAATATATATACAATAATAGATGCAATGCTGCGTGATTGTTGGATTGTATTATATTGTCAGTTTGTTTATTCAGTACTTTTGTTTTTCACATACCGTAATTGACCAGAGAATATTTGGGAAGATCTAAACATAAATAGAGCCAATTTTGGACTATGGGTCCAAACACTGATGGTTACTTGCAACTGTATATTTCGATGCATCTCTAAGTGAATGAAGCTGACACGATCTCTATGAGGAATAATGATAAACACTTTATGTTTATGCAGGCTTGAATGCATGCTTACTATTCATGTACAATGCAACTGTTTACAAATTCAAACTAAGGTATCATACAAAGCAAAGGCATTATAAATGTAAAACAGATAGGCTTAAAGGGATTTGACCACCTCCATCGCTTTCAATCATCTCATCAATATATGAATATTCATGATAATGCTCATCCTAGTCAGTATATAATATTAGCTGGGATACATTCTGTTAGTTTCAAGCCAACTTCCTTTTGCAAATCAGTTAGAAATTGGATTTTTTGCCACCACATGCAAGTTTAATAAAAGATGCCAGGCAATTCCAGAAGGATATAGGGGCATCTGGGAACAATGTGCAGTAGAATATGTGATCTAATACAATGAAAGGCATTAGGTAAATGCCTCAAAGAATTATATAAGGCATTTTAGGGGGGAAAGTGAGGAAAATTGCCTTATGTAATAAAGCTTCTCGTAACCAGCATATTATAAATATATTGAACCATATATCCCATCATCCTCTAGTCCAGGGCTGTCAAACTCAAGGCCCGTGGGCTGGATTCGTCCCACAGTGTGCTTAGATCTGGCCTGCGGGGCTGCCCTGGACACAGTAAAGGACTGGATTGTGGTTCCTTTGCCAGCAAAAACAGACCCTCATGGGCTTCATTTTTACCCCAACGGCCTCCTACAGCCCTCTGCCAATGAAAATGGAGCTTGGGGGTGGGGAGGGGCTCAAGACCAAGGAAGGAAAAGTAAGGGAAGAAGGGAAGGAAGAAGAAAGGAGAATGAAGAGGGAAGTAAAAAGAAGAAAAGGGAGGAAGGAAGGAATAAATTATAATGAGAGTGTCTGAGTCTTGCCTTAGCAGTTGACCACCATAGATGATTCTGATACAAGTGATGTCAAGCTGCCCCCCCCCCACACCCATCTGCCCTCTGAGGTCAAACACAACCCTGATGTGGCCCTCAATAAAATCAAATTTGACACCCCTGCTCTAGCCTATATCATCGACTGGTGAATCTGAGTTTATTGTTTATTTATTTGAATTTATTAACTACCCAACTCCAATGGATTCTAATTGGACAAGTCTGAAATATTTAATTTGTGAAAAATTGGGGAAAGCTCCAGTAAAGATATGCTTTCTGAAGAGAATAGATACTGTACTTCAATGTAACCGTTGGTTGGTGAAGATTGCCACAGGATCCTCCAATCTTTCTGTAAGGAAGTAAATTCATGAAAATTCACGCGTGCTATTAAATGACAGAAGATAATCGTTTTAAGAGCAGAAAAGTGGAGGAGGCAGCAAGTGGCAATATTGTTTCCAGTCAAATATTTTGACCCATTTTCTCTGGTCATAAGACACCATTTAATTTTTTTTTTAAAAAAATTACCCTCTAGCAGTGGTTTGATCATCTTGGGCCTGATCTACACTCCCTCTCTGATCTAACCTTCTGCCTTTTTCTCAGTAAAGTCTGTTACTGGAAGGAAGATATCCCTATAACTTAGAGAAATGAACCTAGCTGACTGTGAGGAGTGGGTGGTGTTAACATGCATAAACCAAACTGTGAAACTATGCAAAAAGAGAACTCATGGCCATCAGCAACCATTTCATGTGTCCAATGCCTTCCAGAAAATGATGAGTCACTGTTTTCAGCAACTATGGGGGAAATGGCATGTTTATACCAAAAAAAAAAAAGCTGCAAACTGAGAGGGACCTAATTGTGCCCTATGTGTCATAATGGGTGTCAGGGACTTTTATCATTGTTGGTCTATAAGTTGAGGCGAGTCAGAGGCCCAGCATCAGTTGGAGTTGGAGTTAATTTTCCTAGAGGAAAACAGCCTTCCCCTTTTAAAGAACTGGCTTCGCTTTTTTTAAGGGCTCCTGGTGGGGAAGCTGGCAATTAATGAACAAAAATCCTTTAAAAGAATTTTTTTTAAAAAAAGATTCCAATTATTTTCCAAAACTCTCAAATAGAGTAGGCTTATAGGTAATGATTCATCCAAAATTTATGCACGTCTGGATCGAGTATTGTACTTTCTCAACCTAAAAGTTTGACAGTCATATGTATTCTTGTAGACTCCTGGAAATATCTCCATGAGATCCATTTGTTCCTGAGGTTTATAAGATTATGGACTGAATCTGCAACATGGGAGCCATGAAAATGTATATGTTTCAATAAACAGTGGCAATGCTTGCAGTTCCATTGAAGCTTCAGAATGAGACTCCTATCAGTGTGGTTGTGATAAGAATGTTTCTCAGTAGACAGGGAAATACAGAATCAGATTTGTTTTTTATTGCCTGGTTAAAAAGCCTATTGAAGCCAAGCTATAATTATCAGTGACTATCTCTACATCAGGACACACCCTGCTGTCTCCAAAATGTTATTATGATAGTTATTCTGCTCAGTACAAGAGAGACTGCTGGGAAGATTTGACAATTTTTCCCATGAAGATTTCTCAAGGTTTTCTGTTGAGTCTTTACCCTCTTAGCATGCATCCAAGCCTTCCTTTGCAATCTTCTTCAGCTTGGATCAGAGGGCACATGTTCACATTGAAAGAAAGAAAGAAAGAAAGAAAGAAAGAAAGAAAGAAAGAAAGAAAGAAAGAAAGAAAGAAAGAAAGAAAGAAAGAAAGAAAGAAAGAAAGAAAGAAAGAAAGAAAGAAAGAAAGAAAGAAAGAAAGAAAGAAAGAAAAGCAAGATTAGACAGGACTAGACTGCTATCCCAAACTGGCAGCCTTGTGTTGGACTTCCCCTTCCTTACCAAATGGAGTTGGGAGATTGTGACTTTCCATGTGTTCTGGATTTTAATTCCCATCAGCACCAATCAAACTGGCCAAAAGACTAGACCCTCTCCTCCCCTAAAGGACCACAGATCCCCATCACTGCATTACTAAACCTTCTGGGAGTTCCAGGTCCATCCGTGGTAGCCAGTTTTGTAAAACAAGAACCTGAAAATATGCCCTTTCATATTTTCATAGTATAAATCCCATTTGGAGGGGAGAAAGGAGACAAGAACTATCACTATATAGATATGAACCCGTTGTCCAGCATCCGAATATAAGCCACATGACTATGGGGAATGCTGCAATTGCCGTAAGTATGAAAAATGGTCATAAATCACTTTTTTCAGGGCTGCTGTAACATCAAACGTTCTTTAAATGAACTGCTGTAAGTCGAGGACCACCTGTATTTTTAGACTTTTATTTGTTTCAGATTTAAATGTCAGAGAAGAATTTTAAAAATTAACAACATACATTTGAAGAATTTTTAAAGTTTCTTTTTTAGTATGATTAAATATTGTCTTATTACAAAACAGATATTATATTTAAAGGGGGGAAAATCAGTGTGATTGTTTGTTTCAACAGTGGCTGTTAGAAGCAAGTTAAGAAATGAAAAGAAAATAAGTGTGGTTAATATTTGAGTAAGAGATTGAAGCCTGATGTGGTTACTTATACTTATTATCTCTTGAAAGGCTGAGGTTCTTCAAAAAAATTTCTTTCTTTTTTTTTGGTCTGGTCTGTTTCCACATTAAAATTGACAGATTTTTGCAATTGTAAACAAACATGACTGTGGTCGCCAGACGTTTCTTAGCAGAAGATTATTTTTCCATTTACTCTAATACAGGGCTCTCCAATCTTGGGAACTTTCAGACTTGTGGACTTTAACTCCCATAATTCCTCAGCCAGCTTTGCTCAGCTTTGCTGACTGAAGAATTCTGGGAGTTGAAGTCCACAAGTCTTAAAGTTGCCAAGATTGGAGACCCCTGCTCTAGAATAATATAAGGAGCAAGTATTTGCTTTTCTTAAGCATCAGACTATAAGATCAGGCTTTAAGATCACAAAATTTTAATGATAAAATATAGAAACACAGATATCATTGTAACTAAAATGACTATGAAATTGTGAAAGCAACTGTTATTTTAATATTTACAGATGTAATAAAAAGAAAGCTTCATCATTCAGCAATACGTTACCAGAGAAAAAGAGAAATTAGGCTCGTATCTTAAGCTATCGTTTACTTTGTTCTTATTAGTCATGTTCTTATTAGTTCTTATTAGTCATGTCCGATCCATTGTGACCCCATGGACAACGTTCCTTAGGCCTTCCTGTCCTCTACCATCCCCAGAG